>OY728135.1:512589503-513853979 GCA_963277665.1 Viscum album
TTTTGCAAGGTATTTATACTTATCAAATCTTTAATGGAAATGTGAAATAAAAAAATTATAAGTGTATAGAATCATAAATACAATGTTTTTTATTTAAATATACTTATTAATATCATACATGTGGTGCGGTGATGAAAATAGTGTCACATAACTTTTTGAAGGTGGTAGTCCACACATACATGAACGATGTTATCATCATTAAATGAGTGAAAAGGTAACAAATAAAATGATATAATATCTTTTTATAAGGATAAATATGTAATTAATATCATATTTATTACATTTATAAAGAAATATATTAGTTAACATTATCCTTATTATCTTATATGTAAAGAATTATTGAAAATTGAACACACTGTTTTGCGGGGATATAGGGTAACGCCCCGACCCCAGTTGCCCGAAGAAAGTGCATTATTTAATTAAATTAGAATGATCACAATAAATTCATATACTAAAGGATTTTTTTAGTTTCATAGTTTTGGAAAACTGGATATATACATACGGTCAACATTACAACTTGAAATGTAATACAATATAGAAGATCCATTAGTAACTCCCATAACTCATAGATTATCCTAGAAAGTCCTTAATAATATACTTCATTTAATCTTAGGAAGATATAAAACATAAGAAATGTGTGATATTATATGATAATTAAGGGTAAACAATATAGTGGATATAATCATTAACATAAACACTTGGCATGACGAATAACTAAAAACACATGCTTTTAAAAATAAACTTGATCATAATATGGATGGAATACATGCTGATTAAATAGTGACATAAAACATAACCATGTTTATTATACTATACAAATAATCACATGGACTGTCATTATCTAGTTTCATAATAAGGTAATGCATATTTCTGAACATCATAATCCTTCTATCAAGGCCTCGTGCCAAGACCATACATAAACGGGTAAAAACACAAACTAGTTTTTCTCATGAGACCTACTAATGCATTGAGTGGATATAGTGGGAAGAACCCATCACATACTATGTACAATTAATTACTCATTTGAGTGGTATGAAACATAAAATATATACACATTCATATTGAAACTAACATATGAAATGTAAATAAATTTCCTCAATCAGTAAACATAAATACTAACCATTCAGGTTAAAAATGTGAATGATATCAAGATAGAACATCTAAAGTTAAAATACACTCAAAACATTAAATAAAATATGGTAGATGATTTAATAAAATATTATTCCTAATAAAACATAATAATCAACAGGAGTATTGAAATATATGAATATACTCTTATAAAATCATCATGTAATTCATGATAGAAATACTCTTTTACTTTTGAAAAGAAGAGTTATTTTGGAAAAATATTTGTATCAAACTAGAAGTAAAATAAGATATTATATTCATTAATAAAATTATTTTTTTAGGGGAATAATTCTTGTTTAAAATATATTATAGAGTTCCCTTGAAAATAGATAAGAATTTGAGAAGTCCCCTTAAATTGATCTTGTTGATCAAGAAGAATTTTTAAAAGGTCCTTTTAAAACATCTAACCCACAAAGAAATAAATTAAGGGTTCTTATTAGTAAAAAAAAATTTAAAATTAACACAGAATTTATGAGGAGGAAATAATAATAACTAATAATTTTATTGAGTTAAGTAGAGAATAAGAGTAACCCGAAAGAAAATGGAGGTTCGGGTAGAAAACACTATCCTTATGTCCCAAAGTGTTCTGAAATTGACCTTAACATCCTAAATAATAAAACTAAATACATTAATTTATTAATTCATAACCTTATATATATGTACTTGAATCATTATAGTTTTACTATGTTCATTTATAGCCGTATTGATAAGTTATATGATTGAATTATGTCGTTCTGGAGTGTTCGTTTCTTTGATTTGATGATCAGTTCGCTTGATTATAAGTAATAGAGTTCATTTAAAATTTTATAATTATATAGAATTACAATTGAATGTTTTTAATTATAATACATATTTATAAATGGTTATATATATCATTTGGTTACATATTATGTGAATAAATTATTAGATAATGCATTTTGTGACAATTGTTTAGATTATTACGGTGGTTATCGATCATAACGAACTCATTTTGTTTTATCGTTTAGTATTTTCTGAAAATTGTACTTATAAAAAATAAAAAAATAGATTATAAAGTTTAAAATATCTCTTATCCATTAAAATGGTTCCATGAACATCCTAGAAGAAGAATTTGGTGAACCAAACTTCATCTTCTATGAAGATTGTAAATTAGCACATCTCGATGATGATTTCATTTATAAAATAAAAGAGGTGGATTAAGGATATTGATAATGCTTATTACAATAAATTGATATAATTATAGTATATAGAGGATACTGGAGTTATCATGATCAATTTTACATAGGACGTTAGGATATAATGAGAAAATATGATAAATTGAAATGAAATTAAATGAAAAAGGAAGAGGATTTACCTCTTGAAATAACCCTCATGAAAACCTCCTTAAAGGAAAGGGTTTTGGTATTTTGGAAATAACACAGGATCCTGGAAATGGGGAGGGAATCAGTAAGAGTATTTGGGAATAAATTTTAGAATCTTAATTTATTAGAAGATTGAAGATAGTATGGAGTGAGGGGTTGTTTTTATAGTGTAGAAGAGGATGGGTTTTCCATTATTTGAATCATTATTTGCTTATTTTGTCTCAAGACTATAAATAATCTTGATTATTAAAACTAAAAAAGTAATATGTTCATGTGAGATTTAATCAATGGCCATTTACATCATCTTTGACCTATGCATGATGCATAAATTCATTTATTTAGCATATTTCCTAAATTATCGAATTTTAATATTCACCAATAATTCAAGTATTTCATAAAAATAACAAAAATTAAAACTAACCATTTTTTGTGTTGTATAATTAAAAACTAAACTCCATTTTATCAAAATAATTTTCTAAATAAGAGAAATTTAATTTTTAAATAAAATCATTATCTACTTGAAAAATACTGATTTTAAATTTAAAACTGATTTTGCAATACATTCCAAAATTAACTGATGTCTCATAAAAATATACTAAAATCAATGGAAAAAATATTTATTTAGGAAATTTATTTATGAAAATTAATTCTATTAATTTATTAATTTTAAATTGAAATTAAATATTTATTACTCACAAAATACCAACACTTAATTATTAATTTTTGAAATATTCACTCTCATTTTTAGGGTGCCTAAATTTTATTGATACTTACCTGGATGGTGTTACTATTCATAAGGGTAAATTACTATTCCTAAGATTTAATTTACTATTCTTAAGGGAATGTATCTATTCATAAGGACACGTTACTGTTAACCAAAAGTGTAAGTTGATCCTATTAGACAGTAAATATCTTATTGATCAAAACTACGTATGTTAGTTTTTTGAAATTCAAATCATATTAGAAAAAAAATTATATTCATTGGCTATGTTATAAAATAGTGTTGTTTCATAGAGACGTAATGTTTCATGCATTTAAATTCTTGGGGTGCTATATTCTTCCCCCAATAAAAATTTCCTCCTCTAAATTACCAAAATCTTGACTTATAAAAGGATTTGGGTAGTTCTTCATCATAAGTTCCTAAGGATCCCATGTTTCCACATCAATTTTATGATTTTTTCAAAGTACCATTACCAGTCGAGTAGTCTTATTCCTCAACACCTGTTGTTTAGTGTCCAGAATCTGGATAGGCTCTTCACAGTAAGATAAGCCAGGTTTCAATTCTATACCTTCAGAAGTGAGGACATGCATTGTTTCTGGACTTTACATTCTCAATAATGAGACATGGAACACATTAGGTACCTTAGAATGGCTAGGTGGAATTTCCAAATGATAATCCACAACTCCAATTCTCTCTAAAATTTCAAGAGGGCCTATGTAGTTGGGGATCTGTTTCCCTCTTTTTCCAAAATATTATAACACCCTTATGTGGAGATACTTTATGGAAAACATGATCTCCTTCTTGAAATTACATATCCATCCTTTTATTATCATCATATCACATTTGAATACTTTGAGCTTATTTGATATGGTTTTGAATATTCTTTACTATTTCTATTGTTTCCTCCACAAGCTTTAGGCCCACAAGCTTCCTTTCACGAACTTCATCCCAACATGTTGGTGTATGAAATCAATTTCCATAAAATGCATCATATGGTTCCATTTAAATACTATAATGGAAAATTTTGTTGTAGGAAAACTCTACTAAATGTAAATAATGATACCACATACCCTGAAAGTCAAATGAACATGATCTCAACATGTCTTCTAAATTCGTATCATCCTTTCTGATTTCCTGTCAGTTTTCGGTTGATAAGAATTACTCAATCAAAGATCAGTATAAACTGATTTTTGAAGACTTTTCTAAAATTTCTATGTTAATCATGGATCATGATAAAAAAATGGGGGGTTTTCTCCATGGCGTCTTAAAATTTCATTGATATAGAGTTATGTAAGGTGATCTAGTGGAAACTCTTCCCTTATAGTGAGGATATGTGAAGATGTCGTAAGTTGATCAACAATTACCCATATTGCACCATTATTTCTTGGAGTTTTGGGTAATCCAATGACAAAATCCATGTTTATTTCATACCATTTCCATGTAGGAATAGGTAGAGGTTTTGTGACTCATCTAGGATGTTCTTTTTCGGCCTTCACTTATTGACAGACTAAACATCTTGATACATAATTAGAAATTCCCCCTTCATGTTTCGCCAATAGAAATGTTTGTTCTAATCTATATACATTTTATTTCTATAAGGGTGTATTAAAAAATTTGGGCTATATAAATCATCTAATAACTCACTTTTTAGCTTGGGTATAAAGGGACTATATAGCCTCTTACCAAATTTTTGAATTCCAACCTCACAAAAGAATTCATCCAAATTCCCATCATCCAAATCTCTAATTTTCTTCTTAATATTCACATCATCATCCTGAGATGTTTTAATTATTTACAATAAGATGGTTGGGAAACCAATTGAAAATGTAATGATATTTTACCTCCTTTGATAATTTCCATATCCATCTTTACTAGATCCATGAATACATGATCCCTTTAGATCCTCATTTGGATTAAAAATCCCTAATACTTCCTAACGAATGCATTAGCTACCTTATTTTTCTTTATTGGGTGGAAGTGTATGGAAAAATAATAATCTTTGTGTAGATTGAGCCATCAAATTTTTTTCATGCTGATTTATTTCTATGAGAAGTTATAGTTAATACTGTTGTGATTCATATATATCTCACACATTTCTCCATAGAGATAATGTCTCCATATCTTCAGAGTAAATATTATAGATGTTGACTCTAAATAATGTGTTTGATAGTTCATTTAATTAATTTATAACTACCTTGATGCATATGAAATAACTCTATCATTCTGTATATGGACACAACCAAGTCCTTTATTTGATGCATCACTATAAATCACAAATCCACCGTTTTTGGAAGGTAGATTCAGGATTAGTGAAATCATTAATCTCCTATTTAATTATTCTAAAAATTATTCAAATTGTTGTATCCATATTAACTTAACCTCTTTACGAGTAATATTGGTTAACAGGTTTTCTAATAAGGTAATGTTCTGAATGAAACACCAATAATAACATAGTAAACCAGTAAAACTATCTGCATTAGTTATGTTTGTTGGAGTAGACCTTTATTGAAACACCATTGTATTTGAAGGATCAACTAAGATTCCAACCATAGAGACAATATCGCCATGAAAATATACTCATTGAATCCACAATTAACACTTTCTGAAAATCTCATATAATTCATTTCTTCTATGATTTTTCAGAATAATACATAAGCTATTCTAATGGTCTTCATAGATTTATGTGTATACCAATATATCATCAGTAAATACCATAAAAAATTCATCAATATATTCTTTGAAAACACTATTTATTAGATCCCTGACAACATAGAGTGAATTATATAGTCCAAAAGGCATTGTTGTAAACTCGTAATTCCCATAACCAGTTTGAAAAGATATCTTTTGAATATCATCATTACTCACACACAACTAATGATATCCATATTGAAGGCCAATATTCGAAAAATATTGGGCTCCATGAATTTGATCAAATTAACCATCAATGAGAGGAAGATGACACTTTTTCTTTATCTTAATAGAATTGATCTCTCTGTAGTCAATGCATGGCCTCATAGATCTATCATTCTTATTAAAGAAAAGAATAAGGGCTCCCCATAGAGAAAAACTAAAGTGAATAAATACTTTATCACACAATTACTTAAGTTTTTTCTTTAGTTCTAATATATTTACAGTGTAAATTCAATAAGGAGTCTTTGATAAAGGTTTTGAACCAGGAATTAAGTTAATAGTGAACTCAACTTCCCACTCGAGAGGATGCCCAGGTAAATCCTATGGAAACACATCCACATATTCTTTCCCAATAGGTACATACTCAATTTGAAGATTACTTTCTACAGTCATAGATATTGTGTTCTCATCATAACCAATAATTTCATTCAATAGAGCTACTAGGGGTGGATATCTATAAGAATTAGATGATGATGTTTCGGCTCTAAAGATAATGGATTCTACACCATTACAAAAAATTGAAACCTCCTTCTTATTGTAATTGTTTTTTGCATAATAATTTGAAATCCAATCCATAATAAGAATTATATCAATGTCAATAATAGTTATAATAACAACATCAGCTACTAATGCACATTTATGTGTTATAAGGGGACTAATTGACACATCTTTTTTGCTATGATACTTCCCTTATGTGTTTTTACTAAAAACTCCATTATTAAATCAAATTGGGAATGTCAAATTTTCTTGAATAAATTGGAATATATAAAAGAATAAAATGATCCAGAATCAAATAAATCATTTCCTACGTTTGAGGAAATGAATAAATTACTTGCCACCACATCATTATGAACTTCAACCACAATATTTGTGATCACATAATCTTGGACTTACTCCCTTGGCCTTCTCTGGGGAATGTTTCCTTGATTCATAGAACAAAAATATGAATAATGTCCCATAAATTTAAAATTAGATAATTTAAAATTTGTGGATTATTCATTTCCCTTACAATCACAGGATTGGTGGCATTTTCTTCCACACTTGAAACTAACACATATACCCTTCATGAAAGTAGAATCGTGTTTCTTCCCACAACTATCATAAGATGGAAAATAAATTCTTACCTTCTTCTCTATTTCTTTATTTATTTTTCTAGAGTTTTAAATATACCTCTACTTCTCTTACATTCTGTTAAATTCATGAGACATAGAGAATTATTTTTCTATCTTGATAGCACATGAGACTATATCTTCATATGATGAGAAACCTTGGGAGACTAGTTCCCTTGAGAGTAATGGTTTTAAACCATAATTGTATCGATCAATATTTCTCCATGGATTACATATGTATTCCATGACATGACTTCCTAACCCTGTGAATTTAGATTCATACTTTGAAATATTATCATCCGCTTTTTTCCTCAGATTCATAAACTGCCATTCCATATCCACTCATTGTTCAAGAGGAAAGCATTTTTCAAAGATGATTTCCTTAAAATACCTCCATTACAAATTTTCCATCTCTCCGTCCTCCACTCTGTTTTGAATTAGTGACCAACATTGATCATAATCTCTTAATAAATTATAAAATGACATGACACCTTGTCCCTTTCATTAATACCAAAGTGAAAAATATTTTCCCTAAGGAACTTATCCTCCTCTCTACAATGAATGGGTTTGTAGTCCAATTAAATAATGGAGGTGATTTTTGCCTAAAGTTGTCTAACATTTCACCTCTACATTGTGGTTTTCGATTCTCTATATATGTAAGTTTATTTTTCATAATCTGAGTTAGTTCTCCCAATAGTGTTATAAGTTGCTCGGAACTAGTGGAAGCTCCAGAACCAACATCATTATCTTTTATGGGAGGGAAATCCCTATATTGGATACACATATTCATGTGGTTTCTATTCACTCCACTAGGCTCCATTTATAAATTATTCAATACACTAGATTAGGTTATGAGTCATGTTGAATCATTTTAACTAGTATAATACATAACATAAATTAAAATCCAATGCATAGCTAATCAAAAAATCATAAACATGGTTTATTTGTGAAAAGAATTACTTTTAAATCCTTAATAATGTCTGTAAAGAAGATGTGAATAATCCAAAGAATATCCCTCAGTAGTTTCAAACCAGGAGAACAGTAAGACACATTTTCATGTAACAAGTTACCTAAGGGTCAAGACCGGAACACCTTGTTGGAGTTGTTACTCCTATGTACATCTATGCGAGATCGACGCCCACTAGTAGTATCTAGATATAGATTTATTTGTTAATAAAACCCACATAATTTATTCCTTACAAAAATTATATTATGTTCTTGTATGATTATCCTCAAATTCTACCTTAGGGGTTTCCCTTAATAAACATTTTCTAAAACTAGTTTCCAAGTTTTCTACTAAATTTCATTTTATAAAAACTACAACTCCCTGACCCTAGTTTCCTGATGATGGTGAACTATTTTCTTAAATTGGAATGATTAAAAGAAAGTTGTATCCCTAAGGACGGAGTATTTTAGTAGTTTTGGAAAACCAGATACATACATATGTTCAAATTTAAAACTTGAAATGAAATAAAATATATCATATCCAATGGTAACTCTCATAACTCCTAAATTATCCCAGCAAGTCATTCATAATACAATTATTCACATCCCGGTGAAATATAAAACATAACAAAGGGGTCATCTCATATGCTCAGTTTGGGTAAATAATACAACATAAGTATTCATTAACATCAACACTAGGAATTATGAATTACTAAAAACACATTCCTTTATAAACAAACTTGATAATAATATAGTATGAATAAAAACTGATTAAATAATAAAATAAATCATAACCATGGATATTATAAAATTGAATAATCACATAGACTCTGAATATTTAGTTTCATAATGAGGTATTTCATAATGTTTTACATCATTATCATTTTGCCAAGGCCTCATGCCAAGACTATACATAAACGGATAAAAAACCAAACTAGTTTGTCAGATGGGACCTACTAATGCATCGAGGGAATATAGAGGTCCCCACCCATAACATACTAAGTCCAATTCATTCTTTAAATGAAATGGGTCAAACATAAACAACATATACATTCATATTGAAACTAATATATGAAATGTAAACAACTTTCCCAAATCAGTAAACATAAATAGTTACCATTCAGAGTAATATGGTGAATGATATCACGATTTTACATCCACAATTAAAATAATAATAAACCATTAAATAAACTATGGTAGATGATATCATAAAATATTCATCCCAATTAAACATAATAATCAACATGAGTGTTGAAATATATCAAAATACTCTTACAAAATCATTGTGTAATTCTTGATAGAAATAATCTTTTATATTTGAAAAGAAGAGTTATTTTGTAAAAAATATTTGTATTAAAGAAGAAATGAAATAAAATAGTTTTTTAATAATTAAATTAGTTATTTTGGAGAAAAAATATTGTTTAAAACAGATTATAGACTGCCCATGAAAATAAGTATGAATTCGAGAAGTTCCATTGAATCATGCTAGTTTATCAGGATGAATTTTTAAATGATCCTTATAAAACATGTAACTACACATAAAATATATGAAGAGTTATGATTGGTACACACATATATATATATATATATAATTAACAAAGAATGTATAAGGATTAAATAATAATAATAACGATTTTAATTGAGGTTAGTTGAGGATAAGAGTACCTCGAACGAAAATGGAGGTTTGGGTATAAAATCCTTACCTTATGTCCCAGCATGTTTTTCACTTGATTATAAAATCCTGGATAATCAAATTAATTAATTAATTAATTAATTAATAACCTTATATATAGGTATTTGATTCATTTTAGTTTTACTATGTTCATTTCTATCCTCATTGATAGGTTATATGATTGAATTCTGTCATTTTGGAGTGTTCATTTCCTTAATTTCATAATCAGTTCGCTTGATTATAAGTAATGGAGTTCATTTAAATTGGTATAATTCTCCAGAATTTGAATTACATATTTTTAATGATAATAATTAAGTGTGTATATATATATATATATATATCATTTGGTTACATATTATGAGGATGAATCATTATATAATACATTTAGTGATAATCGTTTAGATTATTATAGAGATTACTGGTCATAACGAACTCATTTTGTTTTATCATATAGTATTATGTAAATATGTTAAGTACAGAACATAAAAAAGGTTATATTATAAATTTTTAAATCTTTATCAACTATCAAAATTGTTTCATGAATAGACTTAAAGAATAATTTTTTGAACGAAATTGCATCGTCCACGAAGGTTGTAAATTTGCATTTCCCAGTTAATGATTTTATTTATAAAATAAAAGAGAGAGAGAGTAAGGAGATTGGTAATGGTTATTAAATCCACATGATATAATTATATTATATATATGGCATTGTAGTTTTCATGATAAATTTTATATAATATGTTATTTAAGAATAATAAAAGAAGGTAAATTGAAATGAAATTAAAAGAAAAAAGAAGGGGATTTACCTATTGAAATAACCTCCTTCGGAACCTCCTTAAGGGAAAGGATTTTTGTCTTTTGATAAGGAAAATGGCTCATGGAAGTGGGGAGGGACTAGTAAATATTATTTTTTCAGAACTTTGTGAATCTTAAAGTATTAGAGTGGTGAACAGAAGAAGGAGTGAGGGGTAATTTTTATAGTGGAGAAGAAGAGGGGTTTTCTATTATTTTAATCATTATTTTATTATTTTGGCTCAAGACTATGAATAGTATTGATTATTGAGACTAAAAATATAAATTAGTGCATGTAATTTTGAACAAATGGACATTTACATCATCCATTACTCATCAATGTTGTATAAATTCATTTATTTAGCATATTTCGTAAATTATCGAATTTCACTATTCACAAAAATTCAATTATTTTAGAAAAATCCCAAAAATTCACGATGAACATTTTTTGATATGTAGAATTCAAAAATTAACTCCATTTTATCAAAATAATTTTCTTAATAAGAGAGATTTATTTTTTAATAAAATAATTATTTACTTTAAAAATACAGATTTTAAATTGAAAACTGATTTTATAATACTTTCAATAATTAACTGAGATCTCATAAAAGTATCCTAATATAATAGATAAAAATTCTATTTAATAATAAATTTTATGAAAAATATTACTATTAATTTTATAATTTAAAATTATAATTAAATATTTATTAATCACAATAATACCAATACTTAATTATTAAGTTTTAAAATATTCACTCTAATTTATACGGTGCCTTAATTTTATTTAAACATACATGGGTGATATTACTTTTCATAGTGGTAGAATACTATTCATTAGAGTATGTTAATATTCATAAGGGTAAATTACTATTCACTAAAAATGTAAGTTGATCATATCAGACTCTAAATATATTACTGATCGAAACTGTGTATGTTAGTTTTTCGAAATTCGAATCATAGAAGTGAAAAAATTATATTCATTGTATATGTTATAATAGAATGGTGTTTCATAGTGATCTAGTTATTCATGCATTCAATATTAAATTTATTTTTAAATTCTTGGGGTGTTATAGATGGTATGTCGTACGGATGAGGGACATTATCATATCTCCCACGTAATAGAAAGTAAAAAATATTATATATGATATAATGACTCATTAGGTATAATTATGTTATGAATAAAATATTTATAAATTATATCCATAATTATACCCAATCATGATTGGTGTTAGTGTAAAAAATAGTTACATTAGTTTATGAGGCAGTTGTTCATCGTATGCATGAATGATGATTTTGTAACCCATTTGACATAAGTGACATGGTTTTAAGTAATTAACATAACATATAGTCATCTACATATATGAAAAAAATAGATATTATTATATAATCATGTTTTAATAATAATTTAAGGAGGTTTAGGAATAAATAAAATAAAAACTCTCATGAAATAGTGTTAGCCCTTCTTCAGATAACGTCCTTAGGTTTGCACCAAAATCATTCCTCAGTTGGACTTGTACCCAAACTATGGATTCTAGGAATAGGGGATGAAATTTGGGAAGTGTTTTGGGAAGGTAGTTTCAAAGCTAAAATGGATTTATGGTGTGAAGAAGAGAGGAGAGGGGTAGCCTTTTATAATATAGGTGAGTGTCACGATTATAATTTTTGAAAATAAAAAGGTTTACCCAAGTTTCCCAAATTCCAAAAGGGTCCAAAATAAAGTATTATCAATCCTTATAAATTATAGGGTTAAAATATGGTCATATAATATATTTTATTTAAGTTTATATTCCATTTTAACCCTTATCATTTTAGTTTATCCACACCACCCATTAAATCTACCTTTACCATAACCACAATAAATAACTTTTACTATTTTCACTACTCATTTTGAAAAAAAATATATATTTACATTAATATATAATATAAATTATTCCTATTAAAAATATGAAACCATTTTTTATAAATTCTATTCACAAAAGTGGAACAATTTTTATTTAAAATTAATCCCATAATTGTTACAAGAAAGTAGGGTTTCAAATATACATTTTTCAAAATATTACAATGTTTTTATATAAAATTAAATTTGAAAATTATTCCAATGAATAAAATGGAATTAATTGATATAAAATTGAAAAAATTTTAAATAAAAAATAATTTAAAATATTATTTATCATTATAAATACTTTAAAAAAATGTAGCCATCAATTAATATTTAGTAGTTTTCACTATTCATAAAAAAATGGAACATTTTAGTAAAATTCCAAAAAATCACCCTAATATAATTTTGATATTAAAATTTAAAAAAATTAAATTAATTTTCCCAATAATTTTTTTTTGAAATTGTTATAAAATAATTTAATTAATGTTTTCAAAGTGCAATTAAACCGTCATTTAGAAAAAATACTATTTTTCAAAAAAAATCTTTTTCTCTTAAATTATTTTTATTTTATTCCTAATAAATTTAAAAAAATGAATTTATTTATGTTCATTACCATATAAGTTTCATAATTTAGTTAGTAGTATTCATATACTCCAATTTAATGACTGTGTTTTATCGGTATACCTTATTACGATTCATTTAGATTTTGGGTTTCATGTTCTACGAGCTATCGAGAATTTAATGAAATGTGTTTCGTGGGGGTATTAAGTTCAATGTTTAATGTAACATTTGATATCAAAAAGAATTTTATTTTTTATAATTTTTATTTGTTGTATAGATATCAAATACACATAATCAACAGTTATTGGATTTTTTTGGTATAAAATTTATAATGAGTTATGTGAAAATATGAATTAAATTGTCGAATGACTTTAATAGAATTCCAGGGGACCAAATGTAAATGCTTAATCTTACAATAGTATTTTAATTAACTGATATACATTCTAAATAAAAAATCTGAATTGTTTATAATGAAAAAATTGGAGTTATGCTTATGGAGAAATTGATGTATGGATATGGTTCCCAAGATAGAAATCTAATTTATAAGATTAAAAAATATTTTCAAATTATTTTATAGGAATACGAGCTTGATTACATAATATTTCATGTTGATATTTTCCATTTGAAATGGTATGAAAATATTAGTTTAGTTAAAGTATATTAATTAGGATTTGTGAAGGTGGATTTCAATATGGACCGGTATAAGGAAGAGTTGTTCATAATGGCATCACAAGAAGTGCATGTATTTTATGTCTCAGATCCAAAAAACATGAATTGATTAGTTATCATGTTGGAGACTGAAAAACTATAGGTTCAGATGAAAATTAAACTAAGGATGACCTTTTAATTAAATGATCACAATAATTTCATAGTTTTCCAAATGTAGAATTTTCCGCATATGTTACAGGGGACTGTAATGTAGGGGTAAAACTCTACAATCTAATCATATAAAATATATTTTAATTTTCTCATTACTTTTTGGGTTTTTGTTTTTTAAGAAGCATTGGAGGATCATTAAAATCAATTTGGATACCCCAAATGTTTATGTTTTAGATCTAATGCATGTATTTCCATCAAATGACCCACACATGACATCTATTATGAATTTGTAATGAATTGAAATAAAAATTTTACATATAAACATCAAATTATTTGTTTCAGTTCATGTTTTAATGAGAATTTTGTTATGATAGGGAAAACTGTAAATATAAACTAAATTGTGGTATGATATCAGTGAATGACCATAGGATGCCTATGGATTTATTTAAATAAAAACTAAATAAGGTATATATAGTAATATTTAACAACCAAAAAATATTTCAAAATACAAATACTTAATTGGGTAAATTATTATGTATTTGATAATGAAAAATAACAACAATGGTTATGGATATTTCATTTTCAAATATATGAAACATATCATATACCATCAAAATACAAGCATCCCCAAACTAATAATTTCTAATATTAAATAAAATTTTATTAAAAAATATTTTTTAATCGTTTTTAATTATATTTTTTATGTACTACCAATATTTTCAATAATCTATTTACTCAAAATAAGAAGAAATATTGTTTATATATGAGTGGAAAAATTACATGGTGTCATAATATTTTTCTACATCAATTTTTTGTGGTTACCATTATATTTGTAATCTAGTATGTACTATGACCTTAGAGATACAATTGGAATGTGAATAATTAGAATAATAATTATTTATTATGATTTATGAACTATTTATCACGGAGAATCACAATAGAGGGTTATGATCTATGGATTCTAGAAGAGCTAGTAACATATCTGAAGTTGTTCGTGCTCATGAATGATTGGACTTCAAGGCTACAACTGAGATAATGGTGATATAGAAATGGGTGAAAAATCCTTCTACCCAAAAATCTGAATATATATTACCAAATACTGGGGATGGTATTTCAATGATCATATCCTCATCATTCATATTTTTTAATTTAATATAATAGTTTCATTTTTGTTTAAAACACACATCACATAGCCAAAACCAAAAAAATAGATTGTACTATTTTTAAAATTTAGTAAAATAATCCATAATCCATATATGACATGCAAGAACTGAAATAATGTTAATATGAAATATGATGTGTTTGGTTTTACTAGAAGTATTTGTTTTCAACATAGAAGTGTAATTTTAGTTTAAAACATGCATTACTAGAAAAAACCTAGAAAAAGAGTTTGGATTATTTTTAGATATTAGGAAAATAATCTATAATTCATTTTTTTACTTGTATGAATTGACCTCACATCAATCTGACACATGATGTGGTCAGTATTAATTAAAGTGCATATTTTAAAAATAAAAGTTCCATTTAAGATTGAAACACATGTCACATATACAAAATCTATAAAATGATATAGGATTGTTTTCAAAATTTAGTAAAATGATCCATATTTCATTTTTGATGTATAGTAAATGAAAACACATCAATATGATACACAATGTGAATAGTATGGATTGAAATGATTGTTTTCAATTTAAAATTTAATTATTGGTCAAAAATACACATTACATACTCAAATCCATGAAAACACATTCATATTGTTTTAATACTTTTAGAAAATGATCTATAAGTCATTTTTTTCATATATAAATCGACCGCACATCAATCTAACAAATGATATGGCCGATGTGACACAATTTTCATGTTTTCAATATAAAAGTATCATTTAATTTTAAAATGTGGCTCACATATCCAAAACTAAGAAAACAATCTCATATTGTTTTCAAACTTTGGGAAAAGAATCCGCAATTCACTTGTGAATTGAATGAATTGATGTCACAAAAATCTGATGCATGATGTCATTGGTATGACTCTAAGTATGAGTCTTTAATATAGAAGTGTCATTTTTGTTTAAAACGTGCTTCAATAGAAAAAATTTAAAAAAATAGCTTGTATTATTTTTAACCATTAGGGAAACAATCCATAATTTATTCTTTATGTGTAATAATTGATTATATGTCAATGAGATAGATGAAGATTATGGTCTGAATCAAAGTGTGTGTTTTCAATAAAGAAGTTACATTTACATTTAAAATTTTCATCAGTTAGAAAAAAATAGAGAAAGAAATATTGGATTAATTTAAAAAAAATTAAAATAATCCCTAATTCATTTTTAATATGTAAGAGTTGACTACAAGCTAATCTGATGCACAGTATGTCTGATATGACTTGAAATGTGTGTTTGCATTTTAAAATTGACATTTTAGTTCAAAAAACATGTCAGACACTCAAAATATGAGAAAACACATTAATATTGTTTTTATACTTTAAGGGAATGATCCACAAGTCATTTTTTAAGTATAAGAATATACTGCACATCAATAAAAAACACTATGTGGATGGTATGACTCAAAGGGCAAGTTTTCAATATAGAAGTTCCGTTTATGTTTACAACACATGTAACATAACCAAAACCATGAAAACAAGATCTAATTGTTTCAAAAAATTAATAAAAAAATCCATAATTCATTTGTGATTTTTTATTCATTGACCTCACATAAATATTTCACATGATGTGGTTGGTATGACTCGAAGTACATTTTTTTAATTTAAAGTTTAATTTTAGTTTAAAACGTGTCACATAGCCAAAATATATAAAAAAATATCGAATTATTTTAAAGTATTTGGATAATTATCCATATTTCATTTGTGAATTATAGGAATCAACCATACATTAATCATATAGAGAGTGGAGAAGGTATGACTCAAAGTCCTTGTTTTCAATATAGAAGTAACATTTTAGTTTAAAGCATGTGTCACAAATCCAAAACCAAGTAAAAAAATTGTTTATTTTAAGTCATTATTAATGTGATCCATAATTCATTTGTGGATTTGTATTAATAGACCTCATGTCAATCTAGCACATGATGTGGTCAGTATGATTTGAAATGCGTGTTTTCAATATAAATTTTTTATTTTAGTTTTAATCACACATCACATAGACGAAATAGAGACAATGAACTTGGATTGTCTTAAAACATTATTAAAATGATCCATAATTAATTTCCATTCTTTAGGAATTTACCACACCTCAATCCGACATATGATGTGGCCGTTACGACTCAAAGTGCGCGTCTTCAATATAAAATCACCATTTTAGTTTAAAATGAGAATCAAATTTTCAAAATAGAGGAAAATGGTAATATTGTTTTAAAAAATTATGAAAAAAATCCATAATTTATTTTTTATGGGTAGGAATTGACTTCACATCAATATGATGCACGATATGGATGGTATGACTAAAAATATGTGTCTTAAATATAAAAGTTTCATTTTAGTTTAAAATGTGTGTCACTATCCAAATATTAGAAAATGAGACTGAATTATTTTCAAATATTATGAAACTATCTATAAATCTCTTTTGATTTTTATAAATTGAACTCATTTAAATCTGACATATGATGCTAATGGTATGACTCGAAGTGCATGTTTTGAATATAAAAGTTCATTTTTAGTTTAAAATGTGCAACGCAAGACAAAACTGAGAAAACAAGTTTGAATTGTTTTAAAACATTAGAAAATGAACCACAATTAATTTTTGATATGTAGTAATCAAATTCATGTCAATATTATGCATGATGTGTACAGTATGGCATGAATTATGTGATTTCAATATAAAGGTATGATTTTAGTTTAAAAAGCATGTCACTATCCAAAAATAATAAAATGTTCTTGGATTTATTTCATTCATTAGGAAAAATGATATATAATTAATTTGTGAGCTGTATGAATTTATTACACATCAATCCAACATACAATGTGGTTAGTATGACTCGAATTTCATGTTTTTGGAAAAAAAATTCATTATAGTTTAAAATGCAAGTCAGATAGCCCAAACTGAGAAACTGAGAATATATTGTTATAAAACATTATAAAAGTAATCCATAATTAATTTTTAATCTGTAGTAATGAAACACACATAAATCTAACACAAAATTTTGTAGGTATGACTTAAAGTATATGTTTTTAATGTAAATGTTCCTTTTTAGCTTAAAAAATGTATCAAATAGAAAAAACTGAGAAAACGACCTAATATTAGCTTAAAACAATAGTAAAATGATCCATAACCCATTTTTGGTGTGTAGGAATTTATTTCACATTAATAAGATGGATAATTAATAGATAATCACATTAATAAATACTGTAATTAACAATATAATTTATCTTATTTGGATTATATTGCATTAAAATTATAATTTTATTATTTTTTTAATTTATTGGTACTAAAATAAACATTGATTTTATTATAGGATATAGATTTTGTATAAAAATGATCTTTAGATAAATCATTCTATATTTTTGGATTTTTTATATTAGTAGAAACTTTTTTTGATTAATTTTAAATATCACATCAATATAAATATTTTGTATGTAAATTTTGAATAGAAATGATGGTGAATTGTTTTATTTTTCTTTAAATATTATTTTCTATATATTTTTATTCATATATTTTAATTTCCAGATTTGGTTTGATATTATAGGGTTATTGTAGGGCTACTGCAAATTTTTAGTAGTTGTATGGCCTTTATTAGTTCTACCAATAGTGCTGATAAATGCTAGGAGAATTTAACATCACATAGATTTTTGGTTCTTTTTTCACTGATAAATCCCTTTTTAGAACTTTTAGAGGGCTCATATATAGTACTGGCATCCTCCTTCTAGGGAACCATATCTTCATGAATTTTATCATTTATCTTCTCCCATCAGTGATGGTGCAATGATCTTATATGTCGCATATCCTCAATATAAAAACCTATTTTTCATTTTCTTCTATCTATGTTTATGTTCTAGATCATGGTTCACTATCCTTATACAAACCTCAAACTCCTTGTCTCCAATAATTACAACACATACTCACCATAATAGATTATCCTTCCCTACAGCCTTCATCATATTATTCATTACAATAAATTTGTGGATACTTATTCATCATCGACATATCATCATGAACCATAGTGTATATCATACCATGACAACACATCCTTCACAATTCTTCGACCTTCCTCAGATTCCCATACTGAAAAAATGGACATCTATAGGGAATCTTCTACTTCGTATCACATCTCTAAGGAACTAGGACACAATCCATGACTTGGAACAAGGCCATATTCTAATTTTTAGTATAGCTCAGGCCCACCTATATCATCCATGCAATTTCCATGGTTTATTGGAAATACATATGGATAGATGAATGTGTGAGGATAAATTCATGTTGTTATAAAACAAATGTTTAACATTTAATGAAGTTATATAATATTTTTTAAATAAAAAATAGTTTTTTGTATTTTTTTAATTACATATTATTTTGGTGAAATTCGGGTTTGGATTATTTTTAAATCCAATTAACTTTTTTTATAATAAAATAGTCTATGTTGTGGAAATAAAATTTAATAGTAGTTTCATCCTACAAATAAATTTTAAACCTGAAAAGAAACTTTGTAAACATAGGATTTTACACATTACATATGCTAGTGTCAAAAATTAGTTTTCTTACACATATAAATTTATATAAAAAATTATTTCATATTTAGAATCATTAGGTAAAAATTAATCAATGATTTGAATTTTATTTTTATTCATTAGAAATAAAATACCTAGGTAAAAACTAGTTAGCACAATAAAACCAAAATGTAAAAAATTAAAATTATAATTATAAAGGACTTAAAAATAAGTTTAAAATATGTGTTAAAATGAATATTTAATGTATTATTAACCTTATATCGTCCCCTAATCAATTAGTTTCTAATTATTTGATCCACTTTATGTGTAAAACATGTGCCCTCTTTATATTAATTTTAAATATTTACAAAATGGTCAATCTCACTACTTATAAAAGGGGCCTCTCACTACCCATTCAATACCACTCATAAATACAGTTTTATCTAAAATATATATTATTATTCCTTCCAATATAATCTTATTTCACCCAATTAATATTATAGTCAAAATATATTAGCCCAATCTCTCCCTTTCTAAGGAGTCCTCTAAGGGAATTCTCAAGTCTACAACGTGAGAACTAATTCTCTAAAATTTATTTTAATTTTTGTATTACCTTTTAATATATATTTTCCACATTCCTATATAATTAAATAATTATTTTTTTACTTAATTTTATGTTTCTATGTGAATAACTATTAACCACCTTTCCTTATTTCCCTTAATGAAACAAAAACTATATGTGTGTGTGTGTGCGGATAACCAACACCACGAAGTTTCATGTTTTGTTTTCCATAAACACCATAATTATACTGTAATAACGTTAAATTTAATAAATAATTGTGATATTTATAAAATATTTTAAATTCTTAAATGATAAAAAATCTTATGAATTTCCCCCATTCAATGGTAAAATAAATCATCAACCATGTGTATATGTGAACTGAGACCTCCATGAGACAATTGATTTTTGTTTTTTCTTTTTCATCTCTACATTTTACGGCTGGTCATAAGAATGAGTTTAATGGATAAAAATGATTTTTTATTAAATTATTATGGTTTTAAGGATAGATTTGATAAACTATTAATAATATGATTAATAAACAACCTTTGTAAATTCGACAATCTAAAAGAGCGTTGTAAAAGAAAAAAATGATTTTTTGTACTACGTAATAACATCATATAGGTTTATTATTATTATAAGTATTTAATGTTATGATATATTGCACTAATAAACATTAAATAGGGTCATTATACTTCTGTTATAATGATATTATAGTTAATTCACTTCATAATATTCCATTAATTATGATGTAATCTTGTTTGGGCCGGTTCAACCACCTTCTTGAACAATGTTATAAAGTCAAACCTTGGATGACTATGGTAAATTAATATGATTTAATATATTATATAAATATGTGAATAATGATTTTATTTTTGTTATACAATTCTATCATTAATATTAAACTCATTAGTTAGGATAACAATGTCTATTTGTTAGAAAACATTGAATGATGTTCATTGTAAATTTAATCTTTAAGGATCATAACCAAAAATACCATAAAATGAAATAATGTATGTTGGAATCCTCATGTGTTAATCATGTTTTAATGATCACAAATCCTTTTACTATTAATTAATCTCAATATTCATTGCACATCTTGATAATGGTCTTCAATCTCAATAATAACAACACATCATGGTTTAATGATAACAAATCTTATGGATGTTAATTACCCTCTTTATTATTTACAAGTCTCATGCATGATCACAAATATCACATTTATTTTCAAGCCTTTATGTTTATGATTCAAGTTCTCTTACACTCTAGTGGTTAAACTTAATCCATATTCTGCATATTCTGTCTAAGTCCAAATACATATATTTTTCTATGTATGGACTCATCGTGAAGGACTCACCATTACCCAGACACCGTGAAGGACTCACCGTGACCTAGACACCGTGACCCAGACACCGTGACCCAGACACCATGAATGACTCACCGTGACCTCGACACCATGAAGCTCATACCGTGGAGCTCACATCGTGAATGACTCACCGTGACCCAGACACTGTGAATCTCATACCGTGAAGCTCACACCGTGAAGCTCATACCGTGAACCTCATACCGTGAAGAAGACACCGTTTACATAATCACTATGACACTATTCCATAACTTTTTGTCAATATTATTTAAATAATACTAACAGTCATATTTGATGTTTTTAATGCAATTAATGTTATTTAATGATAGTTGTTGGCATGTCAGGAAACTGTATCTCGTACCTATGAAAATGGAATCATTCTTACTGCCAGAATGTGCGGAATATAAGGAAGATTGAGATGCAGTACACGTGCAAGCAGAAAAGTGGTGCGCAAGTGATAATATACAAGAGAAGAACTTACATACACAGAGAACACTACAAGAAGAAAAATCCTGATCAAGAAAGAGATTTTCCAGACATTCAAAGAATTCTCATTAATGCAATCCAACACCTATAGAGACCCGTATCTTGACTTACATGGACATTACATTACATTTGCGGAATACTTAGTACATAACAAAAACACACACACAAGGATCGTAATAGTTTAGTGTTTTGGAAACTCGGAACGTAATCTTCTAATCGTGGTGAAAGATCTTCAATATCTCCCATTAAGATCTTCCCCTTTTTTTTACCTAAAACCTTTCTTTATATCCTGGGGAAAAGAAAACATAAAAGGGTGAGCTCAAATGCTCAGTAAGGGTAAACAAAAGAAAAATCAATCACATCATATTCATAAGAACATAACTTTTGGAAATCTTAACCTGCAAAAGAGAGCATAATTTCATAACATGGGATAAATCATAGTAGTGAAATGAAATCCCAATAATAATAACTTAAAACATGAAACTTTGTGGCATACACACATAATCATAGAGAATCATTTCTTGTTAGTCAAGACTCATTTCCAAGACTATCTTAGTGGACAAAGTCCCTTTCTGAATCGAGTAACCCTCGTTTTAGTCCTGTTTCACTGAACCGGTATAACCTACTATTCCAGCCATGTCTATCTCATGAGATATAAAATCTTTACCCAATGCATTGGAGGGAGATATAGGTCCCACCCATCTTATAATGAATCCTTTCTTATGTGTGCCACATAATCATAAATCATACATCATCGCATAACACATGTAACAAAAATGGGATTCTTGAAACATCATGAAATCATAAATCAATTCATATAAGATAAAGGAATTCATAAAAATAATTCCATCACAACATGATCAAATCAATGTAATAATAGGGATAAAAACAGAACCCTTTATTATCTTAGATGGAAAATAATTTTGATAAAACACTTGAACTCCATTCTTGAGGAAAATATCCTTTCTTCTTCAAAAACATTTTTCCTTTCATAACATGTCATAAAAATTTAAAATAAAAGAAGTTGATTAAAAATAAACTTGAAAACTTGTAAAGGAAGCTTCTTGGAAATAATGTTTTAAAAATCCATTCATGCCGTATAAGTTAAAAAAAACATTCTTCGTACTTTTGTCGGAAAAGTCAAAAAGTACCTCGTATGACAAAAGATTCCTTTCATAGATATTACTAAAAACTCACCGAAGGGTAAAAATGGATTTAAAAAATTGTAGGTGGATGGAAATAATATTACATATTGATGAAACATGGATGTGGATGATAAAATACACCCCAGTAAATACTTATGAATAAACAATCTCGGATAAAAATGAGATTGTGATATTTCCCTTACCTTAGGTCCGACTTGCTTTGTACGTGTCCGAACCTCCTGTATAATGATTTACATAATGTTATTGACTTATTACAGAATCATATTCATTGTTATGATATCATATATGGTTCTCTTATGGCTTTATATTACCCGGTCTTTTGTAAATTCATGTTAAAGTAGCATTTTGGGTAAAATCGTCTTATTTGTCGTTCGTGTTTTTAACTTGTAATTATTAATATGATTACTTGGATCATGATTACTTATATCCAGAATGTAAAACATGATTTATATATAATATATATTCAGAATATACATATAGATATATATTATATATTGATAATGGAATGAAATACACCGTTCATGGAGACGGTAGTCCGTACGTACGCATGAACGTTGTTTTCGTTTCCTTATTGAATTGAATGGAATTAAGTAGATGGCATAAATATAAATATACATAAATCCAGTATCATTATTATGTCATATATTTCATTAGTACTTATTATATATGCTTTATAATCATTCATGAATGGTTAATGTGGAGAATGAATCTCATCGCGCCGTGGAGACGGTAGTCCGTACGTACGCACGAGCGATGATATCATTTCCATAAATATTGAATTGAATTGGAGTGGATTATACAATATATCAGAATAAATATGATGTTGTAATAACTATGTATAGTTATTCTTTAAACCATTATACCCATCCATGTAAGGTGGTGGTGGAAAATAGATTACACCACGGCGTGGAGACGGTATTCCGTACGTACGCACGCGCGGTGATTTTTTTTTCCGTAGGATGGATAGATGGTGAAATAGGGTTGTTTCATACTTATAATAACATATCAGTATATGAGTGATACTGATGTTATTACTTCATAATGAAACATCCTAAGAAGAATTAGAGGAAGAAGAAATAAAGATGAAAGAATTGGTAACGGTAATTACCTCTTCTTTGAAGCGCCTCTTTGAGACCTCCTCTTAGGGCACTAAAATTGGTCTTTGAGGAAGACCAGAACCTCTATGATGTTTCTAGGGAAGTGGAGAAGAGATTTTGGCAGGGGTTGGCCGAGCTTGAGTGCTCAATTTGGTGCGAGGAGGAGGGGGAGGAGGTGTCCTTTTATAAGGGAGGAGAGGGGCACCTTAGGAATATCTCAAAATATTATTTTATATTAAATTCAAAATCGGTTTATAATGGTTCCAAATGGTCTTATTTTGAAGCTAATGTGGGGATGGGTCGAAATACTATCAACCAATAGGATTTAGACAAGTTTAGGGTATTATTTTAACCTTATCAATTAGATTTAACTCTATGTTAAATAATTTAACTTTTACCTTGTCTTTTTGTTTTCTTACATTATATGGTTAATACACTTACTATAACATGCCAAACCAACCCCAAATTGTTTATTATTAATATATATATCCTTATCTAAGTCATTTGGCCGAACCATAGATTTTTAGGAATAAAATAACCATTAATAATATAATATTTGATTTAAAAACTATTTTGTGTCAATTTTTACACTATTTGATATGTGATTTTTGTGAAAGTCATAACAGAATTATATGTTCGAACCAAGTTTATTAAAGCAACACTAATATATCATATTAACCTAGAAAATTAGTGGAATTCATAAAAATTTTCAAATTACATTTATTTTGGTGTTTATAACATCAATTATGTCAATATTTCATTAATAAGATAATTACTGCATCATCATTGTGTCATAAATAAATTAAATTATTTAATGTCTAAAAATTACAAATAAAATACCATTATGTAGGAAATCTTTTTAGCTTTCTAATGAATATTTATAGTCGAATTTATCTTATGTATAACCCCATATTAAAAATGATTTACTTATTAAACTTTGATTTTAACTATTTTAACCCTTCTTTAAATAAATTAATAATAAATGTCCTAATCTAATCCAAGTGGGCCTAAATGGTCATATTTTATTCCTAAGTTTGTTTTTGGTCGAATTACAGTTGTCCAATAGAATTAGGACATTTGTTATGGTAATATTAATATCATATTTACCCGTAGTTACCCTATTTACTATTAACCGCGGTAAAAAAGGTAAAAAGTTACTATTCACCAAAAAATTATTTTTATCTCATTGAACCACATTTTACTTACTGACATCAACCGTTTCTGTCGGATTTTTGAAATTCCATTCACAGAAGCGGTAAAATTATGTTTTATGCAAAATTCAGTTTTTAACCTACCACTTAGTGGTTTTACTATTCATCAAAAATTGAAAGTTTTCAGAAAAATACCAAAATTTCACCCTAGGCTAATTTCGATATTCTGAGTCCAAAAATGAAGTCCATTTTGAAAAATAAAATTTATAAAATTTCAAAAAGTGGTTATTAATATTCATAACGGCTAGTTTTAATAATATTTTAATAGCATATCGTTGTTTAGTGAAACTCGGTATTGCGTATTACACACGCTATCGATGAAGGTCGCGATTGCGTGTAATGCAAGGCAAGTCAAGGATGCGTATTGTGCAAGCTCCTTTTGGTGTAGCGTACAACACAAGACATTAATAAAATTAAAAAGAATAGTTTTCATAAAATCTCGGGCTGTTACATTCTACCCCCTTTAAAATGAATTTCGCCCTCGAAATTCGTCGGGGTTATAAATAGTTTACTATTAGAAAGTTCCTTTAATAGAAACCCACATCGTAAAAAGGAATACCAAAACCAATCTTTAATAACAAAAGTATGAAACGTAACGGTTACCCAAATAAACCAATCACTGGGTTTCCACATATGTGAAAATATGGATATGGAAGAGAAATCTAACCATCATGTTCTGATGGAGAGTGGTAGAGAACATGGCTATGGAAAAGCCAGTAATCACAAATCCATAGATTTGTGATGATATAAGGTACCATCTGATTCATCAGGTATAAGATCACTAGGACAACATTTTTGGTTTTCAGGATCATTTCCCTAAAGTTGAAAATTTGAATTAGAATAAATACTTACTTTATTTTGGTACAATCTCACTGTTGTTCGTGCCTTGAACAATTTCCACTTCATCTCTTAAATAAATGAAGTTGAATTTGTTATTCGTGAAGTGTTAGCAGATCATGTGATAGAATGACGGGTCATTCCATCTGTCTCAAACAAAAGGTTAGCAAAAATTATATACATAAGTCGATCTATAGTGAGATTTATATGGTTCCTAAAATGAACTTATACTTCACATATCATACTGCTTAATATAATAAAACTAGCTTTCTACTAAACATGGACTTCCTGTAGGTCAGTGGTAGGCGATAAAGGCCAGTCGCAGTTCGGTTGTGGGTTCGATTCCCACAGCCTTGTCCGAAGCGATGGGTTGTCGCCCATCCTGCAGATTGTCCTTTTTCTAAAACTACATTACTATAACATCACATAAATAATACCAAAAAAAGTTATATACTTAAACAATACTAACTTATGGTTAACATAATCCATTACAATCTTTAGGCTTGTCTAAAATACTTCGGTCCAAGCTCATAGTATAAAGAAAATGATTACTTGAAATGTCGCCAACCAAGCATGTGAATACCATCATTTATCCCCCATATATCTTGTTGGTCACATTCCAATCATGTGAATACTTTAATGATGTATTCTCTTGAAAAATATGAATACCCATTAAACCTTAGTGAAAACATGAATGCTGTCAAAAGTTAACTCTTTCCACATACCAAAATCCAAAAATTCTATATACTCAAACCATGATATAACCATCTCCTTATATCAGTCATGAGCTCATGAATAATATCAAACATTTTATTTTCTCCTTATACCTTCATTATGCGCATATCATCTATATTCCAAAAATATCTGAATAACCTTTCATAGATACTGGTAACATTAATTAGACAACAATGTAACAATCCTTACATGTCTCTTTATTCCATAGTGCCATGAGATTACTTATATAACATTACACATGATAAACATGTAATCATTCCACTACATTCTTAAATCATTGACCGAGCTTCAACAATTCTTTCATCTCACATATCATTTGTAGTCTCTTCATCATCATCCACATAAATACTACCCATATGACCATACTGATTCTCTTCATGAGTCTTTCCCTTAGGGCATTGGTTTGCATAATGCCCGTACATTCCACATTTAATGCATTTAACCATTGTTGATGTCATAGCAATACCATTATCCTCATCCATGGTGTTAACTGAACCTTTTCCTTTGCACTTACTTGCTTTGTGTCCTTATTTTCCACACCCAAAGCATCTTCCAGTTCCTTTGAAACATTCTCCTTGATGCCTCTTCCCACATGATTTACATAGGGGAAATTGAACTTTCTTTCCTCTATGATCATCATGAAACTCCATCTTTCTCTTATTAGCCGAGTCAGGAAACTTACCAAATTTTACTTTATTGATCATATTATGAGATTGCTGATTCGGCATAATAATGATGTTTGGACTTCCAAATCCCATTTCATTATGAAGAATATCATTCCATTGTCCATCATATCCTCCATTATTGTGAATCATCTTGTTTCCAGCCATTTTCTAAAACCCAAAAAGAATAGTGTGAGAGGCAAAAATCATGCTAGGGAAAACAACATAATAAAGGGGGAGTACCTTCAATATCTAACATCTTAGGTTTAATTCTATGATCGTTAGCGTAATTCTAGTACTATAACCTATACGTATACTTAACCTTAGGGACATCCCTAGACATACCTTAGAAATATCTCTAGGGATCTCACTAAAGTTCTCGCATCCTAGTTTCCAAAGGTTGACTAAACCTTTCCTCTGATACCAACTGTAGAGACCCGTATCTTGACTTACATGGACATTACATTACATTTGCGGAATACTTAGTACATAACAAAAACACACACACAAGGATCGTAATAGTTTAGTGTCTTTGGAAACTCAGAACGTAATCTTCTAATCGTGGTGAAAGATCTTCAATATCTCTCATTAAGATCTTCCCCTTTTTTTTACCTAAAACCTTTCTTTATATCCTGGGGAAAAGAAAACATAAAAGGGTGAGCTCAAATGCTCAGTAAGGGTAAAAAAAAGAAAAATCAATCACATCATATTCATAAGAACATAACTTTTGGAAATCTTAACCTGCAAAAGAGAGCATAATTTCATAACATGGGATAAATCATAGTAGTGAAATGAAATCCCAATAATAATAACTTTAAACATGAAACTTTGTGGCATACACACATAATCATAGAGAATCATTTCTTGTTAGTCAAGACTCATTGCCAAGACTATCTTAGTGGACAAAGTCCCTTTCTGAATCGAGTAACCCTCGTTTCAGTCCTGTTTCACTGAACTGGTATAACCTACCATTCCAGCCATGTCTATCTCATGAGATATAAAATCTTTACCCAATGCATTGGAGGGAGATATAGGTCCCACCCATCTTATAATGAATCCTTTCTTATGTGTGCCACATAATCATAAATCATACATCATCGCATAACACATGTAACAAAAATGGGATTCTTGAAACATCATGACATCATAAATCAATTCATATAAGATAAAGGAATTCATAAAAATAATTCCATCACAACATGATCAAATCAATGTAATAATAGGGATAAAAACAGAACCCTTTATTATCTTAGATGGAAAATAATTTTGATAAAACACTTGAACTCCATTCTTGAGGAAAATATCCTTTCTTCTTCAAAAACATTTTTCCTTTCATAACATGTCATACAAATTTAAAATAAAAGAAGTTGATTAAAAATAAACTTGAAAACTTGTAAAGGAAGCTTCTTGGAAATAATGTTTTAAAAATCCATTCATGCCGTATAAGTTAAAAAAAACATTCTTCGTACTTTTGTCGGAAAAGTCAAAAAGTACCTCGTATGACAAAAGATTCCTTTCATAGATATTACTAAAAACTCAACGAACGGTAAAAATGGATTTAAACAATTGTAGGTGGATGGAAATAATATTACATATTGATGAAACATGGATGTGGATGATAAAATACACCCCAGTAAATACTTATGAATAAACAATCTCGGATAAAAATGAGATTGTGATATTTCCCTTACCTTAGGTCCGACTTGCTTTGTACGTGTCCGAACCTCCTGTATAATGATTTACATAATGTTATTGACTTATTACAGAATCATATTCATTGTTATGATATCATATATGGTTCTCTTATGGCTTTATATTACCCGGTCTTTTGTAAATTCATGTTAAAGTAGCATTTTGGGTAAAATCGTCTTATTTGTCGTTCGTGTTTTTAACTTGTAATTATTAATATGATTACTTGGATCATGATTACTTATATCCAGAATGTAAAACATGATTTATATATAATATATATTCAGAATATACATATATATATATATTATATATTGATAATGGAATGAAATACACCGTTCATGGAGACGGTAGTCCGTACGTACGCATGAACGTTGTTTTCGTTTCCTTATTGAATTGAATGGAATTAAGTAGATGGCATAAATATAAATATACATAAATCCAGTATCATTATTATGTCATATATTTCATTAGTACTTATTATATATTCTTTATAATCATTCATGAATGGTTAATGTGGAGAATGAATCTCATCGCGTCGTGGAGACGGTAGTCCGTACGTACGCACGAGCGATGATATCATTTCCATAAATATTGAATTGAATTGGAGTGGATTATACAATATATCAGAATCAATATGATGTTGTAATAACTATGTATAGTTATTCTTTACACCATTATACCCATCCATGTAAGGTGGTGGTGGAAAATAGATTACACCACGGCGTGGAGACGGTATTCTGTACGTACGCACGCGCGGTGATTTCTTTTTCCGTAGGATGGATAGATGGTGAAATAGGGTTGTTTCATACTTATAATAACATATCAGTATATGAGTGATACTGATGTTATTACTTCATAATGAAACATCCTAAGAAGAATTAGTGGAAGAAGAAATAAAGATGAAAGAATTGGTAACGGTAATTACCTCTTCTTTGAAGCGCCTCTTTGAGACCTCCTCTTAGGGCACTAAAATTGGTCTTTGAGGAATAACAGAACCTCTAGGATATTTCTAGGGAAGTGGAGAAGAGATTTTGGCAGGGGTTGGCCGAGCTTGAGTGCTCAATTTGGTGTGAGGAGGAGGGGGAGGAGGTGTCCTTTTATAAGGGAGGAGAGGGGCACCTTAGGAATATCTCAAAATATTATTTTATATTAAATTCAAAATCGGTTTATAATGGTTCCAAAGGGTCTTATTTTGAAGATAATGTGGGGATGGGTCGAAATCCTATCAACTAATAGGATTTAGACAAGTTTAGGGTATTATTTTAACCTCATCAATTAGATTTAACTCTAAGTTAAATAATTTAACTTTTACCTTGTCTTTTTTGTTTTCTTACATTATATGGTTAATACACTTACTATAACATGCCAAACGAACCCCAAATTGTTTATTATTAATATATATATCCTTATCTAAGTCATTTTGCCGAACCTTAGATTTTTAGGAATAAAATAACAATTAATAATATAATATTTTATTTAAAAACTATTTTGTGTCAATTTTTACACTATTTGATATGTGATTTTTGTGAACGTCATAAAAGAATTATATGTTCGAACAAAGTTGATTAAATCAACACTAATATATCATATTAACCTAGAAAATTAGTGGAATTCATAAAAATTCTCATATTACATTTATTTTGGTGTTTATAACATCAATTATGTCAATATTTCATTAATAAGATAATTACTGCATCATCATTGTGTCATAAATAAATTAAATTATTTAATGTCTAAAAATTACAAATAAAATACCATTATGTAGGAAATCTTTTTATCTTTCTAATGAATTTTTATAGTCGAATTTTTCTTATGTATAACCCCATATTAAAAATGATTTACTTATTAAACTTTTATTTTAACTATTTTAACCCTTCTTTAAATAAATTAATAATAAATGTCCTAATCTAATCCAAGTGGGTCTAAATGGTCATATTTTATTCCTAAGTTTGTTTTTGGTCGAATTACACTTGTCCAATAGAATTAGGACATGTGTTATGATAATATTAATATCATATTTACCCTTAGTTACCCTATTTACTATTAACCGCGGTAAAAAAGGTAAAAAGTTACTATTCACCAAAAAATTATTTTTATCTCATTGAACCACATTTTACTTACTGACATCAACCGTGTCTGTCGGATTTTTGAAATTCTATTCACAGAAGCGGTAAAATTAAGTTTTATGCAAAATTCAGTTTTTAACCTACCACTTAGTGGTTTTACTATTCATCAAAAATTGAAAGTTTTCAGAAAAATACCAAAATTTCACCCTAGGCTAATTTCAATATTCTGAGTCCAAAAATGAAGTCCATTTTGAAAAATAAAATTTATAAAATTTCAAAAAGTGGTTATTACTATTCATAACGGCTAGTTTTAATAATATTTTAATAGCATATCGTTGTTTAGTGAAACTCGGTATTGCGTATTACACACGCTATCGAGGAAGGTCGCGATTGCGTGTAATGCAAGGCAAGTCAAGGATGCGTATTGTGCAAGCTCCTTTTGGTGTAGCGTACAACACAAGACATTAATAAAATTAAAATGAATAGTTTTCATAAAATCTCGGGCTGTTACAACACCACTGAAGAACACACGACGAATCAAGAGATCGTTTTCATTCCTGAAGAAGAAAAGATGACTACGACACTCTGGTCTTCATCACAAAAACCAGAGAAGGACTCAGAAGCATTCCTGCTGAATCCAATGATTCCAGAGCTGCATTGATAATCACTAGAGCTTTCTAAACTCTTATCTGCTCTATCTAAGTCATTTATTTATTAACTTTCGAGCAGTGTGGTGTACTCTGTATTTCTTATACACATACTATCTCTGACACTGAACTGGAGGATATCAAAATCCTCACTCCAAATCTCTTATCTCTTGTTTACCCACGTCAACTATGGAAGAGCTCCTTGTGTGGCCTGGTCTTTGTTTTGTTTCCCATGAAGAACAGTGGTAGAGGTCCCTGTATGGCCTGGACAGTTTTTTAAACTGTTGTTAACCCCAATCCAGGGTGTGTATCAAATTTATATAAATTTGAGAGGACTAAGTCTCGACTTGAGACTAAACCTCTTGGCATATTTGTTGTTCATATTTAGTTTAAGTTTATAGTATAATACATATATCTTATTTATTCCACTGCTATTAATTTGAAATACAAAACTATTTTAAAGCTACTTTAATAGTTAAATTATCATGTGTTTACACTTATTGTAAATCAGTAGGTTAGTTTCAAAAGTTAGTTTAATATTGTGGTTAAATTAACTGAGACCTAATCAATCTTTGAGAAGCTAAGTGAAAATTTACAATCTGTATAAATTCACTACATTCTAACTTGTTTTATAAATTAGGGGATTTTAAATAGACAATATTTAACATAAGTTTTAATTGGAACTCAATTAACCCCCCCTCTTGAGTATCCACTCCGAACAACATTTGGTATCAGAGGATTAAAAATATTTGCTGAAATACTCTGTTTTTCAACTGTGATTTTAGTTGGATTTTAATGTTCTTAAAACTTCTGTTATTTCTAAATTTTTATCTCTTTAAATTGTTTTTCTCAACCTAGTTATCATGGATAATAGACTTGAAGTTGATGCTATTAATAGACCACCGTTTTTCAATGGTACAAACTATGCTCAGTGGAAACTTAAAATGAAAATTCATTTAGAAAGAATGGGTTTTGATATCTGGACTGTTATAGAATCTTAATATAAAATACCAAAAACTAAAAGAATAACTTGGAATGAACCTACAAAGATAGCTTACAATAATAATTGTAATGCTATGAATGCCATGTACTGTGCTCTAGGAGATGGGGAGTTTAACAGAATTTCGGCTTTCAAAACAACTTTTGAAATTTGGGATACATTGGGTGTTTCTCATGAAGGAACAACCAATGATAAAGAAATGCGATTTAATACTTATACTATTAAATAAGATAATTTTAAGATGAAGACTGATGAAACTATTTCTTGATATGTATCTCAGGTTCAATGAGATAGTCAATACAATTAATTCACATGGTAAAGCTGTTCCAGCAAAGGAGACAATTATGAGAATCTTGAGATGTCTACCAGACCGATGGAGGGGAACTTCTGTTTCAGTCAGAGAATCTTGTGATATTGGTAAACTGCCAGTGAAGGAAATCATTGGTAAGCTCATGATGTATGAGGAAGAACTCAAGGTGAATAAAGAGGATGATGATGAACCTAAAAGAAAATCTGTGGCTTTCAAGACTACTACTTAAAAGAATAAAGATAAGGAAAAGCTTCACATAAGTGATAGCTCAAGGTGTGAAGAAAGTGAAAGTTCATCTGATAGTGATGCAGAAATGGCTCACATATCTATAAGATTTAAGATGTTTTATAGGAAGAAGAAATTTTTCAGAAAATCAAATTACAAAGTAATGTATGACAATAAGGGACACTGGAAAAAGGACTGGAAGAAATCTGACAAATCTGATGAAATTGTCTTCTAAGAATGCAAAAGAAAGGGACATATAAAACCAGACTGTCCAAAGCTGAAATACAAGAAGAAATATGAGTATAAGGATAATAAGTATAAGAAAGCCATGAAGGATACGTTGAGTGCTTCTGAGGATATTTCCAGTGAATCTGAAGCTTCTGAGACTGAAAACAGAATTAAGGAAAACATGTGTTTTATGACAAACACTTCTGAGGTAATATCTGAAACTCCTTCTTTAAATTATTATTATTCTGGAGATGATTCTGATTCTGAAAATATGTCAAAATCTGAAATGTTTGAATACTGTGATATGTTGGAGGAAACCTGTAATAAGCTGAAAGACAAATACAAAGGTTTAGAGAAACAGTATGCTTTAACTGTTAAACATGAATCTGATCTTGACATAGAAATGGAAAAGAATTATCAGTTGCTTAAAGAAAAAACTGAACTAAAATTATCAAATGAGAAACCTAGGAAGGATTTCGAAAAGTTCACAAATGGAAAAGATACTCTTACTCAAATGCTAGGTAAGCAGATTGCACCTAGATACACTAATGGTATAGGATACCAACCTGGACAAAGATAGATTTCCAAGAATAGATTTATTCCTAAATCTGGAAAAAATATTTCAAGTTCTAGTTCTGGACATTTGCATGCTTCAACTAGTTATTCAATTAGTTATAAATATAATAGAGTTTATCATTCAAAATATTTTGATTCTGTAAATTTTATGAGACCCATAAGACAAATTTGGGTAACTAAAGTTTTATTGGCTAACCTATCTGGACCCAAGAAGATTTGGGTACCAAAATCATTTCTTATTTAAATCTGTTTTGTAGGAAACCTGCCTGAAGAGTTCCCACAAGAAGACATGGTATCTGGACAGTGGATGTTCAAGACATATGTCTAGGGATTACTCGTGTTTCAAAAGTTTAATAATGGTTGATGGAGGACATGTCACCTTTGGTGATAATTCTAAAGGAAAGATCATCGGCTTAGGACAGATTGGTAACACTGACTCATTATTAATTTCCAAAGTTCTATTTGTTGATGGAATTAAATATAATCTGTTAAGTATTTCTCAATTATGTGATGATGGTTCCAATTTCAAATTTTAAAATGATTCTTGTAATGTTTTTAATTCTAAAAATGTTTGTCTTTTCTTCTCTAAGAGATGAAAATGTTTATGTTGTTGATTTAAATTCCTTAGCTAAGAAAAATGTTACCTGCTTAAATGCTTTTCATAAAGAGTCTTTGTTATGGCATAGAAGATTAGGACACCGCAATTTACACTCACTTAGCAAACTTACTAGGAAGAACTTGGTTAGAGACCTACCTAAACTTTAGTTTCAGAGTGATAAATTTTATAATCCCTGTCAAAAGGGAAAGCAATATAATGTTTCTTTTAAATAAAATAAAGAAGTGTCAACTTCTAAACCTCTCGAGTTGGTTCACATGGATTTGTTTGGACCATCTAGAGTCTCTAGCATAAATGGTAATCACTATGTCTATGTCCTAGTAGATGAATTTTTTAGATATACTTGGGTATACATCTTAGCTCAAAAAAGTGAAGCTTGTTCTTACTTTTTCTAATACTCAAAATCTGTAGAAAACCTTAGTGGACTTAAGATTAAAACCCTAATAAGTGATCATGGCCGTGAGTTTGATAATCATGAGTTTGAATCCTACTGCTCACAAAATGGTTATAGTCACAATTTCTCTGCCCCTAGGACACCTTAGCAGAATGGTGTAGTAGAAAGAAGAAATAGAACCCTGCAAGAAATTGCTAGATCTATGCTTAATGAATATGACCTGCCTATTTACTTTTGGGCTGAAGCTGTCAATACATCTTGTTATATCATTAATAGAGTCTTAATTATACCTTTTCTTAAGAAGACCCCTTATGAGTTGTGGAACAATAGAAAACCTATAGTTAGTTACTTTAGAGTATTTGGTTGTAAAGTCATTATTCTTAATACGAAAGATAATCTTGACAAGTTTGCTTCCAAGAGTGATGAAGGAATTTTCCTAGGTTACTCTATTTCTAGTAAAGCCTATAGAGTTTTCAATAAGAGAACCAAGTGTGTGGAAGAATCTGTTCACATCATGTTTGATAAAACTGATCCACATGAGCCTAAAACATCTCTTGAAAATCTTGAAGAAGATTTATCTGTTCTGGACCTTAATGACAAATCTAATGAACCTACTATAAAGACAACCAGTTCTGGACTTATTCCAGAATCTATTCCTAATGAACCCGAACCTAGAGAAGAACCTAAAATTTCTGGTCCTACCTTTACTAGACCAACTAGAATTCTAATGAATCATCCTTTAGATGTTGTTGTAAAAAATCATGATAGAGGGACACAGACTAGAGATTCTCTTAGAAATCAGGTCGAACATCAAGCCTTCTTGTCACATCTTGAACCTAAAAACATTGATGATGATATTAATGATGAATTTTGGGTAATTTCTATGCAATAAGAACTCAATCAATTTGAAATAAATAATGTTTGGAATCTTGATGAAAGACCTAAGGACACTTTCATAATAGGGACTAAATGGGTGTTTAGAAATAAAGTAGATGAATCTGGAAACATAGTTAGGAATATAGCTATGCTAGTTGCACAATTCTATAGTCAAGAAGAAGGTATTGAACATGAGGAGACTTTTTCTCCAGTAGCCAGATTAGAAGCTATTAGGATTTTACCTGCTTATACTGCTCATCTAAATTTCAAACTATATCAAATTGATGTCAATAGTGCATTCTTGAATGGATATATTGCTGAGGATGTTTTTTTTGAACAACCACCTGGATTTTCGAACCCTCATTTTCCAAATCATATTTTCAAATTATCAAAAGCTTTATATGGTTTATAGCAAGCTCCATGATCTTGGTATGATAGATTAAGTACTTTTCTAATTTCTAAATGTTTTACAAAAGGGATAGCTGATCCTACTCTATTTATAAAACAAATTTCTAAAGATGTTTTAGTTGTACAAATTTATGTAGATGATATTATTTTCGGATCTTCAAAAACTACATTATGTAATGATTTTTCTAAAATGATGAAATATTAATTTGAATTGAGTTTAATGGGTGAACTTAAATTCCTTCTTGGATTTCAAATATTTCAAAACGATAATGGAATTATTTTAACTCAAAGTAAATATACTAGAGATATTTTAAAACGTTTTGGAATGGATAGCACAAAAAGTAGTGACACTCCCATGAGTACCACCTGTAAGATGGATCTTGATGAAGATGGTAAATCTGTTGATCAATCCACTTATAGAGGAATGATTGGAAGTCTACTCTACCAAACTTCTAGTCGTCAAGATTTTATTTTTAGTGTGTGTATGTGTGCTCGTTTTCAAGAAAACCCTAAAGAGTCACATTTAAATGTTGTAAAGAGAATTTTCAAATAACTCAAGCATACTCCCAATTTAGGACTGTTCTATCCCAAATGAGAATCATTTGAATTAGTTAGTTATTCTGATGCTGATTTTTCTGTATGTAATCTAGGTAGAAAAAGCACCTCTGGAACATGTCACCTTTTAGTAAAGTCACTAGTATCATGGTGTAGTAAGAATCAAAATTTTGTTGCATTATCCACTGCAGAAGCTGAATACATAGCTGCTGGCAGCTGTTGTTCACAAATTTTGTGGATGAAACACACATTACTAGAATATGGATATCAATTCAGACATGTCCCAATAAATTGTGACAACACAAGTGCTATTAAAATTTCCAAGAATACTGTTTCTCATTCTAGGACAAAACATATTGATGTAAGACATCAATTTTTGAGGGATCGTTATCAAAAAGGTGATATCACTTTGGAATTCATTGGGAATAAATATCAACTTGCTGATATATTCACTAAACCATTAAATTCTGAATGATTAGACTACATCATACATGATCTTGGTATGATTAATCATAAGTAAATATCTTACTGATCTTAATGATTAATACTTTATTTTACTTTATGGTCTCGTAGTAACTGTTTCTAAATTACAGTTTTATGTTCATGGTCTCACCATCAAGACTTTATGCTCACGGTCTGTCAACATACTATCTCAATGTGACTGCACAGAATGCTCACTGTCTCACCGTGACGATTATCAACTGTCTCACCATGATTACTAGTTTTCATCACACCGTAATGCCTACTCATGGTGTCATTGTGAACAATTTTTTTATTCTTATTTTAACATGTATCGCGTTTCTTTTATTTCACCGCTATTTGATTTCCCGCGTTTTTGTTTTTATGACGTTTGACATTCCCAAATGATAAAACTTAAGGGTTTCATTTGATTCCTTACCCGAACTCTCTCCTGAACCTTCACTTCCCTCTTTCCCAAACCTTCAGTGGATGCCAAGGATGAAGCGTCAATCTTCAACCTCTTCTGAGAACCGCCGCTCTATGAAACAGAAGAGGATACCGAGGATAGCTCCTGAAGGACCTCTAAACCCAAACCTGGTAAGCCGTACAGTTGTACCTGAAAAATAGGTTTGTGCATAGTGGTTGATGTCTAGCAGATCTTTAGTTTTGAAAGTTTTAAGAGATCATGGATGTCTTGGATGGTTCACTTGATAGAATAGACCAATCTACCTGAGATTGGTATCTCAATTTTATCAGTATGTAAAGTTTTCTTTTTAGTTTGGAGAAAGCTTTATGGTGACAGGCTAGATAAATGGTCAAAAGTGCTCTTTCTCTTCAAGGCTGTGGGCTGTATGCCTAGGGATTCCCCATGAAGTAGTTTGTGAGGATTACAAGAGAGACCCTCTTCCAACAACCGACATCTTTGACCTGGAGACTGCTTTGGAAAACCTGACTAGAAATGGCACCAAGTGAAGGGCCATAACTGCTGAATTAGATGGGGAGACTAGACATCTGTTCAAGTTTTTTCAGAATTTGATTAGCCCAAGAAAAGGATATTTTGCTGTGATGAAGTATCAGGATGTGTTCTTGATTAATCTGTTGAAGAATGGACATAAGATCAACTTATGCAAGTATGTTATCAACCATATCTGTGAGCTGATCAAAGTCACTTCCAAATCCACCTCCCTGTTTTACTCAAGTATGATTTCAGCTATGTTAGTTGCAAAAGGGATGGTTGGACTTAATGAAGAAAAGTTAGAGGACCTGGATTTATGCCTATCCATGCCTATCATCAGAAGGATGAAGATTAGCTAGAACACCTGGAAGAAGCAGTGGGTTGAGGACAATGATGAAGTGTATAAAAAGTTTAATCCTGTTGACTATCCAAGAATGCCTAAAAATCTATCTGTTCTTGGTTTGGAACCAGATGAAGTGGATGAGTATTCAGAAGAAGAAGAAGTGGAAGTTGGTGTTAGTTTGAGAGAAGAGGAATCTTCTACTTCTGGTGTGAATGTAAATCCAGAAACTCATCCTAATGCTGCAAGGAAGTTGGTTTTTCATGATTTAGAATAACAAGTAACCTTAGAGGCAGATCCTGTTGAAGAGGATCTTTCTGTTGAAAGAGACGCAAGTCTGGAAGTTCAACCAGTGGAACAATCGGTTCCTGAGATAATTCCCTCTACTGAAGAGAGGATGGAAATTTCCTTTCAGCTGGCAAGGCAAGAATTTTTTGAAGAGATTAGGGATGATCCTATGGATCTTTTCTATGTTCCTGAGCCTTAATAATCTTAAAGGGAAGCACAATTTTAGGGGGAGGAAGCTCAAAATCTTGAGATTATAGAAGCTGGATCTGCTAAAGCTTCTCAACCTGCTGTCTCATACTCTGTGCACATCCGGTTTGTTTTCCGAATGTTTTATGATGTGAATGAGTCAGAGCAAGTGTCTACAACTGGAATGGATATTTCTTCTCTTTTTTAACTGAAATCTGTAGCTCATCCAGAACTAGAACTAGATCCCCAAACTGAATCAGAATCTGAGTCTGAAGATGACTCTGAACCTCAACCAGAATCTGAACCACTAACTTTACCTGCACCCTTACTCGAGCATCACTCCTTTGTGACCAATGATGATCTGAAAGTTTTTGGAGAAACTTTGTTAGCTGGAGTTGAGAAAGTGTTTCCACTCAACCTCATCCAGTAACTCAGTTAAGTCAAGAAGATGCATCAATTCTCTTGGAAAATATTATCTTTCATATTCAACCAAGGATGATCCAAGAAATTCAATAAGTCATAGTTGAGAATAAGATTCTAAGTGCTGATGTTGCAAATCTGTAATATATGATAGCAAGTTTGCAGAATGAGTTATCCTTGAGATCAGACCCTGCTCATGCTTCTACTCCTGCATCGGTTGCTACTTCTCTTGAGCCATCTGATTCCCTCCTTTCTAGGGAAATTGTGTCTGAAGTTCATCCATACCTACTTTCTTTTGATGAAAATATTGTAAAAAGACACACCAAGATGTTGGAACGCATGAGAGAGCTTGTGGAAACTCTGAATAAACATACATATGAATACATTGGATGCCTACAAAATGTGTTGAAACAACTCAAAGTTCTAACCGAAGCTGTCAAGGCTTCACCTGCTACTGGTCATATCTCTACATCTTCTATGGATGATTCTATGCTGAGATCCATAATCAAGGAAGAAATTCAGAGTGTCGTCAGTGGCTTGGATCTATCTTCTTTGACAGAAGTGGTGAATAATAGTGATAGAGAATTGGACTTGGTTAGTATTCATTCTAAGATATCCAATGATGCTCAACAAGAGATCACCAAGAAAATAGATCTTTATCTCTCCCGGATTTTCTCTAAAAGTGATATGACATATCACTTTAGATATCTTGTTGAAATTTTTAGAATCCCTCCGGTGACTCAAGCTTTTAAAACTCAAGTTCAAAAACTAACAGAGTTCACCATATTGTTGGACAAGTTTATGGAAAATAAGGATGATTTTGAAAAGGCTATACAATATGGTGGTAAAATCAATACTGATTTCATCAATATTTTGAAGCCATATCTTCATGTGCAGAGTACTACTATAGTTGATCCAGCTGCTACACCCCTTAGACCTAGTCTACCTGCCTTAGCCTCAACTGCCATGTTAGTCAGCCAAGCACTTTCTTAGATCCGGCCTGTCATTCTTCACCAACCTAAGCCTAGATCTTCTTCTACTACCACTTCGGCTCCATCTGTTTTTGAAGGTCTACCCTTACCCTCTTTGTCTACTGCATCCATGCCTTCTTCTACTTCAGCACCAGCTCTTGCTGCTGATAAAGGCAAGGAAAAGATGGTTCCCTAAAGATTCTAGAGACTGTTTTCTTTTTTATGGGATGTCATTTCTTGTTTACTGTTTGTACTTCTCTTGTATGTTGTATTCTGAACCCTTTGTTTAATGAAAACTGCCGATTTTCATTTCATTTTCTCTACTTTTTGATAATCCCAAAAGGGGGATAAATCTCTACAAGTATAAATGGGGGAGAAAAATTACAAGTGTCAGTTCTATATTGTTTTTTTCTATGCTAGTATCTTTTCTGTTACATTTCGTTTATATTCTTCCTATATCTGATTTGTGATCATCAAAAGGGGGAGATTGTTGGACTCCTAATGTGTTAATCATGTATTAATGATCCAAAATCTTTTTACTATTAATTAATCTCAATCTTCATTGCACATCTTGATAATGGTCTTCAATCTCAATAATAACTACACATCATGGTTTAATAACAACAAATATTATGGATGTTAATTACTCTCTTTATTATTTACAAGTCTCATGCATGATCACAAATCTCACATATATTATCAAGCCTTTATGTTTATGATTCAAGTTATCTTACTCTCTAATGGTTAAACTTAATCCATATTCTGCATATTCTGTCTAAGTCCAAATACAGATATTTGTCTAATTATGGACTCACCGTGAAGGACTCACCATGACCCAGACACCGTGAAGGACTCACCGTGACCCAGACACCGTGACCCAGACACCGTGAAGGACTCACCCTAACCCAAACACCGTGAATGACTCACCGTGACCCAGACACCGTGAATGACTCACCGTGACCTAGACACCATGAAGCTCATACCGTGATGCTCGCACCATGAATGACTCACCGTGACCCAGACACCGTGAAGCTCATACTGTGAAGCTCAAACTGTGAAGCTCATACCGTGAACCTCATACCGTGAATAAGACACCGTTTACATAATCACTGTGACACCGTTCCTTAACTTTTGTCCAGTATTATTTAAATAATACTGACGGTCATATTTGATGTTTTTAATACTATTAATGTTATTTAATGATAGTTACCGGTATGTCAGGAAACCGTATCTTATACCTATTAAAAGGGAATCATTCCTACTTCCAGAACATGCGGAATATAAGGAAGATTGAGATGCAGTACACGTGCAAGATGAAAAGCGGTGTGCAAGTGACAATATACAACGAGAAGAACATACATACATAGAGAGCACTACAAGAAGAAAAATCATGATCAAGAAAGATATTTTCCAGACTCTCGAAAGAATTCTCATGAAAGAAATCCAGCACCACTGAAGAACACACGACGAATCCAGAGATCTTTTTCATTCCTTAAGAACAAAAGCAAACTACGAAACTCTGTTTTTCATCAGAGAAACCAGAGAAGGACTCAGAACCATTCCTGCTGAATCCAATGAGTCTAGAGCTGCATTGATAATCACTAGATCTTTCTAAACTCTTATCTTCTCTCTCTAAGTGATTTATTTATTAAATTTCGAGCAGTGTGGTGTGCTCTGTATTTCTTATACAAACACTGACTCCTGTACTAAACTGGAGGATATCAAAATCCTCACTCCAAATATTTTATCTCTTGTTTATCCACGACAATTGTGGAAGAGGTCCTTGTGTGTCCTGGTCTTTGTTTTGTTTCCCACGAAGAACAGTGGTAGAGGTCCCTGCGTGGCATGGACAGTTTTGTAAACTGTTGTTAACCCCAATCCAGGGTGTGGATCAAATTTCTATAAATTCGAGAGGACTAAGTCTTGGCTTGAGACTAAACCTATTGTTATATCTGTTGTGCAGATATAGTTTAAGTTTTTAGTATACTACATATATCTTATTTATTCCGCTGCTATTACATTGAAATAAAAAACTATTTTAAAGCTACTTTGATAGTTAAATTAGAAAGTGTTTACACTTATTGTAAATCGGTAGGTTAGTTTCAAAAGATCATTTAATCTTGTGGTTAAATTAACTAAGAACTAATAAATCTTTGAGAAGCTAAGTGAACATTTACAATCTGTATAAATTCACTACAGTTTTACTTGTTTTATAAATTGGGGGATTTTAAATTGACAATATTTTAAAAAAAATTTAATTGGAACTCAATTCACCCCCCTTTTGAGTATTCACTCCGACCAACAATGTCATTATATATAATTATAAAGAATAAAATATAAAACTTTTTATGATATGTAATGATGAAATTTTTAAGAATACCGATTAACAACATTGTTACTACAAAACAAGTTCAAAACGATCAAGATTACTCACACCTGATATTAAATGTATTTAATAATTTAGTAATATACATATAGAGAATAATTATAAAAAAGTTTTTAAAAAAAGTTATTCATATGAATAAGGTACAATAATAGGTTATTAAGATAGATAATTTTGTTATATAGGTGGTTGGATTACATTAATTTAAGTAGGATTAAAGGCATGATTTATTTGTCTCAAATTACAATTGATTGAGACGTGATTATGTTCTGCACAGTGTGTTCAATTTTATGGTTCACTTACTACCCCTCATTATTTTATATTATGACACTCTCATTATTCAAGGTATATAATGTTGTATTTTAAATTCTATCCTTCAAGGTATTCAGATTTAACTGTTACCTAAATCCATTAAAATGCCAAAAAAACATAAATTTTGGAAGGTACAATGTGTGAGTGTGGTTTTCTTAAAAACTACATCTATGTATAGATATTGGTAACTATATGTAGGTGTGGTATAGATTCAAATAGTATTAATCACCCACACTTAGTGTAGGGGGATTGGGCCTAATAATGCACTCCTGGTAAGACACTTCTGAGAGACATGCATTAGATAATTCCCATGCTCTTTGTGAACCTTAATGAAGGATTTTTCCACCATTTATTTTTTCTCCTACCATTAAAAATACTAAAATTAATTAATTAATTTAATTGATAACCTATAAATTTTAAAGTACCATCAACACCACCTTATCTTTATTTATTTTATAAACATAAAATTAAATTTTTATTATTATTTTGAGAAAACAGTTTTGGAAATTTAGGAATCTTGAAAAACCTTTCACGTCCACACATTGACCCCAAAACCCTATTCAAAATTCCACATTCAACCTTAAAAATTCAAAATTAAAACCACACCATCATCACACCTCATGCCACATCCCACCTCATGACGAGAACTTTGACAAAAAAACCCATCTTTATACCAGTTCGCCAGTGTGAAAGCTACTAAAACCAATATTTTTCATCGCATAGAACCATCATTAGCATCGAGAAACAAAAAACAAACAGCGAGTCACCAAATCAACATATCACTGAGAACTAGACCGACCCATAGAAATCACCGTTAAATCTGAAACAAAACAACATCACTAGTGAGGCACCAACACCCCAGTCATTATTTCTTATTCATCAATGAATGTAAAATAACACAGATAAATGAAAGAGAAAACCCCATGCCTGGGAACCTCTTGGAATGTTGTCGGCTACTCTGAAAATGCCTTCCAAATCCTTCTTTAGAACCAACACACTAAACTGAATCAGATGAGAGAATCAATACCTAAGGCTAGTGTAGTGTTGACCAAACAAAGGGAATCATACCGAGCCACACCTTGTTGGTAGACCGAACGAAAAACAAATCTAGCTGATACAGAAATAAAAAACAAAACCAAAATGAAACTTCCAAAAATATTAAAACATAACCAACCGAATAAAAAAATTTATATGATATAAAATGAAGTACCGCCATGCCAAAACCTAAATAAAATATGTAGAATAGAGGAAAATAAAGACAAGGCCCTCAGTATTGGACACTGACCGCGAGCCACCAGCACATCCCAAACCACCGAGAAGAAAACAAAACATGAACAATAATGGAGTCCAGTATGGTGGATATTGTTGGTAGAGAAGCATTGCTTCATAGTTTATGTCCCTCAAAAAATAGTCACAAGCCTAGAGAATGAAATAACGATGTGGAGAAGCCCTCATGGGAGAACTGAGAAAAAGGGAGTGGGATTCCAGAGGATGATCCACTCATCGTCGAAGAGGTGCACCATAAAATGAGATCGTTGAAGTAGAGAGAACCTTCAAATATATGAAGAGTAAACAGAATGATATAAGATAGAAATAGAGGCCAATGTATTTCACCCCATCACTTAGGGAGTAAACCCTAGGGTACAAGAAGAGGGTTCATGGGAGAAATCCAGGCGATAATGAGGCCATCGTTTCAAAAAAACATTTGTTTAAGAATGAAGAGTTTCAATATATTTCTTTTATATGGGTAATTATTATTATATTTATAATAACTTATAGTATGTATGATGATTATGTGATCTTCTAATAGATAGATACATTATTCTATTTATTGGTTGGGAAATTTATTGAGTTAGCTTTATACCACTTTCCATATCTGGTTTTGTTTTGAGGGATTATTACATATAAATTTATTGCATTTATTCATTAGGTAAATACCAAAAATTCATATACATGTGATTATGATAAGTTTATTTATTGATTATCGAGGTATATTGGTATGAATTTTATAACTTATTCATTCCTTATTTTGATGAATTCATTGAAATTAATTAGTAATTTGTGTGGTCTAGTTATAGATATCCTCTAAATGCATCAATAGGTAAAATGAGACAAACTAGATAGGGTATTGGAATCTTCCATACCTGTTTACATATGATGTCTTGGAACATTGTCTTAATGAAATGTATATGATGTAGGGAATTATTCATTCCATAATTTTGATATTAGTAATTTTTATCCATGTTTTTATTTGTTATAATGGATATAGTACACCCTTAGTTTTAGTTGATTATGAACTTATTTTGATCATTTATTTATTTTCCATACAATTTATTCCATGGTTATGTTATGATATAATTTGTTATACACTGCTTCTTACTGAGCATTTGAGCTCACTGTATTTTGTTTTTCTTTTCCTAGAAACCTATAAGTGAATATTGTATAATTTTAATTTATCTTCTAGAAGATATACTAATGTTCTCATGTATTTTTGTGTTCTATTTTATTTTCTCAAGTTTCATTTAAAAAATATATAAAAATCTAGTATTAAAAGACTAATAAGATGATAGATCAATTGATAACTATTGTATTCTATAACCGTAATTTAATATAACAACCAACTATGGGTTTCTACAGACTGATTTTTTATTTTTGGTATCATAGGATGTTTAGTACAAATCATGGGGACTATATTTAGAGGAACATAGTTAGATATCACAAATATCATGGAAACCCCTAAGGATTTTAAGGATTTTTTTCTTAGAAAACATAATAGGAATTGTTTTTTTCAATTAAATATCATGCGCTAATTATGTGTATGATGTTATTTAGAAATGGTGAATAAAAAACGGAATGTGACCCATATTGACACTTTTTGTTAATGTAGGAATGTTCCGACAAATAAGTTCAATTTTGTTAGTGTTCAATATGATTGTATTATAACCATATTAGGGAAACAAGACCCTAGTTATGATAAATAACCTCACCCCATATAGATCAAACATTCAATCCATGATGTAGTGTAAATATGATAAAATGATTCATATGAAAATAACCTCCATCATTCAAGGAAACTACTATTTTGTTGGTATATGAGAAACAGATCATGTCCCTAGAATATATATTTATTTCTTTGGGAAGTAGTGTAAGAGAAAATTTATTCCTGGTGGTATTTCATCTAATGATTTTTTTGATAAATTATTTTCACTAATTCTGAACACTAAAAAAGAAGTATAGATAAAGGAAATGGAATTGAAAACATTTAAGGGGATATTCTAAGAAAAATACTTTCTTCATGAGAAAAGGGGTGAAATAGAAATTCAATTCCTCAATCTCAGATAGAAGGAGGATGAAAATATTGTTGAGTATGAGGCTAACATTATGATGTTATATAGAGATGTTGTACACTATGTACATAAACCAAAATAAAAGATTTATTATTTATTTAATGAGATAAAATAAATCCTTCTAAAGGTGTTAGTCTCTCATACATTTTTATCAGTTTATGATAGAGTCTAAAGTTTCATTTTGATGTAAAATGAGTTTTCAAATAATTATATATTCAAATGAAATATAGAGAAGAAGAGGCCAACTGAGAACCATGTAAATAAAATTTTATCAAAGGGGAATGAAGGAGGAGTGGAATTTCCCACATATAATAAATGTGGAAAGAAAACCTTAAGAACATTCTTAGAGGGAATGGGTGTTTGTTTCAAGTGTGTATAAAAAGGACATCAATACCGCAAATGAAAATAAAAGAAAAAGGTTGATGATGTTAAATTATTTACTTATAAATAGATGGGTAACTATGAAAACCAATTCCCCAAAAATCAAGGGAATTTACCTTAGAAAATAATAAGTGATTAATTCCAAGATTATGTTATCACTATAGCTGAGGTTAGAGTGTCCAGTGGTGTGATTGAATGTAAATTGACCATTAACACAATGTTAGTGAATGATTTTTTTATTTTAGATATACACACTCCTTTATATCATGAATTCGTGTTGAGAACATATAATCATCCCATAATAATATAATAATTGATTTTTTAGTCAATAAAACTAATAGGAATCTTATTGAACTGAAAATATTCTGACCAATCTATATTAAGATATATTGATATTGCCTGATGGAAAACATTATTTTTACTCCAATGATTTATTTTAAGTTAATACATGGTATCGACCAGCTATCAATTTATAATTAAGGGATTTAATATTTAGATATATAGATTATCATTTGTGAAGGGGCATAGAATCCCTTATTTTCAAGTGAGATTATTCACCTCCTAAATCTTTTCAAGACCCACCTTCAGTACCTCACCTTAATGGAATTATGGAAGAATAAGAAGGGAAACACTAATTATGAATGGGAAGGACATACTAAGGATAGAGGATGTACCCATTGCACAAAAATATGACGATTTATTTCTAGATGAATTGCTAGGACATCCACCTATGTGTGATGTTTAGTTTCCATTGATCTCATCATGACACAAGACCCATGTGAAAAACACCCTATAGAATAGAACCACTGGAGTTGGTAGAGTTGGAAAAACAATTATTAGAGTTATGTTATAAGGGATTTATATATGCTATTATTTCATCATGGAGAGCCCCTATTTAATTTATGAAAAAAGGATGAGTCTATGAGTTATTAAATCGATTAAAGGGAGATAAATTCCATTACTATATACAATATGTATCTGTAATTATGCATTGATGACTAATTTGATGAACTTCAAGGAGTTCAATATTTTTTGAAAGATCAATATTAACACAAGTTATCATTAGTTATAGTGGAATATTGAGGTTATACTAAATAAGACATTTCATATGAAATATGAAAATTATGAGATTAAAGTAATTCCCTTCAGATTGACTAATGCACATTTTGTTTTTATGGATATGAAGAATAGAGTTTTGAATTATTATATTGATAACATTGTGGTGGTATTATTTAATGATATAATGATATAATCCAAATTATATGAATATATTGAAAACTATATATGAATAATTCTTGAGACCATTAGAGAAAAGTAATTATACTGGGAATTTAGTAAGTTTGAGTTTTATCACCGTATTATTTCTTTTCTTATCAATATTGTCTCTAATGATGGAATTTTTTTTGATCCTTCAAAAATAGTAGTGTAAAAAATTATCCTAAACATATGAATATAATCAAGACACTTATTTTCCTTTGCTTATCAAGTTACTATCAACAGTTTGTTCAAAATATTTATTGGTTGGACAACCCATTATACAAGTTGACATATAAAGGGGTTAAATTCACATGGTATAGGTAATGTGAATAATTTTTTTAGAGATAAAAATGAGATCAATTAATTATCTGATAATGAATTTACCATTGGGAAAGGAAACATTTTTAATATATAGTTATACATTGAAGAAAGGACTGGGATGTGTCCTTATGTAGAATAATATATTGATTTCTTATGCATAAAGGAAATTGAAGATCCTAAAATTGAACTATCCAACTCAAAAATTTAGTTAGAAGAAAAAATATATTCCTTTAATATGTGGAGGCACTGTCAATATGTATAATGATTTGACATATATACAGACCATAAACGTTTTTAGTATATTTTCTCTCAAAAATATCTCAACACGAGTCAAAGAAGATGTTGGATCTTCTCAGGCAATTTGATTAATCGATACACTACCACCATGAGAAGGAAAAAAAGTTCTTAATTGCATTGAGTAGTAGGTAACATGGATTTCTAACCATGATTATGAGTAATAAGGATGTCATATCTATGGACCAAGTAAATAAGCATATAGTAATTTTTAGGCAAGGGGTCCATTATTCATTTCCTATGAAAATAGAAAAACATATTTAATATAAATTATAGGGATGTCCCACCATGATGATAAGTAAATAAAAATGAGGATTAATGTAATGGATAATGGGATATTGAAATACTTAATATATAAAGAAGGAGTGCTGAACATTATAAAGAGGTTATGCGGGTCATCCAAACATGAACTAATGAAGGAGCAACGAAATTAATCACAAAACTAAAATATCTCTATACAACTATATAAAAAAAATATGTATAGGGATTGAAAAGGGAATTTGTGGTGGGATGGAATGAAGTAAGAAATTGTAGATTATGTGTCTAGATTATTAGTATTCTAGTCGGTAAAGGTTGAAAGACAACATCCTAAGGTAATCATGAAAACTTTCCCTATACCTATATAGAAGTGGGACAATATTACAATGGACATTGCCACTGGAATTCTAAAAAGTACAAGGAAGAATGATGTTATATTGTTCATTTTCAATTGTCTTACCAAGTCTACACATTTTACAGTAGTAAGGGAATACCAAAGCCTTCAGCACCTTTTTCGGCTCTATATCAATGAAATAATGAGACTTTAGAGGGAACCTCAATCACTTTTATCTGATCATTACCATTAATTCACATCAAAATTCATGAAGAGTCTCTAAAGGGATCTCTACATCAAATTATATTTGTCCACCAAATACCATCCCCAAACTGATGGGTAGTCTAAAATAACTCTTTAGACACTAGAAAACATGATGATATCATGTTCTTTTAACAAACAAGAATCATGGGACCAGTATATACCACTAGTTTAATATTTATACAATAACAATTTTCATTTGAGCATATAAATTTCATTGTATAAGTAATTTTATGGTAATGGATTTCATAATCCAATTTTTTGGGAATCAGTTAGAGAAATTATAACAACCCTTCTTTTTATTACACACTTAAACATGATTTATTACATAAACTCTTCACTTGATACAACATGGAAGACCGAGAGGTGTAGTGTCCTTGGGGGTTATAAACATTATATAACAACTAAAAATATAAAACACACAACATATTTATTAAAAACTTACATTACATAACCACGACATTCCCTTGTACTTAGTATTTCATGGGATAACCTGAGGACATACATGTGAAATGGGTGATCTATAAAGATGATTAAAAGAGTAATCAAGGAATAACATGAAGAATAAAATACATGTTATGAAAATGTAATATCAATGGATCAAAGAATAAACATGAATATAATGGAATGATATAGCATGATTATCATAACATGGGAATGTGGCAACAATACTTAACTTGTATTAGCATGAGTCAGGGATCATTACACATGGAGCATGATTAAACCCTCATTGAACTTTAATTATCATGATTAAACCCTCATTGAACTTTAATTAGAATGATTAAACCCCCATTTCACTTCACATTTCATGATACTAATCGTTACACAATGCATTGTAGGGCTATCAAGGCACACCCTCTTAAACATTTCATTTCATGCATAAGTGTGCCACATAGATCATAAAACATGGAATAATTAAACATCATCATTTATTCCATGATAAAGAAATGTGGAATACATACATGGAACTCTTTACAAAATAAGTAAATTTGCATAAAATTAAATATCCTTCATTGAGAAATGGTCATGGTATTCACTACACAATGACTTTCACATAGAAAATTGGTGTGCAATTTCAGCAGCATAATGGTGTGACATAAAAAATCATAAAAATTGTTGATGATAGAGAAAGGGGTGTCTCGTAATTTATAAATAAAATATACACTAATGGGATCATATTGATACCTTTCCAAAAAATTCTAATGGAATTTAGATTCATGATCCAAAATAATTGCTAGAATGTAAATGAGGGGAGAGAAATTCCATACAATATTTCAACATTGTAATGGGTGTAAATAAGAAGAATTAATAAGAGATAAAGGGGTATCTCATCATTGAAACATAAATAGAGGATTATGGGGGAGGTCCGAAATCCTACCCCAACATTTATAATTGAAAATAAAATGGAATAATAATATTAGGAAACTTGGAAAAAATGAGAAAGGAAGGAATACCTTACTTGGATGTGTGATCCCAAAGGCTTGGGAGAGGCATGAGAGAGGATTTGTGGGAACTTGGGGTGCTTTGGGAGGATTCTAGAGGGAGGATGGAAGATGTTTTATGAACTAAAAAGGCTTTGAGTGAAGAGGAAGTGGGATCTTGTGTGGATTTATATAGGAAAGGAGAGGGAATTCTTTGTTAATTAGGTTTGGGACACCACAAATTAATCTAGTCAAAACCACAAACCAGCACATGGTTTTTCACCATGGTTTTTCTCAAAGGGGAGTGGAAGACAATATTTTACAAATCCAACAGATATACTTCTTAAAATAATATGGTTTCTTATGTGGAGGTGAGTCACATTCTCAAGGAAATCCATTTAAAAAGCTAAAATGTTTTATATGTCATGGAGGGTCCACTAAGGCTTTTTAAAACAAATAAATCAAACATAAAATCACATTATTTTAATGGTAAAACATATATTGGCAGAAACTAATGTTTATTTTATTTTATTACATCACTATTAGGTCATTATGATGTCATAAAACACATTATATGTTTAAACGGTATTTAAATTTTACCCAAAAATTAGATTGTCTCAAAAAATTATAAAACATTCACCATTGGAGAATTTTGATGTCCTGATTCCAAAAATAATATTAATTTTATCCAAATAATTTTCTAAATATGTTAATTTTAACTTTTAAAATAAAAATTGACATTTATCGAAAATTCATTGGGTTTGACAAAAACAGATTTAAAACCTTAAGACGAATTACAATTGTATTAATAAAAATTATACAATCGATTATACATAATAATATTATTATTTTATTAAAATATTATTTAATTCAAAAATCTATTAATTTTTGAAAATAGACTCCTTCGATGAATGTTAACAAAAAATCCTATTTGTGCTTAAAAAACTATTTAAAAAGTAACAATGATGACATGAATGTATATTATTTATTATATAAAAAAATAATGCACATAATCATATTGCTATGGTATTTTTATATAACCCCTTATAATAACCACATAAGGCCAAATGGTAAGGTGTGTGATGGTGAAAAACTCTTGGGGGGGCTTGGATAACATCACTCAAGTGTTAATCTCTATCAACTTCCACTTCTCTCATAGGTGGTTCCGCTAGAGATTAACATGTGAATGATCGGCTTGGGATTGGTCATGAGGGAAGCCCAATGATGTCACCTTCTTTCCGAGCTCCTACTAATGGGCTTCATATGGAGAAAGTCTACTGGATGAGGCAATCACTTCCTTTATCTGAGTAAATTGGATTTGTTAAAGCCCTATATTTATACTAACCATGTTATAACTGTTCAAAATCTATATTACCAACGGTAAAAATCCTTAATGGTATTTGGAAATCCAATAACATAAAAACAAGGAAGTGAATATTTTATATAACCATTTTTCATAATAAGACATTTAATTAGATCAAGAAGAATTTTCATTGATAACATTTTGGGTCGTTACAATCTTCCCCCTTAAGAAATTTCACCCTTGAAATTTCCTCTTCCCACACTAAAACAAATTTGGGTAACTCTTCTTCATCACTTCCTCGGGTTCCCATGTTACCTCTTCAAACTTGTTTCTCCACAACACAATGTTTAGGGGCATTATCTTATTTTTTAGAACATTTTCCCTATGAACTAGGATCTTCATTGGCTTATCTTCATAGGATAGGTAATTATCCATTGGTACCACCTCTATATTGAGTACATGTGATGGGTCAGGTATGTACTTCCTCAAGAGTGATACATAGAATACATCATGTACTTGATATAGGTTCAGTGAGATCGATAGTCAGTATGCCACTACTCCAATGTGATCAAGAATATCAAAAGGGCCAATGTACCTTGTATTAATCTTTCTATTCTTACCAAATCTCATAGCATTCTTCCATGGTGATATGCAGAGGAATACCATGTCTCTGACATCAAAATATAGGTCTCTTCGGCAATTATCAACATATCTCTTTTGTCGATTTTGAGCAGCTTTAATGTGTTGATGGATGGTCTTAACCTTCTCCACCATTTCTTCGACCATGTCTAAACCTAAGAGTTTTCTCACCCCAACTTCATCCCTACATGCTGGTGTTCTACACCTCTTCCCATAGAGGGACTCAAAAGGATCCATTTGGATTCTTGAGTGGAAACTGTTATTGTAAGAGAACTAAACCAGAGGAAGATATTGATCCCATCCTCCTTTGAAATCCATTGAGAATTATCTCAAAATTTCCTCGGGTGTTTGAATAGTCTTCTTAGATTGTCCATCAGTTTGAGGATGATAAGCCATACTGATGTTCAGCTCAGTATCCAGATCATGTTGAAGACTCTTCCAAAACATAGAGGTGAATCTTATATCTCACTCAGATACAATCTATACTGGTACTCCATGCAGCTTTACTACATCTCTGATGTATATCCTTTCTAGTTTATCAAGTGAGAAATCCTCCTGAATTACAATGAATTGTGTAGTGTTTGTAAGATGATCCACAAAAAACAAGATAGCATTGTTTCCTTTGAATGTCTTTGGGAGTCCAGTGACAAATTCCCTGGTGATGTTCTACCATTTCCATTTTGGTATGGGTAATGGTTGCATCATCCCCTTATACTTCTGCCTCTCAGCCTTCACTTACTGACTTACCAGGAACTTTTATGTATACTCAGTGATCTTCTTCTTCATGTTATCCCACCAATAATGCTATTGTAGATCTTGATACATCATTGTGTTTCCTAGGTTAATGGAGAAATTTGAACTATTGTGTATTTTCCAAAAGTTCCTTCTTTAACTCTGGATTCTATAGAACTCATTTTCTTAAACAAAATCTCACAATTCCTTCTTCATTGACATTGAACTCGAAGGATTTACCTTTTCTAATAGTTTACCCCTTCATCTGAATTCCCACGTCATCCTTTTAAGAATCCTTTAAACTTTCCAAAAGAGATGGTTGAGTGATCATTTGTGAATGGATTAATTATTTTCCCTTATTTATTATTTTCATGTCAATATTCATCAAATCTAAGAATATTGGATCCTTTTTAATTTTCATCATTGATAGAATCAGTGGGTCCTTTGTAATTAGAGAATCTGCCACCTTATTCACTTTATTATGGTGGTAATGGGTTGAGCAGTCCTAGACTTTTATCAGCTCAAACAATCTTCATTGGTACACGTTCAACTCTTTTTGTGTGAATATATACATGCAGATTTTGGGGTCTGTATATATTTCCCACTTCTCCCTAAAGAGATAATGCTGCCAAATTTTATAAGTGAAGATCACTGCAACCAACTCCATATCATGTGTTTTATAGTTTTTCTCATGAAATTTCAATTTCCTTGAAGCATAGGCAATGACTTGGTCATTTTACATCAACACATAGTACATGACCTTCTTTTAAGCATTACTGAATACAAAAAAAGGTCACCACTTGTGGGTAATGTTAGCACAGGCGTAGTGATAAGCATCATTTTCAACTCCATTAAGCTCTCTTTGCATTCATCACTCCATGAAAACATTAATCACTTATGAGTTATCTTGGTAAGAGTGTTTGAAAATTGTGAGGAATTTCTCAAAAATCGGCGATAATATTCAACTAACCACAGGAAGCTATGAATATCTATTTCCAATGTTGGACTCATACATCCCTCAATTGTAGATGTCTTAGAGGGATCCACATATATCCCATTGCTTGTGATGATATGGCCCATTAATGAGGCCTCCTTCAACCATAACTCACACTTTCTATACATTGAATAGAGCTTTTCCTTTCTCAAGGTCTCTAGTACAGTTCTTATATGCTCCTCATGATCATTCTTGGTTTTGGAGTATATTAGAATATCATCTATAAAGACTACCACAAATTTGTCAAGGTAATATCTAAATACTATATTCATCAAGTCTATGATCATTTATGGAGAATTAGTGAGTCCTAAAGTAATTAATATAAATTAATATTGTTTGTACCTTATATGAAAATCAGTCTTGGGGATATCTTACTTCTTCACCCTTGGTAATATCCCGACTGCAAATCTACCTTGAAGAAGTATTGTGCTCCACGTAGCTGATCAAACAAGTAATCAATTCAGGGGAGAGGATACTTTTTCTCTATCATGATTTTGTTGAGCTCATGATAATCAATGAAAAGGCGCATTGACCCATCCTTCTTAATGAAGTGGACAAGTGCACCCCATGGTGAAGCACTTGGGCGTATAAACCCTTTATCCAGATTCTCCTGTAGTTGTTTCTTTAGATCCTCAAACTTCACAACATCCATTCTATATAGAGTCTTAGATATTGGAAACTCTTCTAGTATAAGGTAAATTGAGAATTCAACATCTATTCTAAGAGGAAAACCAGGTAATTCCTTGGGAAACACTTCAGTGAATCCCCTCACAATAGGAATGTCTTCAAGGATTGTTTATTCCTTAGATTCAATCATCTGAGCCAGATATGAATTCTCATAGGGATGTAATATCCAAGCTTGATATGATGTTTCTATGTAAGATTCATCTTCCTCCTTTCACTTTCATAGAATCGGGGGCTGATTCACCATATGGAGAATGATTTCCCTCCCACGGAAATTTATGTTGGCTCTATATAAGGAAATCCAATCCATGCTGATAATTGCATCAAATTACACCAGAGGGGGTATGAAAAGGTTCTCTTGGAAGTTCAATCCACAAATTATGATAGTGGAGGAGTTATATTCATGGGATGTAATGATTTTACCATTTTTTATACTCATCGGCATCTTTAATTACATGATTTGTGGTGGTGTTGGTATTGTTCTACTAAAATTTTGGGATATAAAAGAATGAATAGAACTAGAATAGAAATTTATGTTCACTGTTACTAAATGAATAACTAGATTAATTTTCACCAGTTCATTTTTGGGGTTCACTTCAATGGTAGTGATGGTAAAATCTCTCTCTTGCTTCGTTAGAGGTTGTTCGTTGCCTCTGAAATCCATTATCTTAGGGGAACTGATTTTCAAGGTGCCTTGGTACTTTGTAGTTGAAGCAACAAACAACGCATCGAGGGTCAAACAGAGCATTAATCTCATCTATTGTAGCCACATGTTTTTCTTCTTGGCAGTTAACAACTAGGTTACCCTCTCTTCCACACCTAAAGCATTTTTTCATCCCCTTCAAGCAATATCCGGGGTGCCTCTTTCCTCGCCTTTATAAGGTGGGGTGATGGATTTTCTTAGCACCATTGGATTTATCCATCAGACCGCCAGAATCTAGGTCTATATTACGCTTCGTATCCCTATGAAACCCATGATATTTTACAATATTCATTTAGGCTTTTAGGGCATATTAGATAATATCCTCATAGCTCTCAAAGTCACAGGTCTCTAAAGATGTCTGTAGGCTAGGTTTCAACCCACCAAAGCAGAAATCAACATTGAATTCTTGGGTAATGACAAAGCTTGTGGCATATCTTGAAAGCCTTGTGAAGTTTTCCTCATACGCTCTGATGGATTCGTCGTCTTTTTTATTGAGGACAAGGAAGTTCCTTTCCATCTTAACTCGGTGAGTGCGAGGAAAAGATTTGTCGAAAAAAAATTCTAGAAATCCTTCCATTCCACACCTCGATCTCCTCTTTAGGCTTCATATTTTTGATCAATTTACACTATTTATCAGCTTCACCCTCCATACTATAAGAAACCAGAATTACCTTCTCTTGTTTGTAACATTGATTGATGGATAATATCTTTTTAATGGGGTTGATCCATTGTTAGGTGATTGAGGGATCAGACGATCCATTAAAACTAGGAGGCCTTTGTCCCATGAATCTCTTAATTGCGACATGTTCTTTCTTATGGGGGGTTTAACATTCCTCTTGACCCATGTTTTTATTCAAATCATGAGTTATCTGATATATTATCGTGAAAAGGTTTATGAGTTCTGCTGCCATCGAATTGGGAATCTCATTAGAATAGTCATCACATTGATCTCTACATCGGTTTTTAGACAAAGTCCTCCTATTACCGGCCATTGGATGAAATAAAAGTAAGGTTAGGGGTAACACATAAATGTTAATCCGTGGACAAAAAATATAAGACTTATAAATTAATTTTATTTCCTTAACTTATGAATCTATAGGCTTCAATCTATGTTATCCATGATCTACTTCCCACCATTTATTCTTAGGGGCATTTTTTATTCCATTGATAATGGTTCATACTAAGATTGTGAATTTACCAAAGCATATCCCATGGGATTGTCATAACCAAGAGTGCAGCAAGGCCCGTTGTTGTGTACCAAGATACCCCGGGTCAAGCCCGAAACTCCTTGTCGGAGTTTTCACTCCTAGGTACATCTATGCCAGAGTCACCTCTACCAGCTCATATCAAGACAGATATGTATTTGATTGATAAACCAAATAATAAATACTCAACAAAACTTTGGGATGTTTTTATTATAATTATACATATCCCTAAGGCTTTGACTAGTGTTTTCTAATCCTAAGCCCAAAATAACTGAACCTATCCTCTCATACCAACTATAACAACCATGCTTTTTTATTACACACATAAACATGATTTATTACATAAACTCTTAAATTGATACAACACTGAATATAGAGAGGTATAGTGTCTTTGGGTCTTATGAACATTACATAACAAGTAAAACCATAAAACACACAACATATTTATTGAAAACCTCTTTTACATAACCATGACATTCCCTCAAACATAGCATTGCATGGGATAACCCGAGGACATACATGTTAAAAGGGTCACCTATAAAGCCTAGTAAGGGAGTAAACAAGGCATAACATGAAAAATAATATACATGTTAGAAAATAAGAATATCATTGAAGGATAAAAGAACCATGAACATAAAGGAAAGATATTTCATGATTATCATAACATGGGAATGTGGAAACAACACTTAACATGGTATTAGCATGAGCCAAGGCTCATTCACATGGATCATGAGTAAAACCTCATTTAACATGAATTAGAATGAGTAAACCCTCATTAGACTTGAATTATTATGATTAAACCCTCATTTAACTTGACGTATCATGATATAAATCTTTATCCAATGAATTGGAGCACTATCAGGGTGCGCCCTTCTTAAACATTTCACTTCATGCATCAGTGTGTCACATGGATCATACAACATGGAATTATTAAACATCATCATTTATTCCACATTAAAGGAATGTGGAATACATAAATGAAACTATTTAATCGATAATTAATTGTGCATAAAGTTGAATACCCTTGATTGAGAAATGGGCATGATATTCACTATATAATGACTTTGGATTGGAAAATTGCGGTGCAATTTCGGCAGCATAATGTTGTGACATAAAAATTAATAAAAATGGTTGATGAGAGAGAAAGGGTGTCTCATAATTTTTACATGAAATTGATAGTAAGGGGATCATATAGATACATGTCCCACCAATTGTAATGGAATTTAGATTCAAGATACATAAGAATTTCTTGAATGTAACTGAAGAGAGAGAAATTACATACGGAATTTCGGTATGGTAACATGTCTACATGGTACGAATTATTGATAGATAAAGGGGTATCTCATCATTAAAACGCAAATAGGGTTTTATGGGGGATGTGCGAAATCATACCCCAAAATTTATAATTGAAAATAAAAATGAATAATAATATTATGAAACTTGGATAAAATGAGAAAGGAAGGTATCCCATACTTTGAATTGTGATCACAAAGGCTTGAGAGAGGCTTGATAGAGGATTATTGGGAGCTTGGGGTGCCTTGGTAGGATTCTAGAGAGAGTAGGGTAGAGGTTGGACTAACTCAAAAGGCATTGAGTGAAGAGGAAGTGAGAGCTTGGGTGGGTTTATATAGGAAAGAAGATGGAATTATTTATTAGTTATGTTTGGGACACCTCACATTAAACTAATGAAAACCACAAACTGGACCATTTTCTTACAAATGGGAGTGGAAAAAAATATTTTATAAGGACAATGGACGAAAATTTTAAAATAATAGGGTTTCTTATGTGGAGGCAAGTCACACTCTCAAGGAAATCAATTTAAAAAGCTAAAATGTTTTATAAGTCTTGGGGGTCCACTAAGTCTTTGTAAAATAAATCAATCAAACATAAAATCAAATTTTTTTATTGGTAAAATATATATTGGCCGAACATAATGTTTATTGTATTTTATTATATCACTATTGGGTCATTATGATGTCATAAAACACATTATATATTTAAAAGGTATTTAATTTTTACCCAAACATTAGACTATCTAAGAAAATTATGGAAACTTCACCATTGGATACATTCAAAATCCTTATTCCAAAAATAATTTTAATTTTATCCAAATAATTTTCTAAATATGTAAATTTTAACTTTTAAATTAAAAACCAACATTTATCAAAAATTCACAGGATTTAATAAAAACAGCTTTCAAACCTTAATAAGAATTAAAATTGTATTCAAAAAAATGATATGATCATTTATAATTAATAAAAAATAATTAAATAATGATAATATTTTATTAAAATATTATTTAATTAAAAAATCCATTAATTTATCAAAATATATTCCTCAGTTGAATATTAACTAAAAATACTATTTGTGCTTAGAAAAATATTTACAAAGTAATAATAATAATATGAATGTATATTATTTATTATATAAAAAAATAATGAAAATAATCATTGTGCTAAGGTCTTGTTACATAACCCCTTATAACACCTGAACAATACCGACGAGTAAGGTGTGCGATGGTGACAAACTCTTGGGGTGGCTTGGATAACATCGCTTGGGTGGTAATATCTATCAACTACCTCTTCTCTCACAGGCGGTTCCACTTGAGCTTAACGTGTTGAATATCATATTGGGCTTGGTCAAAAGCGAATCCCAATGATGACACCTCCTCTATGAGATCCAAAAAATGGACTTCTTACAAGGCAAGTCTACTGGATGAGTCCATCACTTCCTTTATTTGAGTAAATTGGATTTGTTAACGACCTATATTTATACTAATCATGTGATAAATATTGAATGTCTATATTAGAAATGGTAACAATTCTTAACGGTATTTTGAAATCCAAAAACATGAAACCAAGGAAGTGCATAATTTATATAACCATTTTTCATAATAAGACATTTAATTACCTCAATAAGAATTTTCGTTGATAAAAGTTTGGGTAATTATAGAAAGGAATTTATTATGACCAAACATATTAAAATAGGAAATTGTGAATGTAAAAACTATCCAAGATCATATCAAAGTATCTCAAACTAGACAAAAGAGTTATACAGATAATTGAATAAAAACATATTAATTTGAATTGGGGATCGTGTATTCTATATGGTTTCACAATGGAAAGTAGTTGTAATATTCTTTAAAAGGGGAATATAATCCCTAAATACATTGATACATCTGAATTAAGAGTGATAATTTGACTTATAGCTCAATGATTAGCCATGCCACCCAACCTTTACAAAGTAAATTAGATCATATATGTTTCTTTATTATGGAAATACATGTTAGATCTAATTCATATACTGAAATCTAAGGTTACTGATTTGGAACATGGATTATCTTATAAGGAATATCCTATCCATATTCATAACACTATAGAGAATGTTTTTTTGAATCAAAAGACTCAAATTGTGAAATTCCATTAGAGAAATCACAAAATAGAGGAAGAAAAAAGGAATATTGAAGAGCCTTATGGTGTACATTAAAGTCATACAATGTTCTAGATATAGTCTTATGAGGGTCTTAGATGTCTTAAGAAATTTATTGGAATCCTTTAATACTATATCAAATCCTTATAAAGTTTATATAAGTCTTATGAACTCACATGGAGGTCTTCTAAACTATCTTAAAGTCTTAAAAAGTTCAAGACTTTTCCATTTTCCATCCTCAATAAAAAATTCCATATTTCTTCCAATTACCAATGATACTTTTCAAATGCTTCTGAAACACCAACTAAAGTAATTTATACTAAATACTACATCCATGAATCCCAAATTCCATTGGTTGGTTCACTTTATTTCATCCATATTTTCCTTATATTAAATACAGCTTCAAATTATCGGCCAAAAAATCAAAGAACCTATTCAACATGTATTGAAAACAAATACAAAAAAATTACTTAATTAGGTTTAACTAGAGCATATGCCATGTTTTTAATAGCTCCTCTCAACAAGTGACTATGTAAATGATTTTATGATCACTGATTAGCAATTATGAGACTTAAAAATAAGAAAATATTTTTATAGTGAGAAATGTTTTCACCACCTTCACTGTATTTATATTAGTGGAATTAACTTTAACCTAGTTTGATGTTAAATCAACACATAATATATACATATATATATGTGTGTGTGTGTGTGTGTTTCTAAAAGAATCTACAAAGGGGTCTATAAAGTCTATTCCCAATAGAAAAAATACATTTTCCTCTTGTATGGGATTCTATAACATATCATTTCTATAGATTAAATTATTAGTTATTTTACATCGATCAAAAGCTACCCCAAAATCTAATGTTTTAAAACACATTGTTGGTATGAAGAATCTACTTTAAATATTTTTTCCACTGATATGTTTGGTCTAAGATGTCCACTTGTATGTGATGAATGAAAAACTTAAATAATTATCTTCACTTTAGCTTTTGGTACATATCTATGAATCTATCTATCTCCATTTATTTTTATAGAGGTTCATCGAGAATGTTATATCAATCCTAAAATAGAAACTACATCAACTAATGATATGTGAATTGTGATTATATTTTTTGGAGTACATGTAATATTCCATATCAACAAAAAAAATTGCATGATTATAAATCCACATTGAGAATATATTTAACTATAAATTCCTCTTGGATTTCAAATACCTTATCTCCACTCACATGAGGTGGATCTCATCATATTGGATAGCCAAAAACATGGTTCCTATAGACCTATTAGTCTTTTATCACTATATCATGATCATAGAGTATCAATCTGACCAATAACATTTTTTGTCTCCCTTATTAAGTAAATATTATAAGGCCATGTTTCCTATATAGATCACCACTTTTGAAATATAATAGAAGGTATGAACGTTTCAAAATAATAAACCTCAATAAGTAATTATTTTTTCATAATTGTTCAATTTAGTTGAAAGTCTATGATAGTTTGAGTGGTATTATAGATATTCTTAAAGACTTCAGTGACTTATTATCCTATGTATTCTTCTACAACATAATTATTCATATTGTAAATGATTTTGAATTTCTCTTCCTAATTGGGTGGTACCCATGAGGGGAGTAGTCACTAACATTATAATAAAGGCGTTGAATGATTCCTTGCAATTCTTATAAAATGAGAAAAAACCTTATTTTACTTTTAGGTGGGTGAATGTCTGAGAAATATAAGAAAATTACATAACAAATATTTTATATTTCCCAGAATTTCCCAATAATAGTTTTATTATTTATTCTAAATATGGAACTAGTAGTTATTGGACCACTTTAATCTTTGTTAGATCCATGAGAATTCCAACTTCTGTGATGCATTGTTTAGAACAATACCACATTTCACCATGTAATGAATATTCTCTTAGTTGATTATTAGAGATATATCTTTGAATCATTCCAAAATCATGTTATGAATTATTATAAATACCTTAATTGATTATTCATACATTAAAAATTATCCATGACACCTATATAAACTGCTCCACCATACCCTATAATATTTGTGTAATAAAATACTAAAAAATGGTTAATGAATTACTAATATATATATATATCAATATGGGAAGGTTATATATAGGGAAATAAATGTTTTCTTAAATTTATCATTGATAGCCACTAAAGTTTGATTATACACATGGTATTAATTTAATGTTTAATGAGTATATTACCACTTAATGTTTTATACATTTATCAATTCATGGAATAATTAAATATAATTATGCATTGATAGAAATTTGGAGCATTTAAAATATTTGGAGTCAAAAATCACAATGTATTTCATTGAAAAAAATTATGGTATTCCAAACAACTTTTCTCTCTAAATTCAAAGAACAAACCATGATGTAGATATGGACTAGATAATGGCATGTCAAATATATATGATTTGAGAATAAAACCATTGTGTGATAATTGTAGTCATTTAATAAATAATTTCAATATAACAATATTTTGAAACAAATATTCTAAATAATAAAGGTCTCATTCCTTAATTAGATCATGGTTCTCATTCATTTCAAAATGAAGATATTTACTAAACATAGCATAGTGACATAAAATAAAATGTTTTGGCGATTAGATAGAAATTTAAATCTGATATATTTTTAGATACTAAAGAGTGTCACGACCCGTCCCCTGGGGCCCATGTTGTGACAACCCCTAGCCCACCTTCCATAGGCCAGGGGCTGGCGACAAGCACCGGAAAGGAATATCCCTAAAACGGGAAAGCATTGCCTTTAAAACTGTACAAAATCACAGAGTAGAATGAAACAAGGGGTAACTACACAAACTAGAACAAAACAAAAGTAATTGTAAATTAAACTGTTGTATTAATGAGTGTTGAAAGTAAAGGGGGCCAAAATACAAGCCCAACTGGAAAAGTACAAGTATAACTGAAAAAAGTACAAAACAGCTGAAAAGTGAAAGGATGCTCTGGATCGTCAACCATGGATACTACCTGAAGGGTAGGTACAACTCACGATCTGAAGTCCATGTGTCAGGTCATGCCAACAAGGTCTAGCTCCAAGCATTTCCCAATCTGAGGTCCCTTAGCCTCAATCAATTTTGTACGTCGTCTACACCAGGCACAACAAGGTTCGGGCAAACCCGTGCATGGGTGAGTATAACGATACTCAGTATGGACCCTGAAACCCCCGTAGGTATCAAAGAGTTCCACAAAGGAAAAACCACAAAACATGAATAAAAAATACACAACAAAAGTCAGCTCACACCAGGTATCAATTTTGGTCAAGGGTAGAAGGGTTATCACATCATCGAAATCCTTGGCTACTAGAGAACTCCCCCTTTATAAAGTACAGTGGGCCTTCTGGGTCACACATAGCCGCTTCCCACTAACCTAGAACTATTGTGGTACCCATCCTTGATGGGTACCATGGGAATGTTTGGTCACACCAAGCCGATTCCCACCATTGGCATGCCGGGTCACACAAAGATGCTTCCCACCATGGTCGAACTAAGGTATTCCTCTTATCGAGCACCATGGGTATTTTGGGTCACACAAAGCCACTCCCCACCATGGGTCTTCTGGGTCACACAGAGCCGCTTCCCATTAGGGTAATCGTCAATCAGTCTTTAGGTCTTAGCCAACTGCAGGGTTCTATACGTAGTCTGCTTGGGAAAACTGCTCCTCAAGCCACTCGCAGCATTTTGATATACATGGAAGTCATCAAATTTTATATTCTTGGGTAGTAACCATAGAATCGTCAGTCACAAACCTCGAACTCCTTAGCTTCTGGAGAAATCCTCCTCTATAGATTATAGTGGGCTTGTTGGGTCACAAAGAGTCATTTCCCACTAACCTTGAACTGCTGTGGTACTCATCCTTGATGGGTACCATAGGCATGTCGGGTCACATAGAGATGCTTCCCACTGTGGGCCTTCTGGGTCACACAGAGCCGCTTCCCACCTTGGAAATCGTCAAGCAGCCTTTAGGTCTCATCCATCTGTAGGGTTTTGTATGTAGTGCGCTTGGAAGAACCGCTCCTCAAGCCATCAGTCCTATTACATCTGGTACAAAGTCTCACAAAGAAGTAACCTGATGATCCGCCATGTTATAAGGTTTCCAACTCAATATACGGCACGTCAATCAGACACTTGGTCTGTGCGTTGTTGGTATTTTAGTCTCGAGGGCCCGGTTGGATTCAGGTGCGATCCAACTCGTCCATACTCCAAGTTTCTCCAAAACTCTCATTGAGTAGGTCAAAAGGACCGTCTCACTCTAAGGATCCCAATGCCGTAGATGGTTCGTCAAATGGAAACCAGGTTCTCAAAATAAGGCCCTTTAAGTGTGTGTGGGCCTGTGTCTGGTCCAACCTGGCCAGACCCGGTCGAGGCTGGTCTGTGGCGGACTCGGCCCGCTGGGCTGAAGTCTCGCAGGGCCCGCATGGGCGGTCGGGGTCGAATATGGAGGGGCTTGCAAAGGGGCAGCCCATCCCGTGGTGGGGCGCGGACCGGATCACGGTGGGGCACGGCCCAACCCGCTGGGCGGCGGTCCGCTGTGAAGGCGGCCTGGCCCGCTGGCGGCGGCCCACTGGATGCCAGTCTGGCCACAAAGGGTGCATCCTACGGTGCTTCCACTAGGTGGCTTGGGGGAGCCACTCCCCCGAGATCCCGAGCATCCAAAGGTCGTTCGATCATTAAAGAAGCGTCACCACGTGGGTGCCGCCCGATCACCGCAGAACCCGCCGGAGGTGCGGGTTTCACCTCCTCCGTCGTGGCTTCGGTCACGGTCTCCTGCTCTCCAGCGGCCTGTGACGGCGTGCTACCCTTCCCTTCTGCGGCCGACCGACAAGATGACCACCTTCTCTGACCACCGCGGATGACGAGCTACAACCTCTATGTACACCAGTGGCGCGTGATGGCACACCGCACTTCCTCAATGGCCAGCCAATGGCGGCCGCTCTGACGAACATCGTGGATTTCTACCGCAGACCCCTCTTACGGCGTGCGTCATCACACTACCCAACATGTAGCCGGTTGGTTTCATCACACTATCAGTCATTCGGGGAGGGACATGGATATAGCAATGTGGCAGAGGGTTTGGGCCATGTTCGTTAGGCCTGCACCCTCCACGTTATCTCCTAAACATGGGGGATAAATTTAAAGGGGTTGAATAAGAAATTGAATTAAACAACATGTTAAACCCCACAAGACTCCCCCCAAAAACCTCCTACAAAGATGAATGAATCACGGGTCAACCCATTAGTCGGTTGACCCACATTATTCGTATTAATTAAAGAATGTGGAAGATGGAAACAAAAATGCACAAACAAAATAACCCCTACCCCGAACCCTCGTGAAATGTCCGTTTCTGATGGTGCATCGAGTTCTTTGTTCCCGCGACCGGCTCCCAAAGACGCCACTCGCACATCGCCCTTTGGTTCGGTCTCGTCTGTCACCTCCCACTGGGTCGACTTCATTTTCCAAGATCCGACGTCGCGGTGTTCCTTCAACACTTCGCTACTTGGTGAAGCTCTCTGATACCCCTCCCATAGCTCTATATTTATAGGAGAAGAAGAGGGTAAATAATGGTGTGGGGAAATAATGGGGCTCATTAATTAGGAAGCTTCCAAATTTCCCCAACGTTGTCGTTACTTTAGGTTGGTAGGTCAAGCCATTTAATGGCTTAAAACACTGCCGACCCCACCCCTTTAACTGGTCTGTTGGAGGTTTATGAAATAAAATAACAAAATTATTTTATTTCACTTCTTTTATAAAAGGAAAAAAACTTAAATTTTACTCCAGATTTACAATAGTCAAAGTAATGCCTCCCTTAAGTGAATCTCGGCGCTATGGATTCAATCGTTCCCTCGGATTTTAAATCTGAGAAATGATTCAAAAGTTAGAAAATTCCGCTCACGTGTTTACTAAACGTACCCAAAAAAAAGTTCAGAAAAATTATTAATAGTCACCCTCGACCCGCGACGGTCGAGGTTAGGCTCTTACTAAGTGAAACACGCTCCAACGAACCCAATAGTACTCTCATATTTTCAATCCGAGTTACAGTTTAAAAGTTATGTATTTTTACAATAAAATAATTATCACTTAACTATTTTATTTATGACCAAAAACTAACTTTCACTGGTGGCCCACTCCGGCCAATGATAGTATCTTCCTAAAGAGATAATACCCTCACAAGTTTATTGGTAGTCTTGGATTTTAAATCCAAGTTACCGTTTGTGATTTATAAGCATTTGAAAAATAAAATAAATTTATATAATTATTTTATTTACAGTTATGACATTTTTAGGTTTTCCCACATGAGGCCCGAGCCAACTAAACTTAGGTCGCGCTTAGAGTAATCTCGTCATCTTTAGCACAACAGTTCCCTAAGATTACTGATCTGAGCAGCCTTTTAAGAGTTATTCCACTTTTTCAGGAAAACTGATTACACACACTACTTAAAGTTTAACAAAACGTTGAAAGATCATTCCAAGTAGTCTGGGCCTTAGAATAACGCACCGACAGATTTCACGGTCTTGAAATAATTCCATATAATTAAAAAAAATTATACGAATATTCCATGACATTATAAAGAGATATAAGAGTGGATGTTATTTGAAACTATAGATACTACTAAAAATGAAATATACCTAGCTTGCACCTTATGTTTTTTCATGAAGTATTTAAATGTATTGTTTTATAAATTTATAAATTTATTGACATTTATTTTTGGGGTAGAGATTTTGGATACTATAAAAATATCATGGATGCTTTAAATTGGTGTTTCACCTGAGTAGAGGTATCCAAACATTTATTTAGCGATTCTTTTATTCACCCATTTATTTTTTATTCCCATTAATATGCTTTATTCACTGATGATTTATTCTATATCAATTATTAGTGGCTAGTTATCTAAATGTATAGGTATTAAGAGTTTGAGTTTGAGTACATAATTCCATGATCAAGTTATCTTATGAATCATTGATTCAATTTAGTTTAATATTGAGATTCTTTTAAATATTTAATTTTTTATTAGATTTTTATGAAATGTTTTAGTAAATGAGGTAAATAAATATGTTTAAATGAGGATTTTATATAAGGGTAATGACCTGAGATTTTATTGTAAAATTTACTTAAATTAACAATGTTTTGATAGCTTTATCCACAAGAAAAACCAAACTAAAATGTTATAAGAAATATTAGATGAATATTATTAATAAATATTTAAGAACAATAAAAACCTATTTCTTTTGATACATTTTGTCAGGGTACACATCATCGATGGAGACACATTGATTATTTTCCCCTTTCCCACTTTCTAAAGGTGGGGAAAAATCACCAACATTTTGGGTACATGTTCTCCATGATCTGAATAGGATGATGGGATATCAATTCCTGCTTCTGTGTATTCCTCCTCAGATCTCATTTCCTAGTACGGGTTTCTGTCATAGATTAACACGTTGTTTGTGAAAGTGTTTCCCAGTGCCATCTATTTGTAGACATCGGTTAATTACACTTCTTATGTTAGGAAACTCCAAAGGGTCAAGTAAGTGTAGAAACCTTCAGTTAGAAGAGTAGTCACACTAAGGCATCTGTGGTATGTCTAGACACTAAAACACTAGAACACCTATATTCTTTCTCATCAGATGGATTCTCAAGGGTGCTGAAGCTCGTGTCTTACCATATCAATTATGCTGTATATTATGCTAGAGTTATGTCTCCAAAGCATTCCTTATATTCCCATGTTTATAACATGGTATTCCGAAAGTTCAACATCTAGAAGAAATGGATAAGACTAATCAAAACAATGATGAGAGTGGACTAGATGGGTACATCTCACGGAGGTAGAACCTGGAAGTTTTACGAGGTGGATGGATCAAAATTATAAATGAGTAAAAACCCTAGGTGGAATGTCCCAAATATGGGATATTTCATAGTGTAAAAGCTGATTGTGACACCACTGAGGGAGGATCAGGGAGGTGGACCACAATGAGGGGGACACCATGGTTTACCACTGGTTGGGATTGAACCTCATGGAGGATTCCAGCGTATCACCATGGTAGAGAAAAAAAATCCAAATAGTTCTAATGAATTATTTGATGAAGTGGATTAGATGAATAGGGTGAAACTGATGTTAAGATGATGTCGTTGGGATTGAACCTCGGGTAAACTTCCTACGCACCCTTCATGGGAGATAGGGACCAAAGTCGACATTGTTCTGGAAATGAGGCGATGAGTCACCTAAGGAGGTGTCTCATGAGAATGGTTGCATGGATGGGACCTGAAGAAAGTTTAACCTCTAGTTTGAGGAATGATCTTCTTGAAACATGAGGGATCAAGGGTGAGACCAGGATGATGCATGGAGGAAATGCTTGAACCTTAGGAAGGCTCCCTACATATCCACGTGGTAGGGAATCAAATTCCACATAGTTCATGATGGGGTATAGAATCAGGTTGTACAGAAGGTACAAAAACCCAGAGACATGTTGGGGTATATTCATGGTAATCATCCCATCGTAATAGGGATACTCATCATTGGAGGAGTATTGGTCGAGTGCGGGGCTTATATGTGGCTAGCTTCCCAGATGGATCGAAACAACTCATGGAGGTGGATCAAAGAGATGTGTCCTAAAAAGAAATGATGTCGCATCACGAGGCTACATACATAAGAGGGAGCACCAAATTTTACCATTGGTCAGAGTTGAACCACGATGAGGCATTCTACGTACCCTGCACATAAGACAGTTATCAAAATCCATGTACCTCGAGAATACAATTTAACATCATGTGGGATGAAGGTGAACCTATGTGAAGTAGTAAACACCAATGGATGATGGTCTTGAACCCCGGGAAGGATTTTTATGTAACCCCATGGTAGGAAATCAAAGTCCACATAGTTCAGAATATGGTGCATGGATTACACACTAAGACAGACCATGAGGGTGTCATGGTCAATGATTACTCTAGGCCGATGTGAGCAAATATTGTTGTGAGAAACTTGATATAGAAAGGGACTCGATGATCGTGTCATTAGAGATATGGCCACAAGGGATGTTTCGAGGATTGTGTATGGATGGAGGCCTAGGTAGAAAAAATTGGGGCTTAATCCAAGAGGTAATCCCGAGGAAGGTGTCCAGTTGTAGGAGGAAGACATGGCCATCATACAGATAGAACCATATCATGGTGTATTTGGGCTTACACTGATGCTCCCCAAAGAATGCACAATTTCAAAGCGTAGAGGAAAAGAGGAGGTGTATCAAAAATATGCAGAGAGAAAGGATCCCTGTCTCATCCCCTCTCTAGTCCACTCAGGCCATCCCCACATGATGAAAATCACATTTTAACATCATGATTTGGGGATGTGGGGTTCATGGAAGTTTAAAATCCTATAAATCAGATGATGAGGACTCTTTATTCACCCCATGGAATTACATGACTTTTACCAACCTGTACATTGGTAAGGGAAAGCACAAGAATATCCAAATCTTAACTAGGTATATGAGTTGTCAATAGAGGGTTCCATGTTAGTGTAGATATTTTAAAAATTAATATTTGTTAGCATACCTATAAAGAAGAGCATGATGAATTGAAATGAAACACAAATCACCACTTGGGTAACACAAAAATCACTACGCACAAGCCTAGAGGGTCGTATGGAAGAGGTGCATGCAAGATAGGGATTTTGCGCACAAAGGGGTATCAAACATGGTGCTTCAGAATGAAGACAACACATGTAGAATATATGAAGGGGTACACCAAATATGCGAGGATTGCGTGCCAAGCCAATGACTGTGTGCAATTTTAGATCCAATCCCACAAAGGGAAGGGTTCCGAGCACAAGATGGTTGCACAAGGGAGATTCTAGTGCACAAGAAAGATCATTTGTGCACACATGACTAGGGAAAAAGGAAAATGGGTGAGGTTCAAGCCCTAGTGTCCCACCTAAAGGTGGGCCTACGGGAGAAATGTCGTGAAAAATCTAGTACATTGACATGATGAATTTCATGCAGTCACAGAATGGGTTGTCTTAGGGGCACAAAATTGGTAGTTTGACTTTCAGAGCGTTTTTCCTAAGGGAGGTGGGTACTTCTCAATTTATTAACTAAAATCAAGGATGTGGTGAAAAATGTAGGCTGCACGCAAGGGTTTTTTTGACGTTGAATTGGGCATGAAAGAAGTTTCTGCACATACTTCATTCTTTCCCACAGACTTAGATAGTTTATCACATCTACAGGACCATTTTTGGAACTTTTAGTAAAAGGGAGCCCTTAACATCATATCAACTACACAAGAGATTTGTGTTCACATTTCCTTCTTGTGTACTGCCCTCAAATCTTGCGGGAAACTCCTTTGGAGTCCTCGTGATTGTGCACAGAATCAAAATATTCCTTTGGGTTGATTAAATTAGCTGATCCATGGAAATAAGTGGAATTTGGAACCAAAAAAATTTTCCCCATAAGAATTTGATCTGAAAGGGAACTATAAGGTTGGGTTCCTAGGATAACATTGATGAGAATTAAAATGAATCTTGTGGTGCACACAAAATAGCCGACTTGACATGGAAGATGCCTTACGCGCATGAAAAAGACCATATCTACACCTATAAATACCTATATGGTGGGCTAAGCACTATACATGAACTCTCTGTACAATAAGAGATCTACTCTCATGTGAGAATTTTTCATCAATCTATGTGAAAGATCTCAACTCACTCAGTTCCTTATGCATAATCGCAAGATATTGCGCACTTCTAACATAGCGAAAAAAAATTATGCGACTATCGTTTATATTTCATGAAGCATTCTATTTTGTGCATGAAACCCTAATCTTTCAATCAAAACCCATTCTTTGTTTGTGACCCAAAATGATGGATGAAAAATAGATAGAAACTGAGATGGAGGGTGCTGAGGTTTCTTATGATTCACTGAAGGATGAGATAGTTGCAAACCCTAAAATTCATCATGTGAGAAGGCTAATATCAGACAATCATATGCTTCTAGGTATGTTGATGCATGATTAAAAGTCTTATTTCCGGAACGATAACCTTTCACTATGGAACTTTAGCATCTTGGAGGAGGTGATGATGCCAAAATTTAAGACTGACTCACCGTGGTCATGGGTGACCCGCGAGGATGAACTTCCATAGTTCATCATTATGAACAATGGTCATCCTACCAGTAAATCTAGGGACATTTCTATATACATATTGAATCCGAAAACTACTATAGGTATGGGGTTGAACCAATTACTAATGATTTCCCCACCGAATATACAAGAACTTTTAGGAGCATTATCACTAATGATACCAAGGGATAATAGTAATATAGGGACATGAGGTCTAGGGATAACTTTATTACTAAGTGGGCATGAGAGTATTGGATACACCAGACATGTGAGGAGTTTGGGGTAGAGCTTCGACACATCAGGTTGTTTGAGGCTGCGTGGACATCGAAATTCCATTTCTACCAGAAGCAAGACCTTGTACTAGAGCTATTCATTCGGTGGTCCCCAAACACAAAAAACATTCCACATCCACCATGGGAAAGTCAAAATCATCTTTTGGGATATCCACTACCTCAGATTAATTACCCGAGAAGGATACTGGTATGTTATGTTCTTACTAACTGAGAATGTAAGGGGGGATAGGATGTGACCCCCATGGTGACATGGTATTTTTTTGGTTTGATAAAGGTGAGTTCTGGGATCAAGAACAAATTAAAGGATATATCTTATCCATCATGGTTCAGTCTATTTTTAGGATTGGATAATGTGGTGTGGATTCCAGGGTGAGAAAAAAATTTCTAAACACATCACAGAGGGGAAAGACTAGATCATACTAGGTGACTCAGGAGGGAGTAAAATACCAATCATGGGTATTTAGTTTGAATGAATGCTGAGACCTGAATATTTGATATATCGGGTTCCTCACTGCCTTTGTGAGTGTGAGGCTTCTTTCAAAAAGGGATACAAGGAGGTGGGTCTGCCTAGGGACATTAGTGATGGAGAAGATCAGGGTATCCAATCAAAGGGTCAATTTGGGGGTTCCTATGTTGGTCAGGATGTACAACATTCAAGGGCACATTTCTTGAGGGAGTACACCCTGGAGAATATATAGCACTTTTCATATACTTAATGGATGTTTTGTATTTCATTGTGGCAGGTATAATTTCCTAAACACCATAAATCCTCCAAAGAATGGTCTACGATCATATTTAATAAATATTGTTGGGGTTCATCAACTGATGCTTAATGAGGGGGGGGGGATTAAGCTCAGTATCGACAATCAGAAAAACATTATCTTCCACCCATTTTGAAACCTAGTTCTCTAGATGGTGGAAAACATATGAAGACCACTAGAGAAGTGGGAATAGTTGAATAGTAGTAGGGTTAGTTTCTAGTTTCCCATATATATAGGAATTTTTCATGTGAACCGTATGTTCCATCATGATTTGAAAGGCAGTATTGGCGCATGTAGCAGATGCCAAAGAAAGTGTATACTAAATTCACAGAGGATCAGAATCCATGTATCCTTCACCAAATTTTGATCATGTTCACAACTTATGGGTTTGGTGAAGTAATCACCTTCCCTCCACTGATGTTGACGTCGACATTTTGATATAATATGTTGACCCCTGGGTGACGGTGTATCCGAAGGCGATTTTGCGGAAATGAATTCGACCAATCCAGGTGGAAAACATGGGGTATGTATGGTCAGAGAGCATGAAAGGCACTACTAGTGAGGTAATAACAAGGGTGAGACAAGAGTCTGAGACAACACAAGCTAGAACCTTGATAGTAGGAGTGTCGCAAAGTTCAGCTGTGACTCTACCCTCTAAAGAGGGATTGTATTGTAGCTGACCTCGGGGACCGACTAGGGAAATATCTAAGAAGGAACTGAGTTACATCCTACAACTGACCGCAGAATACATTTTCCCATCCTTATGGTCATCCAGGATGATGATGCAACAAAAGCTAATTTCTGAATCCCTATGGAAAAAATTGGTGTGCACAGGACTTGACCTGCCGAAAACTGGGCGTATTCCGGGGGCAGGAATGGTGTACTTTCATCATCGACATGTGTACATGAAAAACATCGATGTTTATAAATTCCAATGAGGGTGGTATGATGAACCAAATCTCTTGGTGAATGTGATGTTCAGCCAGAAGCATGACCTGGAGGAGCTGACACCCGAGAATGATTATGATGATGAAGAAGAAGAATAAGTAGAATATGAGGAGGAGGCGGAGGAGGAAGAGAAAGAGGATAAAGAGAAGGTCAAGGATGAGGGTCCTAGAATTATGAGGCCTTAGTGAATAGAATGAAATCAAATAATCTAACATGAGTTCGGCGAAATTGCAGGCTCTAACTGAGAATTGGTCAGACATCTCTAAGTAAGACTTATCTCTCATCTCTCTTGATTCCCTGTCTTTCCATAACATGGAACAACATACCAAAATATGACCTATTTAGGAACATATTAATAGTAGTGATAAAAAGGACCCCAATACAGAGGGTGAAAATATACCAATGGTTGTGGAAGGACATCCCCCTGAACCAGAATCTGGGGTTGGGAAAGGTAGAGGATCAATATAGTTGAAGAGGTTAATAGTGAACTGATAGGAGTTTACAAAGTGATGATCTCAAAGTCTCAGGCCATTCCCACTGTCCAAAATGATCCGGTTCCAATTATTAACTTGATAAGTGTGGAGGGATCTCCCATGGTGGGAACTCATGCGGTGACTCAAATGCTTGACCCTGCTGCACTTAGCTCTTGTAAGTCCTATTATTTATAGAACTGCCTCTAATTTCTGAAAACTCGAATGACTGAAGTATTAATTCTATCTATAGTGATCACAAGACTGTATTATTGGGAAACCATTGATTCTAGTACATCTTTAGGGGGTCTGACGGTGATTGTGCATATCCACGCAGAACCATCAATTCAAAATTATCCAGTATTGGCATCTGGTGGGCTTGAAGTTGTGTCCACAGCTGATGCCAATGCCGGGGTGGATTTGGAAACTGTAAATGGTGAAGAAGAAGAAGAATAAACGAGAAAGGAGGGTCTCCCTCACATAATTTATCCCAGTCTATCAGAAATGATTCCATAAGAGTACCTTACTATTGAACTTCTGACTATCTTTCCCGAATAAAGACATGAAGATCTTGAAGAACTGGATGATTCTAACCCCTACGCGGCTGACGAGAGTCACATAACACAACGCAAGGCATGTAAATGTATCAAATGCTTCCTTGGGAAACTAGCGGTGTAATGGTTGAGTTGGATGGGATCACCTCGCACCTATATGTTATTCCTCTATACTAGAGAGGCATATTCTTTCCATTTCTACATGACCATCAATGATTATATTCCATGGAATATGCGAGAAAGAATCCAACATATATAATCCTACTAGTTCCATACTAAATCTGTGAATATTCAGAATCTTAATGAGGCTATACAGGAAATACAATGACTCTATGGGAAATCCAATGAGCATGCCATGTTCATTGTGAACAAATCCTGGCTCATCAACAGATTGAAATCCCTACTGACGGAAGCCTAGAAGAAAACAATGTAGGTAATCTATCGGATGATGAAGATTAAATTTGAGAGGGAACAAATTAAAATCAAGGCCAAAGAGATCCACTATATAACTACTAACGTGGAATGGGACCTTAAGGAGCAGGACACAACTCTGCAGGCCACACACCAAAAAGTGGCTGAACTGATGCAATCCATTGAAGGGGTTGATCCATAAGGGCCATGTTTTGGCTGGACTCAAGTACCATATTTTCCTTCTTGTGAATTTATTTTGAATTGTGTGCATGGATTTACTATTTTCTTATTTTATTTTATCACTACATATCAGTCATAACTATGAATCAACCAGCTATAAATTCCTAATCTCACGTGGCTTATACCCAGTGTGAGAAACAACGGATGGCCATGCAATTATCCACTTTATGTATGAGAGGGTCAGACAGACATCAAATACACTAGGTCCACTATTGTCAACTAAGAACCAAAAATATCTATTCTAAGAGAGGGTCTTTTTCTATAGGATATGGATCTCAGAACTTACATCTTCAATTTCCTAATGTGATCTAGCACATTAGGGAGGTCATGCTAGGGGAATTTGAACCAATATAAATAATGGGGAATGAGAAGTGTGAATCAGGATACCAAAAATTTGGAACACAATGGGAGAGGTCATGATTATGGAGGATAAATGATGACTATTTTAAAAGCACATCATCCATATCACGTTAGCTTAAAATGGGGACAAAAAAACAAGGGCCAACCAATGACTATATTTGAAACACATGGCCAAACTCAAAATGTTGTCTAATGTATTTTGGAACATTAGACCAAGATAGTAGGTGAGATTTAAGGATGTAAATACACACTAGAAGGGGGTTCCATTGTACGTGAAATAGGATGAAGATCCAAATAGCAGGTACAAAAAGTGTGGAGATAGAGTGACGATCTATTCGAGTGGATTTCAACACTCCTGAAATTACATCACCATGTCAAAAGCACATTGGATGAGTGCATAGTCATGAACCCAGATCAAACCTATTTTTAGACAGGGCCTCTATGGAGAGGACCTATAATTAATCACAGATAAATATGGTAGATTTGTAGTTTAATTTCATATGATTTAGATGGTGATAGAATAGTTTAACGTCATATGTCCAGGATGTTTCACATAGGTTTAATATCGTAATAGTTGGATTGGGGATAATGTTTTAAAGTCATGTTACATGGAATATGGGATCATAGTTTAAGGTAATAGGGTTTGGAATATAATTGGGTCCAAAGTTCTAGGAGGGTTAATGAACATGGGGCTGTTCCCAAAGAAAAAATGTTTGATCATCGTTACATATCCCATAAAAATGTGAATCAATCCGTACGTAGTTATTGAAGAACAATGTGATTAGATACCAAAACTAGAGGGGAAAATCCTCTTTGATAGAGAGGATGTTGAATCATCCCAAAATTATCCCGAGGCATCCTAGAGTTGTTCACGATATTGTTGTAGTTTAACATCTTGTTGACGATGAAGTGAAAAAAGAAACAATACAGAGGATGGACCCAAGATTGATGATCTGTGTGTAACTACATATCCTACATGGGAAAATAATCAATCCACAAATAGTTCTTGAAGATGTAATGGTAAGGTACCAATTCCATTGGAAATGATGTCATGCATGTCTGACCCATGCACAAGGAAAATAAGCATTAGATATTTCATTTTTGTTCTTTTGATTGTGTGACTTTTTTGGAACAAACGGCCTAGGATGGAATGTCGGGGTGTCACTATGGGAATGAATCTTGGTTTAAGTCTTGAAATGTGGCATGTTGGTGACCAGTGCTAAGGGTGATGCCCTCTCAAGTGATAAAACCATAATTCAGTGTCATTTTTCGTCCTACAGCCTGGATGATGATGTTGTAGTTTTAGGTTGTATGAAAGGACTGAACCCTGTAATTTAACATTGTATAGTGAGGGAAAAATAGTTTAATTTCATGAAGGATATGGAAACATTATTTTACATCATAACAATTGGACGAAAATAGAGATTAGTTTATGGTCGTAGAATTCGAACCATAAGGCTGCACAACATTCATGTGCAGGTATAACCCTGCCATGACTCCTAAGACCAAGTGGTAATTGCTAGGTTTGGGAAAAAATGAGTAATATTGGTCTTTCCCCATCATAAGAGAGTGATAAATATAGAAAAGGGAGTGCCCAGTGTTATAATTCAACCAATCCAACAATCATACTCGATGTGTGATAATGCACGAAGGAACAACCCCATGGGTGTTGGAAATCAAAATGAACATGAAATAACATGAATATTTTGAATAAAAATGCATGAAATTTGGGGTAAAATGGGGAATGACAAAATGAAGGTGTATAAATTTATACTGTATTCAAAACAAAACATCCATATCATGTAGCCAGAGATGGGAACAAACAATTGAGAGTTTTCCATTGACCATAATTGAAATAAAGACAAAACAAGTCTCAAGATATCATTCAAGATCCTCTATGATGTTGCCCCAGAATGGTAGGAAAACCATAAGGCCAGAAATAAATATAATTTTGGGTTCCTTTCAGATATTAAAGATGATGGTGACCATAATAAAGTGACATAGGAATCAAGGAGGTGATGGTTGGAAAGCGCCTCCCCAGTGGAATCCAATGCTCCGAGTCCTGCATCACCAGACATTCAAGTACACCATCATGGGACATCTATAGGAAAAATAATACCTTCCATTGTGGATTAGTCTCCCGAGGGGTGCTGATAGAAGCTTAAAGGTCATGCCTCTCATACATGGAGCTCTTAGTTTAAGGTCAGAGTGTTTCGACTATTGGTGCTCAGTTTAATGTCATACACGTGGGTCATACCCATGTTGTTTAACATCATGTCATGAGGACTATGATGTTGTAAAATATATCTTTATGTGGTTTGTATGTGAGAAAAATTTGGGATGTGGTAAAAACCCGAAGTGAATGAGGAAAATAGAAGTCTACACAACACCCTACACATATTCAACGGGAAACCCAAACCGAGAGGGGCTACAAAGGGAGAATGGGTGACTCCACGACTGGTCCTGAGAACAAGGTGGCATAACATCACTATGTATCTACAAGGGAATGAATCAAGGCACACATAGTTCTTTAAGTATGATGTGGATAATGGAAAACACCAAAAGTGGGCGATACCTTCTGAAATAAGGAAAATTGAGGCTTCTACACAGTTTAATGTCATGCGAACATGGAGATGAAATATTTTAGTTTAAGGTCATAGAGTTTAGACCATAAAAAGGATCTCCCTAAAGCAGAAACCTACAACATGGTTTCATAAAGAAACCCGATGTGAATGAAGACAAAATAAGACTACACTGCATCAAGAATTCCTATGAGAAAATGGGAAAAGTTTAAACTCATGATTCATGGAATTTAGGACATCAAATACTTGTTTATAGTCATAAATTTTGAACCAAAGTATGTTTGACACTTCAATGCATGTATAAAACCTATTGAGGACCCCTTATCCTTCATGTTCAATGCTTGGTGTGGGAATCAAGGGGTGGAAATGATCATTACTTTGCATAGAATCTGACAAAAGGGGAATGTAAGGTGTGGAGTGAAAGGAAATATTGTGTCACAAGTTCACCTGTTCAACCTGTAAAGTTACATAGAAGGATGGAACTGAGAGTATTGAAGTTCCACTTTGATATATGAATGTGATAAGGAATGTGAATTATGAGACCAAAATTTGGGACACAATAGGGAATGGAATATCGATGGAGGATGATTATTGACCATATTAGAAACACAATATCTATATGATGTAGCAAAATATGGGAAAAAAATGAGGTTTCTCCACTGATCATATTCGAAACATGGGCAGAACCTGCCTCAAGGTTCCATTCAATGTCCTTTAAGACATTGGCCTAGAATGGTAGGCAAGCCTAAAGGTGATGAATCCATACTATTTTGGGGTCCATTTAGATATGGAAGATGATGGGGATCCAAACAATGGGTATGAAAATCATGGAAGTGTAATGAGATAATTTCTATATAGAATTCAACACTCTAAGTCTCATACCCTGACGCATCTGAGCACACTACTGAGGCAAATAAGATGAAGGGGTCTGATTAGGGGTTGGTGAATCGAGAGGATGAGCAGGGGAAAGATTCTTAACAGTTAGTTATAACTGGGACTGGACCTAAAGAAAGATACCCAGATGCCCCTATGTATCCTGCAAGGGTAGGAATCAAGCCACCCATAGTTCTAGAAATTCCGCGCAGTTTAACATCATGTAGTAAGTATGGTAGTCCGAAATGATTTCTCAAAGAGGGTGAACATGACATGGTAAAATAAACCTAATTTTAATGAGGAAAAAAAATTTACACTACGCCACGCATACCGAATAGAGGAATCATGCCAAAGGGTTGGATGAAAGGGATTGAGACTGAATAACACACAGTTTAATGTATTTTAGGCATGACACAATATTTTATCATCCTGTAGGAAGGATAAGAACATATTTTAAGGTCATAGAACTCAGAAAATAATGTATGGAATGAGGGAAAAAACGGTTGAGGGACTAGGGGCTGGACTAGAAGATGAAACGTTTGGGAATTCCTAAGTATCCTGTAAGGGCATGAATAAAGCTAAACATAGTTCTGGAAATGTTTTGTAGTTTAATGTCATGCGGTTAGGATGTTTGTGAAGGGAATGATTACTAAGGGGGAATACTTGATGTGGTAGTTGTAAACCTAATGTGAGTGAGGAAAATAGAAGTCGTCACCACACAGTGTGGTCCCAAGAAACTCTGTTTGAGAGGATAGAAATATGACATGATTTGTGGTACGAAGGGCTTGACCTGGGGAAAAATCTCTAGGCATTCTTATGTATCTTGTGAGGGAAGGAAAAAATAAATACATAGTTTTAAAAATGCTATATAGTTTCACATCATGTGGTACGGATGATTGAAAGGGAGGTACTCCTAAGGGAGACACATGGTGATGTTATTACAAACCCACATGAATAAAGACCAAGAAGGCCCGTCACACCACATTCTCCCAAAAGGATCCTCAGGTCGTAAGATCAAAAATGGGAACATGGTACTGGACCCAAAGGAAAACTGCCCAGGAATTCTTATGTATACTAAAATGGTAGGAATCAATCCAAACATGGTTTTGGAAATTTCATGCAGTCTAACGTCATGCAGTAAGGATATAAGTGAACATTTAATGTCGTAAGGATAGGCTGATGGAAAATGGGGCTTGCAGTTTAACGTCGTGTAGAACATCAATGTATATTATCATCATGCATGATGATGATACAAGCATGTTTTATGTCTTGAAGCTTGAACAGAATAGTTTTACATCTTTCAGGATGATAAGACGTCCTCATGTGATGTACTTCTTATGGAATTTATCATTGGTGGGAGGAGTGATACGCTCACCGTCCATAATGGTGAAAGAGTATGCATAGCTGGAGTACACCTTAGGAATAATGTAGGGTCCCTCCCATTTGGGCTGAAACACTAGTGTCTTACTACTAGGTATCATCAGTGTCTTTAGGTCTAGTACCATGCCACCTTGGAGGAAGGAGATAAGAAAAAATTTCATTTTGAAATATCTTTCTATCTTGTTTCGGTGTCTCTCCAAGTTATGCAAGGCTCGAATCCTATTCTTATCAAGGGATTACACCTCATCCCTACAGATTGTTTCTTATTTTTTTGATGTATTTTGATCATAAAAAATTGTACTAAGTGACAGTGACTGAATCTTGAGGGGTAGGACTGCCTCCGTTCCATACACCAGGGAATATGGGGTCACTCGGGTGGATTTTCCCATTGTCGTTCGGTAATAATTGGTTTATTTTGGGGTTGTTATGGAAAACTATTCTTATTTTGACCAACATATTCTGAAAAATACTAGATAGGGTCTTTTTGAACACCTCAATTTTCCCATTTTCATAATCATTATAGTGATAAGTATGGTTAGACCACATACATACTTTGCATTTAGTTTCTTTATCTGAGTCTCTCGAAATTTGGTTTTGTTATTAGTGAGAATGATGTGAGGGACTCCAAATAAATTAATGATATTGGAGATCAAAAAAATTATGATAGAATGAACCTTGACTTCCTTGAGTGGTATTTTTTCCACCCACTAGGAAAAGAAATCCATGGCATCGAAGATAAACTAGTACGGGTGAGCTGTTGCTAGTGGGTATGGTCCCATGACATCGAGTCCCCAAACAACAAAAGTCCAGGAGTACTTGGTTGTATAGATAGGATATAGTAGCCGATGCACAAAGATATAATGGATCTAGCACATGTGACACCTCTGGGAAAACTCAATATAGTCACGGACCATGGTTGGCCAAAAGTAGCATAACCTTCAGATATGATGTCCGAGTTCTAGTACTAGTTGATGAGCTCTGTAGGAACTGACACGAACTTCCTACATAACCTATGGGATGTTATCTCCTTGAATAAAATGGATGAGAACACCATCAAACCCTTGGTTTTAGGGGATCTATTCAAGGCCAGGACCACTCTGGAGCATAAACTACACTTCATGCTAGTTGATTCACTCACATTCGAATATGTCTATTGGGAGGTTACCATGATTAAGTTACTCAACAAAAGGAGTTTTCCAAACAAGGTTCCCTACCATTGTGATCGGGATACCTGGAGGCCCCAATGTGGATGCACCAGTGGTAAGATGTCTTACTTTCTGAATATCATCATCGTCTGAAGAGATGGGAGTGATGACTCTTTGATGCACCACCTGGATGATCTAGTCATCTTGATCAGGATCTACGAGAGAAGTGAAAATCCTAGACAAGGTGTTGGGTCAACACTTATGTGACCTAGGGACATGTGTGACCTCTAGTGGAGAAGAAAATTGGGCCATAAATTAGTGAGTACACTATAAATGGGGCATGAGATCTAGATTTCAGATGACATAGTTACCATTGATCTTCTTGATAACTAGCTCAGAGTCGCCTTTTACATGCAATGGGGGAACATCAATCTCAAGAGCTACCTCAAGACCAGTGATGAGAGCTTGATACTATGACTCGTTATTGGTGGATCCTTATGACAACAAGAATTATTAGGGTAAGACTGTCTGTTTAGGAATGATGAAGATGATACCCAAGACAACTCTATTGATTCTGGAGTCATTGAGCATTCTATCGGTTGGACTCCTAGAAGTGACATCAATGTGAATCTACCAACACGGCACAGTCTGATCCACTGATAGGATGGCCTCATTTGGGAAACCAAGATCCAGATGTTTCTATGTAGGGGTTGGATGAGTGGACAACAAATATGCTAATTCCTAACCCTTAATAGCCTTTTGTCGAATTAACCTGTTGTTGAACTACTGAAGGATCACTTCCCATCAAGCTAGATGTCCTGTCAACATAGAGTGATTTAGAATACACTTTAGTGGATCAACATAAAACACTAGATAAATCTCTTGGTGATACTGATAATGTCATAGTCTCTTCACCACAAAGACCAGTTTGAGGAAACTCTTCTCGATAGAAGAATATCTGGATTTAGTGTCAAGGTACATGCTACTAAGATAATATAGGCTATTATATATCCTTTCATTATTCATCTGGGTGATAATGGAGATAAAGAATCATTCCAGGGTGGCAACATAAAATACTAGTGGCCTTCCAGAAATATGTGTCCTTAGAACCGAAAGAAGAGAAAATACATCTTAATCTCTTCAAAAGCAGTCTGGAATTCATCATCCCATTGCTAAAAGACACATTTCATCGTGATTCGGGATCATGGATAACATTTTCTAGCCATATATTCAATGAATTGATTTATATAAGATAATTAGACTTTAAAGACTTGATGCTCTCATAGGTTGATCAGATAAGGAATCTAAGTTATATCCTAGATCTTATCTAGATTGGTCTCGATCCCTCTGTACCTAACAATGAAGCCGGGAAACTTTCCATAGGTAACCATGGATTTTCACTTCATGTGGTTCATCTTCAGATTGTGGGAATTGAGTTAGAAAAACACTTTCTCAATATCCCTATGATGGTCCTAACATTGGTGGGATTTGACCAAAAAAACAACTACATAGAATTTCACTATCATCCCAGGAATTAGCTTGAATACAGGGTTCTTAACACACTTATAGGTTGCTTCTACATTATTCAGACCGAAAGACATTACCTGGTAACAAAAGGTACATTATGGTGCCTTGAAGGTGGTGGATTCTTCATTCTAGGTGGATATCCATATTTGATCGTATCCAGAATACCCATCCTTGAAGGAGTGAGCTTGGAACCTGGTGGTGGTGTCGATCAACTACTCTGTCATAAGAAGGGGAAAATCGTTATTCGAACTATGGAGGTTGAGATATTGAAAATCGATGCAGAAACTAATCTGTTATTTTTTTCTTCCAGACTGGTATGATGTTTTCCAACCACCAGGGGTACAAAAGTTCCTTGATGATGTTGTCTTTGATGATATTATCAACTATAGCCTCGACCATGGCATCATGAGAAGGGTTCATCTTTATGGGAGGTTGTTTGAACCTGTGATGGTTTACGAGAAGAACAAGGTGGTGGATGGCAACATGATGGTCTAATCCTGACATATTATCATAGCTCCAAGAAAACACATCCTATTTTTGATTTTAGAAGTCTACATACTACAGATTCTCTTCAGCAGGAATAGGTTCACTGATCAACATTAGTATTGGGTATTCCTCGGTGATGAGATTCACCTAGATCAACTCATCAACTATGGTGGATACACATTCCTTGAATGTGGGAGGAGTGTCCTAAAAATCATCTTCAATGTACATGGTGAGAGGATCATCAGCATGAGGTAGATGTTTTGAATTGGCTGACCCTAACGGAGTATTGGTTCTGGCCTGACCAGCTGGGGAATCTTTATTAGAATACTATTATACTGCTAAAACCATGGAAACAAAAGTTTTCAATCCAATTCCATCTGGAATTCAAACTAGGGGGAACACTTGATAATATCAATGTATTGGTGGCATGTTGTCTTGATTCAATTAAGTCGATCCCGAAAAAACATGCCAGTGTGGAATATTGTGGTTTCCATGGGGAAAATATCTCAGTACCTTATAGGGGTAAGGGGATTAGGTATCACTAAAGCCTGATTCATGTAGGAATATGAAGTGATCTTCCAATGCTCTTTATGCTTGAGAATGGTCTCCCCCCTCCTTCCTAAGACAAAAAAACTGTGTCATAAGTCTTATGTTGTGGCCTCCAACTGGTTAATTAATAGGATTAAAGAGTCATCCAATCATAACCATATATTATTCACACTGGTGGTAGGATTGAACTCATTTTCTTGAACATAATTTTCCTTGGTTTTGTGATAGGCAAAATATAAGGGAGTAAACCCACTTGACCATTAAGGGAGTAATTGAGGCGTTTTTGATATGAGGATGGGACCGCTGCATTTTGATGGAGCCAGGGTCTACCAATCAATGCATTATATGAAGTGTCCTATGAGACAACCATTAACTCAGAACAGGAAATCAGGCAACCAAATCAGGTCTTTAGGTGGATCTTACGAACCAGTGTATGATTTGTCATGTCATAACCTTAAATCTTTAGGTCAAAGGGATTCAGATCTGATTCAGCTAGTCATAACTTCCAGAGTGTCCGGGTCGCATTGATATCGATCCCAGAACCTATGTCGATGAGACAAAGAATGGCCTCCACGCCATTAAATTGGACAGTAATATACAGTGGATGTAATTTACCCTATATGGTGGAAACATCATCTTTTATTAAGAATGATATAATGTCTTCACATTCTGCGTGGTCCATTTCCTCAGAACAGAAAGAATATGCATCCTCTACCTCAATTTCAAACTATATGGGGCTTCTCAAAGCCTCTATAAGGGATTCACCCAAATATTCATATAGGTGTTGAGCCTCAAGAATCAAGAGATTCATAGTAATTCTAGGGAGGTTCTTAGAAACTTCATACATCCACATCAAACATGAATTTATTCCAATAGGAGGTTACTTTGTTTCCAAACCGAAAGATTTTGGAAGGTGTTGGGGATATCTCATTACTCGCAAGTCAAACCACAAAAAATACTATCATATGAAAACTTGATGACATAGATCTATCTACAGATAAACGCGACTGACCAAAGCCCAACTACTATGTCTATGCCGGATTGAGCATCACAAATGGTGGTGGGGGTGAATTAGACTAGACAGGGTGATTGAACTATTCACGATGATCTCTATACTGAGTCTATGAGCTAGTCTTAGTGGAATGTATCGATTGGCTCAAAGCGTTGGCTGGTGCACTCTGATAGTTCACATACCTATGATTTCATCGATGATCACAACAAATGGGACATTATGAGGGCCTTCTTGGAATTCTACATTTCCTGGAACCATATAAGGGGATATTAGGTCTATGTTATTCATTGAGACACACTTCTAATCTTCACATGAAGAACATTCCATTACTGGACATGTTCTATGGGTATTCCCCATCTCCGGGGGCATGAAGTGTCCGAGTGTGTGAGATGACTTCAGCATTGGCCAGAGAATTTTCACCCCATTTCAACGTCGATGCCTGCTCTCCCAGGAGGTGGATGACTAGGAATTGGACATATAAGTGGCAGTGGATGGTGGTGCGGCGGCTCCAGAAAGTTCAAACTGATTAATATGGGAACACCTGATACCATGGGTGGGAATGATTGTCTTGTGATCCATACGTTCATCATACTTATGAGACCTGTGATAAAAGTCTTACTGGTATTCACCATCATTGTAACCATCATTATTTGAAGACTCACAATCCACCTATGATAGGGTAGATCCCAATCTAAGAATGTTGTTATAGACATGGTCATGATGCCCTCCTTTGAACACATATCACTACTTGAGCGTGTGTCCATGGTACTGGTGATAAGTGCAATAATTTGGGCGATCAATGAGATTGGCCTCCTTGGCCTTCCTCTATGCAGGAAGCCTTAAGATTCACTGATCCACAACACTTTGGAAATATCAAGGTATCTGAACCTCTTAGAAAGAGTAGGTTCGGTTTCATCTATCTATTAAATGGACTCCGGGATCTTGGCCCTGATGTGGGGATGGATTTCTCCGAGGAGGTGGAACATGATTATCTCTATTAGGCGGTAGTGGTTAGCATGGTGGTGCTTTCTGATTATGTGGTTGGAAATGGTGATCCATAGGCAAAGTAGAGGGATTCTTTCTTTGGAAAGGCTACAGGGAGGCTCATCTGGGAGAAACTGTAGTGGAATGGGGGCCTCTAACTATACATTAATAGTTGTCATAGCTTTGGATTCCATTCATACAGTGGATATGGGAGGCAATGAGCATGATTATTTTTTCCTCTTCAAATATTCCTTTAGGCACTGAGCCTTGTCAAAAAAATACAAGAATCCACCTTGGAAGTTTTCAGTAATGAGAGAAGGAACCAGTCCAGTCTTGACATTTCCCATACATTTTATCATCAGCAGCTCTTAAGCTAATGACATATCAAGTGAATATGTTAGGCCCTTCCACCTAGAAGAAAATTTTGCGACGTGGTCGTCTGGAATATTCTTTCACTTGAAGAGATCATCAATACTAGTTTTTTGAAGTGTGGAGTTGAACTAATACAGAAACTTCCTAATAATATCCTTCCAATAAGATATAAAACCAATAGGTCACTGGCTATAATAGACGAATCAGGTCCCTTCCAATGTCTCTATGAAACACTAGATCTTGGCAGACTCTTTCTACGCTAGAGTTTCCAGAAAGGGTCCACGCCATGATATGAAGTAGTCCAAATGTTGTAGTGGGTCATCCATCCCATTAATTGGGGATAATTTTGGACTACCCAAGACTGGGGGTTATGACATGTCATCCACCCATACCGAATATGGATTTCCATCAGGTGGGATCACCACCTCTCATGTTTCAAGGGAATTGAGGGGAGTGATGAGATGTTAGATTGAATCATACTAGAAATGGTTCCCATCCTAGTGATGATCCATGAACACCAATGCGTTGGTGGGTTATTCAACATGATAAGCAGGCCCCACAACTCATAGAGTGGCTGGTGGGATGAACTGAGGAGTTACTGGAGGAACAACCCACAGATCATCTAGGGAACAACCTAAATAGAAACCTGAGGGTCTTTTGAGGAAGCAACCTATAGAACCAGGCCCTGAAGAAGATCCTCACGCAGTCTGAGAATATTTGGTGACACATAACTTGGATTGTTTTCATAAAATGAGGACTCTATATTTTCGAAATATGATGGGGTTTTGAGATCAACGAGTGTTGATTCGCTTGGGGAGCCTATACCTATCACTCTTTCCTCGATAGAGAATGATTGAGATTATAATGTGGATCAACATAGTCTGTTCATTTCTCTATAACATGCTCGTCAATGAGCTCATCAATAATTTTCTTCTGTTATATGAGTTGTTGGTGCAACCCAACATTGTCATGATCATCCTCTATCTTTTTCACTAAACCAGATGGGTGAGAGGGCCTAGTACTCCCAATGTGACCTTTTCCCTTATTGGGGTCCCAGATGAGAGGCAATGAATCTTTGGGGTCTAATAGGCCAAGTAGATTCCCTTGATGGTGGGTGACAACACCTCGGGGATCAAGAAGATGTGGTAATGTCCCCATAGGTTGGTTTTCTTCGATGAGTCATGACTCATTTTTCTTCTCTATGAGGTCAACCATGTTTACAATGATGTCTCTTGGAAGAATATCCTCGATATCACCAATAAGGTCTTGTTGTCGAAGGATTGGGCTAAATTAGATGGAATCATACTATCCCGACCAAAGATCTAGACATTTAGAGACTCCTCCTTAATAACTTGGTGGAGCACAATAAATCACTAAATTCCAGAATTTTCTGAAGCCCTACAATTTGAATAGATTTTTTATAATACTGTAGACGCCGGAAAAGTCCGTTGCTCCCCAACGAAGCTCCGGATGCGGAAAGCGAGGTCATATTTGGAGTCGGAAGGATGTTTCGGAGGGCCCGGAGGCCGTGCGCGGAATTTCAGAGGCCCGCGCGCAAAGGGATGTCCCGCGCGGAAAACCCCCGGGATGCGCGCAATGCGCCGGCTCGGCGCGCAATTCTGCGCGCCGCGGGTCCGCGTGACTCCCTTACGCGCCGCGCCCGATTCCGCGCCCGCGGGGGGAATTTCGCGCTCGCATCCTGGATTCCGCGCCCGGGGTTGCCTATAAATACAAGGCGACCCCCAACGTTTCAAAGGTTGCTGGAAGTCGAAACGTCTCCCGTGCGCGCAATTCAACCCCTTCCGCGCGCAATGACGAACTTCAGGTAACCTCCTTTCTTTCGCGCAAGAAAGCCTCGGGGTCTGCCTTCGCGCGCAATCCCCGCTGGCTCCTTTCATTTGAATAAAAACTCACCCTAAGGCCTTTGCGCGCAAAAGAACCCGCTTGCGCGCAATTGCCCCCGGGGTGCGCGCAATCCGGCCTGATTGCGCGCACCCCCCCTTCTTTCAAGTGGCCATTCGTTAAAGAATGAGCCGTTGCCCCCGCGCGCTATCCGAAGCCCGGTGTGAGCAATCTCAAGCATCCGCGCGCAAGGCGCTGGCCCAATTGCGCGCCAGCCGCCCCGATTGCGCGCCGGCCCGCAGTATTGCGCGCAAAGCTTCCTTTTTGCGCGCAATCTGCCAGGGTCGTCCCCGTTGACCTCCTAAGGTTACCCGCCTGTGTGGCACCCGATGATTCTCATCCCGGGTGCCCGCACCGTGCGTTGTCTTCCCGTGCGGCCCTCCAGGCTTGCGCGAAGTGACACGCACCTATGTCCAGCATGACGTTAAACTGCATATATGTCCAGCATGACGTTAAACTGCATACTCGTCCAGCATGACGTTAAACTGCATATACGTCCTGCACGACATTAAACTGTACATCGTCCGCGCTGCAAGACGTTAAACTGCCAAGTGCTTCGTCCGGCAACCTATGCCCAGCATGACGTTAAACTGCACACCCGTCCAAGCTGCACGACGTTAAACTGCCTAGCCCCCATCGTCCGTGCTGCAAGACGTTAAACTGCCAAGTGCCTCGTCCTCAACACATGACGTTAAACTGTACTTCGTCTGGCAAGACGCTAAACCGTCCGCAACCTGATCCCGTGCTCCGCACGCAGGGTCTCCCCCGGTTTGGACGTGGCCCCCACCCGCTCGTCTCTGCAGGGATGTCGGGATTGTCCCCCTTTTGGGACGATTTAATGGGAGTGGCTTTTCCCTACGGGGGCAGGGTATTACAAACCCCTAGTTTCTCGTGGGAGGCTGCACATGTGTATCTCCATTGCACCTCCCCACTGCCGAAGCCAGTAGAGGGTCTGACTGGGATCGAGGTGTCTTTTGCTTTCGGTCCAAGTCCCTTCCAACTGAGTTTTGCAGTATCCGGGCTGCCCCAAGTGCGTAAGTCCTGACAGAATGAACTACGTGGACTTTGATCCCTGTCTTCTATACAGGGTACGTAGGAAGCCTCCCTGAGGTCCAAGCCCACCACCTGGTCGTTCCGGTCGTACTTACGTCCGTTCGTCCATCAGTGGACCCCTCCAGGGTTCACGCTTGCGTTGATTCACCTATGAATCCGCCCCTGTGGGAGACCGCCCGTGTGTATCTCCACGGTGCCTCCCCACAGCCCCCCTTTTCCATTTCCCCTTTTTATCGTCCAGCATGACGTGAAACTGTGATCCACCCGGCCGTTCCATCCCCCTCCGTGCGAGGTGGTTCGGTTCAATCCTCCGCCCGGCGGCCTCGACCTCTTCGTGAGTCGGCTTGCCGACGTCCAGCATGACGTTAAACTGTATGCCCGAACTACGTTGACTTTGATCCGTGTTAACGCGCGGTACGTAGGAAGCCCCTCTGGGGTCCAAGCTCTTTACTCCATCATCCACCCTGATCCTTACCCGGGCCGCCACATCCCGGTGGGGTCATGCCACTTCACTTCACTCCACGTTACTTGGGAAGCCGCCCATGTGCTGGCCCCAGCGTCGGAGGTTCCCCGCAAGGGGTTCTGTCATCTGATCCACTTTTCGTGTTGATCGGTCCGATGCCGTCCCCGCTGGACGTTAAACTCGCGGCATACCACGTGTTAAACACGGGAAGCTGAGGAAAACCTCAGGTGACACAGTTCCCCGCACCTAGTACGGGATGCCTCAGGCCATCGTGCCTTCGAGAAGCCCTATTAGGGACGGAAGACAGACGTGCAGAGCCGCAGTGTTACAACACGCCCCCAGCACCCAGAGCCACCCGGCCTTCTCACCGCAGGTTGCTGCCCCGCCCAGACCCCTTGGAGCGTCCGGGCGGAAGCAGCGTAATTAACCGGTGTCCATGAAGATATGGCGCCGGGAACGAGATTCACGAACATTCTTAAGTCTATGAGGGAGACCCGGATTAGGCGACAAGTTCCGAGGAGACGTCCAAGGAAGGAGAAGCCGACATCCCATCATCCCGGTTTCGATCAAGGAGCAGACGCCCCTGAATAAGGGACGGATGCCGCCCGCCCTTGGAAAGCGGGACTGCGGGACCACAAGCCGCGCGCCCATCCCCTCGGGTTGACGGGTGCACGCGCGAACGCGTCCTGGCGGAACAGCGTAACCCGACGCACATCCGCACCGAAACAGAAAAATGGTGAACCCGACGTGAATCTCTTCTCCTCGATACGAAGACCGATGGCTTTCAGAGGTGTTGGAAGACCGGCGTGTTGCCCGGCCAAGCATTCAGTCTTACCCGCCAGGGGCTGGGGAAGGGACATCGGGCACTCCGTCTCGCAACGTCGAGGGCCTGGGTTCCCCCCACGGAAGGCGTCGTGGCGCTAATGGTTGGTTGTCGATTCCTTTTTCCTGTCAGTATTAATGGGTCATTCTCCCTGCTTTCAGAAATCAGGTCGCCCGATCTAGTGCCCGAACGCCACCCGCCCACTGGCGCAGGGACAGGGGAAACACCGACGCGGCTACTCCGCGCGGTCCCGCCCGTTCCACAGCCGTCCCAGCAGCCGCAATTGCGGGACGACCACGCCCTCTCTCCCCCTCGGAGGTCATCCAGAGAAGGGTGATCAACACCCTGGTGCGGAGATACGAGGAAGAGGGAGTCATCCCCACTAGGGACATGGCTCGCCTAGACCTTGAGGAGGCTGCGCCTCGCCACCACCACCGCCCCCGAGGGCCGCGCGGGGAGGCACCACTGCCTACCTCAACGTCCAATCGCTTCGGGAGTTTATCCCCGGAGCGCTCTGACAGTTCCCTTCCCTATGCGGATGAAGTGGAAGATGCCCAGGATCACCCTATCCGAGGTCCGCTCCAGGGATCCACGATAAGGGCTCCCGCCAGGCCACGGCGACATCGCCGCCAGGCCCCTCAAGTCGAGGAACAGGCTCTCCACCTGCCCGCGCCGCTCATCCCGGCTCGTCTGTCTCGACGCCAACGTCGGGCACGAGCGGAAGAGGATGCCCACCTTGGGGCTCTAGCAACAGCGGCCGCATTGGCCCAAGCCACTGCTGGCTCCAGTCGCCAGGCCTCTGTGCATCCTGAGCGGGGGAACTCCTATGCCCGACCCGGATCGAGGCCCCGACCGCCCCAAAGGCAGGTTGGGTTGACTCTCCCGGTTGCTGGCACTGGCAGTAGCCACCGCGGACCACCTCGCGGTAGCGCTATTCACCGGCAGGATCTACTCTGTGTGGCCGATCCAGGAGGCATGGGTCATCCCACCTCCCGATCCCGGCCCGGAGTCCTGCCCGGGATCATCTCTCCCCGCGTCCCCTTTGATATCTGTCCCGGTGCCCCTCGCACCTTGGTTCCCAGTCCTCTCGGCCCCAGCACCAGTGCGGCCGGAGGACGCCAGGACAGAGATCAGCCCTGCCCCGAAGAACCACCCAGGGGCAGGAAGGCAAGGCGTCGACGCCGAGGGAAGAATGTTGCGGAGTTCCGGACAGAGATCCGACCGGTTTGCTTCTCTGACTCAGAGGCAGAGTACGATTCGGCGACAGAGCCCCTTCCCCAATCCCGCCAGTCAAGGGCAGGGGTAGGAATGCGGCACGTCAGCCTCGTGCTCCCCGAGAGCGAGATCGATGTGATCCCCGCGTCTCTCCGAAGGTATATCCGGAGTAACGAGGGCCTGGTAGACCCCCAAGGATCAAACTTGCGGTTGGTACCGGCCCCTCCGGAAGTGCCTTCCGTCTCGATCAGAGAAGCCGGAGACTTTTTCTGGGGACCGACGGTCGAACCACGATCTGGTGCGCCCTCGGCGAGCACCGATGCTACGGCAGGATGTTCGCTCGCCGGCCCGTCCTATCGTGATGTGGTAGCTGGGGCACCGCCACCCTCAGGGGGAGGCCCGGGATATGGAGGCCAATCGGCCTGCTCGCCGTATTCACCGCCGGCCAGCCCGTCGGCCCGACGGCCCGCCTCGGCACCACTACCAGTTCCCCGTCCGTTCCCAGCCATGGAAGAGGACCGAGGAGATCTGGGTCCCGAGTTTGAGTCGTGGAGCTTCTGGACCGTCCTTGCAGAGGGCCACCTCCCTGAGAAGTTTTGGCCAGTCGCAGGACCGGGCTTTGATGCACCCGAATCGCTCACCCCGGATGAGTTCGAGTGCTTCCGCCGAACTCTCCGGGAGACTCACTCCCGTCTTCACTGCCTACAAATGCCATACCCCGGGAGTCAACTACACCTGGAGGATATTGGTGAGCAGTGCCGTCAAATTGACCTGGCCATGCTCCCCGCGGTTCGGCACCCCGGGTCATTTGGGCACCACGAGGCCCTCCAACAACGATGCGTTGAGTGCTTTCAAGTACTCCGCAAAGTTATCGAGGAAGCCACTCCCCACGTGTATATCCGTGGATGGGGGCAGTACGCTGCCCTACGCTTCAGTGTGATTCGCCGACAGCCCGATTCGTTGGGTGGCCCTGAGGGTATATCCCCAGGGACAGGAACAGTCAATATGGCTGACCTGCCGGGAGAGGGGAACGACTTGGAACTTCTCGACGGGGGCTTCCCCCCCGAAGACAAGCCGTCGTCAGACCCATCAGTGAGAGTTACTCGTCATCAGAGGAACCTCCTGGGGCTCCCCGCACCCACTGAAGCACTGACGTTGAGCCGAAACGTCAGCAAAGGAAAAGAGCACAGCGAGGCTATAAGGCCCGCCGACCCATCTGCCTCCATGCGGAAGGCAGAGGAGGATCCCGAGAAGGCTACGCTACGTCAGCAGCTCGCCGAACAGAAGAGGCTGGTTGACCAGCTCCTCGCCGAGCGCGCTGCAGAACGGCGGCCTGACTACGGTGATCCCAGGCCAGGGCAGCAGGGACCGGAACAACCACCCCTCGATGAGACTCTCCCGGGCAACCGTGATTACGCCGTGTTCGCCGACAGGAGAGAGGCCATTGCCTACGGCAAGAGGGCGCGGTATGTTTCGCCACACCCTCCCGAGCAGCGCGACTACCCGAGAGATCCCGCTCGGATTCCTCCCGCTGCCCCAAGGGCCGCTCCGCCAGCCATCCCACGAGCTGCCGAGTTCGACGATCCGGTCGACGACCCGATTGAAGGGCCATGCAATGCGCTCGTGGTTAGAGATCCTCGCCAGGACTGGAACCCATGTCCGGACGATCCGATGGCGGCACTCATTGCCCGCTTGGAAGCCTTGGAGACTCGGCAGGTGGCGATCCCACCGGACGGCAAGCCATACCCAGCATGGGTGGATGACATGCCGGCGCCTCCGGGATTCGGGAATCCCACTTTCGCCCCCTTCAACGGGACCGGAGATCCGCCACAACATTTGGCCCATTTCAACTCGAGGTGCGGGCCTATGTTGGGGACTCCGGCGCAGCAAGAGGCCGCTAAGCTTCGCTGCTTTGTCCAGACACTGGAAGGGCCAGCATTTGTCTGGTACAGCCAGCTTCCCGTCGGGTCGATAACTAGCTGGGAGGACCTTCGTAGACAATTCCTCTACCAGTTCAGTTCCACGACCCGGAAGACGAGTATCGCAGACCTCTTCAAGTGCAAGCAGAGGCCTGATGAGCGAGTCGCGGACTTCGTCGCCCGATGGAAGGGTCTCACGTATTCCCTTGACATGCCATTGACTCAGGAGCAGTTGCTGACAATGTGCATCGGGAACGTCAAGACCGAGCTGGTCCCTTCCCTGATCACTCAGAATTACCCCGGAGGGTTCAGGGACTTCTCAGACAAAGCTCAACGTCTTGAGGAAGCCCTGCAACAGGCCAGCCAGGCACACCCGCTGCCTCCTATGATTCCTGCAAGGAGAGCCAGCAGGGCTGAGCCCGCTGCTGTGGCCCAGATAGAGGCTCCCAGGCCGTTGGAGCTGCTGCCGGTGAGGCCAGCTCCGCAGCCTCACAGGAATCCGCCTCCACGGGCTCAGTTCCCGGCCCAGCAACGGCAGCCTCAGAACCGGCCGGCCCCTCCGCGTAATGTACCGCCGCAACCCCGGCGAGATAATCAGGGTCCACCTCCTCGGCAGGCCCCTCCGGCCCCTCGTCAAGACCGCGCTCCCAGGGGCCCGCGACACCTGACGTACTCATTCCATGAGGATCAGGTCCCCGGTTATTTCCGGAGCGCCCTGGAGCAGAGGATTGTGCGATTTCCTGAGTGCTGGAGGCCGGAGGAGGCACATCTCACGGATAACCCCCGCTACTGCCCTTACCATCGAGCCCCGGGACACACCATCCAGCGGTGCTATGTGTTCAAGGACTGGCTCCAAGACCAGATTAACAACAATGTAATCAGGTTGGGCCCAGCTCCAGCGCAAGTGGCGGGCGTGTTCGTGGGATCAGATGACGATAGTGGCAACGAGGACGAATGGCAACTGGTCTCCGACCGCGGGTCCCAGAAGTATAATAACTGGATGGCCCGCAAGACGACCATTCGCGCCCAGGGAATCATCCGTGCGCGCTTGAATCAGCCTGAGCCCCCAGAACCTGCGGGTGCTGCTTCGGCATCGTCGTCCCAGTCTGCCTCCTCCAAGAGGAGCAAACGGCGGCAGCGCAAGAAGGAAGAGCGCGCCCCGCCAGTTCCGCCACTATCCCGTACTCTCGGCGATTTCATGCCCCCGGAGATGGGGGTCCCTCCTCGGATCCGCCCGGTGATGGATGATTCGTCCGACGACGGTATTGGGTACGCTTCGGTTAACACCGTCGAGCTGGTAAATCCCTTTTCGGTTCCCGACGTTGAAGAACACCAGGTGGACCTCCCTAGCGTCCCCGGTCGTCGCCACCGTCGGAAGAACCGCAGCAGCGGGAGTCGCCGGGGCACAGCCGTCGGTACCTCCGGCCAGGCCGTGCACGCCACTGAGACTAGGCGGCAGGCTCAAGATCGAGCTCAACGTGCGCAGGCTCCCCATCCGGGGATGACGGATTCGCCTCCGCCACTGTTTGTGGTATGGGACCGGGCAGAACCGCCTCAGCCGCGTCGCGACCAGCTCCGCCCTGCCACAAGTCCATCCCGGCCTCCTGACTCCAGTACGGTGACCATTTCCCGGACTGCGACCAGTGAACAGCGAGATGCGCCAAGTACCAGTCGGCCGCCGATCCAACCGGTAAGGCCCGTCATGCCACCAACCGCAGAGCAATCTCCTGCAACCAGGAGCTCGCGCTTGGCCAAAAAGTATGATGTCCTGAAGCACTTGGCCGACATCCCAGCAAGGCTCTCCATCCTTGAGGCTCTGCGCATGTCATCTGAGATGCGCGAGGCACTCGCTGAAGCCCTGAAGAGCCCCCTCCAGTTCGAGACAGAGGTTGCGGCTGCAGAGGCCTTCCACGCCGAAACGATCGAGGACGCCGAATGTCAGGCAGTTATCTCGTTCTCTGGTAAGGATGAAGACCCTCCTATACAGGGACACATTCGTCCGCTGTATGTCACCGGCCAGTTCAACGGCCTTGAAGTCCGGCGCTGTCTTGTCGACACGGGGTCCGGGATTAATCTGATTCCAACTCGGACGCTCCGGAGATTGGGGTTGTCTGAGGATGACTTGATTCCCTCCGACCTCAGGATCCAGGGGTACGACCGCACCGAGCAAACCCCGGTCGGCAAGATACGTTTGAAGACCCAGTTCGGTGACTTGGTTGCCAACACCGAATTCATGGTAGTCTCTCAGGACACTGCGTATAACGCATTGATGGGCAGGCCATGGCTTCACCTTCATGCGGCGGTTCCCTCGTCATACCACCAATGCCTCAAATACTCCCTTAATGGTCGAGTAGGCGTGCTTCAAGGAGATGCCTCTCCTTTTGCCTCATGTGAAGCCCGCTATCTGGACGCGGACTATTACAAGAGCAAGGATAAGCAGATCCTGGCAGGTGAGGTTGAGCCTGTCGCTGTTGCAAGCGATCCCTGGGCAAGTCTGGATGACGCTTACGTCCTCCCGATTCACCGGTTGGACGTCGCCATGGTCTTGACGGTCCGCGAGTCTCCTGATGAGACGGCCGCGACCGCCCGCGCCAGCACCAGTGGCCCAGCAGGATCTGGTAGCCCCAATGCAGTTTCCAACGCAGTCTCTCCCGTGGATGATCCCTCCCCGAGTGGAGAGGGTATGGAAGACGCACCCCCAGCCTTTGAGGAGGGCGTCCCCGCCACGGTCGATGAGTTAATACAGGTGAACCTTGGAACCGAGGCCGATCCAAGACCCACGTTGGTTAGTGCCGCCATGCCCTCTGAGGAGCGGCAGCAGTACGTGGACTTTCTCAGGCAGCACCGTGATGTGTTCGCTTGGGGCTATGACGAGATGCCGGGGCTAGATCCTCAGGTAGCCGTCCACCGCCTAGGTCTCCCGGCGAACCATCGCGGGTTCAAGCAGCCTCCCAGGAAGATGCACCCATCCCACGGTGCCATGGTTGAGGCCGAAGTTGACAAGCTTATCAAAGCCAACTTCGTGAGGGAAGTTCAGTACCCCAAATGGCTGGCCAACATTGTGCCGGTCAGGAAGAAGAACGGGCAGATTAGAGTCTGCATCGACTTCCGCGATCTCAACCGCCACTGTCCGAAGGATGATTTTCCCCTTCCAGTGACAGAGCTGTTGATTGATGCCACAGCAGGGTTCCAAGCCCTCTCCTTCATGGATGGATACTCCGGATACAACCAAATTCGGATGGCCCCTGAGGATGAGGAGTTCACTGCCTTCAGGGCCCCCCAAGGTACCTTTTGCTACCGGGTCATGCCCTTCGGCCTGAAGAATGCAGGTGCCACCTATCAACGGGCGATGCACCGCATATTCAAGCCAATCCTCGGCACACTGGTGGAATGCTACGTCGACGACTTGGTTGTCAAATCGCGCCAGCGTCAGGACCATCTCAAAGATCTTGAGAAAGTGTTCAGCTTCCTCCGGTCTCGCTGCCTGAAGATGAACCCGTTGAAGTGTGCCTTTGGGGTCACCTCCGGAAAGTTCCTTGGATTTGTGGTAAGATACCGGGGTATTGAGATCGACCCAGAGAAAATCAGGGCGATTAGCCAGATGCCTCCCCCGGGTACCGTCCGGGAACTGCAAGGGTTCCAAGGCCACTTAGCCTATATACGCCGATTCATCGCGAATCTGGCCGGCAAGTGTAAGCCCTTTTCTCGGCTTATGAAGAAGGGTGTCACCTATGTATGGGATAAAGAGTATCAGACCGCTTTCGAGGAAATCAAGCAGTACCTGCTTCGACCTCCGGTCCTGATGCCGCCCGTATCCGGAAAGCCGCTGGTCCTTTATGTGACCGCCCTGGAACGGTCCCTGGGTGCCCTTCTCGCCCAGAAGAACAACGAGGGAACAGAGAATAGCCTCTATTACCTCAGTCGCATGCTCCTCGATGCGGAGGTTAGGTATTCCCCCATCGAGAAGAGCTGCCTGGCGCTCGTATTTGCCGTACAGAAATTACGGCACTACTTGCAGCACCATGAGGTACAGTTGGTTTCTCGGGTAGACCCGTTGAAATATATCCTGAGCCGACCTATGTTGACTGGCCGTCTAGCGCGGTGGGCTGTGATTCTCCAGCAGTTCGACATCAGGTATGTGTCTCAGAAGGCCATCAAAGGGCAAGCGTTGGCAGACTTTCTGGCCGCTCACCCGACCTCCGCGGATCAGCCGCTGGATCTAGGCTTTCCTGATGAGACCATTCTCTCGGTTGATCGAGCCGATCCATGCTGGCAGATGCACTTTGACGGTGCCTCCCGGAGCCCCACCGGTAGAAGACTCGATAATCCTAAGCTCAATAGAGTGGGCTTGGGCATCGTCTTCATTACCCCGGAGCGAGCCGTGCTGCCATACTCTTTCCTGTTGTCAGAGGGCTGTACCAACAATGAGGCGGAATACCATGCCCTCATCACCGGCCTCGAGTTAGCTCTCGAGATCGACGTGCCCCATCTGTGTGTGAAAGGGGACTCCGAGCTGGTCATTAAGCAGATCAATGGCGACTATGTTGTCAGGAAGCCGGAACTTGTGCCATTGTTGGAGTGCACCCTCCTTCTGATGGCCCGGTTCCCTTCTCGGCCAGAAATTGTCCATATTCCCCGGTCGCAGAACGGTCGAGCAGATGCTTTGGCCAGCCTGGCTGCGTCACTTGCGGAACCTGAACAGGACAACCTGATCGTCCGCGTGACGCGCCGCAGGCTCATCGCTCCCGTTATCCCGGAAGAAGATCGCGGCCCGTTGGTAAGTAATCTCACCACGGTTGCCCCTATGCCCGGAGCCCCGAGTACCCCAGATATAGCAGTCGGATCAGCCCCTGATTGGAGGACGCCTTTGGTTGAGTACCTCCAACATGGCATTCTTCCGTCAGATCGGGCCGAGCGCGAGCGAGTTCGACGCCGCGCATCGCAGTTCGTCCTCCAGAGCAGTCCCGGCCTGGAGCAGATCCTCTACAAACGCGGATTTGATGGTGTTCTCCTCCGTTGCCTTCAGGGAGTCGAGATCCCACGAGTCATGCAAGAGGTTCATGCTGGTTCATGCGGCGCCCACCAAACTGGGCCGAAGCTGTCCCACCAGATTCGGAGGTTGGGATACTTCTGGCCCTCTATGATCCATGACTGCATCGAGTACGCCAGGAGGTGCCATGCGTGCCAGGTTCACGCGAACTTTGTGCATCGGCCGCCGGAGCCTCTCCATACCACAAGGTATTCCTGGCCCTTTGCAGTCTGGGGACTGGACGTTGTGGGACCTTACCCGCCGGCGACAGCTCGCCAGTGCCGGTTCATTCTGACCGCCACGGACTTCTTCTCCAAATGGGCAGAAGCGATTCCGCTCAGAGAGGTCAAATCCTGTTCGATCGCTGACTTCGTGACCTCCAACATCATCTATCGATTTGGAGTGCCTCACGCTATCCTCACGGATAACGGAACCAATTTCCGAGCAGCCGAGTTGAAGAAGTTGTACGCCAAGTATAACATCCGCTCGAACCATACATCTCGCTATCATGCGCAGGCGAATGGACAGATCGAGGCGTTTAACAAAACCCTCTCTAACATTCTGCAAAAGATGGTTGGTCAGAACAAGAAGAGTTGGCCGGACAAGCTCCCCAACGCCCTCTGGGCTTATCGGACGACGACTCGCAATTCCACCCAGATGACCCCTTATTCCCTGGTGTATGGAGCTGAGGCCGTCCTGCCCATCGAGATCCAGTTACCGTCCTTGCGCACTGCGGTCTACGACCAGCAAGCGCCGGACAGAGTTGCTGAAGCCCGTCTAGTCGAGTTGGAAGCACTGGATGAGAATAGACTTCGCGCTTTGCACAACTTGGAGAGGCATCAAAGCAGGATGGCTCGAGCTTTCAATAAGAAGGTTCGCCTCCGCTCCTTCCTACAGGGTGATCTAGTGCTAGCCCTAAGAGCACCGATGATCCCCGGCAGGAAGCCGCCCAAGTTGGAGCCCAAGTGGGAGGGACCTTTTGTTGTCCACAAGGTCTATCCCAATGGCGCGTACTCCCTAGCGACTATGGATGGTGAGCGTGTCACTCCTCCCACCAACGCTAGGTTCCTCAAGCAATACTTTGCCTGAGTGTCACCACGTCCTGCACGACGTTAAACTGCATTCGTCCAGGCTACAAGACGTTAAACTGTTTAGCATTCGTCCGCGCTGCAAGACGTTAAACTGCCAAGTGCTTCGTCCCGCATGACGCTAAACTGCACTACGTCCGAGCTACAAGACGTTAAACTGTTCAGCATTCGTCCTGCATGACGTTAAACTGCCTCTCCAGAACTACGTGCGGCTTGATTCCCATCCTTATGGGATACGTAGGACCGCCTGGACGCTTGTGTTTCAGGCCCAGCCCCATCCTTCGGGAATTTCCATCCCATCTCGGGCCCTTGGCCCAGTTGCCCCGGGGTGTGCGGCGTATGGTGTGAGTGCGGGGCTATGCCCTCATTCACGTCGGTTTGTTCGTCACGCTGTACGCCCCCCTCCACGTTTGGGGATGCCTTCTGCTCCCCCCTTCTTTTTTCCTCATCGTCCTGCATGACGTTAAACTGCACTTCAAGAACTACGTATGGCTTGATTCCCATCCTTATGGGATACGTAGGACCGCCTGGACATCATGTTTCAGGCCCAGCCCCATTTCCCGGGAATCCCTATCCCGCGTTGGGCCTCTGGCCCCAGTTCCCCTCCTTTTTGTGCGAGGCGTATCGCGTGAGCGGGGGATTATGTCCTCATTCGCGTCGGTCTACTGGCCGCGCCGTACGCCTCCCCCGTGTGTGGGACTACCTCACACCCCTCATCGTCCTGCATGACGTTAAACTGCCTTTCCAGAACTACGTATGGCTTGATTCCCATCCTTATGGGATACGTAGGACCGCCTGGACGCTTGTGTCTCAGGTCCAGCCCCGTCTCTTGGTTGATCACGGGGACCTGCCCCCCTTCGGTTGCTCTCAGGGTGAGTCCTCCGACCCTTTCCGGAGATCTGTTAACATGTTTTGGGGTGCTTCGGTCTATGACTCGTAGTGTCAGATTCAATCCCGACAAGTCCTGTGTTGCTTGTCAGGCCTCGCGCTTCCTCTTGTTCGAGCCTTCACTCAAAGGGATCCTCGTTAGCGGTTTGGGTACGATGCCTCAGTGCTCTCCCACCGCTCCGGGTCGATTTACCGGCGGGTCTTGGGCCGCAAATCGATATGAATCCTGCGATTGAGCGGTTGATGCTCGTTTCCTTGCCCCGTCTTAGGCTGACGCGATCGGATGTTGTGTTGCGAATGCGTCAGCAACGTCCTTGATCGCCATGTCAGCTCTCTCGGGCTCTGAACATTGGTTGTGCAGTCCTCATCACACTCCGCCTTTGTGCGTTGTAGTGGGATCTTGACACTCTCTTCATACCGACCTCCGGTACGCCTCTACACGTTAGGCAGACCAACCAGGGTAATGATGTCGTTCGAGGCTCCCATGATCTGAGCACCAAGGATATATGCAGATATCCTCCCTAAGGGCCATGCGTAGCTGGACCCTCGTCCCCATAAGGAGGAGGGAGTCGCCCGAACAATTGCGTTCTGGGCCCAGTATATCTGGAGGCTAGCATCTCTGCCCCTCGGGTGATGGACATACGCAGACCCCCATCCCAAGACTCTTCTCCTGGAATCGTGCGTGACCGCAGGGCTGGGTATGCTCCCACCTCCGCCGTGTCCGCCGTACCGCGGTAAGCGGATTCCTCCATGGTCCGAACCACACGACCTTAAACTGTGTTGTCTGGTCCTACCACACGACCGTAAACTGTGATCGTCTTGGCCGCCCGACGAGAAACGGCACTGCATCGTGATGTCCTCCTCAGGGGACACTCATGTTGGGCGCTGGTTAATGACCACGCCATTCATCAATGCCTTCCATGGCTTGATTATTGTGGCGACGCCAGAGATTTCTCAATCACGGGCATGTCGCCGCACAAAGAAAAACCATTCATCTTTAAGGACAAACAAGAAATATCAAATGCCGCTCCTTTTGTGTGCGAGGGTCAGACCCGCACTCTTCCCCGCGCTGGTGCCCGATTGTGTTGCACCGCGCTTCAAGAACTACGTGCGGCTTGATTCCCATCCTTATGGGATACGTAGGAACGCCCGGATGTTTGAAACTTCGGGTCCAGCCCCCCACCTCTTAGAGATTCCCCCTTCTCTGGGGAATCCGCCGCCTTCAGGTCACCCTCAAGGCGTGTTCCCCGACCCCTTGCCGTGGTCCACCGGTGTCAAGAGTACTCTGGTTTATTGCCAGGAGGGTCAGGATCCGCTTGGTCAGGTTTCCTCCACTTTTCAGGCTTCGTGCTCCCTTTCATTCGGACCCATCGTCTACGCCCTGGGTGGAGCCCCCGTGAACGGTTCGGACACAATGCCTCAGTGCTCTCCCACCGACTCGGGCCGGTACCCCCAATGGCCTCGGGCAGCAAATCGATATAAATCCTGCGATTGAGCGGTCGATGCTCGTTTGCTGCCTCATTCCACCAACGGTTGGTGCGATGTTGATGCTGCTTTTCCGCCACGGTCGGCAGTATTCTCATATCGTCACGCCGGTGCTCCCGGTCCTCGAGTGAATGGCCGCATGATTCATATTTTCCACCTCCCATTCTGACCAGGCGAAACCTCGACACTCTTGACACTATCCCTCAGTGCATCTTCGCATATCCAGGGGATATGACCACGATGTGGCGTGCTTTGAGCCCTTATGGTCCGAGCTCTAAGACCTTAAACTAAGATCTCTCCTTATGGTCCGAGCTCTAAGACCTTAAACTAAGATCTCTCCTTATGGTCCGAGCTCTAAGACCTTAAACTAAGATCCCCCCTTTATGGTCCGAGCTCTAAGACCTTAAACTAAGATCCCCCCTTTATGGTCCGAGCTCTAAGACCTTAAACTAAGATCTCCCCTTATGGTCCGAGCTCTAAGACCTTAAACTAAGATCCCCCCTTTATGGTCCGAGCTCTAAGACCTTAAACTAAGATCCCCCCTTATGGTCCGAGCTCTAAGACCTTAAACTAAGATCTCTCCTTATGGTCCGAGCTCTAAGACCTTAAACTAAGATCTCTCCTTATGGTCCGAGCTCTAAGACCTTAAACTAAGATCTAGCCCTTCTGGTCCGAGCTCTAAGACCTTAAACTAAGATCCTCTAGCCCTTATGGTCCGAGCTCTAAGACCTTAAACTAAGATCCTCTAGCCCTTATGGTCCGAGCTCTAAGACCTTAAACTAAGATCCTCCACCTTTATGGTCCGAGCTCTAAGACCTTAAACTAAGATCCAGCCCTTATGGTCCGAGCTCTAAGACCCTAAACTAAGATCTACCCCAAATGGGGTCCTACGTCCTGCATGACGTTAAACTGCACTCACAGAACTACGTGTGGCTTGATCTCCAGCCTGATGGAGTACGTAGGAACGCCCGGGCATTTCGACTCGGGTCCAGCCTCAGGGATCGTTAAGTCCCGCCCCTCCTCGTCGCCGGCCGTCTGGCCTGACTTCGGGTAGAGTGGTGCAGTTGTGATATTCTCCCCGATTCAGCCCGGGATGCCCCATCGCAAGGATGGGAAGCGACGGTTTCCTCGTCAGAGAGGTGCTGTCTGAGAATTGAGGTGACTCACGGCCAGATTAGTGCATCCGCCTAATACGCTTCCCCCACGGTGGCGCAATTTTGAGAGCGTTGGATTCTGTCCGAACAAATCGTCACTTCGCCCCACGCTTCGCATGCCCTGTTGATCTGGATTTTCCACCCTTGTGTCTGAAGGAACCCCAAAGCGGTATTCATGATGACATGTGGTCCGCCTCCTGCAATATGAATGATGGCCTTTTTCGGTCCGTCTATTGCAGTTGTTATGGTCGATCCACTGTCCGCCTACCGTCTTGGGCATTTCCTGGAAGGCCGATCGTTGTGGATGTCTGGATTCGGGACACGCGATTCACCCTTTCTCATTTCCCTATGTTCGGATAAAATCTCAACGCCCCTAGCGTTGTCCCGCTCGTGTGTTGGAACAAGTTGGGGGACGATACATTGGTTAGGTCTGAGGTCTCCTTTCCCAGGAATGACCTCCCTCTTTTCTCCAGAAACCCAGGCCCAATTATGGATGCCTGATGCTTGGTTAACGCTCCCACGAGACAATTTGTGGTTGAGCATGTTAAACCAAAAGACGCAGATAAATATGGCGATTCGTACAAGTGGATCAAATATTAAGTAGCGGAAGCAAATGTTCTGGGAATGGCAAAAAACAGCCCTTAGGGATTAGCGTGCTGAATGAGTCTTTCTAATGCCGCTACCCTTTGGCTGGCGGCCTCCAGGGCTGCTTCTCGTTCTCTGCGTGCCCTCTCCTCGTCGGCGGTCGCAGCACGCAGTTCGTCAATCCTGGCCTGTGCACGCTCCCGCTCGACTTGGAGTGTGACCATCTGTTGGCCCGCCTCCGTCAGCTGTACCTGAGCGTCGATCAGTTGTGCCGATAGTTGCTCCACAAGCTCGGTACATGCTGCGACGAAGGCCTCCTTCTCTGCCGCCTGCCCTTCGAGGCGCCGGACTTCCTGCTCTGCCGCGATGAGCGCCTGCGTGCTCTCCGACATGTCCCGACTTTGTGCGACGTCGGCACGCCGGCGGCTCTCGCGCATCTTCTCGGCCATGAAATCACGGACCGTCAGATGGAGGCGTTGAGCATCAGCTCCCCCGGCACACAGGAAGCGCAGCCAGGTCTGAAGTGATCCCATGCGCCCCAGCCATTCCGATGGGTCTCGCTTGAGGAAGCGCTGGATGCACTTCCACCCCCTGCGTCGCGTTACCCGGCTATCCTCGACCGCCTCCGCGTCCGAGTCATCCATCTCCTCTGGGTCGGCAGGCCGGTAGGCAGGGAAGGCAGCCAGCAGGTCTGCTGCAGGGTCCGCCCCTGGGAGGTCCTCACGAGGGATAGGTTCCCCAACATCCGGGCAACCTTCTTCTCTCTCCCCAGCGGCGCTGACACCCTCGTCAGCCCCCAACCTCTCTCCGGTGGCAGCACCGCCGACGCCCGCAGCCCCTTGATCAGCAGTTGGCGGGTTAAAGGATGAAGCGTGCGGGATCGGACGAGGCTGGTGGAAAAGTTTGAAGGTTGGCGCGCAATCCAAGTGGACGGCGCGCAATTGGGAAGACTGTCGCGCAAAGTTCCGGGGTTTCGCGCAAAAACAGGCGAAATCCGGACGGTTTTGCGCGCCGATCGGGCGAATTTCGCGACCGGAAGAGGCAATTTCGCGCACGAGAGCTTTGGAGCTTATCGCGCGGAAGGCCAGAGTACGGAACGCGGGACCCAGCGCCCCTATTTATAGGCGAGGCCGGGCCCGCGCTGCGCGGAAAGCGCTTTGCGCGACCGCAGCGGCGAATTTCGCGACCGGTGCCCCTTTTTGCGCGCCTAAGTCCCGCGCCGCCCAGGACTTCGGCATTCCGGCGTCTCCCTCGGAACCCGATCGTTGCGACCTCTCGCCGATCAGATTCCGAGGGGGGGCTTTTGTAGACGCCGGAAAAGTCCGTTGCTCCCCAACGAAGCTCCGGATGCGGAAAGCGAGGTCATATTTGGAGTCGGAAGGATGTTTCGGAGGGCCCGGAGGCCGTGCGCGGAATTTCAGAGGCCCGCGCGCAAAGGGATGTCCCGCGCGGAAAACCCCCGGGATGCGCGCAATGCGCCGGCTCGGCGCGCAATTCTGCGCGCCGCGGGTCCGCGCGACTCCCTTACGCGCCGCGCCCGATTCCGCGCCCGCGGGGGGAATTTCGCGCTCGCATCCTGGATTCCGCGCCCGGGGTTGCCTATAAATACAAGGCGACCCCCAACGTTTCAAAGGTTGCTGGAAGTCGAAACGTCTCCCGTGCGCGCAATTCAACCCCTTCCGCGCGCAATGACGAACTTCAGGTAACCTCCTTTCTTTCGCGCAAGAAAGCCTCGGGGTCCGCCTTCGCGCGCAATCCCCGCTGGCTCCTTTCATTTGAATAAAAACTCACCCTAAGGCCTTTGCGCGCAAAAGAACCCGCTTGCGCGCAATTGCCCCCGGGGTGCGCGCAATCCGGCCTGATTGCGCGCACCCCCCCTTCTTTCAAGTGGCCATTCGTTAAAGAATGAGCCGTTGCCCCCGCGCGCTATCCGAAGCCCGGTGTGAGCAATCTCAAGCATCCGCGCGCAAGGCGCTGGCCCAATTGCGCGCCAGCCGCCCCGATTGCGCGCCGGCCCGCAGTATTGCGCGCAAAGCTTCCTTTTTGCGCGCAATCTGCCAGGGTCGTCCCCGTTGACCTCCTAAGGTTACCCGCCTGTGTGGCACCCGATGATTCTCATCCCGGGTGCCCGCACCGTGCGTTGTCTTCCCGTGCGGCCCTCCAGGCTTGCGCGAAGTGACACGCACCTATGTCCAGCATGACGTTAAACTGCATATATGTCCAGCATGACGTTAAACTGCATACTCGTCCAGCATGACGTTAAACTGCATATACGTCCTGCACGACGTTAAACTGTACATCGTCCGCGCTGCAAGACGTTAAACTGCCAAGTGCTTCGTCCGGCAACCTATGCCCAGCATGACGTTAAACTGCACACCCGTCCAAGCTGCACGACGTTAAACTGCCTAGCCCCCATCGTCCGTGCTGCAAGACGTTAAACTGCCAAGTGCCTCGTCCTCAACACATGACGTTAAACTGTACTTCGTCTGGCAAGACGCTAAACCGTCCGCAACCTGATCCCGTGCTCCGCACGCAGGGTCTCCCCCGGTTTGGACGTGGCCCCCACCCGCTCGTCTCTGCAGGGATGTCGGGATTGTCCCCCTTTTGGGACGATTTAATGGGAGTGGCTTTTCCCTACGGGGGCAGGGTATTACAAACCCCTAGTTTCTCGTGGGAGGCTGCACATGTGTATCTCCATTGCACCTCCCCACTGCCGAAGCCAGTAGAGGGTCTGACTGGGATCGAGGTGTCTTTTGCTTTCGGTCCAAGTCCCTTCCAACTGAGTTTTGCAGTATCCGGGCTGCCCCAAGTGCGTAAGTCCTGACAGAATGAACTACGTGGACTTTGATCCCTGTCTTCTATACAGGGTACGTAGGAAGCCTCCCTGAGGTCCAAGCCCACCACCTGGTCGTTCCGGTCGTATTTACGTCCGTTCGTCCATCAGTGGACCCCTCCAGGGTTCACGCTTGCGTTGATTCACCTATGAATCCGCCCCTGTGGGAGACCGCCCGTGTGTATCTCCACGGTGCCTCCCCACAGCCCCCCTTTTCCATTTCCCCTTTTTATCGTCCAGCATGACGTGAAACTGTGATCCACCCGGCCGTTCCATCCCCCTCCGTGCGAGGTGGTTCGGTTCAATCCTCCGCCCGGCGGCCTCGACCTCTTCGTGAGTCGGCTTGCCGACGTCCAGCATGACGTTAAACTGTATGCCCGAACTACGTTGACTTTGATCCGTGTTAACGCGCGGTACGTAGGAAGCCCCTCTGGGGTCCAAGCTCTTTACTCCATCATCCACCCTGATCCTTACCCGGGCCGCCACATCCCGGTGGGGTCATGCCACTTCACTTCACTCCACGTTACTTGGGAAGCCGCCCATGTGCTGGCCCCAGCGTCGGAGGTTCCCCGCAAGGGGTTTTGTCATCTGATCCACTTTTCGTGTTGATCGGTCTGATGCCGTCCCCGCTGGACGTTAAACTCGCGGCATACCCCGTGTTAAACACGGGAAGCTGAGGAAAACCTCAGGTGACACAGTTCCCCGCACCTAGTACGGGATGCCTCAGGCCATCGTGCCTTCGAGAAGCCCTATTAGGGACGGAAGACAGACGTGCAGAGCCGCAGTGTTACAACACGCCCCCAGCACCCAGAGCCACCCGGCCTTCTCACCGCAGGTTGCTGCCCCGCCCAGACCCCTTGGAGCGTCCGGGCGGAAGCAGCGTAATTAACCGGTGTCCATGAAGATATGGCGCCGGGAACGAGATTCACGAACATTCTTAAGTCTATGAGGGAGACCCGGATTAGGCGACAAGTTCCGAGGAGACGTCCAAGGAAGGAGAAGCCGACATCCCATCATCCCGGTTTCGATCAAGGAGCAGACGCCCCTGAATAAGGGACGGATGCCGCCCGCCCTTGGAAAGCGGGACTGCGGGACCACAAGCCGCGCGCCCATCCCCTCGGGTTGACGGGTGCACGCGCGAACGCGTCCTGGCGGAACAGCGTAACCCGACGCACATCCGCACCGAAACAAATACCCATTTCAATTGATTTGGGGGAGTCCTTACAAGACCTTAAGTCTTAAGTGAAAATACATGGCCTGTATGTATTATACAATTAACCCAAAAACGATAACTTGTAATTTCCCCTACCTAGAAAATTTCATGATTTTATCTCTCCACATTCGCATACCTAGTTGGATAGCTTCTAAATGAAGAGCTTCATAGGCCTATTACTGATTGAAATTCCATACCCTCTTCACATTCCATGTCTGGTTAGATCTTCTCTTGTGAATGCGCTTTCTCTGACTCCTTATCTGGATCATTTTTCATATAATATGTCTCATAATGCTTCATATTTAGGTGGTCTGAAGGCCTTAAGGTGGCCATATGGCCTATGGTGGCCCGAAGGCCTTGAGGTGGCCCGAAAGCCTGATCATCCAAAATTCCATGAGAGGATTGAAGGCCTTGAAGGACTCGAGTGATGATTTGGTGATGAAGGGTGCTAATAAACAGGGAGTACGACCAGGTAAACCATGTGACATTACTGGTTGATATCATCATAATGCTTCTAGTTCTTAGGATAAATTAGCTGATGATGTGAGAGAGGGAAATGCATCATCTAGAGAGTCTAAGAGAAACATGTTACTTCATCCTGGTCATGGGAATATGGATCAATGATGTATAGTGTATAAAGTAGCTAGAACATCTAAGGGAACCAGTCTTCCATAAGCATATTCCATAAGCTTCTTCTTTTAGAAGTGGGATCTGGCATGTGGCTTCCTCATTCTTCAATGTGGGGTGGTTAAGGAACCAATAATGACATTGATATGATGAAATGTGGTGGAATACTATCTTATGTAGATAATGGTGCGCGATCTGACAAGTCGCTGCATTCTGAGATGTCACTCGGAGATGGTACTGGCAGCATCACTGCATCCATATAGGATGGGGAATTAGTTGCAACATCGTATGTGAGGGTGGCGATTGCTAGTGAAAAATCAGGGTGGTACTCCTTTTTCCAAAAGTCCCCAGATCAATTCTCTATGATCTATATTAAAGGTATAGTATAATCTTGGTAATGACATAGTGGAATGCATTGAAGGACTCTGAAAGGGAGCCAAATCTTCCTCCTCCTACATATATATGTGAAGGGATTCAGGGATATGTTTCATCTCGCATTTTGGGATAATGAAGCTGACATGCATGGTTCCTGCCCCATACCCCGACACAAATGATCGGGGTGAAGGCTCCATCATCAAATCACAATATTCTTTAGCGTCTAAAGGGAGACCTAGATTGATAGTGATCCGGTGCTACGCAGGATACTTACTTCATGGGAGATGGTTCTCCCTTATACATTATTGTGGTTCCTCTTGGTATAATAAAGATTTTACATAGGGAGGACCTTAGTGAAAAATGGAGCTGGAGTGGGGAGGGCCTTCGCTGGAGTGGGTAGGAAGATGGGGGAGACCATTAGGCCTGACTTATTTAGATTAGGAAGGATATCCATGTCGAGTGATCATAAAGACATGGGGAGGGCCTCCATAGTGATTGAGAAAGCATGGAGAACCTCCACATGGGTGTTCTGAGGTGTGAGGGGAACCCATGAAGATGTTCAATGGAATAAGGGGAGGACCCCCATATTGAGTGTGAGAGGCATGGGGAGGGCCTCCACGGTTAGTATTGTTAGAGTAGGGAGGGCTTCCGCTAGAGCTAGAAATGTAACACCCTAGGTAAATAAAGAATATGACATTTTTATATTTATCCCTATTTGTGAATAAAATGTTAATTTTAATTTAAAGGGGACTCTATGCTCGATGGCAAACCCAATACGCAACAACGAGTTCCTTTGAAATCTTACGTTGCACTCTAATAATAAAATAATTTTATTATAAATGGTAGTTAACACCAAGACGTTGTAATGACGGGAATGAACAGAACTAACTACAAAATGATTATATATATTTATCAAATATTTTTATTTTTTACAATAAATTTTAGAGGATTAAAAATGCCAATGAATCCAATTTTAAGCGTAAACATTCTAATATTCTTTAAAGGTTGATTAACCGCCTTTTGATGGTGAACCTCTTTTAAATCCACATTTTTTCAATTTTATGTGTTATATTTGAAAAAAAAATCCTTATTTAGAATCGGGATATCAAAATTTACTTTGTGTAAATTTTTGGTATTTTTCCTATAATGTTCATTTTTTTAATGAATAGTGAAAAATGTTATATTTTAATTCAAAATCTATTTTTAATCTAATTTATTTATATGATTAGATTATCTTTTGAATTGGTTTTAAAGTGAAATTAGAATATATTTTTACCATTTAATCCAATTTTGGTCATTGGAATTAATCCAACTTTGAAATTGGACTTAAACTAGTGTCAATCTTTTAATAGATATTGTTTCTTAAAAACACGCTATTTCTTTTGACAGTGGGAATTAATTATTAAATTAATTTATTCAACTTATATGTTTTGAATTTTGTAAAACAGACATCATTTTTGGATTCAGAATATCAAATATAGATTAGGGTGAATTTTTTGTATTTTTCTGAAAAACCTCAATTTTTGATGAATAGTGAAACCACTAAGTGGTAGTTAAAAAACTGGTTTTTCGTTTAAATGAAACTTTACCAATTTTGTGATTTTATTTTCAAAAATACAACAAACATGGTTTTCATTAGGATGTAAAATGTGGTTCAATGGGATTAAAATAATTTTTGGTGAATAGTAACTTTTAAGTTTTATTAATCGCGATTAAAGGTAATTAGTGTAATTTAAGGTAAAAATAATGTTTTAGTAATATGAATTGACCTTGACACATGTCCTACCCTTATTGGATGAGTCATGGCCGACCAAGAAAATCCATGGGTCAACTTGGTGACCCCATGGAGCCACTTTGGTTGGAAAATGACATTAATAACTTTTTATTTAAAGTTAAAACTAAAATGTCACAAACATGTATTGTTTTACAAAAACAACTTCTACATGGGGTTATACAAGTAATATTCTTAAATATAAATATTAATTATAAATATAAAAAGATTTCCTACATCATGATATTTTTTTTATAATTTTTAGACATTACATAAATTAAATTATTTTTGACACCATGATGATGCAGCGATTACCTCATTATTTAATGATTTAAATAAAATGAAAAGATAATGTAAAATATAAGACCTACACTTGTCAAAAACCTATTTTATGGGTGTATTTCGAACTCTTATCACCTTAGCCTCGAAATATATAATTTTGGGACCTTTAAAATACGAAAAGCATTTTATAATAAAGTAAAAGTTTATAACTTTCCAAGAGTGCCCCTCCTCTCTTCTTATAAAAGGCCCCCACATCTACCACCTTACCCATAGCTCTCAAGCCTTTGGCTCGTCCAACCTCTTCCCATTTCATCTCTCCACATCCCTCTCTTCATAATTTAAGCCTCACTTGTGGCAGAAGGATCTTCAAGAAACCCTTTTGGTTCAAACCAAGAGGAGTTACCCGATTTTAAGGTAATTTCTTCACTTCTGTTCTTTTGTTTTATTTTGCTTATCCAACCCTCTAAACTCTTTTTATTCATTTCTTTTGTAACAAAACCAGTATCTTAAATATACTAGGATGTTTTTATGTGAAATATTAGAGCTAAACTTACACACACCTTTGTCTAATGGTTAAAGAACATATTGTTTCTGTGGATGGCGAATTTCTGTCTCAGGAATTGATGATTGTTCAATCTTCTCTTAACACCTTTCATGGTGTCCATTATGATGTCACTATATTTTATATATGATATATAATATATTTATTTTTTCCTTAAGATTCTGTATTTTTCATTTATGGCATACCTTTATGGTTTCCATTATGGGTAAACTCGATATCTTCATTTTAGGAAGTGCGGACTACCACACCCTCAAAGTGATTTGATTCATTAATTACATATGTGGGAAGTATAAAGGATGGAATTAATTGTATTACATATGATATCCTACTGTAATTATAATAAACCTTTATATAATTATTATTTTATTCCATTTAATACAAAAAAAATAAAAGTATCATTCATGCGTACATACGGCTCACCGTCTCCATGAACGGTACATTTCATTTCTTATCTCCAAATGTTATGTACTATTATAAGTACATATATATAATTTATATATATGTCATATATTACATATAAATGATGGATTTCATTCTGGAATTATAATATATATATCTCTCATTTAGTTTTAATTCCATTAATATGACAAAAAAATGAAAGTAGCGTTCATGCGTATGTACGGCCTACCGTCTCCATGACCGCTGCATTTACTTTTTATTATCTCCAAATGTTATGTAATAGTATAAAATGAATATATAATGTATATATATGATATTTAAAACATTAATACTATTATGGAGATGATGTACCTATAACTACATGGAAAATTCTTTTCCAACAAGTTCAATTTTTACTCATGTACCGAGCATCGACAAAAACGTCTGATATGAACTCACTTTATTAACAAATTATTATAACATTATAATATGTGATATTAACTGAATAATAATATTTAAAGGAGTTACTTAAGAAATTATAAATTTACCAAAGATTATTATTCAGAAATATAAAGAAACGAACAAGACAAGTCAGACTTGAGGGAAGGGATCCTACCTCTCTCTTTCTTTTTAAGCACTCTCTTTTATGTAATTTCTTTTAAGCTCATATTTCTTATGTTTGGGGATTATAATTTATATTACTCTTACTTTAATTATTATGTTCATATGATGAGATACCCTATTTTATATCATCAAACCATTTTTGTAAGTTTTAAGTGGCGCCGTTAGGCAGCTGAGTTTTTGTAGGGGATTTTTCATCTCACTTTTATTCCCGTGACATTTATGCTACGTTTGACACCATTTCCTTTGAGTGGTGTATGTACTACCCATTATTATAATCTTTGTGTAGTATAATTTCAATTATTGGTATTTACATGTTCATTGTATGACCCTTCTTCCATGGTGTGTACGTTTCGAAAGTTACCCAAGTCGGTAAGGGAACCTTTCACCCTCCTCTTTCTAAAAGACTTATTTGGTTATGTCTTTTAATTAACATAATATTATTTTGGGATATGTTATTAAATATAATTATTGATGTATATTTTATCTCTATGTTATGATATACCATTTTCTCTCTCATCAACTCATTTTCTGAATTTTAAAGTGACGTCGTTAGGCTGTCAGATTTCTGTAAGGGAACTTCTTAACCCACTTTCAATTCTTTGGGTTAAACTTATACTTCTTGATTTTATTATGCCAATATTATGTTTCGAATCTCTATTTTGTAATTTCCACAAACCTGTATGTGGATATACTTTTTATACACATAATCATCTCATTGATAAATTCTTACGTCATTTAGATGAACTTGTATGGGAAATCATAACTCAATCTCATTTAGTTGAGTTAAATATCTATGTCCTTGGTTTTGTTTTTCCAATATTATGTGTGAATGAACTCTGATTGTTTTACACTTAATATCCACTTATATTTTGTGTATTCATATTTTTTACACATAATCAGGTAATTGATTTGTCCTTAATCTAAGGATACCGACTTTGTAAGAGACTTCGTCTCAATATCCTTTCATTGAGGCATATTTTGTTTTATACACAACTTTTTTTTATATGGTGTATAAACCACTTTGACTTATAATTTTATTTGAAAGGAAAAATTTCTATACGAAGCATTTTACTAGATGAAAAAAAGTATGCTTCTTTTTAACTTACGCGGTGACAATGACCTTCCCACCACCACGAGTATTATTTGATCTTTTGATTCCTCAGCAAGCCGTTATATTTTTAAAAGTAAATAAATACCATATACTCTTTTATGTATTTTGGTATTGAAAATGGTTTTGATAATGGATTTATTATGTCAATATATTTAAGTGATATATATTGTGATTGAAATGTGGAAATTTTTTCTTTCTATTATATTTGTTTTATGTATTATGTTTTTTATAATGGTACTTGGACATTTGACGGGTGGTTACGTGATAAACCATATGACGGGTGGTGCCGTGAATACCAGGACGGGTGGTTACGTTATAACCTCCAATGCATTGGGTATGGAAGTTACCCATATGGCTATTCCATTAAGTATGTGTAGAAGTCAACCGTATGGTTATTCTATTTAAGTATGTTTATGTCCCAAGTTACCTTTATATGTTATGTGTTCTTTATATGGGGTTTATGGTAATATTTTGGTTAAAAAGGGTAATTAATGGTCTTTTATTCAGTGAATAGTTTTTACTACTTCATAAAGGTGAAAAGTATTACTTTGGTAAAGTATTCATGGTTTACTTATTGTATTGAAAAACTAACAGTTTTCATTCTTCGTGTATCCTTTACTGGGATTTTTATGCTCATCCAAAGTTTTTGAAATGTTTTCCACTAGACTTAACGATGAATAGGGTCAAGGATAGGACCAAAGAAAGAGATGCTATCTAAAACATGGAACTAGACATGTTTCTTTTTAAGAGTTTTTATTTTAAGGAAACTTAGTATAAGTGTCTACTTTGTAATATTTTGAGATGTAATAGTTATGAAATAATTCTCTAAAACTCTAAATGTGAAAAGATCCTCTATGTGAATTATTCATTTAATTCATTATTATGTAATGTTTTAAGGCCAGGTCCTTATAGTTGGTATCAGAGGTCTGTTTAGATAACTTTAGAGGTTAGGGTATTCTCTAATCATAAGTGATATTACCATAATGGTTAGGATTTCAGAAATAGTATTAGTTTTAGATAAAGTGAATGAGTAAGTATATCTTAGTATTTATCTTCCCCATTAGTATATGATGGTTTTGTTGATATACTAACAATGACATTTATAATTTTAGTAAATGGGTGGATCTAGCAGGAAACAAAGTGACAATGGGTTTGAAGGAAACTGTGGTGGTTCTCTGATTAAGAGACTGGATGAAATGGGGGATTCAATGAGGAATCTCAGGGTTGTTCTAAATCAACTATCAAGGAGTCATGATCAACCACTTTAACCTTGGTGAGTTCTCTAATGCATCATGTACGAGATAACCAACTTTATGTGGAAGTTTAGGTGATAATTATAAAGGTAACCATTAGGGTTTATATGATACTTACTTTTGAGGTAATTATGGGTTACTATATGTTATGATGGAATATGAACGACATGAGATAAACATGAGGTGAAATTATGTTCTGGTTATTTTTGAATATTTTATCTCGTTTTAGGGAATGTTTTGAGAATTATATAGTTTTGGAAAAAGTACAACATTTAGACCGTGTGACAACCCATCGCGTCGGACAAAGCTGTGTGAATCGAACCCACAACCAAAGTGCGACTGGTATTTATCGCCTACCACTGGACTATGTGAAGTCCCTGGTTAGTTTGACTAATTCGTTTTTGTTAGATGATTTTAGGAATAAAGAGTAAGTTTATTTTGGGTTATCTATGGAAATGATTAACCTTTCATGGAAGATATGTGATTTGGTCAATTACTTTTCAATATGAGACTTTTAGAGAAACTAATGTAATTTAGAGATAAATGTTAATTTTTACCTTGGAAGACTATGTTATTAAATCCTTCAAATATTTGGGTTTCAATCGTAGTTTGGTTTACTTGGAATAATTTTATGGAAAAATTGTTTATTAAATGGTCTTTGTTGAACTTTGGGTAGTGTTTCACAAATTTTGGAGATTAAGAAAAGATTTTTTTATTATACTTTTTGGGTATTATCTGATATCATAATAAAATTTTTTGTTTTTTTTGGTTAAGGTCTAAATACGTGGGAAGTATATAGTTCTCTTTTATGGATTAGGTGATTTTATAGAAGTTAATTATAGCTCTCTTAATGTAAACAATTCTTCCTAAATACTCATCATTTGGGGAAAGTATGAGTTTGTGTAAGAAATCTAGTAAAAGTTTAAAGTCAACATGACAAGTAAGTATGTTTCCTTAAAGATAAAAAATAAATTTCTCAATGAAATGTTACTTAAAGAAAAAATGTTGTCTATTAACTTTTCATACTGTGGAATCGAATACTGTTTAACCCACTAAAAGTTTGTGATTTTCTTGTGGTTAACTTTCTCCTAAACATGTTTTCTATCACTCTCCCTCAAAACATGACCCTTTGTTTTTTTCCTCCATATCCATGTTTTCCTACATGGAATACTAGTATGGGTTAACTCGGGTGACCACTGTACTTCTCTTTATTTCTTTTAAAGTGATTTTTTTACCGACTCTTGTTCTGATGTGGGACTTGCAATGATGTTTCCGAGCCCAATTTTAAAATTGCAAGGACGCAATTCCCAAAATGGGGGAAGGATGTAACACCTTAGGTAAATAAATAATATGACATTTTTATATTTATCCCTATTTGTGAATAAAATTTTAATATTAATTTAAATGGGACACTATGCTCGATGGCATACCCAATACGGAACAACGAGTTCCTTTGAAATATTATGTTGCACTCTAATAATAAAATAATTTTATTTTAAATGGTAGTTAACACCTTGCCATTGTAATGACGAGAATGAACATAACTAACTAAAAAATGATTATATATGTTTGTCAAATATTTTTACTTTTTACAATATATGTTAGAGGATTAAAAATGAGAATGAATCCAATTTTAAGTGTAAACATTCTAATATTCTTTAAATGGTCAATTAATCGCCTTTTGATGGAGAACCTCTTTTAAATCCAATTTGTTTCAATTTTATGTGCTATATTTTACAAAATAAAATCCTTATTTAGAATCGGGACATAAAAATTTACTTTGTGTAAATTTTTGGTATTTTTCCGATAAAGTTCATTTTTTAATGAATAGTGAAAATGTTGTATTTTATTTCAAAACCTATTTTTAATCTAATTTATTTATATTATTAGATTATCTTTTGAATTTTTTTAAAGGGAAATTAGAATATATTTTTAACTTTTAATCCAATGGTGGTCATTGGAATTAATCTCACTTTGAAATTGGACTTAAACTAGTGTAAATCTTTTAATAGATATTGTTTCTTAAAAACACGTTATTTGTTTTGACAGTGGGAATTAATTATTAAATTAATTAATGAAACTTATATGTTTTGAATTTTTTAAAATAGACATCATTTTTGAATTCGGAATATCAAATATATCTTAGGGTGGATTTTTTGTATTTTTCTGAAAAACATCAATTTTTGATGAATAGTGAAACCACTAAGTGGTAGTTTAAAAACTGATTTGTCGTTTAAATGAAACTTTACGACTTCTGTGATTTGATTTTCAAAAATATGACATACATGGTTGTCATTAGGATTTAAAATTTGGTTCAATGGGATTAAAATAATTTTTGGTAAATAGTAACTTTTAAGTTTTATTTGTTACGATTAAAGGTAATTAGTGTAATTTAAGGTAAAAATAATGTTTTGATAATATGAAATGACTTTGACACATGTCCTACCCTTATTGGATTAGTCATGGACGACCAATACAATCCATGGGTCAACTTTGGGACCCCCTGGAGCCACTTTGGTTGGAAAATGACGTTAATAACTTTTTATTTAATGTTAAAATTAAAATGTCACAAACATGTATTGTTTTACTAAAACAATTTTTACATGGGGTTATACAATTCATATTTTTGATTATAAATATTAATTAAAAATATAAAAAGATTTATAACATCATGATAGTTTTGTTATATTTTTTAGACATTAAATAAATTAAATTATTTATGACACCCTGATGATGCAGCGATTACCTCATTATTTAACAATTTAAATAAAATGAAAAGATAATGTAAAATCTAAGACCTACACTTGTAAAAAACCAATTGGATGGGTGTATTTAAAACTATTATCACCTTATTTTCTAAATATATAATTTCGAGACCTTTAAAATCTGAAAAGCATTTTATAATAAAGTAAAAGTTTATAACATTCCAAGAGTGTCCCTCCTCTCCTCTTATAAATGGCCCCCACCTCTACCACCTTACCCACACATCTAAAGCCTTTGGGTTGGACAAACCCTGCCCATTTAATCTCTAAAAATACTTCTATTCATAATTGAAGCCTCACCTTTGGCATAATGCTCTTCAAGAAACCCTTTTGGTGCAAAGCAAGAAGAGTTACCCGATTTTAAGGTAATGTCTTCACTTGTATTCTTTTGTTTTATTTTGCTTCTCCAACCCTCTAAACTCTTTTAATTACTTTATTTTTTAACAACACCAGTATCATAAATATACTTGGATGTTGTTATGTGAAGTATTCGAGCTACACTTACACACACCTTCGTCTAATGGTTAAAGAACGTACTGTTTCTGTGGATGGAGAATTTCTGCCTCACGAAACGATGATTGTTCAATCTTCACGTAACAACTTTCATGGCGGCCATTATGATGTCACTATATTTTATATTTGATATATAATATTTTTATTTATTTCTTAAGCTTCTGTATTTTTCATTTATGGAATACCTTTATGGTTTCCATAATGGGTAAACTCGATATCTTCATTTTAGGAAGTGAGGACTACCACCCCCTCAAAGTTATTTGATTCGTTAATTCCATATGTGGGATGTATAAAGGATGGAATTAATGGTATTACATATTATATCATACTGGTATTATAATATACCCTTATATCATTATTATTTTATTCCATTTAATACAAAAATAATAATTTAAAGTAGTGTTCATTCGTACGTACGACTTACCGTCTCCATGAACGGTACATTTCATTTCTTATCTCCAAATGTTTTGTACTATTATAAGTACATAAATATAATAGATATATATGTCATATATTACATCTAAATTAAGGATATCATTCTGGAATTATAATATATATATCTCTCATTTGGTTTAAATTCCATTAATATGACAAAAAAATGAAAGTAGTGTTCATGCGTACGTACGGCCTACCGTCTCCATGAACGGTGCATTTCATTTTTATTATCTACAAATGTTATTTAATAGTATAAAATTAATATATACTGGATATAAATTATATTTAAAACATTAATACTATTATGGAGATGATTTACCTATAACTACATGGAAAATTATTTTCCAACAAGTTCAATTTTTACTCATGTACCGAGCATCGACAAAAACGTTTGATATGAACTCACTTTATTAACCAATTATTATAACATTATAATATGTGATATGAACTGAATAATAATCTTTAAATTAGGTACTTATGAAATTATAAATTTACCAATGTTTATTATTCAGGAATATAATGAAACGAACAAGACAAGTCGGACTTGAGGTAAGGGATCCTACCTCTCTCTTTCTTTTTAAGCAGTCTCTTTTATGTCATTTTTTTAAGCTCATATTTTTTATGTTTGGGGATGTTATTTTATATCTCTATTACTGTAATTTTTTTGTTCATATGATGAGAGGCCCTATTTGATCTCATCAAACCATTTTTGGAAGTTTTAAGTGGCGTCGTTAGGCTGCCAAGTTTTCGTAAGGGATTTTTCATCTAACTTTTATTCTCGTCACATTTATGCTACATTTGCCACAATTTCCTTTGAGTGGTGTATGTACTTCCCATTATTATACTCTTTGTGTGGTATAATTTCAATTATGGGCATTTACATCTTCATTGTATGACCCTTCTTCCATGGCGTGTACGTTTCGAAAGTTACCCAAGTCGGTAAGGGAACCTTTCACCCTCCTCTCTCTAAAAGACTTCTATTGTTATGTCTTTTAATTCACATAATATTATTTTGGGATATGTTCTTATATATCCTTATTGATGTAAATTTTATGTCCAAGTGGTGAGATACCATTTTCTCTCTCATCAACTCATTTTCTGAATTTTGAAGTGACGTCGTTAGGCTGTCGGATTTCTGTAAGGGAAATTCTTAACCCACTTTCAATTATTTGGGTTAAACCTCTACTTCTTGATTTTATTATGCCAAGATTATGAGTGGAATCTATATGTTGTAATATCCACAAACCTGAATGTGGATATACTATTTCTACACATAATCATCTCATTGATAAATTCTTATGTCATTTAGACGAATTTGTATGGGAAATCATAACTTAATTTCATTTCATTGAGTTAAATATCTATGTCATTGGTATTGTTTTCCCAAGATTATTTTTGAATGACCTATGATTGTTTTAAACTTAATATCCTCTTATATTTTGTGTATTCATATTTTTCACACATAATCATGTAATTGATTTATCCTTAATCTAACAATACCAACTTTGAAAGGGACTTCATCTCAATCTCCTTTCATAAAGGAATATTTTTTTTATAAAAAACTTTATTTTATATGGTGTATAAACCCCTTTGACTTATACTTTTATTTGAAATGAATATTTTCTATACGAATCATTTTTACTAAATGACAAAAAGTATGCTTCTTTGTAACGTATGCGATGACAATGACCTTTCCGCCGCCGCGAGAATTATTTGATATTTGGCTTCCTCGACAAGACGTTATATTTTTAAAAGTAAATAAATACCATATACTCTTTTATGTATTTTGGTATTGAAAATGGGTTTGATAATGGATTTATTATTTCAATATATTTAAGTGATATATATTGTGATTGAAATGTGGAAATGTTTTCTTTCCATTATATTTGTTTTATGTCTTATGATTTTATAATGGTATGTGGACATTTGATGGGGTGTTACGTGATAAACCATATGACAGGTGGTGCCGTGAATACCAGGACAGGTGGTTACGTTATAACCTCCAATGCATTGGGTATGGATGTCGGCCGTATGGCTATTCCATTAAGTTTGTGTGGAAGTCGACCGAATGGTTATTCCATTTACGTATGTTTATGTCCCAAGTTACCTTTATATGTTATATGTTCTTTATATGGGGTTTATGGTAATATTTTGGTTATAAAAGGGTAAGTAATGGTATTTTATTCAGTGAAGAGTATTTATTACTTCATAAAGGTGAAAAGTATTACTTTGGTAAAGTATTCATGGTTTACTTGTTGTTTTGAAAAACTAACAGTTTTCCTTCTTTGTGTATCCTTTACTGGGATTTTTATGCTCATACCAAGTTTTTGAAATGTTTTCCACAGGACTTAAAGATGAATAGGGTCAAGGATAAGATCATGGAAAGATATGTTATCTAAAACATGGAACTCGACATGTTTCTTTTTAAGAGTTTTTATTTTATGGAAACTTAGTAGAAGTGTCAACTTTGTAATCTTTTGAGATGTAATAGTTATGCCCTAATTCTCTAAAACTCTAAACCTGAAAAGATCCTCTATGTGAATTATTCATTTAATTCATGATTATGTAATGTTTTAAGGCCAGGTCCTTATAGTTGGTATCAGAGGTCGGTTTAGAGAGCTTTAGAAGTTAGGGTATTCTCTAAGCATAAGTGACATTACCATAATGGTTAGGATTTCAAAAAGAGTCATGGTTTTAGATAAAGTGAATGAATAAGTATATCTTAGTGTTTATCTTCCTCATTAGTACATGATGGGTTTTTTGATATACTCACACTGACATTTCTGTTTTTAGTAAATGGATGGATCTAGCAGGCACCAAAGTGACAATGGGTTTGAAGGAAACTGTGGTGATTCTACGATTAAGAGACTGGATGAAATGGGGGATTCAATGAGGAATCTTGTGGTTGTTCTAAACCAACTATCAAGGAGTCATGATCAACGACTTGAACCTTGGTGAGTTCTCTAATGCATCATGTACGAGAGAACCAACTCGATGTGGAAGTTCAGGTGATAATTATAAAGGTAACCATTAGGGTTTATATGATCCTTACTTTTGAGGTAATTATGGGTTACTATATGTTATGATGGAATATGAATGACATGAGCTAAACTTGAGGTTAAATTATGTTCTGGTTATTTTTGAATATTTTATCTCGTTTTTGGGAATTTTTTAAGAATTATATAGTTTTGGAAAAAGGACAACACGCAGACCATGTGGCAACCCGTCACGTCGGGCAAAACTATGGGAATCGAACCCACAACCAAAGTGCGACTGGTATTTATCACCTACCACTAGACTAAGTGAAGTCCCTGGTTAGTTTGACTAATTCTTTTTAGTTATATGATTTTAGTAATCAATAGTATGTTTATTTTGGGTTATCTATGTAAATGATTAACCTATCATGGAGGATATGTGATTAGGTTAATTACATTTCAATATGAGACTTTAAGAGAAACTAATGTTATTTGGAGATAAATGTTAATTTTTACCTTGGAAGACTATGTGATTAAATCCTTCAAATATTTGGGTTTCAATCTTAGTTTGGTTTACTTGGAATAATTTTATGGAAAAATTGTTTACTGAATGGTCTTTGTTGATCTTTGGGTATTGTTTGACAAATTTTGGAGATTAAGAATAGATTTTTTTTATTATCCTTTTTGGGTATTATCTGATCTCATTCTAACCTTTTTTGTTTTAGTTTTGGTTAAGGTCTAAAGACACGGGATGTATATAGTTCTCTTTTGTGGATTAGGTGATTCTCTTGAAGTTAATTATAGCTCTCTTAATGTAAACAAGTCTTCCTAAATACTCATCATTTGGGGAAAGTATGAGTTTTTGTGAGAAATCTAGTAAAATTTGAAAGTCAACATGACAAGTAAGTATGTTTCCTTAAAGATCAAAAATAAATTACTCAATGAAAAGTACCATAAATCAAAAATGGTGTCTATTAACTTTTCCTACTGGGTAATCGAATACCATTTAACCCACCACAAGTTTGTGATTTTCTTGTGGTTACCTTTCTCCTAAACATGTTTTCTATCACTCTCCCTCAGAACATGACCCTTTGTTTTTTCCTCCATATCCATGTTTTCCTACATGGAATCCTAGTCGGGGTTAACTCGGGTGACCTCTGCACTTCTCTTTCTTTATTTTAAACTAATTTTTTTATCGACTCTTGTTCCGATGTGGGACATTCAATGATGTTTCCGAGCCCAATTTTAAAATTGCAAGGATGCAATTCCCAAAAAGGGGGAAGGATGTAACACCCCAGGTAAATAAAGAATATGAAATTTTTATATTTATCCCTATTTGTGAATAAAATGATAATATTAATTTAATGGGGACGCTATGCTCAATGGCATACCTAATACGCAACAACGAGTTCCTTTGAAATCTTACATTGCACTCTAATAATAAAATAATTTTATTTTAAATCGTAGTTAACACCTAGCCGTTGTAATGAAGATAATGAATATAACTAACTAAAAAATTAATATATAAGTTTTTCAAATATTTTTACTTTTTACAATAAATTTTAGAGGATTAAAAATGAAAATAAATCCAATTTAAAGCATAAACATTCTAATATTCTTTAAAAGGTCGATTAACCGCCTTTTGATGGTGAACCTCTTTTAAATCCACTTTTTTCAATTTTATGTGTTATATTTAACAAAATAAAATAAATCTTTAGAATCGGGACATCAAAATTTACTTAAAGTAAATTTTTGGTATTTTTCTGATAATGTTCATTTTTTAATGAATAGTAAGAAATGTTGTATTTTAATTCAAAACCCCTTTTTATTCTAATTAATTTATATGATTATATTATCTTTTGAATTGGTTTTAAAGTGAAATTAGAATATATTTTTACCATTTAATCCAATGGTGGTCATTGGAATTAATCTCACTTTGAAATTGGACTTAAAGTAGTGTCAATCTTTTAATAGATAATGTTTCTTAAAAACAAGCTATTTGTTTTTACAGCGGGAATTAATTATTAAATTAATTAATGAAACTTATATGTTTTTAATTTTGTAAAATAGACATAATTTTTGAATTTGGGGTATAAAATATATCTTAGGGTGAATTTTTGGTATTTTTCTGAAAAACTTCAATTTTTGATGAATAGTGAAACCACTAAGTGGTAGTTAAAAAAACTGATTTTTCATTTAAATGAAACATTACCACTTTTGTGATTTTATTTTCAAAAATCAGACATACGTGGTTGTCATTAGGATGTAAAATGTGGTTCAGTGAGATTAAAATAATTTTTGGTGAATAGAAACTTTTAAGTTTTATTATTCGCGATTAAAGGTAATTAGTGTAATTTAAGGTAAAAATAATTTTTTAATAATATTAAATGACCCTGACACATGTCGTACCCTTATTGGATGAGTTGTGGACGACCAATACAATCCATGGGTCAACTTGGGGACCCCATGGAGCGACTTTGGTTTGAAAATGACATCAATAACTTTTTATTTAAAGTTAAAATTAAAATGTCACAAACACGTATTGTTTTACTAAAACAATTTTTACATGGGGTTATACAAGTCATATTTTTTACTATAAATATTAATTAGAAATATAAAATGATTTCCTACATCATTATTTTTTTTATAATTTTTATACATTAAATAAATTTAATTATTTATGACACCATGATGATGTAGCGATTACCTCATTATTTAGCAATTAAAAAAAATGAAATGAAAATGTAAAATCTAAGACCTACACTTGTAAAAAACCTATTGTATGGGTGTATTTAGAACTCTTATCACCTTATCCTTGAAATATATAATTTTTTTATCTTTAAAATCCGATAATAATTTTATAATAATGTAAAAGTTTATAACTTTCCAAGAGTGCCCCTCCTCTCCTCTTATAAAAGCCCCCCACCTCTACCACCTTACCCACACTTCTCAAGCCTTTGTCTCGTCCAACCCCTGCCCATTTCATATCTCCACATATATCTCTTCATAATTTAAGCCTCACCTTTGGGAGAATTCTCTTCAAAAAACCCTTTTGGTTCAAACCAAGAGGAGTTACCCGATTTTAAGGTAATGTATTCACTTGTGTTCTTTTGTTTTATTTTGATTCTCCAACCCTCTAAAATCTTTTTATTCCTTTCTTTTTTAACAACACCAGTATATTAAATATACTTGGATGTTGTTATTTGAATTATTCTAGCTACACTTGCACACACCTTGGTCTAATGGTTAAAGAACATACTGTTTCTGTGGATGGAAAATTTCTGCCACACGAAACGATGATTGTTCAATCTTCTCTTAACACCGTTCATGGTGGCCATTATGATGTCACTATATTTTATATATGATATATAATATTTTTATGTTTTCTTTAAGCTTCGTTTTTTTTATTTATGGCATACCTTTATGGTTTCCATAATGGGTAAACTCAATATCTTCATTTTAGGAAGTGCGGACTACCGCTCCCTCAAAGTGATTTGATTCGTTAATTCTATATGTGGGACGTATAAAGGATGGAATTAATGGTATTACATATGATATCATACTTTAATTATAATATAACTTTATATCATTATTATTTTCTTCCATTTAATACAAAAAAAAGAAATGAAAGTAGCGTTCATGCGTACGTACGACTTACCATCTCCATGAACGGTACATTTCATTTCTTATCTCCAAATGTTATGTACTATTATAAGAACATATATATAATGGATTTATATGTCATATATTACATCTAAATTATGGATATCATTCAGGAATTATAATATATATATCTCATTTAATTTTAATTCCATTAATATGACAAAATAATGAAAGTAGCGTTCATCCGTACGTACGGCCTACCGTCTCCATGAATGGTGCATTTCATTTTTATTATCTCCAAATGTTATTTAATAGTATAAAATGAATATATACTGTATATATATTATATTTAAAACATTAATACTATTCTGGAGATGATGTACCTATAACTACACGGAACATTCTTTTCCAACAAGTTCAATTTTTACTCATGTACCGAGAATCAACAAAAACGACTGATATGAACTCACTTTATTAACCAATTATTATGACATTATAATATGTGATATGAACTGAATAATAATCTTTAAAGGAGTTACTTATGAAATTATAAATTGACCAATGTTTATTATTCTGGAATATAAAGAAACGAACAAGACAAGTCGGACTTGAGGTAAGAGATCCTACCTCTCTCTTTCTTTTTAAGCACTCTCTTTTATGTCCTTTCTTTTAAGCTCATCTTTCTTATGTTTGGGGATGTCCTTTTATATTCCTCTTACTGTACCTTTTATGTTCATATGATTAGAGACCCTATTTGATCTCATCAAACCATTTTTGCATGTTTTAAGTGGCGTCGTTAGGCTGTCGAGTTTTCGTAAGGGATTTTTCATCTCACTTTTATTCCCGTCACATTTATGCTACGTTTGCCACCATTTACTTTGAGTGGTGTATGTACTGCCCATTATTATACTCTTTGTGTAGTATAATTTCAATTATGGATATTTACATCTTCATTGTATGACCCTTATTCCATGGTGTGTATGTTTCGAAGGTTACCCAAGTCGGTAAGGGAACCTTTCACCATCCTTTTTCTAAAAGACTTATTTTGTTATGTCTTTTAATTCACATACTATTATGTTGGGATATGTTCTTCTATATCCTTATTTATGTAAATTTTATGTCCAAGTGATGAGATAACATTTTCTCTCTCATCAACTCATTTTCTGAATTTTAAAGTGACGTCGTTAGGCTGTCGGATTTCTGTAAGGGAACTTATTAACCCACTTTCAATTCTTTGGGTTAAAACTCTACTTCTTGATTTTATTATGATAAGATTATGGGTGGAATATCTATTTTGTTATTTCGACAAACCTATATGTGGATATACTATTTCTACACATAATCATCTCATTGATAAATTCTTACGTCATTTAGATGAACTTGTATGGGAAATCATAACTCAATCTCATTTCATTGAGTTAAATATTTATGTCATTGGTTTTGTTTTTCCAAGATTATGTTTTAATGAACTCTGATTTTTTACACTTAATATCCACTTATATTTGGTGTATTCATATTTGTCACACATAATCATGTAATTGATTTATCCTTAATCTATGGATACCGACTTTGTAAGGGACTTCATCTCAATCTTCTTTCATTGAGGCATATTTTGTTTTATACACAAATTTCTTTTATACGGTGTATAAACCCATTTGAATTCTAGTTTTATTCGAAAGGAATCTTTTCTATACGAAGCGTTTTACTAAACAGAGAAAAGTATGCTTCTTTTTAACGTATGCGGTGCAACGGCCTTTCCAGCGCCGTGAGTATTATTTGATCTTTGGCTTCCTCAACAAGACGTTATATTTTTAAAAGTAAATAAATACCATATACTATTTTATGTATTTTGGTATTGAAAATGGTTTTGATAATGCATTTATTAGGTCAATATATTTATGTGATATATATTGTGATTGAAATGTGGAAATGTTTTCTTTCAATTATATTTGTTTTATATCTTATTATTTTATAATGTTACTTGGACATTTGATGGGTGGTTACGTGATAAACCATATGACGGGTGGTTCCGTGAATGCCAGGATGGGTGGTTACGTTATAACCTCCAATGCATTGGGTATGGAAGTCAGCCGTATGGCTATTCCATTAAGTATGTGTGGAATTCGACCGTATGGTTATTCCATTTAAGTATGTTAATGTCCCAAGTTACCTTTATATTTTATGTGTTCTTTATATGGGTTTTATGGTAATATTTTGGTTACAAAAGGGTAAGTAGTGGTCTTTTATTCAGTGAATAGTTTTTACTAATTCATAAAGGTGAAAAGTATTGCTTTGGTAAAGTATTCATGGTTTACTTGTTGTTTTGAAAAAATAATAGTTTTCCTTATTTGTGTATCCTTTACTGGGCTTTTTATGATCATCCCAAGTTTTTGAAATGTTTTCCACAGGACTTAAAGATGAATAGAATCAAGGATGGGATCAAGGAAAGACATGCTATCTAAAACATGGAACTAGACATGTTTCTTTTCAAGAGTTTTTATTTTATGGAAACTTAGTAGAAGTGTCTACTTTGTAATCTTTTGAGATGTAATTGTTATGACCTAATTCTCTAAAACTCTAAACCTGAAAAGATCCTCTATGTGAATTATTCATTTAATTAATGATTATGTAATGTTTTAAGGCCGGGTCCTTATAGGAAAGGACTTGGGAAGGGCCTCCAGGTTGACCACCTATGGCACGAGATGACTCTTCATGGTTTTTAGAAGCGGCAGTATGAGGAGGGACTTCGTACTGATCAACCTAGATATGGGGAGGTTCTCTGTGTTGATGGGTCACGAGGTGAGGTGGACCTTCACAATGATAAAATGAAATATAGAGAAAATATCCACACATGGGATCAATGGCATGGGGAGGACCTCCTGGAATGTCATTTCCATGGGTCGGCCCATAATGGTTGTTGCTTGTGTCGGTGACCAGAAGAGGAGGCCAATCTTGACCATGAGGTGGCTGAGTTCTCAATCTCCATCGGTTGTATTTGTGACCCTAATATGTAATAATAGGGTAATAATGAAATGAATTAGTGGTGGAATGGGCCACTAAAGTTTTAAAAGATGATGCCCCCTAACGGGTGTCTTCCTAATCCTACAGCTGATGTTGACGCCAACAGGGTTAGCCAAATCAGGGCTGACAGAATACGGATGTTAACCAATTGTTTCTCAACTTGGGGAATTGGATTTTTGCATTTACGTGGATTGGTTAGAGCCCTCATTTGAGGCTCCCAGACTACGGTCAAATTTAGAATGTCTCGAACAACCTTTTCCAAATTGGAGTATGAGACTGAATGTAACACCCTGATGTTTTTATGAAATATTTTCGTTAAATAATTTTTATTCATTAGTAGCTTTCTCTGCACATAATCACGAGTTTAAACGAATCGTGAGACACCCTTCTTAAAAAATTACTGTTATAGCCTAGCTGTTAGGTTAGAAGTAATAATTATAACAAACTTATGAATATTCATTATGAATTCATTGGCTGTCAATTATTTATGAAAAATATAAATAGATATTTGTATTTTTGAGTGAATTACTTTTGGAAATAAAATTAATGAGATTTATGTAGGTTATATAATTAATAAAATATTTTTTATATTTATCCAATCGATATTTTAGTCATAGGGTATGAATAAAACCATATTTGATGTATAAAACTGAGTTTTTTTAAAAGAATGATTTTTCATCATTGAATGGCGAACCCTATTAAATTAACATTTTGACACATTAAAAAAATTTATATGCCAACATAAGCATTTTATTTTTAGGCGGGATATAAAAATTTACTTTGAATGATTATAATATTCCCTAAAACATACATGAGATGAAATGGTATCCATTGGAACCAACGTGGATGAGATTAGGACATTTAATCTATTTTATTTAAAGAAAAGTGAAATATGTCTTACTCAAACTTTATTAATTAAATTATTTTTAATATAAGGTTATGCAGAAAATAAATTCAATTATAAATACTCATTTAAAATATATTTTTTTTCTTTACCTTGGAAATTTAAATATAATTTTTAGGAAATAAATAATTAACTTAATCATTTTTACTTGGATGATGATAAAAATAATAAATTGATGAGAAATCAATAAAACAATTTTTATTAAAATATTAATAAAGATCAAAATTCCCAAATAGTTGACCAAACTATATTGTTCGAGTATATATTGACCAAAAGAATCCAAGGGACAACTTATTGACCATTTTGAGGCTTCTAGAAGATATTATGACACTAATATTATTTTATTTAAAGCGAAGGTAGATTTTTCACATTAATGTTTCGAAAGAGTATTGAACTGTTAATGTTGGGTTTTTCAAAATATAAATTAAAATAAAATTATTCTTATGAAATATAATAAATTTATCTTCATCATATTATATTATTTTAAATTTTAATTCAAAAAATATTTATATTGAATAGTTACACAAAATTGAGGTAGTAATTATTTTATTAATGAAGTGATCAAATGAATGTTAATAAATATATTTTAATAAATATAATTTCGGATAATGATTCTATAAAATTAATTTTTTATATAAACTTTATCCCTTAGGGATATAATAAAATATTTTGATCAATGTTCCCTTCTTATTTTTATATTTCTAAAAATCCATGAAATAAATACTATCAAAATTGACACTATTGATATTTTGTCAAATAATGGTTTTCTTTAATTATTTATAAATCAAAAAAAATTCAAAATATTTAATAATTATGATATGGTCTAAAATGTTCTAAATTTATCATTTATAGTATAATTTACTTCAAATCAGTAAATATTTCACCCTTATAATATTGAAATATTTGTTACCCAAGTTACAAATTAAATAGAATAACTAAGTGTTAATTAAAATGATAATTCTTAAATTTATATAAAAAATTGTCTAAAATTTATTGTTTAATGATATTAAAACACTATAAAATCTCACCTTATAAATTGGGACATTTTTGTGGTTTTGTGGGGTTTGGTTTTATTATAAATTAATATTTTTTAGGTTTTCAAAAGTGACCCTCACCTCAATTATTAAAAAGAAATTCCTCCCTATACTATTCACATTATTTTGAGACTTAAAACTCGACCATCCCCTGACCATTTACCATATAAACTTCCATATCAACATTATAGAGGTCCTGGTATTCTTCAAAGATCCACTCTAGTTCTCTAAGTGTGTATTTAGAGGAGGCACATTGAATAAGATGTAATATCATTTATCGATTATTTCAAACTTATTTCTTATTCTACTTCCTCATCATGTGTTTTTTCATTATAATGTAGTAAATATAGTATTAAATATATATTGGGAGATTATTATGACTATGAAACAACCGTAGTCCACCTTCTACCCATCCTATGGAAAAATGAAATCACCACGCAAGTGTACATACGACTTACTGTCTCCACGCCGTGGTGTAATCCATTTTTCACCACCACCTTACATGAATGGGTATAATGATGGAATTAATATATATATATATATATAATAATATAAAATTACATTTATTTTGAGAAACTATACATAGTCCACTTCAATTCCATTCAACAATTATTGGAATGATATCGTCGCGCGTGCATACGTATAACTTACCGTGTCCACAGTGTGATGTGATTCATTTTAAGAAATCATCATTAAATTATGATTATATAAATGAATTGAATGAATAAATATGATATATATTATACTAATACGATGTTGTAAATGAAATAACTATAACCTAAAAAGAGGAATAATAACGTATCTGACAAAACACGCATATGAACATAAAGTAATTAATACCCGAATAATGAGTAATAATGAAATGTTAATAACAAAAGAATGAAAATATGATCATAAATTTTATCATAAAAATGATTACTATTCTTGAATAAGTTAGTAACATAATTTAAATCATTATATAGAAGGTTTAGATACATACAAAGCATATCATACCTAAGGTAAGGGATAACTTTGAAAATCTTGTTTTTATATGAGACTATTTGTTTATAAGTATTTACTGGGTATATTTATCATCCAAGTAAATGGTTCCTAAATATTTATTTCAAAATATTATTTATATCATTATATAATTTTACCCATTGGTGAGTTTTTACTAAATGGTATGAGTGTAATATTTTTTCATTTTCAGTACGAGGTACTTTTTGACTTTTTAGGAAAAGGTACAAGATGAATTATTTCTTAACTTGTATGAAATGAATGGATTTTTACTCTATAAAAATTCATTATTTACTTGAATCTTCTGCTATAATATTTAATGTTTATTTTCACATAAAATTATTTCTTCAAATATTGTGTGGCATTTTAAGGAATGAAAATTTTTTTAAAGAAGAGAGGATATTTTCCTTAGTAATTAATTTCAAGATTTTTCTCACAAATATTTTCTATATAAGATGAAATTATTTAAATAGGTTTATATTTATAAACCTATAATTAATATTATTATTTTTCATTTATGATGGAATTTTATTTATCAAATCCATTTTTTATATCAATTATGATGGATTGGTGTTTAAGAAACACATCTTATTTCATATGTTATGATATGGTGATTGTTTTTATGTTTTTGCACACACATAATAATGGTTTAATTATGCGATGGGTGAGACCTATATCTCCTCCAATACATTTGGTAAAGATTTATATCTCATGAGATAGAGATGACTGGAATGGAAAGTAAATACGAGTCATTAATACATGGATGGAATGAGGATTGACCTCGGTTCAGTAATGGACTTTGTCCGCTATGATGGTCTTGGCAATGGGCCTTGACTAATATGAAATTATTTTTTATTCTTATGTGTGTATTCCATGAAATATCTCATCTTATGTTATGACTATTGAGATTACATTTCACTTTTATGATTTATTCCATTACAAGATATTATGATCTTTTTTATACTGGATATGATTTTAAAATGTTATGTTCTTATGGTATGATTGATTTTTTCCATACTGAGCATTTGAGCTTTCCATTTAATATGTTTCATTTCCCTAGGTCATGAATAAGGGTATTAAGAAAGATATGTCAAAAAGGAGTCTAGTTATGAAGAAATAAATGGGAGCCAATTTGGATGTTTTATGAACCAATTTTTTATGATTCTCAGTTTCTAAAGACACTAAATCTATATGGTCTTGGCGTGGGTTTTGTTATGTTATGTAATAAATATTCTTAAATGTTGAAATGATATATATATATATGTAAATTATGGGATTTTATATTTGGTATTAGAGAAAAGGTATAGATAACCATTGGAAACTAGGATGAGGGAAAATTAGTAAAAAATATAAGGATATGTCTAAGTATAGGTTAGAATCTTATGCTAGTGTTTTAGAGACGTTCATGGATATCCTAGGATAAAACCTAAAGTGTCTTAAATTAATATTTTATTCTTTAATTTTGTGGTTTTACAATTATGATTAGTCTTTCCTACACATTGCATCTTGGTTTTAGTCAATGGATGGAACTTGAGGGAACAACATTAATGTTGAATGCGACGAGCAATGCAATGGTTTTCCCCCTGAAAAACTAAACTTTATGGGAGTTAGAATGAAAAATATAGTAGATTGATCATGAAACATTATCAATCTATGAATCATGCTATAATTCCGAAAAACAAAAGAGGGAGAAACATTCTATTGAATCTTTATTTTGGTAGCATCCACCTTCAATCAGTGGGTCTTCTGATCCATTAGTGGATGAATAATGGACCAGTACCACAGAAAATATATTTTCAGCTCTACAATGTTCTGAACATTATAAATTCATCTTTGCATTATATCATTTGGAAGGTGGATCTGATCAATGGTGGAATATTATCAAGAATATTAGTCAAACTGATGAAATTGATTCCATGGAATGGGATGAGTTCATGAACTTATTTTTCAATAAGAACTTTTCTCGTAATCTTTGAAAAAATATGTAGAAAGGGTTCCATGAATTTAAGAAAAGATGATGATGATTATGTTGGTACCTACGAAGAAACTTTTATAAGACATCCAAGGTATACCTCTGGAATTATTATCCAACCTGGGAGTAAAACTGATCGATTATTTATTGGTTTAAAACCATGTATCTAAAGTGCATTATCCAAAAGGGACTTCAATAGATATATGGAAATTTTTTGATGTGATCTAAAGGTTGAGATAGAGATTGGAGAGACCCATCAGTCATATGTGTTTGATAAGAAGAGAAAAATGGAATTCAAAGGAAAATATAAATATGACACTCAAAAGAAGATGATTTTCCCTTATCATCATAGTGTGGAAAGAAACATGGAGGGAATTGTCATAAAGGGACTATTAAATGTTTTTAGTGTGGAAAAGAAATTCCTTGGGATGTTGAATGCCGAAGTGATGGGAAAAAGATATCTAATGACATGAAAAAAGAAAAGGCTACACATAATTCACATCCTGCACCTCAATGCTACAAGTTCAAGGAAATGGGGCATTATGCCAATCAATGCCCTAATCAAAGGGTTATTTATGACGATCGATGTAAACAAATTATTAAGGCCAATGACCAAGTAATGAAACTTGAAATCACTATCGGTGACGTGGAGTATGATAATGATGGGGTAAAAGGTACAATTACCATCCAATCCAAAGTTGAAAATGTTTTATTTGATTCCAGATCCACACACTCTTTTATTTATAAAGAATTTTCTAAGGGTATTGGTGTATTACCACACAAATTAGATGCTGAGTTATCTAGGACAACTCCTAATGGAACAATGGTCACATCAAAAGCTTAAAATCTTCTCTCGGTGCAGTTTGTGGGAGTGATCTTCCTATAAATATTGTGATCCTTCCTATAGTGGAATTTTATGTGATTCTTAGCATGGATTGACATTATATATATGAATCTTATATCAATTTCCAAGCAAGGGATGTCCTATTTCATATTCCAGATCAATATATGATCATCTATCAATGACAGGATGAATATAAAATTCTAATAGAAATTTCTTCCATTTTATGGATCTTGATTCCTATAAATTAAGTTTATTTATCTCAAATGGTTGGGTATAAACTCACGATTAATAACACACCCGTTTTATGGGAGTCTGATGATGTCTTTCTGAAGGATTTTCCAGCCCATCCACTAAATCATGAAGTTGAGTTTTCAATAGAACTCATATTGGGAGCTATGAATATTTGAAAGAAAACTTATAGAATGGACCTAATTCAGTTTCAAGAATTGAATAAGCAACTTGAAGGGAATCTTGATAAGGGATTCATACACCCTAGTGCATAAACTAGGGGAGAACCTGTTCTGTTTGTTAAGAATAAAGATGGATCAATGAGACTATACATCGATTATCGAGAACTTAACAATATCACTATCCTAAAAAATATACTCTTACCCACATTGAGGACTTATTTTACCAACTATGCAGAGCTCAATACTTTTTTAAGAATGATCATTGTTCAGGATAACATCAAATAAGGTTCAAAGGAGGACATACCAAAGATAAAATTCCATAGAAGGTATGGAAATTATGAATTTATAGTGATGCATTTTAGTATTACTAATTCCCCTGATATCTTCATAGATCTAATGAATAGAGTATTTAGATACTATATTGATCAATTATTGGTAGTCTTTATAGATGATATTCTTATCAATTAAAAGATCACAAAAGAACATGAAAACCACATGCGAGTTGTATTGAAGACCCCAAGAAAAGAGTTTTATTATGAAACATTTACTAGGTATAAATTTTGGATTCATAAAGTTTCATTTTTTGTGTCACATAATCTCAAGAAAAGGGATATCTAAGGATCCATTAAAAAAAAGTTATAAAATGTTGTCCAAGACCAAAATTGGTAACTGAGATCCAAATTTTTATTGGTTTGGCTAGATATTATCGATGTTTTGTGAATGATTTGTCACTATTATCTAATACACTCCCCAAGATGACTTGGAAGGGAGTTAAGTTTGTTTGTACAGTTGAATTTGAAGAGAATTTGAAAGAGATAAAAAGAATGTTAGCCAGTGCACCTACGCTCACACTTCCTTATAGTGGAGAAAGGTTTTGTGATCTATAGTGATTCATCCAAGAAGTGGTTGGGATGTGTTCTCAAGAAAAATGATATGGCAAGACTGTATGCCTCACAACTATTAAAAATTGATGAGAAAAATTACCTAACTCATGATTTAGAGTTAGTTGTGGAAATCTTTTCATTAAAGATATGGAGTAATTAACTTTATGGACAAAGGTGTTATATTTATACTGATTATAAAAGTTTAAATTATATTTTCACACAAAAGGAGATGAATATTTTCCAAATAATATGGTTGGAGATGATTAAATATTATAATTACTCAATACATTGCCTACCTGGGAAAGTGAACAAGGTGGCAGATGCTTTGAGTCTACACGACCATGCTAGCCAATCCACAATGCAGAACACAAAAATACCATATTTATGGTTTTTAAATTATTGATCTTGAAATTTTATAAGGAAGGGGGAAATCATATCTTTATAAAATGAATGTTCAATCATCTATACTAGGGAATATTAAGGAGACGTAGAAGAAAGATGTAGATCTATATAATAAGGTGAGAAATGTTTCTAAATTCAGCCATGATGGTGATGAAATAATAAGGTTCAGGAAAAAGGGTTTTATTCCTCCAATACCATAATCAAAGAAAGATCTATTGGATGAGGCCCATAATCCTTCATTCTCTATTGATCCTGAAAGAAAGAAGATGCATAGGCACCAGAAAGAGTTTTTTTGGTGGGTTGGCATGAAAAATGATGTCGCCGAATATGTATCTCGATGCTTGGTTTGTCATCAAGTTAAGGCTAAGAGACAGAAGTTTAAAGGGATTTAAAAACCATTACCCACACCAATATGGAAATAAAAAAACATCAATATGGACTTTATTATTAAACATCCCAAAAAAATTATGTTCCATAATTCTATATGGGTTATAGTTGATCACCATATGAATTTAGTACACATCATTTCAATTAGATAGGATTTCTCTCTTGATTATATTGCTGAGATATATGTAAAGGATGAGGTAAGATTTCATGGAGTACCACTTTTCATTATATCTAACTGGGATCTGAGTTTTACCTCGAAGTTCTGGTTAAGTCTTCATCATGCTCTAGATACAGAGTTATATCTCAGCACTTCTTATCATCCTAAAAAAGATGGTCAGTCTGAGAGGAAAATTCAAACTCTGGAAGACATGTTGAGAGCTTGCTCTTTGGATTTCATAGGTGGTTGGAATCAACACATACCATTGGTGGAATTTTATTACAATAATAGCTTTCACTCCAGTATTCATAAGGATCTTTATGAATATCTCTATGGAAATAATTTAAGAACTCCAACTTTTTGGGATGATGTTGGGGAAATAAAGCTATTACGACCTGATCATGTTGATGAAATTTCAGAAATGGTAAGATCTATTCAACAACACATAATAGAAGCTGAGAGTCGACAAAAAAGTTATGCTGAGAAATGAATAAAATACCTAGAGTTTGAAGTGGGTGATATGTTGTTCCTACAAATATCCTCGTGGAAGAGAGTAATGATATTTGGAAAGACTGGAAAATTGAGCCATAGGAATATCGGTCCTTTTTAAATTCAACATCATGTTGGGAAGGAAGCTTACTGATAGGCACTTCCACTGAATCTCTCTCAATTTCATGATGTGTTCCATGTGTCTATCCTGAGAAAATACATACCTAATCCTTCCCATGTACTAATTTCAGAATTCATACCTCTAGATTAAGATATTTCTTAATAAGAACAACTGATAGAGATTCTAGATCATAGTGAAAAAGTTCTATGAAACAAGACCTCTTGCATGGTTAAAGTTTTATGGAGGAACCACCAATTTGAAGAAGCTACATGGAAACTTTAGAATATGATGAGGGAGAGGTATCTGAATATGTTTGTTTCTAAGTTAGAATTTTGAGGGAGAAATTCAGTTTAAGGGGTGTAGAATGAAATAACAAGATGTTTTTATGAAATATTTTCTTCAAATAATTTTTATTATTCAGTAGATTTTTTTCACACAATCATGAGTTTAAAAAAAAGTGTGAGACACCCTTATTGTAAAATTACAATTATAGAATATCCATTAGGGTAACATGAATAATAATAAGTAACTTATGAAAAATAATTTTTAATTCATTTGATATCAATAATTTATGAAAAATATAAAGTGATATTTGTATTTTTGAGTGAATTACATTTGGTAATAAAATTAATGAGATATATTTGTGTTATATACTTAATAATATATTTTTGATATTCATCAAATGGATATTTTAGTCATAGGGTATAAATAAGACCCTATTTGATATATAAAAACCTCTTTTTTAATGGTTAATTTTATACCTTTCAATGAAGAACACATTTTAAATTAAGATTTTGACACAATAATAATATTTACATGAGAACATAAACAAGTTATTTTGAAGCTGGATATAAAAATTTACCGTGTATGATAATTATTTTCCATAAAACACACTTGGGATAAAATGATATCCATTGGAACCCACTTGGATGAGATTAGGACATTGAATTTAATTTATATAATGAAAAGTGAAATATATCTCCCTCAAACTTTTACAATTGAATTATTTTTAATATAAGGTTATACAGAAGGTAAATTCGATTATAAATTCTCATTTGAATTATAATGTGTTTTTATTTACGAGAACAATTTATTTTGAATTTTTAGGAAATAAATAATTACCTTAAAGACGTTAATGATGAAAAAAATTAATTAATTGACGATTAATCAATATAATAATTTTTATTAAAATATTAATAACAATCAAAAGGCCCAAACACATGACCAAACCTTATTTTTCTAGTATATATAGACCCTAAGAATCCAAGGGATTACTTATTAACCATTTGGAGTATTATAGAAGTGAATATGACAATTATATTATTTTATTTAAAGAGAAGATAAATTTGTCACATTCTTGTTTTAATGGTGTATAATATTTTTAATGTTTGGGTTTTTCAGAAGATAAATTATTCTAAATGTATTATTATGAAATATAATGGATTTATCTTTGACATATTATTTTATTTTTAATTTTTTTTCAACAAATAAGTATATTAAATAATTGCATAAAATTGAAGTAGTAATTATTTTATTAATAAAGATATCAAATAAATGTTACTAAAAATATTTTAAAAAATATAATTTGGGATAATTATTTTTTCGAATGAATATTTTAGATTACCATGACCCCTTAGAGAAATAATAAAACATTTTTTCTAGTTTCCCATAATATTTTTATATTTTTAAAAATCCATGAAATAAATAGTGTCAAAATTGACACTATTTATATTTTTTGACAATAAGGTTATCTTAAATTATTTAAAAATCCTACTTTTTTAAAAAATATATATTTTAATTATTATATGGTATAAAATGTTCTAAATTATTCATTTATGGTTTAATTTACTTCATAGATGTAAATATATCACCATTTTTGTATTGAAATATTAGTTACCCTAGTTAAAAATTAAATAGAATAACTAAGTCCTAATTAAAATGATAATGCTTAAATTGACATAAACACTTGTATAAAATTTATTGGTTGATGATATTAAAAACCTATATCATCTCATCTTCAAAATTGGGAATTTTTGGTGGTTTTTTATGGGGGTTCGGTTTTATTATAATTTAATTATTTTTGAGGTTTCCAAAAGTGCCCCTCACCTCAATTGTAAAAGGGTACATCCTCCCTCAAATATTCACTTCATTTTTAGCCTTCAAGTTCAGCCACTACCTAACCATTTCCCTTATAAATTTACTTTGAAACATTTTAGAGGTCCTGGTATTATTCAAATACCAACTCTAGTGCTCTAATAGAATATTTAGAGGAGGCATGTCGTAAAAGAGGAAATATCATTTACCGATTCTTTCGAACATAATTATTCTTCAACTTCCACCTAATTAGTTGTTTCACTATAAAGTAATAAATCCAATAGTACATATATTATGGGGGGTTATTATTATTATGAAACAACCATTTTCCACCTTCTACCCATCTTATTAAAAATGAAATCACCAAGCGTGCATACATACGACTTACCGTCTCCACACCATGGTGTAATACGTTTTTCACCACCAACTTACATGGATGAGTATAATGTTGGGATTAATAAATATATATATGATTAATATAAAATTATATTTATTTTTAGATACTATACACCATCTACTTCAATAACATTCAAAAATTATGGGAATGATATCGTCGCTCATGCGTACATACGGCTTACCGTCTCCACGGTGCGTTGTTATTCGTTCTACATAATCTTCATTATATCACAATTATATAAATGATGTGAATTAATAAATATTATATATATATAAAAATTATACTAATATCATGATTTAAATCATATAAATATAACCTAAAAATAGTAATAAGAACTTATCCAACAAAACATGCATAAGAACATAAAGCATTTAATTACCGAATAACGAGTAATAATGATATGTTACTAACAATTGATGAAAATATGATAAAAAAATGTTATCATAAAAATTATTATTATTATGGAATAAATCATTAAAATTATCTTAATCATTATAAATGAGGTTTGGATACAAACGAAGCATATCAGACCTATCGTAAGGTATAACTTTTCAAATCTCATTTTTATCTGAGATTGTTTATTTGTAAGTATTTAATGGGTTATATTTATCATCCACATCCATGTTTCCTAAATATGAATTTCAAAATATTCATTATATTCTTCTATAATTTTATCCATTGGTGAATTATATCTAAATGGTATGACTGGAATATTTTTTTCATTTTCGGTACAAGGTACTTCTTGACATTTCTGGAAAAAGTATGAGAAGATTTTTTTAACTTGTAAGACATGAAAAGATTTTTATGCTTTTATAATTCCATATTTCCTTGAAGATTTACCTAAAAGATTAAAAGTTTATTTTCACATAAAATTATTTCTTCTAAAATTGTGTGTAATTTTTAGGAAGGAAAACATTTTTGAAGACGAAAGGATATTTTCCACAGGAATTAATTTAATGTGTTTTCTCAAAATTATTTCCCATATTAGATGACACTATTTAAATAGGGTTATATTTTTATCCCTGTTATTATTATGATTTTATTTCTGTTATTATGTAATTTTATTTAGGAAATCCACTTGTTTTATATCAATTACGATGGAATGATGTTTAAGAAACTAATTTTATTTCATGGGTTATGCTATGGAGAATGTTTTTATATTATTGTGGAACAAGTAATAATTGATTAATTATGATATTGGTGGGACCTATATATCCCTACAGTTCATTGGGTAAAGAGAAATATCTCAGGATATAGACATGACTGGAATAGAATGTAAATCTGGGTCAGTAATACAGGGCTGGAATGAGGAGTGGACTCAGTTCAGTAATGGACCCGGTCCGCTATGATGGTCGTGGAAATGAGCCTTGACTGATATGAAATTATTTTCTCTGCTATTGTGTGTATTCCAAAAAATATCATTTCTTATTTTATGAGCATTGATAATACATTTAAATTTTATGATTTATCTCATTGCATGATATTTTTGATATTTTATATGTAGGGTAAGATTTTCAAATGTTATGTTCTTATGATATGATTGATATTTCCCTTACTGATCATTTGAGCTCACCCTTTCATATGTTTCATTTCCCCTTGTCTTAAAGAAGTTTATTAAGAAAGTTATGTTAAGAACGATTCTATTAATGAAGAAATAAGTAGAAGACAATGTGGATGTTTTATGAACTAGTTGTTTATGTTTCCATGTTTTAAAGACACTAAACCTATACGAACCTATCGTGGTTTTTTTGATTATGTAATAAATATTCTTCAATATTGAATTAATCTCCATAGGTAAAGTATGAACCAATATATTGAGTCATAGGAGTGCTCTAGGGAGAGGCTACCAAAACCATTGGACGTCAGAGTGGGGAGAAACAGCCCCCTCCATGACCCATGGTGGGGTGACGATGGGGAACAGAATCCTCTAAACCTTTACTGGACATATCCCTTGGTCGGATGACTCAATACTTTTAATATTGTTGAACATGAGTTCCAATCATCCTCCTCTAGAAGATCGTGGAGGGTGAGGTGGGGTGTGTGTGCCTAGTAGCTACAGTTTTGGAGGACTTTATGGTGGAGGCAGATCCAAGCAGAGTTTCCATGTAGGAATTTATCCTAACCATGTGCCTGTGGCCAGGAGGTGATTGGTTTCTTGTGGATGATGCTTGCAGCTTACAATACAAGAAGATTCATCTGTGAATACATATGTTTGAAAAAAAATTCCCAAGTCCCCAGTGTCATTCAATCCTTTATAGTTGGAGAGAAAGATTTGCATTAACAATGCCACAGATTGGAATACCCAACAATTAACTGCCCCATATTCTGGTGAGTTTCTTCCAGCCCTAATATTTTCATGGAGGGACCTAGAACTAGATATCTAGATCTATTGAGATGCTCATCCATCAATGACTTGAGTGTTACTAATTCCCATTATTGGAGGATAAATAGTTCACATCAGGTTCACCATTTCTATTTTCGATGCTTTTTTCAGGGCACACATCATTGATGAAGACATGTAGATTGTTTCCCCACAATCCCTCTTTACCAAGGCTGGAGGAATTCACCACCTTTCTATGGATGTTTTCTTCTAGATTTAGATGGGATGATTGGATCTAGGTTACTCCTTCCTTGGATTACTCCTCATTAAATGTTTCCCAGTCCGAGTATCCCTCATAGAGTTTTACATTGTTCATGAAAAATGTTCCATGTTCCATCTCTTTACGCATGTCGGTTAATTACACTTCTTCTGTTAGGACATTCAAAAGGTTCAAGTCAGGATAGTAGTCATGGCGAGGCATCAATGGCATGTCTGGATGATGAAACACTGGAACACCTATATTCTTCCCCGTCATAGGGATTATAAAGGGAGAAAAAACTTGAGGATTCCCACATAGATTTCGGGGTATCTTATACCATAGGCATGTCTACAAGGTTTTCCTCTGCTTCCCATGTTTTACATGGGGTATTCTGTGAGTATAATTTCTAGTGAAAACGAATTAGACTGATCAAAACACTTATGAGAGTGGACCATATGGGTATGTCCCTTGGAGGGAGCACCTGGAAGGTTTAGTGGATAGATGGATCAAAACACCCAATAGGGGAAATTTGACAACATAAAAAATTATCCAAGAACCAATGAGGGTAGATAAGGGGGTGGACCCTAATGAGGGGGACACCATGGTTTACCATTGGCTGAGATTGATCCTTGTGGAGGCTTCATATGTATCCATATGGAAGGGAATCATAACAGATGGAGTACAAATGGATGATTTGAGGAACTGGATTAGATGAACATGGTGAAACTGATGTAAAGATGACAAAAATTGTATTAAACCTCAGTGTGGTGTCCTACGCACCCCACATGGGAGGCATGGATCAAAGTCTACACAGTTCTAGAAAAGGGGAAATGAGTCACCTAAGGAGGAGTCTCGTGATAATGGATGCATGGATGGGACCCAAAGGAAGTTGAACCTCTCGGTTGAGGCATGATCTTCCCGAAATAGTAGGTATTAAGAAAGAGACTAGTACGAGACATGGATGATGGGATTGAACCTCAAGAAGGATTTTTACGTATCCTTGTGGTCAGGAATCAATGTCCACATAGTTCAGGATGTGGAATAGAATCTACGTGTACACAAAGGATAGTGACCTAAGGACATGCAGGGGCTTATTCATGGTTGGAAGCCCATCACAAGAGGGATACTCTTGGTTGGAGGAGTACAGGTCGAGTGCGGGGTTTATGCATGGTTAGTCACCTGAATGGACCAAAACACCTCATGGAGGTGGATCCAAGAGATATGTCTCAAAAGGGAATATGCCACATCATAACAGTACATCCTTATGAGGGAGAACCAATGTTTACCATTGTTCATGGTTGAACCTCATGGAGGATGCTTAAGTACCTTGTATAGAAGATAGGGATCAAAACCCACATTGTTCGAGAATACAGTTTAATATCATGTGGTATGAAGGTGACCGACATGAAGTGGTTGGGACTGATGGATGATGGGCTTGAACCTTGGGGAGGCTTCCTATGTATCCCCGTGGTAGGGAATCAAGGTCCACATAGGTCAAAATAGGGTGTGGTGCTTACGGACTAAGATAGCGCATGAGGGTATCATGGTCAATACTCACTCCAAGCCCATGCGAGCTATACTCAGTGTGAGAAATAAGAGGCAGTAAGGGACCTGAAAATCATGTCATGAGAGATGCAGCCACGAGGGATGGTGTAGGGATTATGCATGGCTAGAAGACCAGGGTGATGGAAATCAGGGATTACTCACAGAGGAAAGCATGAGGATGGTGTCCAGATGTACAAGGAGGATATGGCCATCGTAAAAAGAGCACTCTATAGAGGTTTTTTGGGTCATTATAAGAGGATGCATGAAGCACGCATGGGGAAAAAGCACAATGGGAAAGAGGAGGATTATCAAAAAGGAGGGGAGAAAAGGCTCCCTATCTCATCCCCTCTCCAGTCATCTCCGGCCTGCCACACATGCGACAAATCACAATTTAACATCATACGTTGGGGACATGGGGTTCTTGACAGTTTAACATTCTACAAATCAGATGATGAAGACTCTATCATCACCCCTTGGACTTACATGAATTGTACTGACCCACACATCAGGAGGGTAAGGAACATGTAATTCTAGGTATTAATGAGGTGTAGGACTGGTCGATATAAGGTTCCATGTTAGCGTATCAATATGAATATGAAATATATGTTAGCATACCAATGAAAAGAAAAATGAGGTATGGAAATGCAACACAGAGTGACACTTAGGGAACGCAGACATCACTGTGCACAAGTATGGGGGATGCATGGAAGAGGTCTGCACAAGATAGGTATGTTGCACACAATGGGGGTTTGAACATGGCCCTTCATAATGAAGACTAAAAATTGAACATATAGGAAAGGGTGCACAAAATATGGGAGTATTGCATGAAAAATCAGTGACTACAAGAAATTTTGGAGCCAAGTGCACAAATGGAAGGTGTTGAGTGCAAGATGGTTGCACAAGGGTTATTCTTGTGCATAAGAATGATCTTTTTCATGCACATGACTTGGGAAAAATGGAAACGGGTGAGGGTGAAGCCCTATTGGGCCCACCTAAAGGGTCCCATGAGAGACTTGTCACGCAAGATCTAGTACCTTGATAGGATGACTTTGATGTTGTCACAACAGGGGTCATATTATGCACACAGAACCGGCATGTACTTCCCTATTTATAGGAAATAATTGTGACAGTGGTGCACAAGGTGGGCTACGTGCAAGGGGTCGTTTGGTGTCATATCTTGAACAGAAGATGTTTTAGTGCAGACATCACTCTTGATAGTTAACTAGACACTTTAGCGCATCTAACAAGGATGTTTTTGGGTGTTTGGAGAGAATGTTCCCCATTAATGTTGTATTGGGAACACAAGAGCTTTTCACATGCATATAATTCTTATGCACCACCCTCAAATCTTGCATGAAACTGTCTTGGGGTCCTTGGGATTTTCCATAGAATCAAAATATGCATTTTGGTTTTTTAAATCGGTCGATCCAGGGACATAAGAGAAATTATGTGCTAACACCTATATTAAATAAAAGTATTACAATAAACAAAAAATTATTACATTTAGAGGATAAAGAAAAAATTAGATTTAGTTTTTAAATTAATTACTCTTTTTTAAATAACATTGAAAATTATTTTACATTTTATACAAAAAACTAAAATAATGAATATTAAATGATGATTTTTAATACTTCATCATCTGTACTAATATATTTGAATTCATTAAAATAGATATTGAAATGAAATAATATCAATAACACTTAATGTTTAATTATTTTCAATTATAGAATATTTTCTTCATGTTTTGAATTTTTTATTTAAAAGCTAAAATTATAAATTTTAGAATTTTTATTTAATAAAATGAAAATAGTTTTTATAGTCAGAATATAAATATTATCTTATGATAAAAATCATTTTTCTTCTCAAATAAATTAATTTTTAGGTTAGTAGTAAAAAATAGATTTTGCTAAAAACTGTCACTTTTGTAACATTATCATAATAAAAAAATGACGTAATTTTTTTGAATATATATATATATATAAGTAAGATAATTCATTTTAAATTTCTATGTTATTTTTATAAAACTTATGTATATCATTTTGTAAATAAAAATAAAATTTTATTCTAAAACATTTTTTATTCACTTATATTATAAATTGATTTTCATCACATGTAAAATTATATATATCTAAAAATATTTAATGTTTTATATCAACATAATTATATTATTTAATAGTTAAATTTCATTCTTTTTCATAAAATTTTGATTACTAATATTAATGTTAATGACTATGATATTGGAATAACTATTATTTTGAAGGAATTATTTTATCAATATTATGTAATTTTTATCGAATAAATTAAATTAACATATTTAAAATGAGTAATATAATATTATTTTTAAACACATAGATAATTACATTAAAACACATTTAATTCTTAAATAATTATAAATAATATTTTGTACACATCATGGTTAAAACACATTTTTTTTCTAAAAAACGTTTTTCTATATATAAGTTGTTTTAATTTAAAAGTTATTTTTATCCATCTTTGAAATTGAATTAAATTAAATATAGATATAATTTTGGTTCTTAAAACCCAAATTGTGTATGATTGGTTATATTATATTTTTTAATAAGTTATAATATACTTATTTAAATACTAGTTACCATTGTAAAAAAAGAAAGTAAAAAGTAAAAACCAAAGAATAAATTACGTTCAATATGTTTAAAACACATTTCAAAATATTTGGTTGTAGATTTATCAACACAATATCACTAAACAACATATTATTTATATATTTTGTAGTTTTGTACCTTGAATATTTTAATGATATCATTGAAAATTAAAGGGTGTTATCGAAAGATCCATTTTCATCACTTATAAAATGAGAAACATCCACCCTTGTATGAAACACCCATTCCTTTTATTTACTTCTTGAAAATATTCCATTTTATCCACATGTCATCCGATCTCATTTTCATAATCCATTGGTTTCAATTTTTATACTAATCCCTTCTTTTCTAGGGGACTTTCAAGAGAAAGTAAAGAATCCCAAAGCGAGTATTTCTTAATCCTTATCCTTTTTCTTGTTAATAATTATCTTCATAACCCATCGTACCATTGTAGTTTTATAACCTCAGTATAATTATTAAGCTTAATTTTTATTTTATTAATTTAAAGCCTTTATTTTTTTATTTCCATTAACTTATAAAAACAAAAGATAGTTAACCGTGAGTTGTGTGAATAATCACCTCCATGACGTAGCATTTTTCATCTTCATATTGATTTTATTTCAATATATAACCCACATAAAATATGTTTCAAAGACTTAAAAAATAAAAATAAAATCATTATTATTCTGTTATAATGATAGTATACACTTCATTAACCATACTCACCCATCAAGATATAGTGTGGTCATGTTTGGGGTTGGTTTAACCCCGCACCTGAACAATGTTGAAAAACAATATCATAGATGACTATGGGAACCTAAATAACAAATTTATTATACATTAATATGGAAACAATGATTAATTATGGTACTTGATAGGTTATATTAAGTATATAACTTATTATTAAAATATCTTCTTTGTTTACTAAAATTACTAAAATAAGTCGACATCGATTCAATTTTCATGCAAAAAGAAGAAAAAATTATATAATAAATAAATATAATATGAGAATAAATTGTCCATATTAAATTAAATATATAAGAATAATTTTTCTAAGAAGGTATCTAATAAATTTTATTTGATGATTCATTACCATTATCGTTGTTTCTTTTTCTAATGAAAAAAAGTGTTCGCTGAGACTGAGATACAAATGAGGGAAAGATAGGGGGTAATAATGAAGACCAAGTGTGTTACCATACACAATGGATGCACCATTTGAGTGAAAACAACCTAAACTGGAGATATAGGTGACTTAATCACTTGGAGAAGTAATGTACGCTAGAAATTCCACCACACTATTACCCGTGCACCTTGTATGGAGGACCTATGTGTGATTATTGATGAGGCTTATTCACTTATGGATACAGTAAGAGACAACCCATAGAGTGACACAAGTATCTTTTAAGGAGTTAAATTGGATTTTGGAGTCCATTTTTACTTCTTTCAATTCAATGCTTCTCTCTCTACAGATTTGGAGACCCATAAGCATTATCATGCATTCGACCTGAAGAGAGTTGCTACACCCAAATAAGGAAAAGAATGGAAAGATAAAAAAACCTCTAGTATCCCAGACCAGTCCACCACTACGCATTTAATTTTTTTTATACTACCTATTAGATATATAATATCATAAATTAACTTTATTCATGGAATTTTAACTCCAATTTGAAAATCTCTCTTATAATAGGAATTTGTTAGAATGTTTCTTAAGTTGTAAGGGTTTTCATCTCAAATTAATCTATTTGAGACAAGTTTTATATTATGAGTCTCATTTATTTTATGTGATATATATTCATTTTGACACTTTATGATTATATGGCATTTATCTTTTAAATTTAACATTTTCTACATCACAAGTTGCATGCAACACCGAGTTTAAAACCAATCTATAAAATTAAATATTAACATGAAATTGGAATAGTAATGTGACCGTTAGGAGTGGTAATTTGGCCATTATAATAATAACCTCACCTACGAGAGTATAAATAAAATTTAGGTATATCATTAATGAAAATCAGATATATTTATATAATGGAATAAGTAAGTACATGTTTTAAAAATGATAAATTAAGTGTTGGTAATTTTGGTGAAACATTATTTTTTATTTATACTTTTATAAATAATATATTAATTTAAAAAAATATTTTCATAAAATAGGTTCATAAATTAATATTTATTTAATTATAATTATAATATAATTTTATGAGACCATAAATAAATTTTCAAAGTGTTGTAAAATTTGTTATAATATTAAAATCAGTATTTTTTCTAATAAATGATGATTTTATTGAAAAGTGAAAATTATCATATTTAGAAAATAATTTTCATAAAATGGAGTCCATTTTTGAAATCTACACTTCAAAAAATGGTTAGTGTGGATGTTTTGGATTTTTGTAAAATAGTTTAATAATTTATGAATAGTCAAATACAGTAATTTATGGAATTTAAAATTATAAACCAAATATATCAATGTTTGAGTCATGGCTAGTGTATGGAGGATGTAAGCACCATTATGTCAAAATAACATGCACTAGTTACAGTAAATAGTCACAAGAATGAAAACTAATGATATTCATGAGCCAAAATAATAAACTATTTAATAAAATAATCAAAAAACACCCCTCTCCCCCACTATAAACACCACTTATCACCACCTATTCTCCTCACACCTTTTAAGATTTGGATATTTCTTATATTCTACTGATTTTCTATCCAAAGCCTATTCCCCACATCCATGACCTTATGGTCTTACCAAAATACTAAATCCATGTGTCTTAAGGAGGTTCCCAAGGAGATGATATCTAGGAGGTAAAATCCTCATTATTTATCTTTTAATTTATTTTCTTTTCGTATCCTATAATCACCTAAAATTACAAAAAAATAATGATAAATCCATTATAATATATAAAATGGAATGTGATTATGATAATATAATATTATTAATCATGCCTCTTCTCTTATTTTTTATTTTAGAAAAGAAAGCATCATCCATGATGTATTGATTCACCACCTTCATGGATGACGAGTTTTCATTTTCCATTACTACCTTCAAGTCTAGTTATAAAACAATAATTATTGATTAATAATATTTTAATTTATATATTATAAGTTTTTTCATTTCTTATGACTAATATGTAAACAAAACGTTGAATAAAATGACACTTGTTCATGATGGTGGTAACAACCATCAAAATAAATCAAGACATTATTATCAACATTTTATCTATTGAAGCATACTCATACCATATAAAAAATGGTATATGATGCCATTAAAAATTATTGAATTTAATTAATACTAAATAATTTCACTTTTGTAGAAGTTACTCCCATTTGAAAAGAACTCCCATATTTATACTCAAGGGAACCGACCACAATACCATGAAACTAATTCTCTAGGAACAACGACATTAAACAATATAACTCATATAGATTTCCATAAACGAAATTAATAAAATTATATTAAATAAAATATATATTGCATAGGTTTTTCATTAATTAATTAATTTATATAATTTTATTTTCTAGGACAATTAGTACAAGTGAAAAATGATTTCAGACATTAGGTATGAGTTTTCTTATCTCACTTTATTTCTGTGAGATATTCCTTATTCACCACTTATTCCATATGTGTTGTTCATGTATAATTACATTTGATATATCATATCATAAATCCATTTATCATCATGATATTAAATTTTTCATTTGATAATTATTACTTTTATGGGGTATACGGTCCGAATAATTACAATGTGGTAAGGGAATTATTAATAAAATTATAATTCTCTGGGTTAGACTTCTACTCTGGTTATTATATCATGCTATGATTATGTGTGGAATGAGTTTTTTTATTGTATGCCATATTTACACTTGTTTAATGTAGATTTATAGATTATATGTAACACCCGAAAATGGTAAAGGGTTAAATGGATAAATGATATGACTCATGTCAACAAGGTGCATCTTTCTTTTTCGGGAGCCTACCTGATTAGAACTCCACAGTTAAGCATGCTTGTCCTGGAGTAGTAATCAGTATGGGTGACCTTATAGGAAGTTTCCCAGGGTGTGTGTGAGTGAGGACAAAACACACTGAATGAACATGTGTTGGCCTGTGGGGACAATCATTAGTCAGATGACCCATTGGGTTTCGATTGTTATATGACCATTGGTCAATATGACCATTGGAAACTAAATGTTGTGATTATTTTCTAAATACAAGTGATCATGGTTAATTAATTTAGAAAGAAGATTTTATGGCCTCATCCAGTAGTCTCGAGCTGATCAAATCCCATCTGACAGAACTTGGGAAGGAGGTAGCACCACTGGTCTTTGCTCTGGACCAAACCCAAGCCAAACTTCATCGTGTGAAACTGGAACGAAATCGCCTTTTCGAGAAGTTCAAGTTGATAGAAATCACCACTCGAGCAATGTTGGCCTAGCCAACCAAAGATTTTATCACCTTAGCACACCTTACACTTAGATCCTATGTTGGTGTTATAAGGGGCTATGTAATGAGAACATAGCTGCCTTATGTAATCCTTTGATAAATAAAAATTTTGATTTCTTCTTATGGTGAAGATGGTGAATTTACCAACTGTCTGAATTAATTTAGGATGTATATTATTGATGAATTTTGGAAAAAGGATATTTTAAAATATTTATATAAACCTTAAATAATTAATGATGTGTAAAGGTTTTCAAAAAATGGTCTTCTTCAAATGTGTTCACTAAGAAATTTAGAGTCTAATAAGATCAACTTAATTTTTGGTGAATAGTAATTTATGAATAGTGATTTTACGCTTAGGATTAGTAATGTAACAAAATTGACTAGTAATATAACTTAAAGAAAGTATTAATATAATATAGGCACCTTGATTGAGTAATGTGATTCAATAAAATAGGTAAATAACTGTTTCAAAAATTATTAGTCAATTATTAAATTTTTCAGGTGAATAGTGTTTTTAATTAAAAATTAAATTAAATATATTTTGAAAATTATTTTTATAAAATGGAGTTCATTTTTGAATTCAGAGCATCGATATTATGTTAACGTAATATTTGTGGAGTTTTCTGAAAAAATGAATTTTCGGTGAATAGTGCTTTTTATTTTTTAAAATTAAAAGTATTGAGAAAATTATTTTTATAAAATGGAGTTCATTTTTGATGTCAGAGCATCGATATTATGTTAAGGTAATTTTTTGGGATTTTTCTGAAAAAGTTGGATTTTTGGTGAATAGTGAATTTTCAGTTTAAAGTTTCAGCTGTTTAATGACATCATTATGAATGTAATAATTATTTAATCATTATAGTGGACTTGTGAATAGTAATATATGTTATGAGGTGTCCCATGTGGCCAATACCATAAGGAAATAACATTTAATATTACATAGTGTTTCCAATACCACCTATGACGTGTCCCTTAGCCATTAATGCCTTGTCCCCTCACTTCCTCTATAAATACCAAGCCATTCTCTCATCCTTTTGATTCCAAAATCCTCATCAACGAAGTTCTGGTCTACTTACCACCCAAGGAGTCCTCCCAAGGTTCCCCCAATCCCTCAAGGTCCCAACCTTCGAGTTTTAAGATTTACGTTTTAAGGTAAGGGATCCTCCCTCTCTCTTTCTTTTCAAGTACTCTCTTTTGTGTCATTTATTTAATGATCCATGTTCTTATATTTGAGGATGTTATTTTATATTCATTCTAACTTAATTTTCATGTTCATATGATGAGAGACCCCCTCTTTCTCACATCAATTCATTTTAAGAATGTTTAAGTGGCGCTGTTAGACTGTCGAATTTTTGTAAGGGATTCTTTCACCCTCCTCTTTTAAGGAATGACTTTCTTTATGTCATGTCTACTAGTTTCCACATATTTATGTTGAGGGTATGTTATTATATGTTCTTATTAATTTCCATTTTATGTCCAAATGATGAGAGACCCTTTCTTCTCTCATCAATTTGTTTTCTGAATTTTTAAGTGACGCTGTTAGGTTGCCGAATTTCTCATAAAAGGAATCATATCTTCTCTTTTCTTCCATGTTTCATTTACATGTGGTATGTCATTCAAATACCCATTCCATGATCTTATTCAGTACATATACTATTTTATGAATTATCTATTTGTGTTTTACCCTTGTCCCCTCTCTTTTCAAAGTTTTCTAAAACCCTATAACATAGTCGTTATGCTGCAGAATTTTCATCTCAAAATGTCTCTCTATTTTTCTCAAATTCTTTTATTTAATTAGGTGAATAGTCAAAGATCATTCTTATATATGGGTATTCACACATATATAAAACTGTTCTATTTTAAATTCTGGAATTTACATACATGACACCCGCTTTCATTTTTCATGGGTTTAAAATGACATAAAGATCATGTCTTAAAATCCGTTTTTAAAACAATATGATTATGAAATGAAACCCATTTATTTTATGCTATATGGGTTATTAATGAAATGTTTTATGATGATATATGTGTCTCACATGATAATAAATAAAAATTTAATGGTGCTCCCTGATAGCACTCCAATGCATTGGGTAATGATGTAATCTCTAGGGATTACAATTTTAACGATACCTTGGTAATTTTAAGTGACACCTTGGGGATGGACCTTGGTGATATGTTCATGATTGTCTAAGATAAATGTTGTAGCCACATCTTCAAGTTATAAATCTTGTTCTTTTCATTATAATATTCCTCATGATCTCTTTCTCATGCCTTAAAGCTATTTATCATGACTTTATTGACGTATATCAAGTTCACATGTGAAATATTTCTCTTGTTTCCCATACTGGGCCTTCTACTCACCCTTTCCTTTGATGTATGTTCCCAGGTTATGGGAAGCAGTAATGAACTTAGGATGAACAAATGAAGAAGCCTTTCAAGTGTTTAAGAAAAAAAATTTATGTTGTCATTTATTAAGTTCCTGGTTTTGAAGACACTAAACCTTAAAGATCCTCTATTTTGTAAGATGTAATGAAAAGTTATGTTATAAAAAGGTGGGATGCCACATTATACACATAATAAATTCATTTGGTTAATGATCACACTTTATTTTAAGAATACTCTTTTAAATTATTCTTTTTTCCAAGTTTAAAGGATTTTTTTTAAACATATACTGTATGAGTGGATTTTCCCAATTTCATGACACCTTAGTTCCATGAAGAATCCTTTTGCAGTTTACAATATCACATTATAATAAAATTAAATATTTTATAATTATGTGGATTTTTTTTAAATAAATAAATTCAATGTTAAAGTCTTATTTTTATAAATAATTTTTCATTTATTTTATTAGAGTTTTTTCATATAATATAATAGTATTTGTTAGATATTATGAATAATTTTGATTTATCTCTTATGATACCATATAATTTTTTTTATTGAATTGTTTATGATCAGTTTAACTGTGTATGTCATATTTTGATACCACTCATCATATTACACTACATGTTTTATGATTAATTTTTGGGGAAAGTTATTCCATATACTTGTTTTAGTATGAATGTATATCTATGTTTGATACCTTTCATAATAGGAATGAATTGAACGTAGTGATTATTGTGTGAGGCCCTTTGTTTACCATCAACGCATCGGTAGGTCTCATGAGGTAAACTAGTTTGGGTATTTTCTGATGTCATAACCAATTACGTATGGCTTCCTGGACAAATCCATGATGGTTTGATGCCCCAAATTATTAATTTCCGGAATATGATATTAGTTATTGATAATCAAAGATATTACTCAACTTTTAGAATATCCATGGTTATGTTTCATTCTCATGTGATTATTTATATAGAATTATTTGATCAACTTTTTTCCCTACCATAATATAATCATGATTTTTTTAATGTCATGTGTTTTTAGTTATTCACCTTATCTTATTGTTTATGTTTATTTATTATATATTATACTATATTATTACCCTTCCTGATCATCTGACCTCACCCCATTCTTATGTTTTAGTTTTCCTATGGAAGCCAATATGTATATTATGATTTTCATGTAGGGATAATCTTGTAGAATATGGATGTTTCCATAGGATTTTCTATGTTGTTTTAAATTTCAATTTTCAAAGTATAAAATATTTCTATATTTGGTTTTCCAAATATACAATTCTATTATTTCCTTTGTGATGTGATCACTTGGTCATAGTACCAATGTAATAAAGTAAGAAACCCACTCCGAGAAACTGGAGTCGGGGGTCTTTACATGCTTCCTAACTGATATATTATATCATTAAATACATTTTATTCATCGTAATTTGTGTTCAAATTAAATATCTCAATTTAAAAATGTTTTTATTTAGAAATAATCAAGTGGTAAGGGTTTTTTACTAAATTCTCATTTATTAAGTTAAAATTCTTCTTTCTAAATAAATTTCAAATAGGCTGGGAAAATATTCCATGAGAATATTTGATCTAGCTTCATCTGGTCATCTTAATAATTTTAGGAGACTTTGAATCTATCTATTCATGGGATCAACAAAGTATTCATAGAAGCTTTAGGAAAATAGAGTAGCATATAATCTTATGATTGAGTAATCAATGTATGAGAATATGTATCAGGTACAAACGCATGTTCCACTATATTGTTTCCATGAGAGGATCTTTGTCTTAAGAAGATATTTCCTCTAAACTAGAAAATTGAAGATATTAATTATTTAATACTTACACCCATTTAATTATTAAAATCACTGGATCTATATTTAATTCTCCAAAATATATCCACTATACATTTGAATGTACTACAATGTTTAAGTTAGAAACCTTCAGTTGTCTTTACATAAAACATGGTTAGTTTGGATCACTTTTGGTTATCACTGTTAATTAGAATAATAACCTAATTTTATCTTATGTTCAACTAATTTATTTATATTTAAGAATCATTATTAATTCATAAAATTGGTTTAATCCTTCATGTGGTCACTTCAATGGTTCACATATTATCTTCTTTCCTTTATATAGTAGCTTCATCTCCTCACATGGTAACCTCACTTATATATATGGTAGGTACTTTGTTCTTGTGGTAACTATAATAAAAAAAATGGCGGGTATATATATTATTGAAAATTATACTTACATATCACATAATAACTTGGTTTTTCATGTGGTTGGTTGATTTTCGATGTGTAGTAGTTTGAGTACAGATGATGTCACTTGAACATCAATGCATGGTCAGTTCATGACTTGGGTAGAATGCGCTCAATTGAATCATTGTTAGTTAATTATACATGTATTATTTTTAGAGTTAAAAGTGTGGTAGGTACCACATAGTAACATGAAATTTAATGTCAGTTCAAATTGTTCACACTGTAAGTAAATTATACAGGCAGTTGGTTGACACGGTTGGTTCATGACATAGCCAATTTTATCAAATTGGATAGAAACTAATTTACAATCATAAAATGTCAAATTAATTTGAAACATAATAGAAATTAGTTGGGATCATTAAAATTATGAGGTGTTAGACTAAGACTACACTCATATATAAATAACCTTCGTAAATATTCTTAGCACTCTAGTGAAAAACACACCATTAATGTTAGTTTTTTTTCGTTTCTATATCAGTTGAAAATCACTGTTAATATAGATTATGTACAAAGTGAGACTCTCAACATTGATTTTTCTAAGATAACATTGTTAATCCTTCTATAAGAATATATATAGAAGCTTTTAAATTTCCATTTTACAAAAAACTAATGTTGAAAACAATTATACTAATATTTCCACATCAGTGTTCAATAAATGTAACATGGAAATACATTTCAATGTCAATTTTAAGAAAACCTGGTGTGAAAATACCCACTAGAAAGGATTTAAAGGATGTTTTTTTCCTATATACAACATTGAAAGTTAATAAATGTTTTTAAAAATTAATTATTTGAAAATACATAATTCTAAACATGTAATCACAAAGTGTAGAACACAAAAGATGCAAACAAATCGCACAAACAATAGCAGAAAAACTCATTGAAATCTTTCACACCATCTTTTAAATATATTTATCAAAATGAAACTACAACTTAAAATTATTCAAAATTATAAAATAGTCATAAATTTTTTTTGATGATGTTTCAATATGTTCATAATATATAGAAAAACATCACAAAAAACCAAAAATGTAAATGTTATAAATTTAAAAATATTACATATTTTTTTAAATTATAAGCGTAATAAATAAATTATCCTTTTTAAAATATATAATTTTTACGTTTGGTATTATCTCAAAAATTAACCATAAAACATAACACTAAAATAAAATATTCTCTTATTGATGATTTAACAGTGTTTATAAAACAATAATTTTATATATAAATAGTTTATATGTAAGAAAAAAACCAGTATTCAATAATATAAAAGTTATCTACTCAAATTTCCATGTATTTAATTTTTATTTGTTCTAGTTTTGAAAAGTGGGCCTGGTTGAATTCAATCCATGACCAATTTTAATTTCAAATATTAATTATAAAAACATTTCAAAAATGAAGATATTAAGATTAAATTACTAAAATAATAGAATAAAACTTACTTATTTAACAATATGCTAAATTTTCTCCCACCACCACCCAATGAAGAGTTTAACAAATATGCTTTACATTCATTTGGGTAAAATATACATAACATCCAATTTCCACTAAAATATTAAATTTTAACTAATAATAATAATATATTTAATAGTCATTAATAATTATATACGTGTTACTACAAGTCAAGGAATTGGGAAATGTGACATGTAATTTTTTTTTAATATTTTTGATATTTATTAAATTTTGGAATCGTGGTTCAAGTATTTCATAGTTTTGAAAGGAGTTCTGGATCCATAAAACCGTAAAAAGGTGAAATAATATTTTACAAAATGAGTGTCTAGATAACTGATTATAAATTTAATTAAATATATAAATAAAAAATATGTTTACATAAAGAAATTAAATTTATAAATAATATTTACTCACATGGAAAACAACTGAAACATGGGTACAATGAGATCCTAACCCTTTAAAACATCCATGATGTCAATTTTAAATAAATTTAACTTATAATTTATTCCATATATATCAAAACTCATTATAAAAGAATAATAATTATCTAATATTTGAAAAACATGTGTTATCTTTATTATCCTATTAACACCCTGAGGTGTATCTGAAGGTGCTGGTTTTAGAAATTTTTCTTTCCATTGTAATGATTCTTTTATTTTTATATAATACTATATATGGTATGTGTATGATAAAATTTAAGAAATTATGAATTTATTGATAAATAAAAAATGAACAACAATGCATACCTCATATGTCAGTTGGTGAAAAATATTAGTAGGACAAAGAAATAATTGAACAGTACTCTATCCAAGTATAGACACCTCCTTAGTAGGTAATGGAACTAGTGAACTTGGATTAATAATACCATTTATCACCAAACTTAAATTACCGAAATATAAAATATAATAATGTAAATAATACCCATGATGAATTAAAATTTGGTATGATACAATATGTACATGGGGATCTGTATTATGAAACACAGAGTATATAATCAGTTTGAATGCATAGGTGGAGGATCAGGGTAGGAAGCCTACACAAGATGCATATGTCCCACCACTTCTGTAAGAAACTATTCTATAGATAATTTAATTCTATCATATATCAACTTATTTAACTATCACAACTAATTTTTCAATGAATATATTTCTCTCTTGTGTTTCCCCCATCTATGTCGTACTAAGGGAGTGAATGAAAACTATTTTAGAACTGATACAATCTTTACACCCTCCAATGCAACCAGAGTGTTTTATCATTCCAAAAGAAGATGTAAGAATAATCATCCTACCCTCATGGATAATGTTCCCCTATGTCATTTTATCCAAAATGTAATCCTAAAATAATATTTTCAAATGTTATATTAGTGAGATAAAATTAAAAAATAGTAATATAGAAAAAAATTAATAATTAAATTCATATAACCTTATCATGTTATTTATTTATTATATTTAATTTACTTTTATTTCATTCTTTTCCTTATACATTTTTTATTATGAGGTAGGGGATATGTAGGGTCATATAGAACCTGTTCAAATCCAATACTTGACCTTTCACGTAATTGATTATATTTTTTTAGTTAGTATAGTACAAGAATTCATTGATCTATACATTTTTTAAACCACCACTAAATGGTTTCCTAATGATTTCTATAAATCATTATGAAATTTGGAATCGAGAATCAACTCATGTTGTTTTCACAAATTTAGCATTGGGATTGGGAAGTCTCACAAAACATTATTTATTGGTAGCTAATTTACTTTTTTGCAGAATTTATTGGTTATTAAATAATTTCAAATATTTAACGTTGGTTTAAACCATAACTATAATTAATAATATATAGTGGCAGTTTCAACTACCAAAAAATATATTTTTACAATATATAATGGAATTTTAAACCTCCACCACATATAGATTTTCAAAAAATAAAAAAATATAGAAGTTTCATTAAATACCCAAATAGTTAAAAAACTAAAAACATATAGCAATGATCACAAAAATATACATTTTAAGTTATTAACATACATACCTAATGAAAAAATAAGCTACTTATAGGGGTTCCAGTCTATATAGTATAAAATATCTAATACATAAGTACATGAACAAATAAAACCAACATGATATTGTGTGTTAGGTAGTTCATTATGAAATACCTAATATATCCTGACAATTATACTATTACCCAATTCTCCCACATCATTATAAATCCAAATCACATGATCTATGTGTAGTTATATACAACATAAATCTTACCCAAATTGATTAACATGAAAACTATAGAAGATATAAAAATTCCATTTATCCCTTAGAATACCATCTCACATCAATAAACCCATAGAAATTTCAATCCTTTATTTCTCCAAGGAACCATAAAAGAATCTATCAAAATGATGTATGGTATGACATGATGATAATATCTCAAAATACCAATAAACCACCTGATCGAAAATAAATTCTTAGTTATATTAAAATTCTTCATGGCCTCAACATTCTTAATGTATAATGATATCCCTTATTCTTATAAAAACACCCTTTAAATTTCACTCCACTAATATATAATTGATGCATTTGGATATTATTAAGAATTCATTGATGAAATAGTGTTCATAGTATAATCTATAGTCATATATCTTGTTATTACTATAATTTAGAGTATGTAAAGTCATTATTAATGAAAATAAATTTGAATGGATAGATATATAGATGAAAAATAATATTTATTAGGTAAATAAAACTATTTTTGGAATTCATAAACATGAAAACCACCACCAAAAATAACAAATTAATTGTTTTTTAGGTTGAGTGAAATAAAATATTTCATTAACATAAAAATAACTACAAAAAATGAAATTCATTACAATATGGATAAATTAAAAATAATTTACAAAAATTAAAATTTAATAAAACCACATGTATATAAAAATATAAAAATTGAAATATTCATTATCTCACTCTTCAATAGGGATAAAAAATATAATAACTATTTAAGGAATAATTTTTTTTAAAGATGATAATAATACAAAATTATAAATTAATGAATGAGATGAGTGATTTTATTGAAGCATGTGTGGTTATATAGAGTAATGTAATATGTCTGTTGGGCTTATATGACCGATGGGCTTAAATAGATACTAGTATTATATAGTTGTTTGGAATATATGGTTGTTGGGTTCAAATGTGTGTGCATACCATCATTTTAAACAAGAATTGTTAATTAGAAAAAAATAGAAATTATCACATACAAAATAGATTTCATGTTACAAAAATATATATCAAATTAAATTCAATAAGTTAAAGATAATGAGCTTAGTTACACTACACTACCACTAAATCCAATGTCAAACAGCATAGCTACCCACCAAACTAAGAACATATCCCTCTTTGTCTTTGTCTCTACTCCCATCTCTTAGAACCAGTATGATTTTTTTTATTGAAAATTAAATAGTTATGACTATTTCAATTTCATTTTAAAACAAATAAATGTTTTTTTAATAAATGATTATGAAATTGTGTAATTTACCAACCAACTAAAACATTCTATAAATACAATCTCATCGAGGACACATCCACCTGTCTTATAATATAATTTAACCAATGATTCCTACATGTAAATGGACTTCACATCATGTACATGTGTATGAGTCCCTTAAAGTTGGATTGTGTTCCCATGTAGGTGAATTGTTTTTTTCATTGAAAGGAACTACCTATGAGAATTTAGAGGTAGGGAGTAACTAAAACCAGGAGTATATGCTACTGAAAATAAGGTGACCTACCAAACACCTCAGATGGTAACTGTCTTAAACCTATCCTGCACACATGACTAGGATGATCATTCCAAATTACTCGACCATCTGGATCATCCTATGAGACCGAGAAGGGTGTCATGGGATTAGAAAACCATAGATTATTTTTTTACCTCTAAATCAAACATCATTCAATTTTTTGTAATATTTATTAACAAAGTGACTATTGAAAATAAAGTGTGATCATATATGATATGGAATATACTAATAACAATACTAGTTATCAAATGAATTTTTCATTGTGAATTGATATCTAAATTTTTAACAAATAATTTTTTTTTATAAAATATAACACCTATTTTTATTAACTATAGTATGATGATATTAATTGAAAAATTTCATTTATATAATTGGATTCAAACATTATTTCAATATTTGATATATTTATTTGAACCATTAAAGTGAAAAATGAATTCATACCCTAACTTCTTTGGTAGGATAATTTATATAACTCCCATCAGATCTCTTTTGAACATCCAACCAAAGTTCTATATAGGAAACTTGGGGTCCTAAATTATATATCTATAACAAATAGATATAAATAATTATTTTCATCTAAATAATAGATCATATTATAATATAAATATTTTAGCTGACGAAAATATTAACACATTGGATCTGTTTCTTGAAAAAATATTTGAACAAACAGTGTGGGGATGATTTTTTTCACTTGGCTTGATACATTGTTTCTTGAAATTTACAAAAATAAATAACAGGTAATTTAATTGTAATGTATGAGATTTCATCTCCATTTAAAATGAAAATTTATATATATACATATATATATATATATGTCAAATGAGATTAATATAACAACATATTATTCAATTAAATGTGATTCTTAGGGACATGGTTATAAGCAAAGACTTTCCACTACTCTCTAAGTACCCATATGGGGACCTTATTATTGAGCATATAAGTGGTAAATGATGTTTTGTTTAATTAATTCCACAATATACATTTCAAATATTTCCATTTCTTACCCAAAATTTTCAACGTTGAATACCTTGTGATAAGATCACCAATGATAAAGTGGAATAAAATATGTACAAATAGACTCATTTTTTAAAATATTATATTCTAATAAAAATATTACATTCAATTGATCCATAATTTATTAAAATTTATTTTACCTATGAATATAATACATCATTTTCTAAAGATTTTGGTATATACCTCCAATCAAAAAAATATAATCTAAATGGTCACTTTCTCAGCTGCCAGCTGGCCAAGAATCTAACCAAATATTCACAAAAAATGTTTACGGTGACTCCATAACAATGAAATGGGACAACTATCTTCAATCCACTGATATTCGACATATATGAACTGTTAATGTTTGTATCAATTGTAACATTTATTTCATATTTTATTAAAAAGAATCTATTATTATAAAACATTGAAATACCATTATTCATAATAAAATTTATACCCATAACTATCACCCTCCAATATTCCTTTGAAGAAGTAGGAGTGACCACCTATTCCCTCACAATAGTTTCATTGCATGCTTAACTTGCTGAATTGGGAGGCATCGATTTATATTATAATGGGAGGGAGACATAAGGTGTGGCAGTCGTTTATGGGTGGGAGATGATGGGTGTGGCAGGTTCTTATGAGAAAGAGATAGAATCCATCTCAATTTTTATAGGGAGGGAGCCTGAGGGATCACCAAGAAAAACTGATGACGTTTGTATGGTCGAGGGAATATCAACTGGAAGTTTACCATTATTAATGAATCACCTCATATTTTTTATTCCTTTCATTTAGAAAATAAAAAAACTTTGGAACATAAATTTTAAAAAAAATTGTATAGAAAAAAAATTGTAAATGATATCAGATGCACAGTACTAAAAGACATAGTATCTATTGGTATGTTAATTAATGACTACACATAAAAACAAATAAAACATTTAATTTTTATACATTAAACAATTAATGAATAAAAATTAATTTAAATATGATAACAAATTCAAAGTAATAGAAATGAATAATATATAACATGGGTAGTTGACAAATTAATGGGCCAGAACATATATAATTTGTTTGTCCTTCAATCATGTCATTATATTTACCCATCATTAATTCTTATAATCCATCATCCATTTTAAGACTAATATTTTCAATATCATGACGAATAAATAATTCAATTTATTGGTGTGGATGAAATTAAACTTCAGAGATCAAATGGTACACTTTATCACCCATTTCATACAAGTCTATTTGGTTTATCTGAATAACAACACTCCACCTTTCATCCTTGTAACATTGATAAAAATATTCCATTTTTAACATTGATGAGAATATATATATATTATGTACCTCATGGTACTTTAAAACCCCTATATTTTGTGAAATATATTTTTTCAAAATAATTTAATCTTTTTGATATTTTTCATTTCACACAATTCTGAAAATAGCTACGATTATATAAAAAACACTATCATGGTATTGAGTTATACACAACAAAAAGTCAAGATTATTCTACATGAAACACGTATATTATCTTGTAGTATACACAACATCATGTCTGGCTTGTAATACACACAATGATGAGATCTTTACATAACTTTCATTACACACAAGAATGAGTTTTACCGAACAATAATATATTATTGAAATATTATAATAAGATATAACCTAACCATTAAATAATTATTTATGAATAGTATTAAATAAATTATGAAAATATAAGGTTTATTTTATGAATTCATTATTTACGAATTAATTATAAATTAAAATATATACCAATTTATTATGAAGGAAATAGTTTTATTATTATACTCCCAAAGTCATTTTGTCTTAATAAATTAAATTAATTAAAATTTTGGAATTACGTTACGTAAATATATATTTCATAAATTCAATCAAATATTTTTTATATTAATTCAATAGATTTTATAGGCACAAGGTATGAACAACCCAATTTTATGTATAAAACCCAATATTTTTCAAAACGGTTATTTTACAACCTTTTAATAGAGAACAAATATTAAATATAATTTTTTACACTTTTAAAAATATTATATGGTAAAATAATCTTCGTATTTAAAAGTGTGATATAAAAATTTACTTTTATTGATTTTTTATTATTTTTCGAATAAGTTTCAAGTTTTGATGAATAATGAAAATACTGTATTCTATATAAAAAAGTAATTTTCATTTAAAAATTATTAATGTTAAAATATATTTTAAAATGGGTCAAAATATATCAATTAAATATATATTAATCCAATTTATTTCATTGGAATCCTTTTATATAGTATATAAAAGATAACGAACTTTTGAACATTTGAACTTTAAAAACATCGCTTTCTCGCCACGTCGGTAGGATTTTTATTAAACATAATATTGATGCTTATGTGAATTAAATATAGAAAAATGGACTTACACAGTTGTACTCAGTATGATATTTATAGTATAATAGGATCAACTTAGTTTTCAAACCTTATGAATAGTAACATTAGTATTTTTTTATTTAACACGGTTAAGGACAAATCAGGTAATTATGGTAAAAATTAATATTATCAGCATTATAAAATTTATCGAAAATATTTCCTAATATTATTAGATTAGTTATTTTTGACCAAAATCATACTCAGGACAAATGTATAACCTTTTTACACCACCTGGAGGAGGGTAAGTCATTTATTATATATTTTTTAAAAAAACGTTAAAGATGTCATTCTCATATTTTCAATAAATGTATCATTTTAAATATAGGGCTATACAGGAGATAAATTCAACAATAATTATTAATTTTAAATATAATAATTTTTCATTTATCATGGAATTTTATTTTTAATTTTTAGAAAATAAATAAATCTCGTAAAGGCTTATACAATGATGATGTTGTAATTGTTCAATTAATTAAAATATTAAATAAATGATGTAAAAAATATTAAAATAAATAAAACTAGAATTAAATAATGTCATACATAAATTTTAAGGATTAATTATACATGTTTTTGTTAATTTAAATGAGTTGGTTCGAAGATATCATATTTTTATGATATTTTTTAATATTCAATTAATAAATAGGATCATAATTGACATTATTAATATTTTAAAATAAATAATATTTTGTTAAATGTTATAAATTATAGAAAAATATAATATTCATCAAAATAATTGGGATAAGTTCTGATATGTCCTAAATGACACATTTATTGGTCGTTTGGCATGTTATTGTAATTATATTAACCATTAAAGTATAAATTACACGATGTCACGGTAAAAGTTGAGAGGGTAAAATAAGGGTTAGAACAAAAAGTCAAGGATTAAAAAAAATGATAAAAACATTTCTAATTTCAATTATTGAGAGGATTTCAACCCATCTTTAACTTATCTTCTACGTAAATAACTTTTGAGCCTTTTTGAAATGAAATTTAATTAATATTAATTTAATATTTTAATAGTTTCCTAAGGTGACCCTCAGGTCAATTATAAAAGGTAACCTCCTCCCTTTCTTATTCGCACCAATTTTAACATTCAATATTAGTCCTCCCATACCAATTTCTCTTCCCAACATCCTTATACACATTCTAGATGTGATGTTCTTCCTAAAGGACAAACTCTAAAGCCCTTTAGAGGAGATCTAAAGGAGCCCGTCCAAAGAAGAAGAAATCGATCTAATTCTATTTTTATAATATTATATACCTCACATAAATCAATGATATATATCATATAATAGTAACTTAATCATTCTCAATATTTTGAAATTTTATTATGATTATTAACACGCTATTATACAACCCCTTTCCCTTCAAAAAAAATAAAGTATTGCTCATGCGTATGTATGATTTACCATCTTCACATAGAGATACAATTAATTAAACATCACTATTTTTATGAGTGAGAATTATGGTGTGTTTAATATTTATATATTATATTTAATAAATAATTATACTTCTATAATATAATATCATGTCTACCTTTCTCTCATCGAATATTTTGGTAAAATGATAATGTCGCTCGTGTGTACGTATGGCATACCATCTATCCAATGTGATGTGATTTGTTATTCACCTATATTTCAGATGGGTGGTAATATAAACTACTTTTTTGATTATATAATTAATAAAAATGACTCTAGAATAATAATATATCATATAACTTTCATTCCTCTAACTTGATAAGAAAATGAAAACAACCTTCATGCGTATGTATGGTCTATCATCTCCATGAGCAGTGTATTTTATTTTATATCTCCAACTATATTGAATCCAAAATAACAAATCTATAATGAATATGAATATTCAATTTATAAGATGATTATAAATATGGATATGATGAATTCATGGTCTGTGTAAGAGGAACAAGGATAACAAGTCAAAACATGAATGAAACACAAAGTGGTTATTACCCGAGAATAACATTAACTTGGAATTGTTAATAATAAAGTAATATAAATTCAAAAGTAAATCTTATATGGTATTAAATATCGAAATATGGTTCCATGTTAGATTTATAATTAACGTATTTTTATTATACATGAGGTTCTAACATGTGTAAATGAAATCAAGACTTAAAGTAAGGGCATTTCATCTAACTTTTTATTTTTGTGAGATATATTCAAAATTCACCACTCGCTTCTTTTGTGTGGTGTATATACAGATATATGACATGTTTTATCATTAATTTATTTTATTTTATGATATTTTAATCTTTAAATTGATGTTATTATTTTATGGGTATGATAATTCAAAAGTTACTCATGTAGATAGTGATTTATGTCTCAATTTTATTTATTTGGGACACATACCATATACACCACTTCTTTCTTCTACATGGTGTATATACTGAACATGAATGTATTTTATGAGCCATATATATAATATTATAGTGTTTTCATATCCATAGAATTTAATATCATTCACGGGGAATACTATTCTACTAATTATAAAGTGATGAGTATTTATTTCACCATCTCATCAATATTTGGCATTGTTTCATTTTAAGTCTCAGTTAGGGAATAATTTCCTTCCTTTTCCATTTTTGTTATTTTTTTTTCAAAAGCGTTATTATTATTATAATAAGTGTGTTTAATGTAATTTTTACCCATTTTTTCTATTTACTTCATAGTTTGAAAGGAATATTTTTTTTCCAAATGAGGTACTTTCTGGCTTTTCTATCTAAAGGATTAGAATAATGTGTTTGTAACTTATACTGAATGAATTATTTTTTATGATTTCATGATGCTTTAATGCCTTGAATAATCCCCTAAAATATTACAAGGTTATTTTAAAAGAAAATGTTTTCTTTTAAAATTGTGTGTTAGTTTAAGAAAAGAAATATTTTTCGGATAAAAAAGGATACCTTCCTCAAGAATTCATTTCAAGTAATCTCTCAATATTATTTTCCATATAAGAGGATATTATTTGATATTAATTATATTTTAATGGCTATATTCTTAAAATTTGTGATTATTATTATTTCTATTAATGGTTTATGTTTATGATAGAATGATATTTGTAAAATCCATTTCTTTTCTGTGGGTTATGTTATGATTGAATAATGTTTATGAAAACAATTTATTTTCATGGATTCTGATATGATGAATCATTTATGTTATTAAGGAACACAAATTTAGGGTTTTAATTATGTAAAAGATATGACCTATATAGACCTCCAATGCATTGGGAAATGATAAATATTTTATGAGATCAAACGGTACACAAGAGGGAATCCCAAGCCCAAAAAAAGGGTTGACTAGAGGGCATCCCAAACCTGAAGCCAGTACACAGGTGGTTATCCAAATCCTAACATATTACAAAGGTAATGGAATTAAACCTTGACATAGTTTTTTATATTCTTATGTTTATTCCACAATTCCATTTATTATTCATATAATAAGCATTCATGTCTTATGCTCTTGATTTCCTTATGATTCATGTATTATGAACTACAAATCATTATGTCGTGATTCATGTTTATAATATTTTATATACATGGAATGATCTTATAATTATCATTATCACATTATCATGCCTTTATGATCATGATATTCCTATTCATTTCCTTTATTTACCATAACTGAGAATTTGAGCTCTCTCATTCATCATGTTTCCATTTCCAGGTGATGAAGGAAGGTTTTTAAGTAGAACTACTAAGGGGGAAGATCATTGTGGGAAAAAGTGAAGATATTACACTGAGTTAGAAGATTTGTTTCCACGTTTCCAAAGACAATACAATAATACAGTCTTGGGGCATCTATTTTTTAATGTTTTAAGTATTACACAAAAGTGATGTAATATCTATGTACATCAACACTGGGAACTAGGATGAGAAAACTTAACTAAGATACCTAGGGAAGATTCAAAGGATATGTCTAGGCATTTATCTAAGGATAACCCCAAGTAAAAGGAAAAGTACATGAATATGTCATAGAATTTTAGTAAAGGATAGAGAGAGTGGGTTCTTATAATTACATCGTTGTCTGGATAGTATTAGTGGTTGTAGATCTAGAACATATATACTTATGGGCAATAACTTTGAAAATGGTGCATCGGGCCCGACTTGAACATAACCCGATACATGAAAATGGGCCTTACTACACACCAGGTTTGACACAGCTGGGGTATATGAACCATATAGGACTCGCAAATGGTAAATGGTGGGAACAATGTTCTATTGAGTCTTTCATGATTCAAATTGCACCTTCTTTTAGTAGGTCTTATTATCCGTATATTTATGAACAATGGATCAGTACCTTTGGAAAGATATTTCTTGTTATCCAATGTCCAGAACATTAGAATCTCATTCTGGATGTTTATTTGTTTGATGGTGAAACAGATTAGTGGTGCAAACTAATAAAGAATACGAGGCTGCAAGAAATAATTAACACCATGGATTATGATGAGTTCAAGACCTTATTTTTAGATAATTACATTACTTGTATAATTTTTATGAATAAGGAAAAGGAATTCCTAAAGATTAAGTATAAGGATGATGAATCTATCCATTCCTATGAAGAAAATTCTATAAGGATTGTGAGGTAATCTTCAGGTATTAACCCGAAAGAAAAATTGATCAATTATGTGGTGGCCTAAATCATAGTATTCAAAATGCCTTGTATATAAGATACTTTATCAGTTATGAAGATGTTGTTATATATGATATAAGGTGGAAATGTAAGTTGGAGTTTTGTATCAAACTCATGGTTTTTACAAGAAAAATTAAGATGTAGTTTAAAGGAAAATATAACAAAAATGCAGAAAATAAAATGATCCATCCATTATGAACAAATTTTGGGAAGAAACATGGAGGTAATTTTCTTTAGGGGACTAATAAATGTTTTATGTTTGCAAGGTAAGGTCATTGAGTGCCTGAATGTTGAAGTGATTGGAGGAAGTTATCTAATGATTCAAATAATGAGAAATACCCATCGAATGTACTTCCCACACTTTAGTTTTTCAATTGCATGGTGTTTGGCCATTATTCAAATAAGTGCCCAAATCCAGGGACTAATGTGAATGATAATCCAAAAAACATTTAAAAAATGGAGAAGGAAAATCTTATGTTATCATAATGGTTTAATTGAACCGTGATAATTAAGAAATAATTATCCCCCACCTTAGATTGGAAATTTATTTTTGATTTTGTATGAATAATATCTATAAAAGTCTTATTTTCCATACTTCAGTGAGATTTCATGTGATTACCTTCCCCTACATGTATTATGGAATAATAAAATTACATTTGATATTTTAAAAGTTCAATGTTGGACCCAATCTTACAATGAAAATGTTTTTTGGTATAAGATAAGATCTTATTTAAGGAATAAGGTGTGAATAATATTTTTGAAGGGTTACAGGGTAAACCATTTTTGGAACTTTTATATTAAACATCCAATAAAAAATTTTATATTAAAGTATTATCTCACCATATGTGGATTTATGCATATTGGATATCTTGTTCTAACCTTTTATTGTGATAAAGACAAATTGGATGACCCATCATTCTATTTATGGATATCATGATCTATTAATGGTTCATGAATGAAAATTTAATATTCATTTCTTGGAATAAGAGATAAAGAGTAAGTTGATAAAGGAAAAACAAAGGGTGAGATTATGTTGAAATAAAGTAATTATATATCCTTGTGAAAATTCATAAACATTAGTAAAGGATCTTGAGATAAAAGGTTGTCCTATTATCATTATTTATAATGATATCAAAGATGGCTTCAAGCCTCTTTGGGCTATGGATTTGATGGTTTACTTTATTTTAGCATGTTATATATAACTCTCAATCATAACATAGTGGATTGATTTATATTCCTTGTCCATGTTTTCACTTCCCACTTATGTTCTCGTATACGGAAACTTGGTTACATATTACTTTGGGTAACTATTACATTTAAAACTTTCATTTTCAAAAGGAAGGTTTAGTATTCATTTTTACAATGTGGGTTTCTATGAATGGAACACTCATGTATTAAACCTTTTATAACCCAAATGAATTTAGAGGTAGAAATTCATTTTAATATGGGTAAACTATAACTCCCCAAGATTTTGTGAAATATTTTTTTTCGAAATAAGTTAATCCTTTCGATATTTTTCATTCCACACAATACTGAATATATCATTCACTATATAAAAAACTACTTTCTCACCAATTTTGTGGGATTATCATTAAACCTAATTTTTCTACTTTTGTTTATTGAATTTTTCAGAACGGGCATATAATATTTTAATCAATATGTTTTTTATAGTCTAATATGAACAATATAATTTTTGAACATTATTAATAGTAACATTATTAATTTTTTATTTACCATGGTTAATGGTAAATTGGGTAATAAGGGTATCAATTAATATTATAAATTCAATAAAATTACCATAACACGTTTCCTAATTTTATTTGCTGAGTGTGTTTGGATAAAAGTAATCCTTGATCCAAAATTATAACTTTTTCAGGACACTTGGATGAGAGTAAGACATTTATTATATTTTATTTAATGAAAATTTAATGATGTCATTATCATCTTTTAAATAACTATAACATTTTTAATATAGGAATATAAATAAGAAAAACATGACTATAAATATACCTTTTAAAGATATTTTTTTCTCTATGATGGTAATTTATTTTTTATTTTTAGAAAACAAATAAATACCCTATGATATTATATAATGATGAAGTAGTTACTATTCAACTAATGTAAATATTAAATAAACGATATTAAAAATATTAAAATGAACATAGTTTGATATAATTAATTCAATAAATGAATTTTATTGATTAATTTGACATTTTTTATAAGTTAAATGAGTTGTTTCAAAGATATCATTTTGTTATGATATTTTTAATAATTCATTTAATGAATAGTTTCAGAATTGACGTTATTGTTATTTTAAAATAAATAATATTTTTATTAAATGATATAAGATTTATAAAAATATAAATTTAGGAAAAATAAATGGTATAAGTCCTAAAATTTCATAAATGAAACTTTTATTGGTCATTTGGAATATTATAATAATTACATTAAACCTCAAAGTGTAAATTACATGATGTCAAGGTAATATTTGAAAAGGTAAAATAAGGGCTAAAAAGGATAAGGATTAATAAAATAATAAAAACATATCTATTTTTAATTGGTTGATAGGATTTCGACCCATTATAATCTTATATTTTAAATAACTAACCTTGGATCCTTTTGGAAATTAAAATTAATGTATATAATTTTAATATTTAAATTGTTTTCTAAAGTGTATCTCACATCAATTATAAATGGGAACCTCCTCCCTCTTTTATTAAGAACACATTGTGCCTTAAAACTTGCCGATACCCTGACCATTTCAATTCTAATTTTCCCTAGAAAAATTCGAGAGGTTTTGGTCTTCCTAAAGGACCAACTCATGATTCCTTTAGAGGAGATTTAAAGGATCCATTCTGAAGAATATGTAACCACTCTAACAGAGCAATATCTTTTTAAACTATTCTATACCATATACAAATATATGATATATATCATAAAATAAATATTTCATCATCCCAATTATTATGAAATGTTATTATGATGATTAATACGCCATTAAACATCCCCTTTCAAAAAAATGAATGTATCACTCGGGCATATGTAAGGCTTACCATCTCCAAGTAGTGATATAATTTATTTTCCATCACCACCTTTTATGAGTTAGAATTATAACGGGTTTAATATTTATATATAAAAATTATTATAAAATTTAATTTTTTTAATGATAATATCATTCCTATATTTTTACCATCTAATATTTTTGGAAAATGACAACATTGCTCATGCGTACGTATGGCTTACCATCTCCACGAAGCGATGTGATTCATTATTCACCTATATTTTACATGCATGGTAAAAAAAATGGGTTTTATGAATATATAATTTATATATGAAATAAAAAGGATTCATTAATAATAATATATTGCATAATTTCCTATCATTTAACTCTTCAAGAAAATGGAAACAACATTCATGTGTATGTACGACCTACCATCTCCATGAATACTGTATTTTATTTTATATCTCCAACTATTTTTAATTACAAAGAATACATATATAATGATTATTTATATACTATTTATTTCATGATTTTAATTATGTATATTATGAAACAATGATCTATGTAATATGACAAATGATTACAAGTCAAAACATGAATAAAAAACCAAGTGGTTATTTCCCGAGACATAACATTATCATGGAATTGTTAATAAGATAGTAATATAATGTCATAAGTAAATATTATATGTTATTAAATATATAATTATGGTTATATGGTAGATTTATAATAAACTTTCATTTATTATTCAAGAGTTTTTAACGCGTGTAATGAAAATAAATACTTAAGGTAAGGGAATTTCTTCTCAATTTTTATTTTCGTGAGATACATACCATATTCAGCACTCACTTATATTATGTGTTTTATATACTGAACTATGAATAATTATACCATTAATTAAATTTATTTAATTATATTTAAATATTACATAGATGTTATTCTTTCACGGGGATCACAATTCAAAAGTTACTCATGTAGTAAGGGATTTATCTCTCACGTTTATTTCAATGGAACGCATAACTTATACACAACTTCTTTCTTCTAAATGTTGTATATAATACACATGAATTTGTTATATTAGTATTATCTAGAATATTATAGTATTTTCATATTCATAAAATTTAATTTCATTCATGGGGAATATTATTCTACTAATTAAAATGTTGTGAGTATTTATTTTATCATCTCATCAATATTTCAGATTCTGTTTTAATCCTCCACTGGGGGATACTTATCTTTAATGTCCATGTTTTCAAAAAATGTTTTCAAAAATGTTTTTATTATTTTTATATGGAGGTTCAAAGTCATATTAACCCGTTTCTTACTTTTTATTAAATTGTTTTAAATGAATGTTTTTTTCATTTTCCAAACAAGATACTCTATGACTTTTTTGAAAAAAGTTAGAAAAAGAATTTTTTTAACTTATACAACATGAATGTATTTTTATGATTTCATGACTATTTATTTCCTTGAATATTACCTTAAAATCATACAAGTTTATTTTGAAATAAAATTATTCTTTTAAAATTCTGTGTTATTTTATGAAGGCAAATAATTTTCAAAGAAGAAAGAATATTTTCCTCAAGAGTTGTTTTCAAGTGATCTCTCAAAATTATTTTCCATGTAAGATAACATTATTTTATATTAAATTTTTTTTATTAGGTATATTTTTCAATGTTACCATTATTATTATTTCTATGAATGGTTTACGTTTATGATGAAATTATATTTATGAAACTCATTTATTTTCCACGGGTTATGTTATTATTGAATGATGTTTATGAAAACAATTTATTTTCATGGGTTCTGATATGATGAATAATTTATGTTATTATAGAACAAAAATGTATGGTTTTGAATATGTGAAGAGTCCGACATATATCTTCCTCCAATTCATTTGGTAATGATAAATGTTTTATGATCTCAAAGGACACATGAGAGGGAATCCCAATCCCAAAACAATAGGGTACAAGGGCAGGCATCCCACGCCCGACATAGGTACATGGGTGGTTATCCCAAGCCCAACATGTTATGAATGTCTTGGAATGCATCCTTGACATATGGATTTTATTTGATTATGTGTATTCCAGACTTCTATGTCTTATTCCAAAGGAATGTTTTCATGGATTATGCTATATATTTCCTTAATGATTCATATTTTATGAACTATAAATAATTTTTCCATGATTTATGTTTATGATCTTTGATATGTAGGGCATGATATTCGATTCACCATGATTATATTCTCATACCCTTATGTTCATGAAATGATTACACATTTCATTTATTTACCCTTACTGAGAATTTGATCTCTCCCCTTCCGTGTGTTTCCCTTCCCCAGTTATGAAAGAATGTTTTTAAGTATAATTACTAAGCTAAAATATCATTGTGGGAAACATTAAAGATATTTCACTATGTTAGAATATTTTTTGATCCATTATTACAAAGGCAGTAAACTAATACTGTATTTGGAAATCTGTTTTTAAAATGTTTTAAGTACTATGAAAAAGTGATTTAATGAATATATATTTCAATCATGGGTAGTTATAGTCAATAAAAATCATCATGCGAGAGAAGTTCAAAGATGTAAATTGAAGGAATCTCTTTTAATAACCCTATTAATATCGACCAACATAAAATTGATTAAAAAAATAAAAAAATGACCATGCTAGTTTAATTCGATAATATCATCCAAATTTACATAGAATCCCATTCCCTAAACTATTGTTTCCTCTGGAAATGGGGATGACCTCATTTGTTTAATGTTCAAACATTCCAATCGGTTTCTAACGGGCTTTTTTGTTGAACCGGATACATCCAATGATTCTATATCCATTTGGACCAACTTTTTAAAGGTAGGTTCTCATTAGTTGTGAACCGATGAGGCATAAGAATTTTCATTGATTGAGAGGATGGGAGGTTGGACTCATCACACCTTTTTGGGGGGGATCATTGTCTACTCCGAGACTCTCTTTATAGATTTATGTTATGTTCGTGAATCCTTATCAAATTACAATGTATGAAAATGAGCTTTCTTTTAGCTCTGACAATCAATGATTAATATTTATGAGATTTAGAGAGTCTTTTATATGTATTTGAGGTTCTTCATCGATAGAGAATCATCTATACTTGGTATAGATTCTTAGTCAATGGTATCCTTCAATACATTTTATAGAGATCTCTTGGCCATTATGATAACCATACTGGTTTTAAAGCCATTCAGTGAGGCAATTGAATTTTATTTTCATTCAGAAGCACATAGATTATTTGAAATATGGGATCATACCCACAGATGGGCTACCTACATATCCTTGTTTAGAAACGGAATCAGAACCCACGTAGTTAGAGTAAATAATTATGAGGTTTATGTCTGGTTGATGGCTCGAAGAAAGATGTCATAATTACTTTTATTCTCTAAACTCACGTGAGTAATGCTCGGTGTGAGAAACAAGAGGTATTGGTAAAACCTGACAATTGTGCCACGAAAGATGCAATCATAAGAAATAATGTGGGGCTTATGTATGTATGACTGCCCAAATAGATGAGGATTGGGATTTACTTCAGGGAAGAAACCCGAGAACAAGGTCCATAAAGGTATATGAGATTTATGGAGATTTGGATACTTAACTTGGGGCTTATTCTTGAGACGAAGTCCCAGGATAAAGGGACTTGAGAACTAGGGATTATTCACGAGAAGGAGGCCCAGGTTAAGGGGAATTATGACTGGGGCTTATTCCTGAGAAGGAGGCCCAGGTTAAGGGGAATTATGGTTGGGATTACTCCTAAAGAGGATGACCAGGTTAAGGGAATTTATCTCTGGGGCTTATTTCTGAGAAGGAGGCCCGTGTTAAGGGGAATTATGACTGGGGCTTACTCCTAACGAGGATGCCTAGGTTGAGGGAATTTGGAACTTGGGGCTTAATCCTGAGGAGGATTCCCATATTTTGGAACTTGGGTCTTACTCTAGAAGAGGATGCCCTAAATTTGGGAACTTGGGGCTTACTCATAAAGAGGATGCCCTAAATTTGGGAATTTGGGGCTTACATCTAAAGAGGATGCCCTAAATTTGGGAACTTGGGGCTTAATTCTCTAGAGGATTCCCAAAAAATTAAGGGAATTTGAAGACTGGGGCTTACTCCTGAAAAGGAGACCCAGGTTAGGGGACTTGGGGCTTACTTTTAAGGAGGATGAACAAATTAAAGATCTTCTCATCTTAAAGGATGATGTTAAATGAATTAAATCTCTAACCTTAGTGACATAAAGATATGTAAATAATTAGGTTTTAAGAGATGTTCCAGAGAATTCCTTTCAGATAAGGAATCCAACAAAGGAACCATGCCAAAAAATAGCTTTGAAGAGGGTTTTGAAGGATATGTCTTGAAAAGGAGAGGTGGATTTGAATAAAATAGCTGAATAGGCCGGAGGGGCACCCAAAAAGAGGCAAGCATGCAGGTTTTGTTTGGGCGCACAGGTTCTGGTTGCGCAAGTGTACCTGCGCGGCAGAGGAGTACCTATGCGCCGGTCAACCCATAGGGTAATACTTGGGCGAGACTTGGCTCAATCTCTTAGTACTATCCCTAAAGGCTTACAAAAGAGTGGTGCGCAGGTTTTGTTGAATTGATAAGGTGGCGTACTGGTGTTACCATTTACCTTAAGGTTTAGACACTTAGGCGCACAGGTGTTGGTGAATTTCAACACTTAGGCCTTATTCCCCCTATTTATATCTTCCATTCTATGTATGAAATTACCTTAGAAGTGTTCGGAAGACTTCAAGAAGAGACTAGGGTGCCGGGAGCTCAAATCTTCTTTTTGGAATATTTTTGTCTTCTAAATGGGGGGGCCCACAACGGGTATTTAGAGGCTGCTGAAGACCTTGGGTGAAAAATCAAATAGGGCGCGCAGGTCACCTGCGCGCCCAATATGTGGTGCGCAGGAATACCTGCGTGACCATCTTGCAACTTGTACAACCTTTGCTTAAAGGAAGCCTTGTTCATGCCTTTGTCAATTTTTTATGTTTCCTCAAAGTATGAATCTCTTTATGCTAAGGTATTCCCCTTTTTCAGTAGTTATACTCTATGACGGAAAGGAGCGTCAACAAAAGTCCCCCCTCAGAGTTGGATCTGAAAGGATGGAGGATGTGACTCTGAGGTAAAGATGAAAACCAAGAAATTGTGGTGCACATGTTTCGAGCACGCAAATATCGACACGCAGGTGAGTGGCACATAGGCTTTGGAGTGTAGGGGTGTGGCATGGCCTATAAATATGCGCCTCATTCTCACGCAAAGTACCCTAATTTTAATGCTTCTGAGCTCTCACCGTGCAGGTTGCTCTCGTCGGGAAGGTGGCTGATTTTCAATGGTTTCATTGCTTTTGTTCATGTCGCGCTGCTGCAGAGGTATTTTGACCTGTGTGGTGATACCTGTGAGCCAAAAACTGCGTGACACAGTTACACCTGCACGCTAACATTGGACTTGCGCGCCTTAATGCCTTAGACATTTTTTCACTTTTCTTCAAAAATTTTATGAAAAATTAACTCACTTAAGAGTTAATTATTCGACCTTTGTGCATATTAAATGGCTCCTGGAAGAATTTGAAAGGATGATGAACTTGCTAGAAAGTGAATTGATGACATGATGAATGTTGTTGTCCATGATTACTATGATATCTTCGACAACACTCTCCTAGATTTGGCCAAGTACTTGTAGAAATATCATCTTAATTTCCCACAGAGCATTTACCTACCTCTGTATGGCCATGGTCATCTACAAGGAGACAATATTCCAGAGGTAAATAATTATTTCCCACATTCTTGGTTTCAGAATTACACCAATTTTGCTTCAGAAAATATCTCAAGTGGAAGAGAATTTGTTAATATTTGAACAGTGGAGAAGGCCTACATAATGCATCATAGCCCTTGTGCCCCAGATCTGAAACCTCACAAGCCTGAGCTAAAACCACATTGTTATCCTTAAATCTTCCAAAATTCTCAGATGGATCAATCCAAAGGCTGAAAGAAGAGTTGGGACTTCTGTACTGGAGGAGGTTTGAAGCCAACTTGGATGTGGGCATATTGGGTGCTTCAAAACTATGAATATTTTGTTGAGGATTTGAAAGGAGCTGCAATATATGAAGTAATCTAGGGTGGGCAGACATATGTCTATAAAAATGATGACATTGTGACTAAGCTAATCATCCGCTGGAGCCAAAAACCCAATTCTTTCCATCTGACTCATGGAGAAGTAGGCATTAGTTTGTGGGATGTCTACAAGATCTCAGGGGCTCCAATTCTAGGCTACATGTATGATGAATTCATCCCTCCCAAGGCGACTTGGAATAATTCCGAGAAGACTCCGGCTTTGGCTTGGGAATTATTGAAAATATTCTACAAGCTCAAGAATTTGAAGACCTCCAAAACGCATTCCAAAAAGGATATTCATCCAGATGAGTGGATGGATATGTTTCATACCAAGAAGGAGGGGGAGTGGCCCAACTATACTCATCCAACTATTTTCCCCAGAATAGAGAAGAGGGATGTTTCTGGCACATTTTGGCCGACTCTAGAAGTAGCATAATTTGGTAAGTGGGTGTACAAAGTGGATCAGAGAATCCAAAAAAAGACCCATCTATCGGGCTTATTAGCCTTCTGGCTCAGTGTTTATCTTTTGCCAGTCAAGGATTTAAAGGGAGGCGTTAGGCCAGGGACCTTCGTTGTAGCAGCCAAGTTGGATGAGAAGAAAATGGTTGGGTTGGCTAGCCCCATTTTGGAGAAGATTCACAGGAGCTTACTCCATGTCTTTATGGGTAAGTCTCTTATAAGAATAGTGGGACCATTCCAATTTTTGTGGGGATTGATCGCCACTCATTTTAGGACCTATGCTGTACAGAATGGAGTACAGGTTCCTCGAAGTTCATTCAAACCATAAGTGAAGGTATTTTATGGATTTTCTCTGTTAGCTCTCAACATCTATGATATGAAGGTGAGGCTGAGCATGTACAAGTAATTCAATTTCTTTACTTATTGAAACCTTCCAACCGGGTGGTTTGTTGATGATTGAACCGCCGACCTGGAACTGAGGTCATACATGCTGGCTTGCAGAGATGGTGTACTGGCCACCAGGATTGACGAAGAGATTATATGTGAGGCCTATGCTCCATACAGATTTACACGCCAATTCAAGTGTCTGTAGCAGACTATTGTATCCCCTCCTATGCATGTCAGGTCAGAGCAGCATCCGATGGTTTCCTGACAACTATGGTTTCTAACATCTATGGAGAAGACCAGGGAAGTGTTTGATCTACCAGTTGATAAAGCGGTGAGTAACATGACTATATGGTATGCCGAGAAATGGATAGCATCATACCCGGAAGGGGTGTTGAATCATCTAATTTATTAGGTGGAGAAAAAGAAAAGAACTGTAGAGAAAGAAACCCTTCATCAGGAAGGTGACGCTTCCCCACCTGGAGCTGATTCACCAGGATCCTCACCTAGGGCTGACTCACCGGATTCCCAAGATGGGGATGATGAGGCACAACATGCGGCAAAGTGGCCTTGTGCGAGATATAATCCTCCTGTCAAAATCAAGACACCAACTCCATAAACACCTAGTGAGTTACTTCATTGGGGAAATTTAATTTTGATTACTTTATAAAGAAACAAGTTTCATTTCTTATTTTATATCTGTAGTTGCAGGAGCTGGAGAGAAGTTGAAGTCTATGATTTTTGGACCCTCCTCGTAGCCTTCTAGTACACACACTGAATATCTATGACCAGTGGCTGTCCAGACATGGAAGAGTTTATATCGTGATGCTGAAACTGCCTGGCTGGATCTGTGAGAGGGGCTACACATCCCTGGAATAGGGAATATTCGGGCCTCCACCGATATCCATTTCGAGGATACCCCAGATGAATTGTGGGCATACATCAGAGAGTTGTAGATGCTCATATATATCACCGATGATTCCATTCTTGTCACCAAGCAGGTGAAGGAAATGATAGATCGTGGCACCACTGAGGGGAATGGTGCTTCTGAAGATGAGGAGTGGCACGATTACGTGGATCCTGAATATATATGTCTCTTTCCTTATTTTCTTTGTAACTTGATTCTAGTTAAAGATTTGTTACTCCAGGAAATTACTTTCTTCATCCTGTAGCTTGCAAAGAAAGGAACTGCTGAGGTTACTTCACCACTGTATAGACCTGGTGGTACTGCCATCGTGGATAATGAATCTCCTCGCGAGCCAGGTGATATATCTCCAAGCTGGTAGGCCATGGAGGAGGAGTTAGACATGGCATTTCATTCTCCAATTCCTTTATTTGGAGATGATGATGTCATCAATCCCAAAAAGCCGAAGAAACAAATACATCGAAGGAAGAATTCCACATCTCAACGCTTCATTAGTAGAGGTAATTCCTTCGGATAGTCATGATTTTTAACCCATGAAAAGATTTATCACACTTTTTGGGATTACTGGGGCCTCTTAAATTTACCCTTTGAGGTAGAGGACTGACCCTCCTCTAAGAACAACGGAGGGTACTGGGGAACGATCACAAGTTCATTCTGGCTTGGCTACTCCTGAAGAGGAACCAGCGTCTGTTCCCAGTACCACTCCTGCTACTACTGCAAGGAGAGACGAGCCTGCATCGGGAAAATTAACAATGCTTCATAAGATGTTGAATGAAAACATCAACTGACTTTCATTCTGTGATAATTTAGGTTAAACCCCTGCACCATAACATTTAGTGGCCACTGCAACTGATGCTGCAATTTTATCTGAAGAAACTGTCTGGGGTCAGAGGCCGTAGAATGAGGGTCGCCAAGAAGACGTATCGAATACCCCCACTGGTGATACTAACCAGGAATCTGAAATAACAGTGGATGAAATGATGGAACTTGGAACATCTTTTGAAGATTTTTTAGATCATGTAAAATTACCATGTAATTTAGAAGATTTTGGACGTGAGTGTAATCCTTCATCCTGTTAAAATAACTTCTTATTACATCTCTGACCATGATTGGTTCAAATGTGCAGTTCCATCTGAGAAAGCTGCTGAACTGCCAATGCGTGAAGGGGTACAGACAACCCTACTATTTCAGAGACTTTATCTCAAGTGGAGCTTTACCCGGTAAAGATTCCTGAATTTCATCCTGAAAATCCTGTTGAAGCTAGGAATGAGGGGAAGGAGCCTTCTCATGTTACTGATCTACCATTGGGTAAGGGATAAAAATATTTGTGACTATACTTAATTTTCAAGATAATGAATCAAATTTGGTTATCCTTTGAAACTAACTAAATCTTTCAATTGATTATGCAGGGCCATCAATTTCAGTGGCTATATCTGGAGGTTAATCCGCAGCCTCCGCCCCAATGAGAATTGAAAGTGAAGTAACAAGGGTCAGGGGGGAAGGAGCATAACAGGGCACTTCCCTAAGTGCATTAATCCCAGATTATATTCACCCCTGTGACAGTGATGTTGAGTCAGACCCGTAGGTACAAAAGGTGCTCCAATTTTCACGACGCAAGTCATGGCAGAACATATGGAAGATCATATCTGAAGTGCCTCTTGAAGATCTATCACCGAAGATCCCCTGATTGTCATCCCTATTCGTCATGTTGGGACTTGGCAGTTTTGGATATCAAGAGATACATGCCATGGTGAAACATGTCATTTTAAGAAGGGAGTATGAGCAGAAGTACCGTAAAGATTTGACCAGGGTGAGGTTGTTGACTAATGTCAGAGAATTTGTGGTTCCAGTGTCCCGAGTTGAGGCTGATCATGCTGCCAAGTTAAAGGAGCTGAAGCATAAGATCATGGAGAAATTCGTCCAGTAGATGCACCTTCAGCAACAGTTATATGCTATTACTGGGGAACTTGACCAGCTTAATAATTAATTGGAAGGAGTTCAAATAAATGGTATGAAAACCATTGCAGATGCCAAGAAATCAATCCATCAAGGTGAAAAGAGTGAAGCTGGTCGAGTTCATGAGCTTCAAGTGGCTACTGATGAAGCTCGGGATGCCATGAATCAAGTGAAGAGTTATGTTGACAGCCTTTTGTAATTATTGGAAAAGAGAAGAGACTCCAGTCTGTGGATGTACATCAAACTCCTGTGCATCAATGAAGAATACTTTCATCTTCAATCATTTGTGCCTGCATTTTTTTTCTACCTGCTTTAAATTTTTACCTAAGCCGATGGGCCTAGTAAGCATAATTTTATTTTTACCAGGATTAAAAAAATAACCATACAAACCTTCAATATTTTAATTTCTCAATATTACCTAAATCATACGAAATGTATGTTTAGCAAGCTAGGACTTGACTTTTGTTCAGATTTCCCTTGTCTTTTGTGGGCAGTTTAAAGTCATGCACGTCAGACATAGAAAGGCTAATGTTTATGGTCAAAATAGCTTTGACCGAATGGATTAAAATTGACTAAATTCATTGATAATTTATCTGAAAATATATTACCGTACTCAAGTATGGGGGAAATCATGTAAAGTATGACTTAAGATATTTTGAATCTAAGGAATGATATGAAAAAAGGGATAAAAGGGCATTATAAGAAGTATTTCCCAATAATGAAGTTACCACTATTTAACAAACCCATTAGGGGGTTAAATTATGCAGGCCCACTTAAGGTAATTGGCTGCATAGTCAAATAATAGCATCATTTGGATGATAGGTCCAATATGTAGACTACTTATGCAAGGCCGCCTAAGGGCACGTGCTGCATAGTCAGGAAAAAGAACTCTCCAAAATTTTACTTCTCTATTGGAAAAAAGACAGTGAAAGTTTATGGAGATTTAAATTTTCCAAAGCACAGAGTCTGATATATTGAGAGAGGTACTCGAATATGGAGATGATATTTCAAATCAGGATTATCTAAGAATTGGATGAATGTCACTCCTGCGAAGGTCTGACCCAAACGTAGGGAAGGGAAATAAAAACCATAGACTTAAATACTTTTAGATCATGAAAGAGAGTATTGGAAAAATATATTAAGGATGTCTATTTTTTCGGATCCTTACATATTGTCGTTAAGACAACTAAGGAAAAAAAAGGTTTTCTTCCCAAGAATGAAGTTACAACTATTTGAAAAATCTGTTAGAGGGTTGAATTATGCAGGGCCACCTAAGGGAATTGGCTTCATAGTAAAATAATAGCATCTTTTGGCTGACAGATCTATTATGTAGACTACTTATGCAAGGCCGCCTAAGGGCACATGATGCATAGTCAAACAAAATAATTCTCGAGTATCAAACATTTTGTGACCAGAAGTCAAGAAAAGGGTTTTGGAGATCTGGAAGTATTTAAGGTTAGGAGTATGACACATCAAAATGGTCATTGTTCAATGCATGTAGAGATACTCAGACCAATGCTAACCATAATCATATTGTGGATGGGTCCTAAATTGAGATGTTGGACTTCACTACATATCTCATTACAATGAGAATCAAGGAAAATGTAGTTCTTGAAATATAGTTTAACATCATGTGGGACGAGAGTATAAGAAATCTTAGTTTAGGATCATAGAGCTCGGACCATAATAATGAATACACAGTGTGTGTTTGTTATAAACCTGATGTGAATGAAGACCAGGGTTTTGATACCACATTCATGTTTTCACAAGGGGACTATTCATCCAAGGTTCTGAAAGTGGAATTTGGGTTAGGCCCAAAGACTTGGGGCTGGATTTGAGGAATGATTGAACATTCCTATGTATCCCATAAGGATGGGAATCATGCCACACGTAGTTCTTGAAATACCCTCTATACAGATTTGGTTCATACATATGAAGGCTGAAATGGTACTTTGGGGCAATGATGGATTGACCCAAGATAAAAGTTTCAGGCATTTACAAGTATGCACGAAGTCTTTAGAATATAACATGATTGGAGATCAATGTAAATAATTATTCCCTCTCTAGTGAGGGTGTTAAAGAATGATGTAGTTTATTTTCATACAGGACAAAAGTGTTGTACAGTTTAACATCATATAGCAAGGAAAAAGGTGAACCAATGTGAAGATATTGGTTTTGGGCTTGAACCTCGAGAGTTTTCCTACATACCCAGCCTAGAAGGAAAGGATCAAAGTCCACGTAGTTCAATTGATGAATGAATTGGTGATCAAGTTATTTTTTAGAACAACAACCTAAAAATGGTGTTGGGAATTACACATGGATATCATCCCAGAGAGGGTGTTATGGTTAATGTTTACTCTAATCTCACATGAGTCATACTCGGTGTGAGAAACAAGAGGTAGCAACAACCCTAACGATGCATATTTTAATGTCATGTTGGACAATAAGAAGGTACTGTGTAGTTTAATGTCATGCAGTAAGGACAAAAATAAGGGCTATATAGTTTAACATCATATAGCAAGGATGGGTGTTGTATAGTTTAGCGTCATGTAGCTAGGAAGTATGGCTATGCAGTTTAATGTCCTGTAGTGAGGACAATGGGTACACAGTTTAACGTCATGTTGGACGTATTGGGGACTTTTTTCATAGTTTAACGTCGTGTGGGACAAAGAGGTGCATATTTTAATGTCGTATGGCTAGGACGACACAGTTTAATGTCATGTTGGATGTTGGGGTGCTGCACAGTTTAGTTTTATGTAGCTAGGACGTATGAGGCAACAATACAGTTTAATGTCATGTTGGATGATGGTGCGAATAGTTTAAGGTCATATGCATAGACCTTAAGATGTATTTGTGTTATACAAAGTATTTCTTCAGAAATATTGCATTGGTTGGAATAGTGATGAGTTCTCCATCCAATGAGATTAAAGAGTAAGCTCCATTAGAGTATACCTTGTGTATTGAGTAAGGTCCTTCCCATTTTGGCTCAATCTTGGGAGGTTTCTTTCTTGGTATCATTGGATTTCTGAGAACCAATACCAATTCTCCCTGAATGAATGAACGAAGACGAACTTTTTGTTAAAATCTCATGCTATTCGATTCAGATAGACTTCCAAATGGTGCAGGGTGCACAATCTTTTTTCATCTAATCGTTCCAATTCATCCAATCGCTTTTGAGATTGTTCATCTGTAGATGACTGATCACAAGTGGATACTCTAAGCGAGGGTATTTGAACTTCAATTGGAAAGACGACTTCTGTTCCATACACGAATGAATATGGTGTTGACCGCGTTGTAGTGCATGTGGTGGTCCGATATGCCCATAAAGCATGAAATAGTTTATCAGGCCATGATTTCTTATCTTTATCCACCATCTTTTGCAGTATGTTTGAAAGAGTCTTGTTGAAGGCTTCTATTTGGCCGTTTTCCACTGTATGATACTGAGATGAATGATTGGATTTGATTTTGTATTCTTGATACAACTTCCTTACCTCAGACTAACAGAATTTGGTGCCATTTTCCATCAATATAGTATGAGGGACACCAAATATGGTAATGATGTTAGACTTGATGAAGCTTACAATGATTTTATAACTAACTTCTTTAAAAGGTATTACCTCATCCCATTTGGAAAAGAAGTCCGTAGCAGTAAGAATATACTTAAACTACTTGTATGTAGCCTAAGGGTAAGGTCCCACTATATCCATTCCCCATGTGGAAAATGGCCATAAGTATTTAGCTGTATGAAGAAACTCTGGGGGTTGATGAATGAAGTTGGAACATACTTGGCATGAATGACATTTCTTCGTGAAATCAACACAATCATGTATCATTGAAGGTTAAAATTATCCAAGTCTTCGAATTTGATCAGATAGTCTATGTCCAGACTCGTGGGCACCACAGACTCCTGCACGCACTTCTTTCATGACATCCATTATCTCTTCACCATCAATGCATCTAAAGAGAACTCCATCAAAACCTATTTTTTAGACAATATTTTCTAGGTGATAAAGGCTATCATAGAGTAAAATTGACCACACGTCGTTGGACTTGTTCTTTCCTGGCTCTATCAGGTGGGAGTGTTCCATTTTGAAGGTATTCCCTGATAGGTGGCATCCATCCTGTAATATGACCATATGGTTCAGGAATGGGACTAATTTCATTAATTTCCTCTATTCTGATTTGAACATAAGGTGAAATTGTACGACGGTGGGAAATAATAATGATTGTCTCATCCCGATTTGGATCTGCCACAGTTGTGGCTATATTATCCAGTGCCTCAGCTTGGGCATTTTGTGATCCCGGGACATAAGAAAATGTCAGTTCTGAAGGAAATTCTTCCATTAACTCTCTAACGTAATCATACAAAGGGATTAAATATTCTTTTCTAATAGAATAATCCCCATTGACTTGTTTGATTACCAGGTCTGAATCACCTTTCACCTTTATGTGATTCACTTGTGCCTGAAGCGCCAAATTCAATCATGTGATGAGAGCTTGATATTCTGCTTCATTATTTGTACCGTCTTCCCACAATAAGAAGTAGAAGGGTAGAACTGCCTTTTTTGGGGAAATAATTACAATTCTTAACCCAACTTTGTTGAATTTAGGATCTTCCATTTTCTTCCCTTTTGGACTTCTGGAAGCACCATCATAGTACATTTCTCATGTTTGAATATTATCTTGAATAGAACAGACTTATTCATCGGCAAGTTCAATATCGAAATATGTATCTTCTACTGAAGGGTGTTTATCCAAGAAGTCAGCTAGAGCTTGGCCCTTTATTGCCTTTTAAGACACTTACTAGATATCAAATTGCTACAAAATAACTTCCCACCTTCCCAGACGTCCTGTATGCATTGGACGACTAAGGATAAATTTGAGAGGGTTATTGCGAGATACCAATTGGACCTCATGATGTTGCAGGTAGTGTCTCAACTTTTGAACTGCAAATATTAATTCTAGGCAGCACTTTTGAATACTTGAATATCGGGTTTTTTCTTTAAGAATAGTCCGACTGAGATAGTAGAGGCTGTTTTCATTCCCAGCATCATTCTTCTGGGCAGGAAGGCACACAATGATCTCTCTAAAGCTATTAAATAAAAAATAAGTGTCCTTCCTTCAACAGGTGGAATTAATACCGGTGGAATCAGGAGATATTTCTTGAGAATATTGAAGGCTTCTTGACATTCTTCAGTCCACTGGTAAGTGACTCCCTTCTTCATCAATTTGGTGAAGGGTAAACTTTTTCCTGCAAAATTGGTGATGAATCACCAAATACAGGATAAATTTCCTTGAAGTCCTCTCAATTCCTTTAAATTTTGAGGAGGTGACATACCAAGGATAGAATTTGTCTTCTCAGGATCAACTTCGATGCCATGATGGTGTACCAAAGAGCCGAAAATTTTTCTAAGGTTACCCCAAAAGCACATTTTATGGGGTTCATCTTCAAATTATGTTGCCGAAGTTTGTGGAATATGACTACCAAATCAGCCAAGTGATTAGAAATTTGTCTAGATTTAATAACCAAATCGTCCACATAGCATTCAACAAACATCCCTAAAAAGGGTTTGAAGATACGATGCATGCCATGCTGATATGTTACGCCTGCATTATTCAGGACAAAGGGAATTACCCGATAGCAAATCACACCCTAAGGGGATCTTAAGGCTTTATATTCTTCATCTTCTAGAGCCATTAGAATTTGATTATACCTAGAATATCCATCCATGAAGGAAAGTGTTTCATATCCAGTTGTTGTATCAATTAAGAGTTCTGTGATAGGAACTCGAAAATCATCCTTGGGACAATGCCGATTAAGATCTCTGAAATCAATGCAAACTCTAATTTTTCCATTCTTCTTTTTCACTTAGACAATATTAGCTAATAATTTGGGATATTTAACTTCTCTGATGAATTTATCTTTGATAAGATTTTCCTCTTCAGCTTCAATTTTGGAAGCATAAGTTGGGTTTGTTCTTCTTGCGGCTTGCTTAAATCCTTGATGTTCTTCTGGAAAACCCAACTGATGAGTAGAAACATTAAGATCAAGACCTGGAATTTCTGTATATTTCCAAGAAAATATATCTCTATTTTTCTTCAAAAATGAAATATACATTTCCTACTCTTCAAGAGTCAAGGTCGCACTAATTAAAGTGGGAAGTGGATCTTATTTTGTACCCAGATTTATTTCTCTGAGTTCATACACAGTGGTAGAGATACCCTCTTCCAATGATGGAGGAGAATCCCTGAGATATTCCTCTTCTTCTTCAACATGTTTTATTTATTCTCTTTCTACTTTCATAGTATATGATGAAGCAGAATTTCTATGATCAAGATAGATGTTAAAATTTGAACATCTTGAAGAAGAGTCTTCCATTTCTGACCCTATTGATGACGAAGGGTCTTCCTTGGGTAATAAAGAGGAGATGATGGATTGAGAATCGACATTATCATTCACCTCTGACATTGCTATAACTTCTTCTAGCATGGTTGGCGAAGTATAGACTTGCTGTATTTCAGCAGATGAAATGAATACATATCCATTTGAGCTTTCATAATTGCTTGGTGAATCACCAATTTCTCCCATGTTGTATGGCTTGATTTCCAGAATTGACATTATGGAAGTTTCCATAAGAGTATTTGGATTTGGGTCTATCCTGTCAATTTGACTAATAGGCAACTCATAATCTGTACTCACATGTATGAATGGGTTTACTGGAATCTTTTCTAAACCATATGTAGCATTAACTTTGGTAACCTCCCTTGTTGTGGATTTCTCTTTACCCTTCATGTGATAGAATTCCACCTCAATGTATTGATATTCAAATGTTTTGAATAGAGATTTATCACCATCTAATGTCCCAATTTGACCATTGAAACAATATTTGAGACATTGATGGTATGATGAAGGGATAGCCGCATGTTGATGTAGCCATGGTCTTCCAAGAAAAATATTGAAAGTTGTTTCATGTCGAACAACCATGAAATCTGAATTGGATACAAGATCTCCAAACTGAGCTCTTATTGTGATCTCTCCCAGAGGGTCTTGTTCATTTTTATCATATCCTTGAAACATCAAAGTAAAAGGAGATAAATCAGATTTGGTGAGGCCCAATCGATGAAGTGTACGAATGGGGATGAGGTTGACTCCTAAACCATTATCAATGAAAACTCTTTGGATGTCTACATCATTGAACTTTCCAGATAAATACAAAGGTCTAATATGTCCATGCACAACATCATATTCACCTTCATCTGTGAAAGGTATCACAACATGGAATTATGAAGGATTATTATCTAAATGTTAGACTTCAGCCACAATAATTTCAGTTTTAAATTCCTGAGGACTTGACAAAGCCTCGATGAGTGCCTCCTGAAGATCCTTTGATAGATTCAAGGAATCCAGAATTGATAACATGGCCGGTACTTGGGCCAAATGTTTCAAGACATCATATTTTTGATCCAAAGGTCTGCGTTTCCCAACAGGAACATGTGGTTTCACAGGTGCCTTTGAATTTGATGCTTTGGAAGTATATGCTTCTTGTATCGGGGTAGGAGTTAGAAATACTCCTGGATTTGGAAAATTATACTGACATGGTCTATTTAATTGATGAGAGGAAGAAGGTGTAACCTCTAACCGATCGTCCATAATAATTGTGCCAGGACTGAATCTTCCATGCATGGAAGAACTTTCTTGTTCTTTTTGAGCTCGCTGAAGGGATATGCCATGAGTTTCTGCTGTATACACAGTTCTAGCAGGGGTAGAATTGGATGAGTGTCTTCTGGGATATCCACATATTCCTTTATATCCCAGACCTCTGGAACACCCTCTAATTCCTCTATTTGATACAGTGAGCTTAGGTTCATCAAGATCAAAATTTTGATTGGCATAAGGATCTGTTATGTTAATAATATTAATAGAACCAAAGATCAACTATTTGTATGATGAAGACTCTCCCTGATTAGCCAATTTAGGTTGTGCCGTTTGGTGGGGCGGTGTCCGTGGCTTTGAAGTAAATGGAATAAAATCTTCCAGAGTCAAAGACAACTTAGGCTTTGACACAATCTCATCTTCCTTTGACTGCTCTTCTTTCTTTGAATTATGTCGTTTCTTTGAATATTTTCCCTCTAATGAAGGGGGTTTTCAGTGGCATTCATAGAAGAAGGCACAATTGGTTTCTTCAATTATGTTCGTAAAATGGCATGATTTCAGTTGATCGTTTTTCTAACCATCCAATCATCATATTTCTGTGCATTTTTACTTTTGACTTCTTGCCACTCATCTTCTTCCTCTGGATTTGTAGTAGTAACACATGCTACCTGAGCTGAAGAACCTTTTAATTTGACTTGTCCCGAGTCCACCATTTTTTGTAGGAGGATTTTTAAGACAAAACACTCCTGAATGGGATTCCCCAACATCTGATGAAATGTGAAATAGTTGGGACAGTCTTCATCTTTTTCCATGTTTGGCCTTTTGGGCCTTGGAAATTGAACCAAATTATTTTCCAGAGCAGAAATGAAGTAACCATGAACCAGTTCATTTCAGAAAGAGTAAACTTTGATATTCAAGTCCTCAAATTGTTTCTATCTTTTATCTCTTTGATCATATTGATGAAACGACCTCTGTTGTTGATGCTCAGGAGGTGGATCCCTTTGGAAAGATTAAGGTTTTGAAGTGGAAGTAGGTATAGGTGCTTGTTTAAGTGTAACTGTAGTAGTCTCTGCTCTACCCATTCTCCTTCCTAGAGCTGATGGAATTACACGAGTTTTATCCTTAGTCTTCATAAGAGAGTCTTCAATCTGCTGATCAATCAAAGTAAGGTCTCGAAAACCCTCCTGTGTATTTCACAGGGATCAACGGTGTGCGTAGCTCATCACGCAAATTTTCCACACAGATTGGCAACAACTCTTCTTGAGGGAGTGCTATGCTTTCGGAATATGTTAATCCCTTCCAGCGAGCAATGAAATTTGAAACCCTTTCATTCTCCCTTTTCTTACAATTTGTAATATCAAAAACTATTGTCTTTGGAAACTTTGAGCTAAATTGAAGAAGGAATATTTGGCAGAGATCCTCCCATCTGGTAATTGACTGGGATTGCAAGCTTGTATACCAAATAAAAGCAGGCCCTTGTAATGATTGTACAAAACACCTGACTGTAACTACTTCCTGTTGCTGATGGGTTCCCATCATAGGATCACAACAAGAAACAAAATGTGTTAAGTGTTGCTCTGGGACTCCTGAGCCATTAAATATTGGGAATGTGGTACTTGAAAAATTTGATGGGGGAGTAATTGCATCAACCCATTCAGGGTAAGCTCTCTTTTCTGGTTGAATTTGAGAACATTTTCCTTCCATAGATTCCAACCGAGCTGTTAATGAATCAATAGTAGTTATTAACTTTTGAGAAACATCCGGCCGAGCTTGGACCTGAGCATGGGAAATAACTGGAGTTTGGATAGATGTGGTGGCTGGTACTGCAACTGAGGATAACACCACCGGTTGTTGTTGTTGTACATGACCCATAGGATTAGACCTGTGAGGGTGTACTGATAAAGGAAGATATTCTTGATCCATCTCAGTAGCCACAACAAATTCCCTTGGCTTCCAGATTCTAACATGCTTAGGAAGAAGATTACCTTGAAGTAGTTCTGCATTAAACCTCATTAATTCCTTCATTTCTTCCTTCTGTTGTGAAAATATTTGCTCTAGTGAGAGTGATTTTCCTTCTGCATAGAAAGGGTATGTAACCTGATTCTTTCCATTCCCCTTGTTGGATGCCTTTTGGAGAGGAGGAAGTTGGTTACTTGAAGGAATACCTAGATTTTGGGTAAGCCTTTGCTTTCGTGTACGTACACCTTCTTCATTTGTGTCTGTGTGTACAACTTCATGGGTAGGAAATTATTCATATGATCCCTATAAATGAGACTCATATGGGGGATCAACAACAATGGCATTAATGACATTAATTGATGCGTAACACATTTGATCCCTTCTATCGGAATTTTTGTGATATTTTCTTCTTCCATTTCCCTAATAATACATTGAATTTTGTTGATTTGATCCCTCGGGAACTTCTTGATGAACCGTAATTTAGAGGGAATCTTCTGATAATTCGGCTCTGCGTTCCTCTTGTGGCTTCTTCCTTAATCGAGAGAATACTGACTTTCTCTGAGGAAGAGATTGAGGATTTGAAAAATTCCCCAGTCCAGTGGACTGGGGCTGTTCTTGCTGTTTCTTCTCAACTCCTCGAATCTTATTTGTTGATTCTAAGGGTTGGGTTAAAAGAGTCTCCAGTCTGGCAAGCTGGGGTGGTTCTTGAGCTGCTACATCTGAGACATTCTTCAAATCTCTCCTGATCTTGCAGACTTTAGTCTGGAAATTGGCTGGATGCATCAACCTACATCCACTCAAATCACCTGGCTCAAATGAACGCTGGATGATTTCTGACAGTTTTATCACCTGGTGATGCGCTCTCTCTAAACAAGAGGCATGTTCTATATTATCATTTGCCAGATGCAAGAGTAATTTGAAAAATTGTTCTTTGTATGACTGACTTTGGGAAGAACTAGTTGAGTCATGTTCCTGAGCAATCCTTTGATTACAAATAAAGCCAATTGGTTATGTCCGGCCATGGGAAATAACATTGCATGAGACCATATTCAACGGGCTTTGTTGACTGTAGAGTACAATGAAATGCAGTACTCCATGAACACCCCATCCCCTGATATGAATACCAAAAGGGGCATTAGAAATTAATTGATGTAATCTTCTTAGTGCTCCAAGGCATGAACGTTGAAGGGCTCTCTTCTACTTTTCATCCTTCAGATATCGAGAAACTGAGAGAGATACCAAGTCAATTTGGTGTTGTAACCCTTCTATTATCTTGACATGATTTTCATATTCATCATAAGATAATATTTTCTTTTTCAATTGAGAAAGAGTTTTCCACATGTTGAGATGAATATCGTGAATAGAATCTTCCGTCAACATCTCTGGAATGTCATAATGAGAGTCAGCCAAAAGCCAAAACATGACTGGCACTTCACCTTTTTCTAGTTTTTTTCTCATATTCCGCACTTCCTCTTTACCATTCAATTAATATTCTTCTACCTGATTAGACCAAAGCCGGTGCTTCCTTGTTGCTTCATCAGATTAAATAACATTGGTAGAGAATTAACTTATCAGACTAGAAGATGAATGACCCAGGGGTGGTACGGATAATTAACTACACCCCGGGTTATCTTCTGATTGAGAAAGTATTTCACCTGCTAGCAGTAAAACATCAGACATGACTGTCTTTACATTTGCAAGTGCCTCAAGATAAGAGGGCTTTATCATCACTACATTGTCCATCGAAGCATTTTTCAGGCAATGTGAATTACTACTGTGGAGAGGGCTTTCGCAGCTAAATTCATCATCATGGGGAAGACCACCATGGTGGGTTACAGTGAAATATGAAACATTTTTCTCCTTGATCTTCTGGCCACACATAGGGTTCTTGTGGATCTCATCTAAAGATGAAACTATGAGATCGACCGAACTGTCATGATGCAAGACTTCATAAGGAAGTGTCTGATGAAGACATTCAGAATTAATGTTCCCACATTGGGAAATGAGAGAGTAGAATCTTGAATTCCAATAGATAATTGTCTAAGGGATTCAATAACTCCAGTATCAAGAAAGGCCTTGTTATAGATTGGCCCTTGATTTCTTGACTCTGCTGGATGGGTCTTCTTCATTGACGCATTCTTACTTACATTTGGAACCACTTGTTGACAAAAATGGTTATTATGGGCAGGTGTATATGCCTGCTTAGGATAAATAGTCATGTTAGGCTGATTTTCTCGACCCAAATTAGGTGTATGTGCCTGACTTGGTTGTCCGTATGACATGGGGGAGTATTCCCTACAACCCTCTTGGACTGGAACATAGGTTTGTGTCTGTTCCGGAGTGATATGTTGATGTTTCACTCCACTGGTAGGGATAGATTTTCATTTCTTTCCCTATGATGTTGTTGAAGCTGTTATAATATTGTGACATGCATCCAGAATATGAGCAGGGATTTTCTTCTGATCTTTCACCATTGTCGAAATTTTCTTGGTGACTTCAGCTGTCGGAATGGGAATATACGTCCATTCCGTGTCTGGAGTAGGTGTATGTGCCTTCTCCTATCCTCCGTTTCCTATCATTGGATTCTGACAGTACTCATGTGTGGGGGTAGAGAGTTGAGTCTACCTCCAATTTGTCATTGGGGATTTCAAATTGACTTCGTAGGGTTCTAGCAAATGAGACTGTTGGTAGGCTTGATCAATACTAGCAGGTGTACGTGCCTGCTGATTGCACTCCGCCGAACGTGGTTGATGAACTTCCTTCAGTAATGGAATACGAGGCTGCTGGCAGGATTGATGAGTGTAAGCACGTGTATGTGCCTATTTACCAGTTGTCAACACATTGGGTTGGCAGGATTCATCTTATGTAGTCAGAAGAGCCTACTGACTAGATGATGATTTATAAACAGGTGTATATTCCTGTCTATAGTACTCCACCATAATTTCCTAGTGGGAATGGCATTTTTCTTGCAGACGAGCCTACTAGACATCAGAATTAAAATGGACGGGTGTGTGTGCCTGCTCGTTGCTTTCCACCAAGTTAGGTTGGTGGAATTATTCGGAAATGGCAGAGATAAGAACCTGCTCACTATTGACCGGTCGTCACCTCTGGTGGTTCGTCTTTCCTACTCGGGTTCGAGGAACTTGAGTCGAACGCCTAGATACGACACCCTCATCATGTTGAGGGCGCACTACTACACAAGTCTGGTGGTGACTGTTGATGGGAGCCATTGGGAAGGACTCATGTATCCTTGAATTAAGGCATTTAGTGACCATCTCATTCACCTCCACGTAATATGGGAGGGACTGGTGATTGCGTTCCGAGGATAATGACCCGAAACGGTTGGAGACGGTGGTTATTACCACCTGTTTCTTGATTGATGGTCGTCACTGTCCAGACAACCAGGGTGAATTATTGACTTGGAGGGCTTATCGAGTGACCTCTAGAGTTGGAATGGTACCATGTTGACGGTATTCCTTAAAAAGTTCATTTGATACCCAGCATTGAATACGCTGAGTAGGTGATGTCGTCTTCAGAGCGGAAGAAGATCTAGTAGGAGTAGCGGCAGATGCATTCACAGTAGAGGTATTCACAGGTGTGAACTTGAGAGAATCCATTTCTGTAACCCAGAAGATCTTGGAAAAGAGTTCTTGTTTGATATAACAGACATAATAAAGATAAGTTTAGACACTACATCTTTTGGATGAGAACATATGTTATTGATGGTTTTGTTGGCCCTCTCATTGAGTTTAAATAGGCCCCAAACAAATAAGTAAAACATCATTTTAACTTGGTTAAGGATTGACGTCGGGTTCACCATTTTTTGTTTCCTCTGGAAATAGGGGTGACCTCATTTGTTTAAGGATCAAACATTCCAATCGTTTTCTATTGGGTTTCTTCTTAGAACCAGAAACATCCAATGATTCTATATCCACTTGGACCTACTTTCCAAAGGTAGGTTCTCATTATTTGTGAACCGATGAGGCTTAAGAATTTGCATTGGTCGAGAGGATGGGAGGTCCGACTCATCACACCTTTTTGGGGGGAATTATTGTCTACTCTGGGACTATCTTTATAGATTTAAGTTATGTTTGTGAATCCTTATTAAATTACCAAGTATGAAAATGAGCTTTCTTTTAGATCTGACAATCAATGATTGATGTGTATGAGATTTAGAGAGTCTTTTATATGTATTTGAGGTTATTCATTGATAGAGAATCATCTTTATTTGTTAGAGATTCTTAGTCAATGGTATCCTTTAATACATTTTATAGATATCTCTTGGTCATTATTATAATCATACTGGTTTTAAATCCACTCAGTGAGGCACTTGAAGTTTATTATCGTTTAGAAGGACATAGATAATTTCAAAGTTGGGATCATACCCGTAGATGGGCTACCTATGTATCCTTATTTAGAAAAGGAATCGGAACCCACATAGTTCGAGTATAGAAGTATGAGGTTTATGTATGGTTGATGGCTCGAAGAAAGATGTCATAATTACTTTTATGCTCTAAGATCACATGAGTCATGCTCAGTGTGTGAAACAAGTCGTATTTGTAAAACCTGACAATTGTGCCACGAAAAATGAAATCATAAGAAATAATGTGGGGCTTATATATGTATGACTGCCCAGATAGATGAGGATTGGGATTTACATCAGGGAAGAAACCTGGGAACAAGGACCATAAAGGTATATGTGCTTTATGGAGATTTGGATACTTAATTTGGGGCTTATTATTGAGAAGGAGGCCCAGGTTAAAGGGACTTGAGAACTGGGGATTATTCCTGAGAAGGAGGCCCATGTTAAGGGGAATTATGACGGGGGCTTACTCCTAAGGAGGATGCCCAGGTTAAGGGAATTTATGACTGGGGCTTATTCCTGAGAAGGAGGCCCAGGTTAAGGGGAATTATGACTGGGGCTTACTCCTAAGGGGGATGCCCAGGTTAAGGGAATTTGGAACTTGGGGCTTAATCCTGAGGAGGATGCCCATATTTTGGAACTTACGGATTACTCCCGAGGAGGATTCCCTAAATTTGGGAACTTGGGGCTTACTCCTAAAGAGGATGCCCTAAATTTTGGAACTTGGGGCTTACTTTCCTCTAGAAACGGGGATGACCTCATTTTTTCAAGGTTCAAACATTCCAATCAGTTTCTAACTAGTTTTTTCGTATAACCGGAAACATCCAATGATTCTATATCCATTTGGACATACTTTCCAAAGGTAGGTGCTCATTAGTTGTGAACCGATGAGGCTTAAGAATTTGCATTGGTCGAGAGTGTAACACCCCAGGTAAATAAAGAATATGAAATTTTTATATTTATCCCTATTTGTGAATAAAATTTTAATATTAATTTAAATGGAACTCTATGCTCGATGGCTTACCCAATAAGCAACAACGAGTTCCTTTGAAATCTTACGTTTCACTCTAATAATAAAATAATTTTATTTTAAATGGTAGTTAACACCAAGCCTTTATAATGAAGGGAATGAATAGAACTAACTACAAATTTATTATATATGTTTGTCAAATATTTTTACTTTTTACAATAAATGTTAGAGGATTAAAACTGCGAATGAATCCAATTTTAAGCGTAATCATTCTAATATTCTTTAAAAGGTCGATTAACCACCTTTTGATGGCGAACCTATTTTAAATTCACTTTTTGAAAATTTTATTTGTTATATTTGAAAAAATAAAATTATTCTTTAGAATCGGGACATCAAAATTTACTTTGTGTAAATTTTTGTTATTTTTCTGATAAAGTTCAATTTTTAATGAATAGTGAAAAATGTTGTATTTTAATTCAAAACCTATTTTTAATCTGATTTATTTATATGATTATATTATCTTCTTAATTGGTTTTAAAGTGAAATTAGAATATATTTTTACCATTTAATCCAATGGTGGTCATTGTAATTAATATCACTTTGAGATTAGACATAAATGAGTTTCCATCTTTTGATAGAAATTGTTTCTTAAAAACATGCTATTTGATTTGACAGTGGGATTTAATTATAAAATTAATTAATGCAACTTCTATGATGTGAATTTGGTAAAAAATACATCATTTTTTAATTTTGAATATCAAATATATCTTAGGCTGAATTTTTGGTATTTTTCTGAAAAACCATAATTTTTTATGAATAGTGAAACCACAAAGTGGTAGTTACAAAAACTTATTTTTCGTTTAAATGGAACTTTACCACTTATGTAATTTGAATTTAAAAAATCAAATATAAATGATTTTAATTATTAATTAAAATGTGGTTCAATGGGATGAAAATAATTTTTGATGAAAAGTAACTTTTAAGTTTTATTAATTGCGATTAAAGGTAATTAGTGTGATTTAAGGTAAAAATGATATTATAATAAAATGAAAATATCGTGACACTTGTCCTAACCCTATCGGATAAGTCATGGTCGACCAAGACAACCCATGGGTCGTTTTTTGGGACCCCATGGAGCCACGTGGGTAAGATAATGACATTTATGCCTTTTATTTAAAATAAAAGTAAAAATGACACAAACATGTATTGGTTTACTAAAACAATTTTTACATGGGGTTATAAAATTCAGATTTTTGACTATAAATAGTAATTAGAAATATAAAAGTATTTCCTACATCATAGTATTTTTTTATAATTTTTAGACAATAAATAAATTAAATTATTTATGACATCGTGATGATGCAGCGATTACCTCATTATTTAACGATTTAAATAAAATGAAAAGATAATGTAAAATATAAGACCTACACATGTCAAAAACCTATTGGATGCATGTATTTCGAACTCTTATCACCTTATACTCTAAATAAAGCAATATGGGACCTTTAAAATCCGAAACACATTTGAAAATAAAGTGACATTTTATACCTTTCCAAGAGTGCCCCTCCTCTCCTCTTATAAAAGGCCCCCACCTCTACCACCTTACCCACACATCTCAAGCATTTGGCTCAGCCAAGATATGATAATTTTGTCTATCGAAATCCCTCTTATCATCCTAGAAGCCTTACCATAGGTAGGAATCTCTTCAAAAAAACCCTTTTGGTTCAAACAAAAGGGAGTTACCCGATTTTAAGGCAACGTCTTCACTTGTGCTCTTTTGTGTTATTTTGCTTATCCAACCGCCTAAACTATTTTTATTTATTTATTTTGTAACAAAACCAGTATCTTCCATATACTAGGATGTTGTTATAAGAATAATTTGAGCTACACTTACACACACCTACATCTAATGGTTAAAGAACACACTGTTTCTGTGGATGGTGAATTTCTGCCTCACAAAACTATGATTGTTCAATATTCTTTTAACATATTCAAAGGGGGCCATTAAGATGTCACTATATTTATATATGATATATATTATTTTTTATCTTTTTTTAATCTTCTGTATTTTTCATTTATGGCATACCTTTATGGTTTCCATTATGGTTAAACGCGATATCTTCATTTTAGGAAGTGCGGACTACCGCCCCCTCAAAGTGATTTGGTTCGTTAATACCATATGTGGTAAGTAAAAAGGATAGATTTAATGATATTATATATGATTCAATACTAGAATTATAATACTATTATGTATCATTATGTTTTAATTCCATTAAATAGGAAATAGAAATGAAAGTAGCATTCATGCATACGTACGGCTTACCGTCTCCATGAATGGTGTATTTCATTTATTACCTCTAAATGTTATGTAATATTATAAATTCATGTATATAATGGATATATATGATATATATGATATCTAAAAAATGAATATAATTCTGGATATAATGGATATTATACCCCATGAACAAACTTGTAATTATAAAGAGTTTATTTTTGAGTCAAGTAGCAATGATCGTTAAAACGACCGTTATTAACTTAAATAATTACATAGTGTTCATGACATGGTAATAAGTTATATAAAAGGAATAATGAACTTTAAAAAGGTTCTCAAGAAAGTATAAATTAACTCATGTTTATTATTCATGAGATTAAAGAACGATCGAGTCAAGTCGGACATGAGGTAAGCGATCCTACCCCTCTCTTTCTTTTTAAGTACACTTTTTTATGTCATTCCTTTTAAACTCATCTCTCTTATGGTTCGGATGTTCTTTTATATTACTATTACTGTACTTTTTATGTTCATATGATGAGAGACCCTATTTTCTCTCATCAATCCATTTTGGATGTTTTGAGTGGCGCCGTTAGGCTGCTGAATTTTTGTAAGAGATCCAACCTCTCTCTTTATATTTAAGAACTCTCATTTATGTCACTTCTTTTAATCTCCTCTTTGTTATTTTGGGGGATGTTCTTTTATATTCCTCTTGCTTTAAATTTTATGTTAATATGATGAGAGACCCTATTTGATCTCATCAATCCATTTTTGGATGTTTTAAGTGGCGCCGTTAGGCTGCCGAGTTTTCATAAAGGATATTTCGTCTCACTTTTATTCCCATGAGATTTATGATACATTTGCCACCATTTACTTTGAGTGGTATATGTACTAACCATTATTCTACTCTTTGTGTAATATACTTTCGTTTATGAGTATTTACATCAATTTTGTACTGTCCTTCTTTCATGGGGTGTATGTTTCGAAAGATACCCAAGTCGGTAAGGGAACCTTTCACCCTCCTCTTTTTAAAGACTTATTTTGTTGGGTATTTTAATTTACATATTGTAATGTTGGGATATGTTATTATATATCATTATTGATGTAAATTTATGTCCAAGTGATGAGATACCCTTTTTATCTCTCATCAACTCATTTTCGGAATTTTGAAGTGACGTCGTTAGGCTGTCAAATTTTTGTAAGGTAACTTCTTAACCCAAATTACTATCTTTGGGTTGATCTTCTACATCTTGTTTATTTCATGATATGATTATGTGAGAAATTAATTTTGATATCCTATATTTTATTTATACTTTCTTTATGTGTACTTATAGTGAACATACATAATTGATCAATTTTATTTACAAAATGATCTTGGTATGGGACTTCGTATCAAACTCCATTAATTGAGGCATATTTTGTTTTATACACAACTTTATTTTATATGGTGTATAAACCCCTTTGACTTTTACACTTATTCAAAAGGAATATTTTTTTTATATGAAGCGTTTTACTAAACGACAAAAGGAATGTTTTTTTGTCGTACGTATGCGGCGACACCGACTTCTCCGCCGCCATGACCATTATTTGATTTTCAGCTTCATCTACAAGCCATAAATTTTTTTGAATGAAAAATAAATACCATGTTTTACTTTTCTTTTATTTTGGTATTGAAAATGGTTTTCATAATGTTTTTATATCAATGTGTTGTATTGATATCTTTTGATTGAAAAGTGGAAATGTTATGTTTCCTTTATGCATGTTTTATGTGATACGATTATGTTATGGTTCTTGGGAATTGTTATGAAGATGGGTGGTTCTGTGATAAACTAAGGGTGGGTGATCTTGATATATCTCTCCAATGCATTGGGTATCGTAAAGGAGTTAAGCATTAAGGTTTTTCCGAAGAGATTTTGGGAATGTACAATGATGGGCATTCCGAACGTAACCAAGAGGGTTACTCCCTATGTAAGAATGTTATGAATGCCTCAAGTTACCTTTATATCTTATGATTTCTATGATTTATTCATGATTTGATGAGGTATGTGATTATTTTTTATGGGTAATGTATGATTTCATGCATTGACAAATGTTTTCAATTTGTACTTTTATATCATTTACTGAGCTTTTAATGATCATCCCATGTTTTTTAAATGTTTTTCATATGTCAAGGGAAAGGTACATGATGTGATGATAATGTCAAGGAAGTGTCAAGAAAGAATCCATGTTTTATTTTAAATATGTTTCCGTTGATGGGAAAAATGAGTACTATCTTTTATGTAACCACTTTGTTTAAATGTGGAATGTAATGCATGTTTTATGTTCTAATTCTCTAAAACTCTAAACCTGAAAAGATCCTCAACATGTATTCTTGAAGTAACTCAAGATTAAGTAAGGTTTAAGGCTGGGGCCTTATAAAGAGGATGGGAGGTCAAACTCATCACACCTTTTTGTGGGGAATTATTTTCTACTCCAGGACTCTCTTTATAGATTTAAGTTATGTTCGTGAATCTTTATTAAATTACCAAGTATGAAAATGAGATTTATTTTAGATATGACAATCAATGATTGATATGTATGAGATTTAGAGAGTATTTTATATGTATTTGAGGTTATTCATCGATAGATAATCATCTGTATTTGTTAGATTTTCTTAGTCAATGCTATCATTCAATACACTGTATAGTGATCTCTTGGTCATTATGATAACCATACTAGTTTTAAAGCCACCTGGTGAGGCACTTGAAGTTTATTGTGGTTCAGAAGGACATAGATTATTTCAAAGTCGGTATCATACCCGCAGATGGGCTACCTATGTATCCTTATTTAGAAAAAAAAATTAGAACACACGTAGTTCGAGTAAAGAAGTATGACGTTTATGTATGGTTGATGGCTCGAAGAAAGATGTCATAATTACTTTTACACTCTAAGCTCACGTGAGTCATGCTCGCTGTGAGAAACAAGAGGTATTGGTAAAACCTGACAATTATTCCACAAAAGATGCAATCATAAGAAATAATGTGGGGATTATGTATGTATGACTGCCCAGATAGATGAGGATTGGGATTTACATCATGGAAGAAACCTGGGAACAAGGTCCATAAAGGTATATGTGCTTTATGGAGATTTGGATATTTTACTTAGGGCTTACTCCTAAGAAGGATTCCCAAATTAGATGGGACTTATGATTGGGTTTTACTCCTGATAAGGAAGCCCAAATCAAAAGTAAATTAAGACTAGATAAGAGAAATTATGACTAGGGCTTATTCTTGAGAATGAGGCCCAGGTTAAAGGGACTTGAGAACTCGGGCTTATTCCCGAGAAGGAGGCCCAGGTTAAGGGGAATTGTGATTGGGGATTATTCCTGAGAAGGAGGCCCATGTTAAGGGGAATTATGACTGGGGCTTACTCCTAAGGAGGATCCCCAGGTTAAGGGAATTTGTAACTTGAGGCTTAATCCTGAGGAGGATTCCCATATTTTAGAACTTGGGGATTACTCATGAGGAGGATGCCCTAAATTTGGGAACATGGGGCTTACTCTGAAAGAGGATTCCCTAAATTTGGGAACATGGGGCTTAATTTCCTCTGGAAATGGGGATGACCTCATTTGTTTAAGGTTCAAACATTCAAATCGGTTTCTAATGGATTTCTTCATAGAACCGGAAACATCCAATGATTCTATATCCATTTGGACCTACTTTCCAAAGGTAGGTTCTCATTAGCTGTGAACCGAAGACGCTTAAGAATTTTCATTGGTCGAGAGGATGGGAGGTCAGACTCATCACACCTTTTTGGGGGTAATTATTGTTTACTTTGGGACTCTCTTTATATATTTAAGTTATGTTCATGAATCCTTATTAAATTACCAAGTATGAAAACGTGGTTTCTTTTAGATCTGACAATCAATGATTGATATGTATGAGATTTAGATAGTCTTTTATATATATTTGAGGCTATTCATCGATAGAGAATCATCTGTATTTGTTAGAGATTATTAGTCAATGGTATCCTTCAATACATTGTATAGAGATCTCTTGGTCATTATGATAACCATATTGGTTTTAAAGCTACTTAGTGAGGCACTTGAAGTTTATTATCATTCAGAAGGACATAGATTATTTCAATGTTGGGATCAAACCTGTAGATGGGCTACCTATGTATCCTTGTTTAGAAAAGGAATCAGAACCCACGCAGTTCCAGTAAAGAAGTATGAGTTTTATGTATGGTTGATGGCTCGAAGAAAGATTTCATAATTACTTTTACACTCTAAGCTCACGTGAGTCATTCTTGGTGTGAGAAACAAGATGTATTGGTAAAACCGGACAATTATGCCATGAAATATGAAATCATAAGAAATAATTTGGGGCTAATGTATGTATGACTGCCCAGATAGATGAGGATTGGGATTTAATTCAGGGAAGAAACATAGGAATAAGGTCCATAATGGTATATGTGCTTTATGGAGATTTGGATACTTAACTTAGGGATTACTCCGAAGAAGGATTACCAAATTAAAGGGGACTTATGATAGGGTTTTACTTTTGAGAAGGAATCCCAAATCAAAAGTAAATTAAGACTCGTTAATAGAAATTATGATTGGGGCTTATTCTTGAGAAGGAGGCCCAAGTTAAAGGGACTTGAGAACTGGGGATTATTCCTGAGAAGAAGGCCCAGGTTAAGGGGAATTATGACTGGGGCTTATTCTTGAGAAGAAGGCTCTGGTTAAGGGGAATTATGACTGGGGATTACTCATAAGGAGGATGCCCAGGGTAAGGGAATTTGGAACTTGGGGCTTAATCCTGAGGAGGATGCCCATATTTTGGAACTTGGGGATTACTCCTGAGGAGGACGCCCTAAATTTGGGAACTTGGGGCTTACTCCTAAAGAGGATGCCCTAAATTTGGGAACTTGGGGCTTAATTTCCTATGGGAATGGGGATGACCTCATTTGTTTAAGGTTCAAACATTCCAATCAGTTTATAACAGGTTTTCTCATAGAACCGGAAATATCCAATGATTCTATATCCATTTGGACCTACTTTCCAAAGGTCGGTGCTCATTAGTTGTGAACCTATGAGGCTTAAGAATTTTCATTGGTCGAGAGGATGGGAGTTCAGACTCATCACACCTTTTTGGTGGGAATTATTTTCTACTCCGAGACTCTCTTTATAGATTTAAGTTATGTTTGTGAATCCTTATTAAATTACCATGTATGAAAATGAGCCTTCTTTTAGATATGACAATCAATGATTGATATGTATGAGATTTAGAGAGTCTTTTATATGTATTTGAGGTTCTTTGTCGATAGAGAATCATCTGTATTTGTTAGAGATTCTTAGTCAATGGTATCCTTCATTACATTGTATAGAGATATCTTGGTCATTATGAAAACCATACTGGTTTTAAAGCCACTCAATGAGGCGCTTGAAGTTTATAGTCATTCAGAAGGACATAGATTTTTTCAAAGTTGGGATCGTACCCGCAGATTCTACGTATCCCTGTTTATAAAAGGAATCAGAACCCATGTAGTTTGAGTAATGAAGTATGAGGTTTATGTATGGTTGATGGCTCGAAGAAAGATGTTATAATTACTTTTATGCTCTAAGCTCACATGAGTCATGATCGGTGTGAGGAACAAGAGGTATTAGAAAACCCTGACAATTGTGCCATGAAATATGAAATCATAAGAAATAATGTGGGGCTTATGTATGTATGACTACCCAGATAGATGAGGATTGAGATTTACTTCCGGGAAGAAACCCGGGAACAAGGTCCATAAAGGTATATGTGCTTTATGGAGATTTGGATACTTAACATAGGGATTACTCTTGAGAAGGATGGCCAAATTAAAGGGGACTTATGATTGGGTTTTACTCCTGATAAGGATGCCCAAATCAAAAGTAAATTAAGAATGGTTAAGAGAAATTATGACTGGGGATTATTCTTGAGAAGGAGGCCCAGGTTAAAGGGACTTGAGAACTGGGGATTATTCCTGAGAAGGAGGCCCATGTTAAGGGGGATTATGAGTGGGGCTTATTCCTGAGAAGGAGGCCCAGGTTAAGGAGAATTACGACTGGGGATTACTCTTAAGTAGGATCACCAGGTTAAGGGAATTTGTAACTTGGGGCTTAATCATGAAGAGGATGCCCATATTTTGGAACTTGGGGCATACTCCTGAGGAGGATGCCCTAAATTTGGGAACTTGGGGCTTAATCCTAAAGAGGATTCCATAAATTTGGGAACTTGGGGCTTAATCCTAAAGAGGATGCCCTAAATTTGAGAACTTGGGGCTTACTCCTAAAGAGGATGCCCAAAAAAATTAAGGGAATTTGAAGACTGGGGCTTACTCCTAAAAAGGAGTCCTAGGTTAGGGACTTGGGGATTACTCCTAAGGAAGATGCCCAAATTAATGATCTTATAATCTTAAAGGATGAGGTTAAATGAATGAAATCTCTAACCTTAGTGACATAAATATATGTAAGTCACTTGGTTTTACGAGATGTTCCACAGAGTTCCTTTCAGATAAGGAAGCCAACAAAGGAACCATGCCAAAAAATGGATTTCAAGAGGGTTTTTAAGGCTAAGTCTTGAAGAGGAGAGGTGGATTTGAATAAAATAGCTGAATAGGCAAGATGGGCACCCAAAAAGAGGCAGGCGCACAGGTTTTGTTTGGGCGTGCAGGTCCTGGTCGCGCAAGTTTACCTGCGCGGCACAAGTGTACCTACGCACCGGTCAACCCATAGGGTAATACTTGGGCGAGACTTGGCTCAAACCCTCAGTACTATCCCTAAAGGCTTACAAAAGAGTGGAGCGCAAGTTCTGTTGAATGGATAAGGTGGCGCGTAGGTGTGACCATTTCCCTTAAGGGTTAGACACTTAGGTGCGCAGGTGTTGGTGAATTTCAACAATTAGGCCTTGTTCTCCCTCTTTATATCTTCCATTCTAGGTAAGAAATTACCATAGAAGTGTTCAAAAGACTTCAAGAAGAGACTAGGTAGTCTGGAGCTCAAATATTCCTTTTGGAATTTTTTCGTCGTCTAAATGGGGGGCCCACAAGGGGTATTTATAGGCTGCTGAAGACCTTGGGAGAAAAATCAAATAGGTCGCAAAGGTCACTTGCGTGCCCAATATGTGGTCCGAAGGTATACCTGTGCGACCATCTTAGAACTTACGCGGCCTTTGCTTAAAGGAATTCTTGTTCATGCCTTTGTCAATTGTTTATGTTTCCTCAAAGGATGAATCTCATTATGCTAATGTATTCCTCTTTTTTAGTCATTAGACTCTGTGACGGAAAGGAGTGTCAACAAATATAAATATACCACTATTATATGTTTTAAAAAACCCTTACTGATTGACTGTATGAAATTTAAATTTATTCTCATTGTATGTGATGACATTTAATACCTATTTTAGAGGACCCCAAGATATAGAATTCAAATATTATGACAAATGAGCTTGAGTATCAGTTTTCATAATCAAAAACATATATGCACATTAAGATATTTAATATATCTATATAAGATAACCTAATAACCATGTTGATTGTAGTATTTATGAACTTTTATGGTGTACACACCTTTCTATAAGCTCTTTATTAATATTTTTTGTTATATATTCATCAATTCATGTTCAACTTCTCAAGCATATCTTTTTTTTATCTGGAGATCATCAATTAATGTGTTGTGGCCTTTATATTACACAGTTTTCCACTTCATTTTATTAAATTTTTAATGATTTAATTTTTTATTTTTACACATTTTATTAAATAATCATAATTTTTTATTTTTATAATGAAATTCATTAATTTATCAATTCGTATAGTTAATTATGTATTTTTTCCATTAAAATAATTAATTTAACCTTACAAAATTTTCTAAATTAATGATTTCTCTATTTGTGTTGTTAGTTCTTAATCTTCTAAACATTTTAATAATATGGCATGTTTTATTATTTAATTTATTAATATTTTGTTGTTCAAATATTAGCTTACTTTTTAATTTAATATTTTATCCTTTAATTTAGATTTATTTGAATAAACTAACTTCATTAATTTTTTATGTTGAATTATCCTTCAAATAATTAAGTTAAGAATTTGAGTTCTAATTTAATGAAATAATGTGTTATTAATTTAAAGTATTCACTTAGTTATTTAATTTATTAATTTAGTGTTTTAAAGAATAAATTATTTTATCCTAAGTTGCAGTTAAATTATTAATTCATTAACATTTGTTTTCAGTCTAACGGTGAGATATACATGAACTATCATTGACTTATTTAGTCACTAATGAGATCATTTTCTACTTACAGTATGCCCTTTAATAAATTTTAATTCAAGTATTTTATCAACATAGATGAACGTTAATCAAGATTTTAACTTAAATGTTAACATTTAATAACTTTAATTTTAATTTTAATGATTAAATTTTAATTATAACGTAGTTTTAATTTATGATATTTAGCTTTCTTTTAATTCTTAAATTTGAATAATTGTATTTTTTATTTTCTATTTTTAACCAGTTAATTATTTTCAATATTTGTATTTAATTAACTTAAATTTTAATTTTAAATTCATTTTATGCAGTTTTAATTTTTGTCTCACCAATAGTTCATTTTATTTTAGCTACCGTTGGTTTAATTTATATATTCTACCTATGCCGATGATTATCGACATCAGTCTTACTATAACATCGGTGTCGGTCTCACTTGGCTATAACTAACGGTAACTCTTGTTTTTAATAACTAATGGTGGCCTTTTATTTTTAACCAACAGTGACCCTATTTTTATTACTACCGATGACCCAGTATTTATAACTATGAGTGAACTTAATTTTTCTTTTAAGAATCCCCATCTCACTGATGATGAAACTCGAACTGGTACGTGATGTGGAGGAGTGAAAGCCAATTCGCGTTGTCCGCTGGAGAATCGGAAGAGGGTTGTGCACTGTACAGATCTGGTTCGCAAGCCACCGCAAACAGAAGCTGAGCCGGTGGTGGGGATTTGTGTTGTCGACGAAGCCCGGATCTCTCCAGATTGAAGGAGGCGACCGCTGAACCAGAGGAAAAGCTCATGCCAAGGCCGTCACTGCCTGGTTTGGGGATGGCGCATAGAAACACTCCCCCTACTACCCCAAAATTGGGGGAGAAGGAAATGAATAGAAAAATAAAAAATAAAGATAAAACAAAAACAAAAACAAATGATTACTAATTTAAAAAAATTAAAAACTATAATATATAATAATTATTATAAATAAAAAATAATATAAAATATATAAATACGTTATAAGATAAATTAATAAGATTTAATAAAACTAAAATATTAATAATAATTTTATAAATAAAATTAGTCATTATGTAAAATTAATAAAATTGAAATTAACACTTTAATCAGAATGTAACTTCTTAAATAGAAAAATTATAATAATTAATTAATGTAAGTTAATCTAATTTAAAAATAGAATTAAGTTATATTAAATAATTTTAAATGAGACTAACATTAATAAGATAATCAAATTAATAATATTGAATTAAAAACTCAATAATAAATTTAATATTTAATTAAGTAAATAATAATTATAAACTTAAGATTTATTAATTAACGTTAGCTTTAAAATAAGAAATTTAAGATTAACTTAGAGAATAAAAATACTATTAATTTTCTTCTTGTTTTTAGTGGTTTTTTATTTTCCTCCGTTATGCAGGTTCTTTCAAAAGGCATGATTTCAACTAAATACATTCATCTAACTTAGTTAGAGTTAGTTATATGGGAAAATCTAGCGTGATGCGTGGTTGGAGAAAAAATGCACATGTGCGGTGCAGAAGAAAATTACCAAAGTATGTAGGTGGAAGCAAGGCAGTGACGTGTAGCAGATGATAATGAGTTTTAAGGTAGAGTAGCAACAGAATTTTTGGGGACTCTCATTTGGACTCACTCACATTTCACGATCACACCATTTGAGAGCGAAGACTCCCGGGAGTAGCACTGGATATGAGATGGAGCTCAAGGGGGCCAAGAGAAGAGCATTGTTGAGGGATTCCATTTCCCCTATTGTACATAATTTCACAACACTCTGTAATCGATTGTTTTCATTATTTAAATCAATATGTTCATAGACTAATTCTTTCTTATCTCAGGAATTCGAATTCAACTGGATTTACCCTTAGATTTCTTCAAATGCTTTACATTTTTCAAAATCGTAATCAATCAGAAAGATTGATATTTGATTCTCTGTTTAATTGTTTCACTCATAAATTATTTTCAAAATTTATAAATTCAATATCTACTAGCAAGGTAGAATTTGAATAAATTTATCGAGGCTTTTAATGTCATTAATATTGGAAATTTTACGATGAGTTTATTTCCAAATGTTATCTTATTTACTTTCTTCAATAGTTTGATTGATTCGAGAGTGGAAAACTCCAAGAGTCAATCTACTACCTGTTGAGTCTTTTGGTGAGGGGTATTATTCAGCTTTTCTATGGGGAGTGATTCAATATGAAGTACTGAAGAAGTCAATCCTTTTAATCAGTAGTTTAGTATTCCCAATTGATTACTTAATATGCACTCCCTTTCCTTGCTGCTTTGTATTTGTTCACGGTATCCCTTTAGGTTATCGGTACATTATTGTAGGATTTAGTGTAAGAGTTAGTGTAGGATTTTTTTTCTTTGAAAAGACTTTGTTCTCATAATCACTATCTCTAAACCAAAATAAAAAAAAATTAAAATGTTATGAAACTACAATGATGTTTATCTCATTGATGTAAACTGTGAGGTTTTTAGTTTTAAACCTTAGAATTCACTCACCTAGCTTCTCTATGGATCGACCCTACACCACTGTGCAAGTGTAGGTTCAAAAATTTAATTTTGAGGGCCATGAAAACCTTTGGATTCATCAAAAATACTCTATAATTTTATTATTCAACATTAGATATATATGTTCTTATAATAATTTCATTTTGTTAATTGTAATTTTTGAGATCCTCCCAGGTGGTCAACTAATTGTATGAAAGAATTTGGAGTTCCCATATAGTTGAGATGGAGTTTATGTGCCATCATCAAATCCAACATGACTAAATATTGTCTAAATATCATCTATGTATCTATAAGAAATTTTAAGACACTCCTCTACTAGGTAGACTTGAGAAATAGAGCCTTCATGTTGTGCGATATTTTTCATGTATGATTTCAAATGAACTAGGTATCAATAAAATAAAATGAATAAAACATAATTACATATTTAATGATGTTTCAAATATATTTTACATAAGATTAAAAAATATAAATAATGTAATTCTCAATTGGATACATCCATCTATAATGTACGTGGCCGCTTATTTTAGTTTCATTGACCAAATTCATAGTCAAATAAATCATGAAAATAAAAAAAAGTTAGAGAAAAGGTCATCTCCATTTTATAATTCTTCAGTAAAAATCTCTCAAAAATTGTGTCAAGATCAGCTAGTTATATAGTTTTTTCACATTGTTGTCTCATGAATGTGCTGAATTATAATATAACAACATTAACCTTTTTAGGAAATAGTGTACTCATTGCCAATGGTAATTACTACTATAATAGAACACGTAAATCACCAATTGTAAATCCATGTAACATATGATTCTATAACTTAATACACCATGAGATGTTACTTTAATATCATTTAGATACTTTCACATGTTTTAAAATTTTATGGAATATACGATTGTACCTAATTTTCATTGGAAAATTTACTGGAGAATAATATACATTCCAATCTCGCCATAACTCACTCATTATATTCAATGTTTGTGTGTACTTCCTAAGAATTGAGATGGCCTTTTGGTTTTCCATGCCCATTATGTAATTTAAAGACAAAAGATTCGGAAACATTCTTCTAAATATGAATAACGTCAAGATTATGATAAAAAATTAAATTCCCAATACAGATGTTCGAAGAATAACATTTTTTTCATCCATTTTTACATTCCTATTTCAACTGATGATTCACTTCCAACTCATTTCCAACTATCATTCAAATTATTAAAATTCCTAAATAATCATTCAACATTTACTATTTGTGTTAATATTTTAGAACCTATCAACAACTTAGAAGGTGGTATACATTCATTAGACCCATTTAATTTATACACATTTAATTAAAATATGTGAGATTCATCGAGAAATATGTGATGACACAAAAAGAACCGCTTTTTACAATAAGTTCGTCATGCATGCCTAAAATAAAAGTTACAAATAGGACAAGAAAAACCCAAGGATGTATTCCAACAAGATAAGTTCCCATGTATAGGGAAGTTACTAATGGTTCGCCTTAGATCAAAATTCATTTTGAACATTTTAATATACGATTCATCATACATATCAACACCATTACACCATAAATCCATCAATTCTTCAATTAGAGGATATATGTATACATTAATATCATTTCTAGAAGTTTGTTTTTTTTTTGAATAATCATCAAAATGTCAAAGGAGTTTTTTCATACACATCCTAAAAGGTAGATTCTATGTGATCAAAACAACTATCCAATCTCTTTGTACTCAATGTACAAAATGGGTTGAATCCATCAATATAAAATTCCAAACACATATTCCTAGTATCAGATGAAAAATCTAGATGTAATAAATCAAATGTATTCCATGATTTTGAATCACTTGTATTTCTCATTAACCCAGCATTGTTATTATCTATAGAATTCAACTTTATATTCTCGATAGATTTTGATGACATGAATAGTATTTTTAGTTGGTGTTTTAAATATAGTTAACACAAAACCCATGTAAGTGTATTCATTTTCTACTTATTCAAAGGTTTGTGTTGATTTAGACTTCCTAAATTAACCATTTCCATCCATGTAGAAGATTTTTTTCACTATTTCCTAATAGAACCTTCTCCTAAATAAATCAAACAATCATTGCGACAAGCATGATTTTTTTTATAATTGAGACCAAACTTGTTAGCACCTTTTGTTAGAACATAAAAAGACTCAGGGATCTTAGTTGTAGGAAAGTCATCATAAAAAAATTCCAATATCATGTACATTTCCTTATTTGCGACTTTGGATAGGAATATGATATTGTAAAACATTAGTAGAAGATATTTTTTGGAATATTTCTGAAATCCTTCATAAAAATATTGATTTCCATCACTAAGTAAATCATGAAAAACATTTTTCTACACAATAAAGATCTCTCTTAAATTATTATCCACATCATCAGTAGTAGGATCCAATTATGTCCTAAAATATTGATTTGAGTGTCCTATGGTCTCAAAAACATCATTTATTAAGTTACTATTTTTGAAAACCTCAACTGGTTGTACCAATATGTTTTGATGCTAAGGATTTTACCAATCAATGCCAAAAGAATTTTTTTTGTAAGGTTCTAAATTTCATTTTCTACTATCGATGATGTTGGGAGCTTGTTCTATTAACTGGAATAAGTTCCCTAACATATGTAATGTTTTAATCTCCATTCCTAATCCAATAAACATAATGAGTAGGGAATTTCATCAATATATAGATTTCATAAATTTCATGCCACTTCAAGCATCTTCTAAAATTATATTTATGGAATGGACATCTTATTGTCCCATAAATGGATAGATCTAAAACTTAAAAATCTATAAATTACTCCAATCACTTAGTATACTGAGGTGTGTTCCTCAATAATGTGATATATTTTTCATCCATATATCAAAAAGTGCCTACAATTAATTAAATAAAATTAAAACACATATGAAATATTATGTCATTTAAGAAAAAATTATTAATTTAGTGTTAAACAAAAACATTCTTCTCATCTTCCCTATATTATGAGGTAAGAATTATGTAATGTTTATAGGAAGTTCCATCTAACATGTTCTCTAAAGTAATATTTTATAAAGTATAAATAATATTAATTTATAATTCAATAATATTAAATTATATAAAATATATTTAATTAACATTTCACTCATCTTATGAAAGATTCTAAACATTAATAAATAATCTTATATTGATTTTTTTCTAAATTTCATCTAGGTTTTCTTTGGAAAAAATAATAAAATAAAATTAATTCAAAATTTTTACATGTGTATGTTAATATATTACACAAGGATGAATTTTTAATTTAGTTAATAAGTGTATATTTTTTTAAACACAATAAGAAAATAGTAGTTTAAAAGTGAATATAGAACTTATCACATATGATGAGTTAATTTGTTTTCACAACACACGTCCATAAACAAACAAATTACTCAAGTTTATCTTAGTAAAAAAAATATGGTATATTTTATTTAATTTAATAAGTGATTCTAAGTTTAAACATAACACTCACACTAATTGTATACTATTTATAAAACATATCATATATAATGAGTTAATTGAGTATATTTCCATAACAAACCATAAAATACTAAAAACCATTATTCATGATTATTTGTTCAAAAAAATACTATTAATAATTGTAATTGAAATGTGATTTTATACTATAAATATAAGAACCTATTAATTAGAATGGCTTGACATTCTCAGTGATGACTGGAATAAAGGAGGGTGATTGACCGATGTGATGACATGGGGAGGGCTCTGTAGGGAGAAAGGGAGGTGAGTGGCGCACCAGTAAGGAGAAATAGGGGTGAACAACATGACGATATGGGGGGAAGGGTACCAACTAATGGTGAGATGGTAGGGGATGAGGGTTGTGGAGGTGTAAAGGGGGGAAAGGGTGATCATGGGGTTGACAGTGAGGCTGAGAGTGGTGAGGGTGAGGTAGAGAGAGGAAGAGGTGAGGGGAAGGGATCGAGGGTGAGGGGAAGGGGGGAGAGAGATCAGGGGTGGGAGAAAAGTGTGTATGTTTTATTTATAGTATATGTTTTGTATATGCTTTTAAAAATTGTTTTCTAAAATATTTTATTTTTATTTAGAGGTAGTTTGTAAAACCATCTTCAATAAACCACAAATAACTTCTAATTTTGGTGTAGTTTCATTTGATCCTATAATAAATGTTAGCCTCAGTATGATAATGTATGATGAAATAAATCATGAGACTACAACAGTTATTGTATTTTCCTATATGCCTCTTACAAAAAAATATATATCAAGTAATTAAAATAATTTTAAAAAATAAATTATACAAACAATAGTAACATACCATAATGGCTTCATCCCACTGAATGGAGACAAACTCCTATAATTTAACTATATTTTTAAAACCATATATGAGGCATATACCTGGATTCTGTTTAATCCCACAAAAAGAAAATAAAGTCAAAATTGACTAAAAATCGTTGAATTTGGGTGCCACATAGGGTATAAAATTATTTAACTGAATTCATATCATGAATGTTAAATTTCATTTTTAATTGAATAAACTAAATATTAGCTATATGAAATGTATAATATTTAGACCATTGTAAAACTAAATAAAAATTTTCATAAATATTACCTTTACAGAATCCTATAACTGATCTTTCACTAACTGGTTAATGCTCCTCTAATCAGATTATAACATACATATCCTTGGATAACTTTTCATACCAAGGTAAGTCCTAAACTTCATGGAATGCGGGCTATTCGGGTTGTCATTATCATCAAAACTAATCGCCATCCTTTTCTCTCCATATGATAGCGAATGTTTTGGTAAATGTGTACTCTAACAACTACTATATTTTTGTACCTTCTTCTCAATAGAAGAATAATACGTGTATATCATTTTCAGAAATATATGTTTAAATTCATTATATTATTTAATTTATATACATATATTTATATGATGAAATGTACATACCTTAGTTCCCCTTCCTATGTGTCTGTTATTTATAAATAATTATTCTAATTCAACAGAAGTCTTTTTTCCTATATTTGATTAAAATTAAGTAATTATAATAAATAAAAACATTATTTTTCATAACAGAAAAAAACATTGAATTTTATAAGATTCAAAACATACTAATGTGTAACGAAAACTAATGAATATTAAAATTAACAACAAAGAAATGATATAAATGATTATAAACTAGAAGTGTGAAATTTTGTGCACCTATATTTGATTATAAATAAATAAATGATATTAGAAAAAATATGGCTGTTAAAAAATAGGAATAAAATTATAAATATTTTATTGAATAAATGTGTATGTGAATATAATGAATATACGGAAAACAGTAAAAAAATGTTGAAGGAAAACATTTTCCACCAAAATAGGATATTTGAATCTAATGAATATAAAAAATATTACATATATGGGATTAATATTAATCATCTATTTATTTATAAAAATAAATTAAAAATTATGTTTTTAACTATGTTTGATTAAAAAATAGATAGTTACCTAATTAACGAGTAGAGTAATAGATCGTTTTCCCGTATCCCATTTCCATGATCATTTTGAATTGAATGGACTATGTCTATATGAGAATCAATGTTATCCTACGGTAATCATTAATAGATGAATAAATTTTGTATAATCCATCAATACAAACAATATTCTCATTACGTAAATAATTTTTCCCCTTGAAAAAAATGGACTCCTGATCATTTGATATGCCATGAAGATAAAATATTTATTTTCCAGGAATCACTATGGTAAATGATTCCTACTTGAAAATAAATCTTCTCAAAATAATAATTGTAAATGTATACTCAAAATATTTCACACCACATGTATTTTAATCCCTATTACACTTAAATAATTGTACCCAAAATTTTGTATGACCAGCCTTCTATATCTCCGTAATAATTCCAAAATATGTTATTAATTAAAAAATATGGGGTTTTACCTATATCAATTAATAAATTTTTTACTTTATCAATGACCATTAGCCTTATATTTTGAATATCTCTCTTGTTGTATAGTTTATTATATAAAAATGTGTAACTATTAATATCAAAACCAGACTATGTTATCACATTAACACTTGGTCCCCTGATAACCATTTCAATGTTTGTGATACATATAAATTAGCATTGTTATTCCCATTAAACCATGAAACAAAAGAGTTTTTATTTTCATTTATCCACCAATTTTATTTCTTATCAGATATCATACCTTCAATCTAGAAATATGTGATTATATATATATATATGGTTGAACCACACCTATGTTGTTCAAATTGAATAAATGTTTATGCGTTGCTTCATCACATGGGAATGACTTTACATTGAAGTCACGAATCCATTTACCTTCAATATCAACTTGTAACATTTGATATATATGGAGACTAAAATTCCCCACTTTAGATAAATAAATAGTAAATTACATAATCAAAAATTATAATATTTATTTTTCAATAATATATACCTATGGTTGATAAAAATTCTTAATACATCCCATCAATTTTTTTCATGCATCTTTCAAAAGGATACATCCATCATAAATAAAGAGTCCCACATATTCATATCACATGAACTTAATGAATCAATAAATGAACCACTGTTTCTGATGATTTCATCGGGGCACATGCATCTATCTCTTTCGGAGAACGAGGATGCGCATACTATTTACCCACATTCCCACTTTTCAAAGGAGGGCGACATCCATCACCTATTCAGGGAGGTTTTCTATTTGATCGAAACAGGATGATGGGATGTTGGTTCCTCCTTCCATGGATTCCTCCTCAGAATGCCTCACCTAGTCTGGGTATCCCTTAGAGATTAAGATGTTCTTCGTGAAACACTTCAAGGTGCCATGTCTTCATAGACGGCGGTTAATTACGCTGCTTCTCTCAGGACATTCCATGGGGTCTGGTCAGGGAAGCAACCTTTGGTCGGGGGAGTAGTCACGATGGACATCACAGACGTGTCTGGACACTGGAACCCTATCGCCTCTAGGTTTGTTTCCCTTATGATAGAGATTCTCAAGGGTGCAGAAGCCTAAGGAATCCTACATAAGGTGCATGGAATTATAATCCATAGGCATGTCTCTAAAGTTTTCCTCAGCTTCCCATGTTTAACACAGGTTGTGTTGCAAGTTTAATGTCTAGCGGAGATGGATAAGATAGATTATAATAATGACTGGAGTGGATCGGATGGGTGCAACCCCTGGAGGGAGCACTGATGCTTGGAGTAGCGAGAAAGTGGATGACATGATTTCACCATGATGTGGCTGCCTAGGTAATAATCGAGATGGATAGGGAGAGTAAAATTAAGTGGTGGGGAAAAGAGATGGAACTGTCATGAAGGTGATGGTATTTTTGGGCTTGAGCCTCGAAGATACTTCCTACGTATCCCCATGGTAGGGAATCAACGTCTGCATAGTTTGGTGGGGTGATGGGACACCTGAGGAGGCAAGGCGTATGGATGAGGCCCGGGGGAAGTGGAACCTTCAGGTTGGGGCATGAACTTCTCGAAACACATAGGCTCGAGGGAAAGACTAGGACGAGACATGGGTGATGGGATTGTGCCTCAAGGAGGCTTCCTACATATCCCTTCATAAGGGAATCAGAGTCCACGTAGTTCAGAGTAGGGGTATTGAATTAGGGTGTGTGTAGAGGAAAACGACCCGATGATATACTGGGGCTTATGCGTGGTTAGCAGCCCGAGGTCAGTCTGACGCCGCTGGGACAATCCAAGGATGTGGGCCCCAACAAAGGGAGGATAACAAGTTAATGTCAATTGGGGTACAATGGATTAATGTTTATTGGGGTTCTAACGGATTACCGTCGGTTAGGATTGACGATGGCTTACTGCTGGTCAGGGAGCACAACGGCTTACCGTTGGTCAGGGAAGACAACGGCTTACCGTTGGTTAGGATTGACGATGACTTACTACTGGTCAGGGAACACAACGACTTACCGCTGGTCGGGGAACACAATGTCTTACCGCTGGTTGGGGTACCATGACATACTTTCGATTGGGGTACAAAGACTTACCATACATTAGGGTTGAACCTCATGGAGGCTTCCAACATACCTTGTCCATGATACAAGAATCAAAGCCCACATAGTTCGAATGGGTACTGTTTATTGTCTTGCGGGACAAAAAGGGTTGTACAGTTTAATGTCATATACTATGATGGTGGACCTATGTCAAGTAGTTGGGACTGATGGGTGTGTTGTTCTTGAACCTCAAGGAGGCTTCCAATGTACCTTGCCTTGGCGAGGATCAAAGTTCATGTAGTTCAGAATGGTTGTTGGTGAACCGATGTGAAGTGGTTGAGACCAATAGTTCTTGGGATTGGACCTCAGGGAGGCTTCTTATGTACCATACCATGGTAAGGATAAATGTCCACATAGTTCAGAATGATTTTTGGGTCATACACTCTAAGGTAGTCTGAAGAGGATGCCATGGTCAATGATTACTCTAAGCCCATATGAGTCATGCTCAGCGTGAGAAACAAGAGGTAGCAGAGACTTGACGATCACGTCGCAAAAGAAGCATGCACGGGAAGCAGAGTGGGACTCACATGTGGTTGGCTGCCCAAAAAGGAAATAGGGGATTACATGTGGTTCGAAGATAAAGTGGAAATAGAGGCTAATGTGTGGTTATCAACATATGGAGAGGGAGATTGGGACTTACTATAAGATGGAGGCCTGGGTTTTGGAAAGGCCCAACGGGAGAGGGATTTGGCATGGAAGAGTGGAGGGTTCTGGTGCACATCCCCCCTCAGGACCATGGGACAGAAGAAGAATGGAGTAAGAGTACTACCTCCTGAAAGAAAGCTAGGTCCTTACACCAAGATGGGTTCCCTTCCCCGTAGACAAGCGTGGCTCCAGAAAAGAGGATCTCATTCCACGTGAGGAAGATCTCACTCTTGTGGAGATGAGTGGTCATCGAGAATGTCTGAGACGTGGCTCCCTGTGTAGAAGGCACAAGGTGATGCCACAGTTTAACGTCATGTGCTGGGAACAATGGTGCTTGGCAGTTTAATATCCTGTAGCTTGGATGAGGCGGGTTCACTCCGCACACCTAGGACTTACATAACCGGAACAATTCAAACCTTGGTGAAGGGAAGGCACCGAAAATGCCATGGTGAGGGGTGTTGTGGAGTGATCCACTGAGGGGACCACATTAACATGGATATGCGAAGAAGAAATTGTTGTTAGTGTGCCTTTGTAGGGACCCGCATCATTTGTTCATCCTAGCGGTGTTAGACCGACCATGGGCTGATAACCATTCTTAAGCCCTACTATATCAACGGGTCGTTGTCCTCTACGCACACCTCGATTCTATACCCCTATCCAGAACTACATGGACTTTGATTCCCTTCTAAAGGGATACATAGGAATCCTCCCTGAGGCTCAATCCCATAACCCATATCAATCCTGATTCTTACCCGTGCTGCCACATCCCGGTGAGATCATACCAATTCACCTCTTCACTGCTCTTAGCAGCATTCAGGTAACTAACCATGTGTTATCCCTAGCATCAGTATTCCCTCCTGGGGTTGCACCAATTTTATCCACTCTAATTAGTGTTCTGATCAGTCTGATTCGTCTCCTCTGGATGTTAAACTCGTGGAATACCTCGTGTCAAACATGGGAAGCTAAGGAAAACCTAAGAGACATGTCTATCACACATGATTCCCTGCATTTGATGTGGGATGCCTCGGGATTCCGCGCCATCGAGAAGACCTATCATAAGGGAAAGAAACCCAGACGCGCCAATGTTCCAGCATACAGACACGCTAGTGATGTCCAACGTGACTACTCCCCGGACCGAAGGTTGCTTTCCTGACTGGACCCCATGAAATTTCTTGACAGAAGCAGGGTAATTAACCGACTTCCATGAAGACATGGCATCAGGAAGAGTTTCACGAACAATGTCTTAATCTATAAGCAAGAATCAGATTAGGTAACGAGTTCCATGGAAGAACCGATGTCCCATCATCCTATTTTGATCAAGGAACAAACATCCATGAACAGGTGATGGATGCCGCCCGCCTATGGAAATCAGGAATGCGAGGCAACAGTTAGTGCATCCTCGTCCTCCGAAATAGACGGATGCACGTGCCTTTATGAATGTGTCCAAAACAGAAATGGTAAACCCGAAATTATGTTATTATCCTCAATATGGAGATTAATAGAATTTGAAACATTGGTGGACTAGTGTTTCATCAGATACAATTATCCAGCACTAGGTCCCGCCAAGAAAATATTGGTCCTCGTGTGAAACTCAACAGATGTTGTGGTAGTTGAACATTGGAAATCCCGGTCTATGACATTGTCAGTGTGGATCCTTATTACCAACCATGGAAGATGGAATGGAACTTGGGAATTGGACGTCGATTTCAAATTTTCAGCACTAATGGTTTAATCTCCATACCTTACAGGACCGAAGCTTCCACAACAAGAAACCGATCACCACCCATCCACCGACACTGGGGCAGGCGCAATGTCAACGTGGTAGTCCCTTGTTTCTCTACCACTTCTATGATAGTATCCACATACAAAATAGTTGGGTGCCCATGAACCATCTCCCCATCTGAATTCGTTCAGTGAAGGGCAACAAACGACCTCATCCACTGATATGAGGAAGAGGGGATTATCTCGACTAAGGATATGGACCACTAAGATTTAGAGGCATCTGCACCTCCTCGCCACCACCTCCGCCAAGGGCCATGCAGTGAGAGACTATTCCCCACTCCGATGCACAATGGTTTTGGGAGCCTCTCCCCAGAATGCTTTGATGACTCCCTCCCCAACGCTGATGATGTGGGGGATGTCTGGGCTAGCCCTTCCGGGATCTCATTCTAGGGGCTCCCAAAGACGACCCCCACTAGGTTGCACCAGCGCCGCCACCTGACCCCACAGGTCAAGGAATAGGTAAGCTATGCTGCTGCTCCCCCAGTCCCAGTCTGCTTGACCTGACGCTAGCATCAAGCACAGGTGGAGGAGGACACCCACCATGGGGCGTCAACTTCAGAAACTGTCAGGGCTCATGCCACTGCCAACATATACCATCATCCCCATGTGTATGCTAAGCAGGGGAACTCATACACCCGACCTAGATTGAGGCCCCAACCACCCCATGGGCAGGATGGGTCGACTCTCCAGGCTTCCGGCGCATGTAGCGCCCATAGTGGGCCGACCCGTGACGACGACACCCAGTACGAAGGTCCTTCCCATACTGCCACCCTTGAGAAAATGGGTCCTATCTGCTTCTAAGATCAGTGTGAAGGTCCACCCCCTACCACCTTCAAGCTGAATGAGGATTTTCCCCAAGATAGTGACACTGAGTACGGAAGCCTCTTCCGCACTCATGAAATCAGGTTTGGAGTCATTCCTCATGCCACAGGCCGCCGAAGTGGAGATGTTACACATCCGATAAATATTGAGCATGGGGGCCTTTTTTATGTCATTACGGTGGCTGGAGATGGTCCTCCTAGCCCCTAAAATCAGAGGAGTGAAGGTCAAACTTGCATCATCGGCACCCATCATGAAGGTCCTACTCGTGTTTGACATGACCATCACGGGGACCCTCCTCACATTGACAATGCTAGTGGAAATAAGGATGGAGGTCCTAACCATGGTCTTACCCACTCCATCACTTTCCGCAAAGATCCTATTATCACGTCAGCTAGTGGAAGTGGAGGTCCGCATCGTGTTCCTTTTGATATATGTCAGGGTTCTCCTCACACCCCATCTCACTCAGGTGAAAGTCCTCTCCACCTCAACACCAGCTCGGCCGAAGGATCTCCCCGAGCCATAAATCTACCCAGTCACAAAGAAATATCCCAGGGCGGGAAGGTAGGTCATCACCCCTACAAAAAGAATTCTGCGAAGATTCAAATTTAGATTAAACCCACCTGATTCTCAGATTCAGAGGCAGAATATGATTTATAAATTGAACCCTCACCTAGATCCTCTATGTCAAGGGTCAGGGAAGGAACAAGGTGCATCAGCCTCATACTTCCAAAATGAGAAGTCCACCGGATCCCTGCCTCCCTTCATAGATACATCTAGGAGGATGAAAATTTTTCAACTCCCTAGGGTTCGACCATGAAATTGCCACCATCATCACCAAGATCATTCTCTACCTCGATCGGATATCATTGAGAGTTATTCCGAGGACTAATGGAGGAAGAGAAACAACATGGTCCACCACTAGCAGCCGTAGTCCCTGCACCAGAAACTGTGGTTTCCCGCCTATCTTATCTCAATGTGGTGTCCATGTCACTGCACTCTTATGAGGATATCCTGAGATGAGGAAGTTTGTCAGCTCTCTCACCGTATTCTCCACCAGCCAGCCAGCCATCTCAGTGGTATGCTTCAGTACCGCTACAGGTTTCCCATCCACCTTTAGTTGAGGAGTGGGGAAACGAAGAGCCAGATCTCAAGTCTGGAAGGAGGATCTTGTGGGACATTCTTACAGCATACCATTTTCCAGAGATGTTTTTTTTCAATCGCAGAACCCAACTTTAGTGCACCGGAGTTTCTAACCTTGGAGGAAGTTGGATGATTTTTCCAGACCCTCTAGAAGAAACAATTCTGTGTTCATCATTAACCAATGGCTTTCCACAAAATCCAAGAACATTTCAAAGACATCGGCGAACAATGGTGTATGGTTGATTTGGCCGCACTCCCCGTCGCCCAGCATCCTGAGTCACTAGGCAGCCATAGGACCCTCAAACAAAGATGTGTCCATAGCTTTAATGTGACCAAAAATATTATCAATGAGGCTCCCCCCCCCATGTGAAGATATCTGGATGGGGTAGTATGATACCCTCCAGTTCAGTTCCATCCAACGCCAACCTGACTTTCCTAGCGATATCGATGATATGCCTCCAGGTAGGGTCGCGGTTAACATGGGCGACCTACCAGGGGGAGAGAACTAGCTAGTGATTCTTGGGAAAAACCTACCCCTAGAGAGAGTGTCACATCTATTAGATCTATTGGGAAGGATCAATCACCAATAAATGAGTTTCTGGGACTTCTTGCACCTATTGAGTCATTAATCGTCGACCAAAATCTCAACAAGGGTAAGGATCACCTCGGAGCCACCCAACCCTTCGACCCATCTGGCTCAGTACAAAAGACATAGGACAATGTAGAGAAATATATGTTGCATCAATAGCTCACGGAGCAATAGAAGATGGTCGATGACCTCCTTGCTGAGCATGCCGCTGAGCAATGGACAAACTACAATGATCCTCACATGGGGCAGCAGGGATAGACACAACTTCCCCCCAAAGAATTGCCTCCAGGTGACCCTGACCATCCATCCCACGTAGACAGGGTTGAGGCTAAAACTAATGGAAATAGGGTGCGATATGTGTCTCCAAATCCACCGGAGTGGTGAGAAAATACCCGGGACCGAGCTCAGGTTCCCCCAACTGCTCCACAGGTCATCCCACCATCTGCTCCATGAGTTTCTGGGATTACCTATCACATTCAGTAACCTACCAATGCACTGGAGGTCAGGGATCCCCATCAAGACATGAACCCCCACCCAGATGATCGAATGGAAGCACTTATTACCCCTCTCAAGACATTGGAAACGTGACAGGTAGAAATCCCGCATGATGGTAAGTCATATCCCGCATGGGTGGATGATATTCCAGCACCACCATGATTCAAAAATCCCACCTTCTCTCCCATTAATGGGACGGGTGACCCGCTACAGTATCTGACCCATTTCATTTCAAGGTGCGGACCCATGTTGGGAACTCTGGCGCAACAAGAGGTCGCCGAACTCTGATGCTTCGTACAGACAATGGAAGGACCTACATTTGCTTGATATAGATAGCTACCCATCAGATCATTAGCTGAATGGGAAGGTCTTTGTAGGAAATTTCTTTACCAGTTCAGTTCCAACACTTGGAAGATGAGTATCACAGACCTCTTCAAGTGAAAACAAAGGCCAGATGAGCATGTCGCGGACATTGTTTCCCGGTGTAAAGGGATCATATATTCCATCGACATGCCACAGAATCAAGAGAATATACTAAAAATGTGTGGGGGGAATGTCAGGACAGAACTGGTCCCCTCTCTGATCACCCAGAACAACCCCAGTGGGATTGCGAGACTTCTCTGATATGGCCAAGTGCATAGAGGAATCCTTACATCAGGCCATATAGACACGTCAGTTGCCTCTTGCAATTCCTGCGAGAAGGGCCGCTTAGTCTGATCCCACCGCAGTGGCCCAAATAGATACCCCTAGGAAATTGGAGTTGTTACTAGTGGAACCGACTCCACATCCTCGTAGAAGCCCTCCACCTCAGGTGCAGCCTCTGGCCCAACAATACCCACCTCAGAACCTGTAGGCGCCCCCATATAATGCGCCACCACCGCCCAGGTGAGATAACCAGGCTCCACCTCCCCGACAGGATCTTTCATCCTTTCATCAGGGTTAGGATCCTAGGGCCCCTTTTCTAGATAGGAGAAACCGGACCAACTCATTTAATGAGGCTCAGGTCCCCGACTATTTTTGACGTGCTTTGGAATAGGGGATTGTACATTTTTCTGAATACAGGAGGCAAAAGAGGTGGCTCTTATTGATCTCCCAAATTACTGTCCCTATAACCAGATCCTCGGTATCACCCTTAAATAGTGCTATGAGTTTAACGACTAGCTTTAGAACTAGGTTGAAAACAACATTTTCAGGTCAGGCCCAACTTTGTCACATGTAGCATGTGTGTTCGTGAATCCGGATAGCAGTAGTGACAGAGAATGAGAGTGGCATCAGGTTTCTAACCATGGATCTTAGAACTACAATGACTGGATGGCTCATAAAACAGTCACCCATCCCTATGGTATTATCCATGCATTCTTGAATCTACCAGATCCTTCATAAGCTGCAACTACTACTTCTGTGTCAACGGCTCAGCCGTCCTCTTCTCAGAAAAGAAAGCATCGACTATACAAGGGGAAAAAATCCCCCCACCAATGTTGTCTCCATCCCGTACTCTTGGAGACTTTATTCCCCCAGAGATGGAGATTCTTTACAGGATCCATCCAGTAGTGGATGATTCTTCAAGTGACAGTATAGGGTACACCTTAGTTAACACCATAGAGTTGGTAAAACCCTACATAATTTATGAAGGTGAGGTGTGCCAAGAGGATCCTCCCAATGTTCCCAACCGTCATCATCGTTGATGGAGCCAAAAAAATATGGATCTTCAGAGTGCCTGAGTCATTATTTCCAGCCAGGATGTGCATGCTACTGAAACCATGTAGTAGGCCCAGCGCAGAGCACAGCTCGCGCAACTTTCTCATCTGGTGTCATCAGATCTGCCTCCACCCCCATTTGTGTTACTTGATCAGGAAGAGACACCACAACTGCGTCGTGATCAGACACGCTCTACTAAGAACTGGTCTCAGTCATTTGTCCATCATCCATTATTCACTCTATAGGCTTCAACTAGTATGCAGCGGGATATTCCCATCACCAGTCAGCCGCCAGTCCAGACGGCAGGGCCCGCCATAACTCCTGTAACAGAGCGACCTTCTATAAGCAGAAGCTCACGCCTGGAACGGAAGTACAATTTCCTCAAACATGTTTTTAGCATTCCATAAATGATCTATATCCATGAGGCCCTTCACCTATCAGTAGATCGGCGTGATTCCCTCACCGAGGCTTTAAGAAGACCCCTACAGTTCAAGAGGGTGGTAGCAGCCATAGAAGCCTTCCACGCTGAGGCGGTTGAGCATACTGAATTCCAGGACATCATCTCATTCTATGGAGAAGATGAAGGCTCTCTAATACATGGGAACATTCACCCACTATACATCCCCATCCAATTTAATGGCATATAGGTACATCACTGTCTTTTTGACACAGGCTATGGGATCAACCTAATCCCGACACAGACACTGCAAAAACTGGAGTTGTATGGGGATGATATGAGTCCCTATTACTTGAAAATTACAGGTTATTATAGGATATAACATATGCGGATCGGAAAGATCCGACTGAAGACCATGTTTGGTGGCCTAGTTTCCAGAACCGGGTTCATGGTTGTTTCGCAGGACAGTGCCTACAATGCATTGATGGACATGCCATGGCTCCACCTACATGTGGTGGCTTCTTCATCATATCACTAGTGACTCAAGTACTCCCTTAATAGTTGAGTGGGTGTACTTCAAGGTGAAGCATCTCCCTTTTCCTATTTCAAAGCCCTCTATCTTGGTACTGACTATTACAATAGAAAGGACATGAAGATTCAAGTTAATGAGGTTGAGAATGCTCTGGCTGTGACCGACCCATGGACAGATCTTAATGATGCCTAAATCTTTCCAATCCACCGATTGGAGGCTACAACCCCAGACATGGGAGAATGATTTGTTGTTTCTAGAATGTGGAGGGGAGAACATTACCAAGTCTAAGAGACACCAGAATATCACCTCTTAATCCTACACGAATCATGCTTAGGTGATACCGAAGTCGGATACTCCCATAAGGTATCGGGATGTCCGCCCCATGGCAATGACAGTATGAAATACATTAATTTTTCGCAGGGCTGTGATAAACAGGATCATGCTGATGTTCCACTGTTGCTTTGATGTTATCAAGCGTGTCCCCTAAGGCCAAAGACCATATGGGATCAGATCAAGAACCTTCATTACTATGGTTTCGACAACACATGAGTCCACCGATTCAGTGTCCACTACCACTAAGGTTGGTACCAGCCTCTCTTTAGGATCTGTTAACTTAAGGGAAACTCATCTCACAGAGGATAAATCCTCCATAAGTGAAGAAGACGATTTATAGGATGATCCTCCCACTATTGAAGAGGGCGTCGCCACCACGGTGGATGAATTGGTGAAGGTGAACCTCGGTATCAAGGCGGATCTGAAACCCACATTGATCAGTGCCTCTATGACTCTTGAGGAGCATCAACAATACATGGATATCCTCAAACAGCACCGTGATGTATTTTCATAGAGTTATGAAAATATTCTAGGACTAGATCCTCAGGTAGCCATCCACTGCCTCGGCCTCCCAGTAAATCACTATGGGTTTATGAAGCCTCCCAAAAAGATGCACCCTTCTCATTGTGCAGTGGTCAAACCCGAAGATGATAAGAACATCAAATCCAATTTTGTTAGGAAGGTCTAGTACCCCAAATAGCTAGCCAACATTGTGCCATTAAGGAGTAAGACTGGACATATCAGATTCTACATCGACTTTTGGGATCTCAACAATCATTTTCTCAATGATGCTTTTCCCCTTCCTATGATGGAATTGTTGATCGACGCTACAACTAGGTTCCAAGCCATCTCTTTCATGGATGGCTACTCCGGGTATATCTATATCTAAATGGATCCCGAGGATGAGGATTCTATGACCTTCAGGGCACCACAAGGTACTTTATATTACCAAATCATTCCCTCCAGTCTAAATAATGAAGGTTCCACCTATCAGCGGGCTATGCATTGCATATTTAAGCCGATCCTCGGGACATTGCCAGAATGCTACGTTGAAAATATGGTGGTCAAATCTCGCCAGCGTTAGGAACATCTCAAAGAACTTTAGAAAGTGTTCATCTTCTTCCATTCTCATCACCTGAAGATGAATCCATTGAAGAGTGCCTTTGGGGTCACCTCTAGAATGTTTCTTGGATTTGTTGTCAGATACTGGGGCATTGAAATCGACTCGAAGAAGATCAAGTCCATCATCCAGATGTCTCACTCAAGCAACCTCCCAAATATTCAATATTTCCAAGGCCACTTAGCCTACATACTCCAATTCTTCGTGAATTTGGCCGGAAAGTATAAACCCTTTTTCCAGATCATGAAGAAAGGATCTACCTACAAGTGGGACAAAGAATGTCAGACTTCTTTTTAGGCAATAAAGTAGTATCTGCTATAGCCTAGGGTCTTAATGCCACATGTCTTCAGAAATTCACTGGTACTTTATGTGATAGCCCTGGAACGATCTCATGACGCCCTTCTTGCCCAGAAGAACAACAAGGGAACAAGGAATAGTCTCTTCTACCTCAGTTTCATGCTTGTTGATATGTTGAACAAATACTCCCCTATCGAGAAGAGCTGCCTCATACTGGTATTTGCAGTATTGAAATAACAACATTATTTGCAGAACCATGAGGTACAATTGGTGTCTTGGGTGGATCCACGGAAGTACGTCATGAACTGCCCAATGTTGACAGGCCGTCTAGCTCGGTGGCCAGTGATTCTCCAATAGTTTGATATCAGGTTTTCCCTCATAAGGCTGTTATAGGGAAACATTGGTAGATTTTCATTCCACTCATCTAGCTATGATGGACCAGTCTCTAGACCTTGACTTTCCTGATGAGGAAATACTCTCAGTAGACCAAGACATTCCGTGATGGAAAATTCACTTTGATGGTGCCTCTCGGATCCCCACCGGCAGAAGGCTCCATGAACCTAGGCTCAACAGAGTAGGCCTTGGTGTCGTCTTTATCACTCCAGCAAAAGTTGTTCTGCCATATTCATTCTTGGTGTCCGAAGGCTGCACCAATAATGAGGTAGAATATCAAGCTCTCATCACTAGCCTTGAGCTGGCCATCGAGATTGATATTCTCCACTTTCATGTGAATGGGGACTCTGAACTAGTCATCATGAAGATTAATAGTGACTATGTCGTTAGTAAGACAGAGCTTGTACCACTATTAGAACGCACCCCCAGTTGATGGCCTAGTTCCCATCTTGGCCTAAAGTTACTCATGTCCCTGAATCCCAGAACAGTCGAGCTGATGCCTTGGCCAGCCTAGTTACATCACTTTCAAAGCCTAAACATGATGATTTGATTATCCATGTGCCAAAACGGAGAGTCATCGCTCCCGTCACTCTAGATGATGATAAAATCCTACAGGTAAGCCACCTTACCACTAAAGCCTCCACGTCAGGACCTCCAGGTCCTTGGGATGCAATGATGGAGGTGAATCCCGACTGGATAAACTCCTTTGTCGAATAGATATAGAATGGTAATATCCCATTAGATCGAGCCGAGTGAGAGTTAATCTAATGACGAGAATTACAGTTTACCCTCGAGAGTGGTCCTGGTCTTGAGAAGATCGTCTCCAAGTGAGGGTTTGATGCGATTCTCCTCTATTGCATTCAACGAGCCGAGATTCCTCAAGTCATGCAAGAGGTTCATGCCGGTTCCTATGGGGATCATCAGACCAGGGTGGAACTATCTCAACAGATCCAGAGACTGGGGTATTTTTCCCCTCTATGATCTGTGATTGCATTGATTTTTCCAAGAGGTGCCATGCATGCCAAATTCATGCCAACTTTGTGCATTAGCCACCAAATCGTATCCACACTACCAAGTAATCATGTCCCTTTGTGGTCTGGGGAATCGATTTCATGAGACCATATTTATAGGTGAAATCTCTCCAGTGTAGGTTCATCCTGACCACTACGAATTTCTACTCCATTTGGGTAGAGGCAGTTACACTCAAGGAGGTAAAGGCCCATTCCACAGTTGAATTTGTGAGCTACAACATCATCTATTGATTTGGAGTCCCTCACGTCATCCTCACCGATAACACCATGAAATTCTAGGTATCTGAGTTGAAGAAATTCTGTTCCAAGTACAACATCTGTTCTAACCATACCTCCTGCTAACACACGCAAGAAAATGGACAGATCGAGGTGTTCAACAAAACCCTCTCTATCATTCTATAGAAAATGGTTGTTCAGAACAAGAAGAGTTCGATGGAAAATCTCTTCAACTCCCTCTGGTATTATCATATGATGAATCATAATTCCACATAGGTGACCCCATACTCCCTAGTGTATGGAAGAAAGGCCGGTTTTCCCATCGAGTTTCAGTTTCCTTCATTACGCACAACTATCTAGGATCAGAAATCACAAGATAAAGTAGTTGAAGTCCTTCTGGCTAAATTGGAATCCCTTGATGAGAACAAGCTTGGTTCCCTACACAATCTAGAGAGGCATCAGAACAAGATAACTATGGCTTTCAACAAGAAAGTTCTCCTCCTCTATTTCTTGCAAGGTGACTTAGTGTTCGCCTTGAGAACACCAATGATACCTGGACGAAAACCACCCAAGTTGGAACCCAAGTGGGAAGGACATTACATTATTCACAAGGTTTATCTCAATGGCACGTACTCCCTGGTTAACATGGATAGTGAGCATGTAAATCCTCCCACTAGTGTCATGTTCCTCAAATGGTACTTTGCCTGACCAAATAGGGTCCTACATGACCTTAAACTATATGTCATCCTGCTTGATGTTAAACTGTATCTGGTCCTACATGACCTTAAACTATTATGTTCCAAGTGACGTTAAACTATATGTCGTCCTGCAAGACATCAAACTACAAGAACTATGTATGGCTTGATTCCATCCTCATTGGGTACATAAGAACACTCGGACGCCTCATCTTGAGTCCATCCACTAGTTCCCTCTTTGACTATCCCCGGGGTATAGTTCACTTGGAGGATCCTGCATGGTTTCGTGGAGGATTCCGTGGACCCACTCATGTCAGGGTTATGACGAACACACCATGTTCTTCTCTCCTCTTTCTTTTATTCTCCCACGTCCTCACCACATGATGCTAAACTGCATGGCCTTCAAGAAGTACGTAAGGCTTAATTTACATCATTATGGGATATGTAAGAACGCTCAGACATTTTTTCTATTAGCCCAACCCAAACTTTATAATCTCCCCTTGGGTCGGAATACATGGTGTGCTGTTGGCTTTTCCCTCTTTTACGTCGGGTATATCATGACTACACCATATATACCCTTCCCTATAGATCCCCACCTCTTTCACTATCCCACTTTATGTTAAATTACATATCACATTTATGATTCACACAATCCCTATACATGGGACTCCATCACCTTTCACATCCAAAAGGGCCCCCAAATGGTATAGATACTTAGCCTAAGGGCTCTCCTATCATTTCGGGCCAACACCATCGAGGACCTCAAACGAAAAGTTGATATAAGTCCCGCATTACGAAAATGGATAGCGGTCGATTCTCATTGGTTGTTCCCATTTCAGGTCACATGATATGGATGTTGTGTTTCGAACCTGGTCAATAGATATCCATTGACATTTTCACCAACCCCATATGTCCCAAATATTGGGTGTAGTGGTTCATTCTTCCCCATTGTCTCTTCAAGACTCGGTCTGCCTCAGAAAGGAATGTGAGACCTACTGTCATACCCCTATATACTGGGGAAATCCTAGTCCTACTCCTTGTTTCCCACAATGATTATTGCTTACGTTGGCTTATGAGTTGTGGTAAGGAAATACCCGCATGAGGGGTCATATGGATACAGTTGGCTGGGACTCCCAGCCTCATGTCCCTGGACTCTTTTATCCCCCTATCCCAAGTTCTCATCTAGGATTGTGTGGTGTGGTATGGACTCACATCCTCATTTATATCGGGATATTTTTTCTATGACACACATATCCCCTTGAGACACCCTTCCACGTACCATCCTTTCCTCAAGCACATGCCTTTCCTTGTTTCGCATGCCCCATTATTTGGGTTTCCATCATCTTTCATATCCAAAAGGACCCCCAAAAGGCATGGATGCTTGGAAAAGTGATCTCTTACCATTTCGGGCCAACATCACCAAGGATTTAGAGTGAAAAATTGATACATGTCCCATGTTGCGAAAGCGTTTCACGGTTGACACTCAATTGTTTTCCCCTGAACACCAGTCACATACATACAGATACAGTGTTTTGAACATGGTCAACGGTTATCCTCTATTGTTGTTCCGTTTCATGGTTTTCCATTAGAATGATGATTATCCCTCTCCACAAGTCTGTCCCATGCATATGACATTAAACTAGGCATCTGTGGTCTGAGCCCTACGATGCTAAACTATGAGCACCATCGTCCTCACCACAATACATTAAAAGGAAAAAAGGTTATGAATTTCCGCCCGTGGCCCAGACTCATGTCCCTCGGCCTTTTCGGGCCCCTATCACAAGTTATCATTTCGGATTATATGGTGTGGTATGAGCTTATGTCCTCATTCACATCAGGTTACTTATCATGCCGTACACATCCCTCGTTGAGATACCTTGCCCCTATATTCATCCTTGTTGCATGGAATTAAATTGCACAACATTCTATCTCATAACTACTTGTGGCTTGATTCCAATCCTTACGGGATACGTAGGACCTCCCAAACATCTAGTCTTCGGGTCCAGACCCATCTCATTAGAAACCTCCTCATCTCTTTGAATCCTTGGCCTGAGTCCCCCAGGGGAGGGATACACGGTGTGGTATGGTATTATTTCCCCATTCATGTCGGGTTTGTAATAACCACGGCACATAACTCTCTCTCATGAGAGCCCTGCGCTCCCTTTTCCTACACTCACCTTTTAATGTAGGCTACTCTTAAGTTGGGCCCCTCGACCCTCTTCAGTGAGTCACCAATGTGCCCAGAAGTACTCAGGTTCAGAACCTAGAGTGTCAGATTCTACCTGGACATGCTTTCACCCATTTTTCAGGCTTCATGTTCCCCTTCGTTTGGGGTATCATTTTATTTCAAATCCAAAGGGACCCTCAAATGGCTTGGGTGCTCGGCCCAAGGGCTCTCATACCATTACATACCAATGTCCTCGAGGGTTTCGGACAACAAATTGATACAAGTCCCACGTTGTGAATATGTTCAGTGGTTGACCCTCCATTTTTTTCCCATTTCAGGTCACATGATATGGATATTGTGTTTCAAACATAGTCAATAGTTATCATCCATCGTCATGCCAACCCCATCAAGACTTAAATGTCGGTAGCATGATTCACATCATTTTCCACTCCATCATGTCCATGTAGAATTTTGAAACTCTTCTAACTATCCCCTAGTGTGCATTTTCCTGTTAGGAGGACAAAGCCGCGGTAAGGCATCATTCGGGGCTCCACACCGACTTCCACTTTAAGTGTATCCCATGTGTTACAAATACATCTTCCGACCATGTTTCCCACACTGAGTTTGACTCACATGTGCATAGGGATCCAGTCGAGATCTACACTCCCCTGGAAGAGTTTTGCTTCTCCAAGGTTCAAGCTCTAATACCTTAAACTAAGATCTCCATACATGTTGTCTCATTATAACTACGTCTATCTTGGTTCCCATCCTCATGGGATATGTAGGAACACCCAGACATCCCGTCTTTGGGTCCATCTCAAGTTCCACTAATTATCTCTTCTATTTAGCATTTTAGGCCCCGACTCTTATAGGATTGTGTGGTGTGGCATGTGCGGGCGAGTTTCCTCGTTCACATCAGGTTTTTAATAGCTACACCATGTACTCCCCTTCTAGGAGCTATTACCACGTACCTCTTATCCCGCATGACATTAAACTGTATGTCATCCCACATGACGTTAAACTGTATACGATCCTACATGACCATAAACTATTATATCCTTCATGACGTTAAACTACACTCTCAGAACTATGTGTGGCTTGATTACCATCCTCATGGGATACGTAGGAACACCTGTACATTTCTTCCACAGTTCTAGCCCCATATTTTCTGACCTCTGCTATCCCCTCGGCCTGAGGTTTCTTCTTCGGAATCATGCATGGGGTGATGTGGAATATTATGGTTCTCATTCACATCGGTTATGCTTTTATCACATCATGCGCATTCCCCCTATGTTTTCACATGACTTTAAACTATGGTGTATTTATTTTACGATGTTAAAATGAATGGTTGGTCCTACCACACGACCTTAAAATGCGACATTATCATCCTATCCGCATAACAAAAAATAACACTACATCGTGGTGTCCTCACTCAAGAGGACATCATGTTGGGTGTTGGTTATCCACCATAACATTTTTCAATGCCTACATATGGATTGATTCCTGTAGAGATACCAGGATTCTCTATCCTAGGTTTATCGCTTCACAAAAAAACACACATCTATCTTAAAGGAAAAAAAATATCTATCAAATACCGCTTCTTTTGGTGCAAGGTCCGGACCCGCATGACCTATCCCTAGAACTGGTACCTTACCATTCTATCTATAGAAATACATATGGCTTGATTCCCATTATAATGGGGTATGTAGGAACTCTTGGACACTTGGCCTCAGGCCCAACCTAAATTTCATTGTCGGTCCCTCGACCTCAGGCCTCCTAAAGGAGCACATTGTGGTGATATGACCTCCTGCTGTCCCCATTCACATTGAGTTTAATAATTACCTCACCACATGTATCCATCCCTCAGTTCCATAAATGGTATGAGATTTATGACCATAAATTATGACTACTCCACATTCTGGCCTCAAGATGTTAAATTGCATGACATCTTCCGGAACTATGTGTCGCTTAATTCCCATTCTTATGGGAAACATAGGAACGCATGGAAATTCTGTCTATGGGTCCAGTCCTAGAAATATAAATTCCTACCCCCTGTTTGGCCCCTGATCCCGAACACTTATGAGAACATGTGGTGTGGTGAGTACCTCTCAGGTTCTCATTCACATCGGGTTTTGCAATAGCCACACCATGTGCATCCCTTATCTTTTCCCAATCTGGACCAAGTTCTATGACCCTAAAGTAAGATCTCACTATGGAAACCACATGTTTGGTTTGGATACTTTGCCTCCCTATGCATAGTTCATTGAATCATGTACCCCCTTAATGGTCTACCATAGGACCTTAAGCTGGAGGGGTGCGGCCCCATGACCCTTGTCTTTGGAAAGGGGCTCAAATCCCTATATCTGATATGTCTTATTGTCGTACTCAGATGCGTTGTGACTATGTTCCTGAAGTGTGGAATTTTCATAGGGATATTCCATCATTTCATGCCTAAGATTCGTGAGCCCGTTATTTGGATCTTCATCCTCATCCATATCTCAAGGGATCCCCTTTATGTCCTGGTATCATTCCACATTGGCTTACCTACCATCTTGGGCCAACATCCCTGAGCACCTCAGATGACATTTGCGACATGTCCCATGTTTCGAACATGGTCAGCAGTTGACCCTCATTCTTCTTTCCCCATTCTAGGCTAATGGAAAACCGATACTATGTTTCGAACATAGTTAAAATCCATCCTCCATCGCCATGTCACTATCATTGTGGTCCAAATATCAAGCATCATTAGTCACATCTTTCCACTACCTTATGTTGAAGTATAATTCCAACACACTAGGTTTTACACCTCTTCGCATCTATGAACATTAATAAGGTTGTTCAATAATATTGGGATGTCAGTCACATAGTGTCCCATTTTCCCTAATGTGTGCCTTCTAGTACCTGGAAAATCCCATCACTACTCCTTGTTTCCCACATCGAGCACGAATCACCTGGGATTAGTAGTTTTGGTAGGACATGTACTGGCGTAACCATGCCACAGATGCCTTTCATCATTCCACATGATGTTAAATTGCATTCCCAGAACTACGTATGGATTGATTACCAATCTCATAGAGTACAAAGGAATGCCCAAACAACCTGTCTCGGGCCTAGCTTGGTTTTCACCATTTTCCCCTTGACCTAATGATTTTCCTGAGGGAGTGTGGTGTGGTGTGGACTCTTATAGTCTTCATTCACAGATGGGTATGTACCGCACAACACATTTCATTTCTGGTTAGCCATGTCATCAACGCATGAATTCAAACTAATACCCATGCCCTGAATAAGTTCATGATTCCCCATGATAATTATGGGATGTGACAGTTTCTTAACTAGAGAGGATTCCCCCTATCAACATTGGTCTTTGACTATGCTGTTCCTAAGAACTATGTTTGGTTTGATTCTCATCCATATGAGATACATAGTGACGGCCAAAAATTTCACCTCTGGCCCAGCCTCAACGTCATTATCCCTTCTTTCCCCTTGACCCCGATATTGGTCCAGGCAGTATGACCTTTAAACAATTTGTATCGTCATCACCATGTGACATTTAAACAATATGTTTATCATCTTTATTGGTATGACATAAAACTACAAATCATTCTAGGACCTTACCAGAGAGGTCATGTTCGGAAGTAGGTATGATCTCTAATCAGACCGATTCACCCACCTAACATGTCTTCACCACAGTGGCGTAGTTTCAATAGTGTTGGGATCCATTATAACTACCCATCATTCCACCCTCCATGTTTTTTATACCCTTTATTTGGTCCCTCTTCCTCTTTAATATCTAAAAGAACCCCCTAACAGTATGGACGCTCGACCTATGGCTCTCCTATATTCCTGGGATAACGTTCTGGAAGACTAATGAATGTCATTTTGAGTCAGGCCCTGTTTTTCGAACATTGTCAACGATATGACCTTATTTTTTATCCCCATGTTAGGATAATAAAATAAGGATGTTGTGTTTTGAATACATTCAATGGTTATCCTTCATTGCCACGCCAACTCTACAGTGTTCCAATTTTTGGGTATCGTGATTGAAATTTTCCTCGCCCTTATGTTCAGATCAGTTCTAATGCCCATGGTGTTACCCCATTCATGCGCTAGAGCACATTGGGAAAAGGCAATTAGACTATTCTGAGAACTCTATCATCCAGTCAGCACCCCCTCTTTCTTCGTGGAAATATTGATTGGCCATTCCATCCTTAGATACCCGAAAAATTTTTCGACGCCCTTAAAATTTTGTGGAATAATGAGGTGGTCAGGCGTTGTTTCTTATATAGGGCATGACACACGAAATCTTAGGGATTGATCCCTGGATATTCCGTGAATATAACATGTATGTAGTGGACCAAAACAAATAACTATACCCACACATTCACCCGATATAAACATGAAAAGAATGAAAGTACATTTGGGGGTTTACATAAGTTACAGTTCCAAATGATCATCCCCTACCATGGACAGGTTAACCTCTTAAACGAAATGCTTCATCTCCTCCACCCTCCAGACTGTGGCATCCAAGATCCAATGTCTCTTATTTAGCTCTTGTTCCTCTTCAGCAACGATAGGGAATAGTTCATCAACCTTGGTCCGCGCCCTGTCTTCGTCAGCTAGGATAGTGGCCATCTCTTCATTGGCGTGCTTCATCTGTTCTTCGGCCCCTTCCAGTAGAGCCTTCAGGTGCGATATGAGCCCCGAATGCGCCTCAAGTAAAGCAGACTACTGATTCGCCCATTCCCTTGAACCCTGTAATTCATGTTCAGCCTCCCGAAGCCTTTGAATGTTGATATCCCTTCTCCGCTTCAAGCAGACACTAAGACCGCGTGCATCCTCCCACACCCTCTCAGCAAGGTAATCCTGGATAAGTGCATGATAGAATTGGGCATTTACTCCTCCACCACCTAGTTCACATAGCCGGATATGAAGCCTCCCCATATGATCTACTCATTGCATTTATGGGGTCTCCAAGAAAAATCACTCGATCAACTTCCATGATCGTTGATGAATAGACTTGCTATTATCTTTGTAGGAGGCAGTATAGTCCCAATCCAGTGGGTCGGTGAGTTCGTATGAAAGAAAAATATCCAAGATATCATTAGAAAGGTCTTCCTTGAATTGGTCCTCATCAATGGATTCCACTTTGATGATGTACACCCAGTCCATCTTGAATTCTATACCCCCAGCGACATTGCCCTCTGTCGTTGCCCATTCATAGGGAACTATGGTATGGTCTACTAGGGTGCTCAACGTGATAGGGAGTGGAACCTCAATTTGGAGTGGAGCCCCAGGTCTCCCAGTAATTTGCGTTATTAATGTATGCACCATCCTCAAAACTGTGTATGTAAAGGACGTGTGAGCTAGTTCAACCGTCCAAATGATGAGTACAATTCTGGAGCGTGAGGCTCACCTTGGTCTGCCCCTTGGTCTTCCCTCGGATCTACCATCACTAGGAGGCCGTGGTGTGGCCCCCTGTATACGATTTCCGGCTTTGAGGATTCTGAGAATGTCACCCCTGCTTCCCCAGCATAACTAGACTCTACCACCACCATTTCCCCGGTTGCGGCCACCGGCGTTAGGTCTTCTGTGACTATCACATGCTCATCCTCATCAGTGAGAGTGGACGACTAAATGTTCTCCTGAAAAGATGCATGTTAGTTAATAAAGTAGGAAAAGACAGAGATCACATTAGTATGTTAAAAGGTAGTAGGAATTTACTTCCAAAGTTGCGGCAAAATCGCCCAAGGAGATCCCCCGCTGAGGCTGACATCTCTCCTTCTTCAGGAGAGTATTCCCTGGAAGCCCCCTCCATTACTCGATTGCGGTCTCCCATGTTGGCTTCTTCACAACTCTATTCTTATGCATGGCCAGACAAGGGGAATAACTCCGCCAGTTGGGCTGCCATCAGCTCTTCGGGAGTGTTCATGTTAAGCAAAACCCTTTCTCGGTGCGACATCGCCCACATTTTTCCATGGGAATGTATTACCTCCTCTAGATCCCTTACAAATTTTCTCCCTTTAGAAGGAGTATCATTGAAGCCACATTTCACTAGGACAAGCTCCCATAGAAACATCCTGTGCATGTTCAGGTTCGTCCATAAACCGTTAATTCCAAAGTATTGTTTTCTCTTTTCCCAGTCCTCCCATGCCTATAGGAAGATGGCATCAGAAGTTATTGATACCAGACACAACTGCTTCCCAAGAGAATGAGGGTATATTCTGCGAAATCCATGAGATGACACACCTCCCTCTTGGGGCCTCTTGAGTGGAGCCACTGGGCATGGCACTGTCTCCTCACCCTCAGCATCCCCTGTCAACAGTGGCCATGGATTTTATTGTGCATGGCCTACTACTCCCGCTGTCACAGCTTTGACGCCTTGGCCAATATATGCACCACCTTCTCGGTGTCCCCTCATCACCATTGTTTGATTCCATGGTGTTGGAACCACCTTGTTGGCCCGTATGGTCACATGCTTCAACATCTGGCCCGGGTAGGCGGCCTCCCAACTTTGTGCATACTCGTGGAACAATTTGAATGTAGCATTGGATGGGGGAAGCCCATTAAACATTCTCTCATCCTATCTTGTAAACATCCGACAGATTTTTCGCATCACGGACGGGTGATTCTCATGGAGCACGACCGTATACACTCAGGGAGTTAGCCTTTGTAGGCAGCGGAATTTTTGGGCAAACCGGTGCAGGGTGTATGGTTCACATATGGGTTCACAATCCACTCATGCAACTAGAACACTGCCACGAAAGGATAACAGATATGACCATTTCCCTATCGTATATGTTTTGTTTTCCTAATATTCCCCAGTTGGAAAGGTGAAATGGTGAAAGATAAACTATTCTACTCGCCCCATTTTATCTAGCATGGTCACGACATCTAGCTTTAGCTGGGCGCTCCCCACAGCGTTCAAAATTGTTGGGCGAGAATGTATTGCCAGTGGAGAAATGGGGTTGAGGTATTCATAACCCCCCATGTGTGCCATGATTCAGCTGTACAAAAAATGGAACGACCCACATACTCATAGCGGCCTCTTCCCCTTACTAACATACTGAAGAAGATGGTATAACTTTTCAAGTGTTGGTATGCTCAGGTTGATGTGATCCCCATAAGCCAGCTCAACCATCATGATAAATGTCCTTGGCCATACCCCCATATGGGAATCCCTTACCGATAATATCCTCCCACAGATCAGCGCTGAGATAAACTAGGCAAGCCTGACTATAGGCCATTGCTCTATCTTGACACAGTATCCCCACAGATTCCATTGGCTTTCATCCGGGGTCTTCCAGTACAAACTCTCATTGCCCCACTGAGCTCCTCTGAGACATATAGGGGGACCCACCGGTAGTGTCCCATTTTCTGAGGGGAAATTGATGATGTAACAAAACCACTGCTTGAAGTGGATGTCTCAAGTGTTTTGTGTCCTCATCAATGCCTGGAACATGTCTCAACAATGACAATGCCCAAGTCGGAATTTTCTCCCCATCTCTCCAATCATTCGTGGTAGGGAGGAACTCGTTATAAAATCCCCCCAATATCGGGATGCTAGTAATTCGGTGGAGGTCTCAAAGGAAGATTCCAGCCCCCTCGTGGTCCAGGTGGAAAGTATTGGTATTTGGAAACCACAAGATCAACAACTCTAGGATAGATTCCTTTGGCTGGGAGATGCAAAACTGGGAGGCCCACGCTGCTTCATACAGGCCAATCCGCCGCAAGACATGCTCAAACTCCTCACAAGACGTGCATGCCCAGAAGGCCCAAGCCCGGTAATCTGTAAAGTTGCCACCCTGACGCAATTCCCAGCTTGTGATCCACCCCTTGTCTAGATTTCCAATCCCACCCTTGAGGATTGTCTAATATAGGGGTGGGGACATCTCCAGCGCCAGTTCTTTGCCATCAATGCTATTGACGTGATTGTACATGCAATGCGCTATGACTGAGGTATGATATTTCCTAATGTGACCATCTTCGGCCCTATGCCACTGATATTACTCGGGTGACACCCTGAACCAATAGGCTGGATAATGTCTTCTGGCATCAAGAATAAAGATCTCATCCCACAAACTGAAACCATATAGTGGAAGATGCTTGCATAGCGGATATTCCTTTTGAACCTCTGTCAGCCGCTCCGTCAATGATGTTTAATCGGAAGTACTTCGGGTTTACTCACCTATTTTTGGGTTATTGACCATGGCCACCCTATGAGCGGCATCAGTACGAACCTCTCGCATGGCCTCCTGAGCGGCCATTGAATTGGAGGACTTTGGAATATTATTTGGGTGAGAGCATTCGCGAAGACCCTTCGTGAAGACCGCCGCTCCCCTATTTATGACACTAAGAGATGTGGGGGTTTGGCTCGTGTCTCCAAAAAGGTATGTGGTTAGAGATACTCTGGTTCCCATAAAAGCATTCATGAAGTACCACACCCAAAAATCTGATTCGCTAAAGTGTTCAAGGAGAGGATCGGTCACAAAGAGGGATCAAGCACCATCATTCTCAATCATCTAGGTAAGGAAAAAATATCCTTTGAGCCCCTATATATAGGCGGAAGAGGTGTACATCTTTGCAGCACCACCAACTCCCCCCCCCCCACCCTCGCTTCGTGGCACGACCTGCAAATGGTGCGCCAATCCCGAAGCACTCCATGAACCTTCTTTGCCTCGTGCATTCCGCGCCTGATTCATGAATATCGCTTTGCGAGAAGAGTAAGGCATCTCCCTTAATGGACCAGCTTCTCCCCTACCTTCCCTTTCCACTGCGGATTCCATCCTCCCGGTTTGTTCGGTGTTTTTCCCTCAGAATTCGACCCTCTCCTTCCGTCAGATCCAATTTTGAGGGGGGCATTTATTATCAGCAAAAACACACATGCGTCCATCTAGTCTCTCAAGGCCAAAAAATCCAATGGAAAAAATCTCTCTTGAAAATGTTGAGAAGAAGCCCTGAACCATCTCAAAAAGGTCTTGTGCGAAGCCCTCCACCCGGCAGCCAGCGGTTCCTCATGGACGGCTCTACGAAACCCTTTCTCGTTGAGAGTCCAGGAGGATCTACGGTGCCCCTACCCAGCGTCAGGTCCTTCGTGTGGAACTCACTAACGACCCCATCCACCGATCCCTGCGTGGCATCTCACCCCCTCTACGAGGCCCTCCATGGGTCGACAAACCAACGCCTTTCTGCAGTGCCGCACGACTCCGCGACAAGATCAACACCCCCTATCTAGGTTTTTCCTATAAATATAAGGCACACCCCCTCTCTCAAACCATTTTTACTCTATCCTTTCACATTCATGTTTCATGTAGACCTTCGCAAAGCCTTCCCATGGATTCCCAAAGGTACATGGTCTTTGCGAGCTATCACACTTTGCTTCCTTTTGAACCTCCACTTATGGGGGAGATGACCTTCCTGAAGGATCATGCCCTTCATAGAAGATGGATCTCCTTCTAGATTCTCGAGGTTTCAAGAAGTGTAATACCTTTGTGAAATTCTCCCTAAACTCAGAGGAATTATCTATGGAAGAGCCATGATCCCTTAACGGCCTCACTTCACGAAGCCTTGGCCTTTTGCGAAGACTCCCCTCTTTGTGAGGTGTTTTTCCTTCGTAGATTCTCTCTTCTCCTAGTGGTCCAGTCCCTTCGTGAGGTGAAAATTCTCTATGAAGACCAGTCTCTTCGTGAATACTATCCTCTTCACAAAGACCACCCTCTTCGCAAATCCCATCCTCTTGAAAAATCAACTCATTCTAAGACAAAATTATTTAAACACCCCTTTCCCGTACGACCCTCCAAGATAGTAGGAAGTGACTTTAAAGTCCCTTGGGTGGTGCTTCTCGTTACGTTTCATTGCCTCATGCTTCTTTGCATAGGCATGCTAACGGCTATTGCTTGTTTTCATAGAAACACTAATGTGGGCCCCTCAGTGGATCAATCCACAAAACCCCCTCTCCATGGAATTTCCGGTTCCTTTCCTTCACTAAGGGTTGAAGTGTGCCTGTTATGTATGTCCTAGGGGTGTGAAGTGAACCCGCCTCGTCCGAGAAGCAAGAAGTTAAACTGCCAAGTTCTATTGTCCCTAGAACATGACATTAAACTGTGGCCTCACCTCATGCCTTATACACTGGGAGCCCCGTCTCAGACATTCTCTACGCCCGCTCATCTCCACAGGAGTGAGATCTTTCTCACATGGAATGAGATATTATTTGTCAGAGATGCGCCTGTCCACATGTAAGGGAAGCCATCTTGGTGAAAGCCCCTAGCTTTCTTGCAGGAGGTAGTACTCTTACTCCACCTTTCTTCTTCCATGCCAAGGACAAGAGGGGGGATGGGAACTGGAACCATCCTCACCTCCGTTCCAAATCCCACTCCTACTGGGACTTTCCAACACCTGGGCCTCCATCATGGAGTAAGTCCCAATCTCCATCTCCCTAGGCTGCTAACCACGTATAAGCCCATGTTTCCTCTTTGGTCTGAAAATCACACATAAGCCCCTGTTTCCATTTTGGGAAGCCAAGAACATGTAATCCCCACTCTTCTTCCCATGGACGCACCATTTGTGACGTGATAATCAATTCTCAGCTGCGACTTGTTTCTCAAATGAGCATGACTCATGTGGGCTTAGATTAAGCATTCACAGTTGAATCCTCTCGGGATGCCTTAGAGTGTAAACCCCAATACCCATCCCAACTACGTGTACTTTGATCCTTGCCAAGGTAAGGTACGTAATAATCCTACCTAAGGTTCAAGCCCAACAACCATTGGTCTCGACCACTACACGTTGGTTGGTCAACACACATTCTGAACTACGTGAACTTTGATCCTTTCCAAGGTAAGGTACGTAGGAAGCCTCCTTGAGGTTCAAGCCCAACAACCATTAGTCCAGACCACTTCATGTTGGTTTTCCAACAACCATTCTATACAAAGTGGAATTTAATCTTTAACAAGGTAAGATACGTAGGAAGCCTCCATGAGGTTCATTCCCAACAACCATTGGTTCCGACCACTTCACGTCGGTTTTCCAATACCCATTCGGAACTACGTGAAATTTGATCATTGACAAGGCAAGGTATGTAGGAAGCGTATCTGAGGTTCAATCCCTACACACCCATCGATCCTGACCACTTCACATCGGTCCCCCCTCATCTTTCATGAAGTTATACTGTACTGCCCTTTTCGTCCCGCAAGACAATAAACATTACCCATTATAACTATGTGGGATTTGATCCTTATCTCCTGGAAAAGGTACATAGGAAGCCTCATCAAGGTTCAACCCCAATCTACTATAAGCCATTGTACCCCAATCGACACTAAGTCGTTGTACCCCGACCAGCGATAGGCCATTGTGTTTCCCGACCAACGATAAGCCATTGGGTTCCCTGATCAGTGGTAAGCCGTCGTCAACCCTAACCAGCGGTAAGCTGTTAGAACCCCGATCAGCGGTAATCCGTTGTACCCCAATCGACAGTAAGCCGTTGTACCCCAATAAATCAAAATCCATTGTACCACAAACAATGGTACTCCATGGTGATCCTCGACCAGTGGTAAGCCAGGGTGTTCCCTAAAAAACGGTAATCCATCGTCAACCCTAACCATTAGTAAGCTGTTGGAACCCCCATCAACGGTAATCCATTATACCCCAATCGATGGTAAGCTGTTATCATTCCTTTATTGGGACCCACATCCTTGGTCCATCCTAGTGGAGTAAAACTGACCTTAGGATGATAACCACGCGTAAGCCCCAATATATCATCGGGTCACTGTAATCTGCGCACACCCCGATTTTATACCCATATCCTAAACTATGTGGACATTGATTCACTTCCAAAGGGATACATATGAAGACTCCATGAGGATCAATACCATCACCCATAACCATCCTGATTCTTACTCAGGCCACCACATCCCTGTGAGATCATTCCAATTCACTTCTTCACTTCTCATAACAGTATTCGGGTAACCAACCACATGTTATCCCTATAATTAGTATTCCCTCTAGGTGTTTCACCCATATGATCCACTCCAGTCGTTGATCTAATCATTTTGATCCATCTCTGCTAGACGTTAAACTTGTATCATACCCTGTTTCAATCATGGGAAGTTGAGGAAATCCTTAGAGACATGCCTATGGTATATAATTCCATGCATTCGACGTGGGATGCCTCGGGCTTCCTCATCCTGGAGAAGCCAAATAATAAGGAGAAGAAACCCAGACATGCCAGTGTTCTAGAACCCAGACACGCCAGTGATGTCCAACGTGACAAATCCTCAGACCGAAGGTTACTTCCCTGACCGGACCCCTGGGAATTTCCCAACATAAGTAGTGTAATTAACCGGTGTCCATGAAGACATGGCACCAAAACGAGTTTCACAAACAACATCTTAATCTATAAGGGATACTCGGACTAGGTAGCATGATCTGAGCATGAATCCATAGATGGAAAAAACCAACATCCCATCATCCTATTTTGATCAAGGAGCAAACGTCCCGGAATAGGTGACAGATTCTACCCACCATTGGAAAGTGGTAATGCGGGTAAATAGTTAGTACGTCCTCGTCCTCTGAAATAGATGGATGTGTGCGCCCCAAGAGTAGTCACGTTGGACATCACTGGCGTGTCTAGGTACTGGAATACTGGCGCGTATGGGTTTCTTCACCTTATTATAGGGATTATTGAGGGCGTGGAAGCTTGAGTCATCCCACGTCGAATGCGGGAAATTATATTCCATAGGAATGTCTCTGAGGTTTTCCTCAGTTTCTCATTTTTGACATAGGGTATGACGCTAGTTTAACGTCTAGAGAAGATGTATCAGACTGATCAGAACACTGACTGGAGTGGATCATATGGGTGAAACCCCTAGAGGGAATACTAATGCTAGGGATAACACATGGTTAGTTACATGAATGTTTCTAAAATTGGTGAAGAGGTGAATTGGCATGATCTCTCCGGGATGTGGTAGAACGGGTAAGAATTTGGATGGATATGGGTGATGGAATTGAGCCTCAGGGAGGCTTCCTACACATCCCTTTGGAAGGGAATCAATGTCCACATAGTGTAGGACATGGGTACAAAATCAGGGTGTGCGCAGAGGACAACGACCCGATGATATATTAGGGCTTACACGTGGTTAGCAGCCCGAGGTCGGTCTGACACCACTGGGATGAACCCAGGATGTGGGTCCCAACAAAGGGATGATAACGTATTACCTTTGATTTGGGTACAACGTATTACCGCTGATTGGGGATCTAATGGATTACTGCTGGTTAGGGTAAATGAAAGTTTACCGTTGGTCAGGGAACACAATGACTTACCGCTGGCCGGGAAACACTAAAACTTTCTACTATTCGGGATACAACGACTTATCGAAGATTGAGATACAACATCTTAAAATTGATTGGGGTATAACAAATTACCGTTGATTGGGGTTCTAATGGATTACCACTAGTTAGGGTTGACGACAGCTTACCACTGTTCAGGGAACACAATGGATTACCGCTGGTTGGTGAACACAATGGCTTACCGCTGCTCAGGGTACAACAGTTTACCATCGGTTGGGGTAAAACGACTTACTGTTGATTGGGGTTGAACCTTAGGGAGGCTTCCTATATACCATGTCTAGGAGAAAAGGATCAAATCCCACATAGTTCGAATGGGTACAATTTATTGTCTTTCGAGATGAAAAGGGGCATACAGTTTAACGTCAAGTAGGATGAGGGTGGACCGATGTAAAGTGGTCAAGACTGATGGCTGTGTTGGGATTGAACCTCAGGTAGGCTTCCTATGTACCTTTACTTGGTAAGGATCAAATCTCACTTAGTTCAGAATGGGTGTTGGTGAACCGACATAAAGTTTTCGGGACCAATGGTTGTTGGGCTTGAACCTCAGGAAGGCTTCCTACATACCTTAACATGGCATGGATCAATGTCCACGTAGTTTATAATGGGTGTTGGAGAACTGATGTGAAGTGGTCGAGACCAATGTTTGTTGGGCTTGAACCTCAGGGAGGCTTCCTACGTACCTTACCTTGTAAAGGATCAAAGATCACGTTGTTCAAAATGGGTGTTAGAAAACTGATGTTAAGTGGCCGGGAACAATGGTTACTGGGCTTGAACCTCAGGGAGGATTCTTACGTACCTTACCATATCAAGGATCAAAGTCCACGTAGTTCGGGATGGGTGTTGGGGCTTACACTCTAAGGCGGCCTGAAGATGATGACATGGACAATTCTTACTCTAAGCCCACATGAGTCATGCTCGGTGTGAGAAACAAGATGAAGCATTGACTTGACGATCACGTCATGAAAGGTTCTTCCATGGGATGCGGAGTGGGGATTACACATGGTTTGCCTCCCAAAAATGAAACATTGTCTTATGCGTGGTTCACATCTCAAATAGGAAACAGGGGCTTACGCATGGTTAGTAGCCTAGGGATATGGAGATTGGGACTTACTTCAAGATAGAGGCCCAGGTGTCGGTAAGGCCCAGTGGGAGAGGGATTTGGCATAGAATAGAGGAGGGTTCTTGTGCCCATCCCCCCTCTAGTCCTTGGTAAAAAAGAAGGAAGGTGGAGTAAGAGTACTAACTCTTCCAAGAAAGTAATGGGCTTACACCTAGATGGTTCCCCATCCCCATGGACAGGCGCTACTCTAGAAAAAAAAGATCACATTCCATATGAGGCAGATCTCACTCCCGTAGAGACGAGCGGATGCAGAGAATGTCTGAGATGGGGATCCCCGTGTATAAGAAACCGAGTGAGGCCACAATTTAACATCATGTGCTGGGGACAATAGCACATGGCAGTTTAATGTGCTGCTGCTCGGACGAGGCAGGTTCACTCTGCACCCATAGGACTTACAAAACTGGCACACTTCAACCCTTAGTGAAGGGAAGGAATCGACAATGTTGTAGCGAGGGGGTGTGGTGGAGTGATCCACTGAGGGTCCCACATTAGTGTGGATATGAAAATAAGCAATAGACGTTATCGTCCCTTGGTTGGGACATGCATCCTTGGTCCATCCTAGTGGTGTCAGACCTACCTCAGGCTGCTAACCACGTGTAAGCCCCAATATATCATTGGGTTGCTTCCCTCCACGCACAAAATGATTCTTTAACCCTATCCTGAAATATGTGGACTTTGATTCCCTTAAAAAGGGATATATAGGAAGCCACCCTGAGGCTCAAAACCATCACCCATATCCATCCTGATTCTTACCCGGGCCACCATATCTCATTGAGATCATGCCAATTCACCTCTTCACTTCCCTTAGCAGCATTCAGGTATCTAACCACCTGTTGTCCCTAGCATCAGTATTCCCTCTAGGGGTTTCAACCACCTGATCCACTCAAGTTAGTATTATGATTAGTCTGATATGTCTCTGCTATATGTTAAACTCGCTGCATAACCTGTTTCAAAAATGGGAAGCTAATAAAAACCCCAGAGACATGCCTATGGAATATGATTCCCCGCATTCGACATGGGATTAATCAGGCTTCTACACCCTCAAGAAGCCCTATAATAAGGAAAAGATACCCAGACGCGATAGTGTTATAGTGTCCAGACACGCTAGTGATGTCCAACATGAATATTCCCCCGACTAAAGGTTGCTACCCTGACCGGGCACCATGGAATGTCCTGACAGAAGCAATGTAGTTAACCGGCGTCCCTGAAGCCATGGAACTAGGAAGATTCTCACAAACAACGTCTTAATCTATAAGGGAGACCCGGACTAGGTAATGAGTTCTGAGGAGGAATCTATGGAAGGAGTAATTGACATCCCATCATCCCATTTCGATTAAGTAGAAAATTTCTCTAAATAGGCAATAGTTTCTATTCACCTTTGAAATGAGGGAATGCGGGAAAAAAGTTAGTGAATCTTCGTCCTATGAAACAGACGGATGCGTGCACCCTGGTGAAAGTGTCGGAAACAACCACTATATAAACAAATGATGGTGGAAAATACCTTTGTAGTTGAAAATGTATGATGATGGTTTAATTATTCAACACATCTATGAATTATTCATATACAAATTTACTAAAAATGGAATTGAAAATGTAACAAAACATGATGATATAATTTTTTACAAGTATCAGAAATATTATGCACCATGACACTAGTAGAAATTGTTAAATAAATAGACAAAAATCATGATATTTCATACCTATTACTTTTAAATAATTTAATAACACTAAATGTTTCATATTTTAATAAAACACACTATGTAAATTAGTACCATTCATGCATTGAAAAAAATTTAATCATATCATAGTTGATTAATGTGTGAAAAATTAGAGGAAAAAGGTCAGTCTCCCTTAATTTTTATAGCTAACACCAAATGTATTTCCATGGTTATTATGTCTAGACTTGCATGAAATGCATATTTCTTTCTTTCCTTTTATGTTAATCAATGTTGAAATCATAATTTCACATTTCTTTTTTCTCTACATCAATAAAATAAAATATATGGTTTATCTAGAAAAATATCTAATATGGTAGCTAAAATAAAATTGTTCATTTCTTACATATATTTGTTTAACATCCATAATATCCTTTCATTAAAAATGTGACATAATTTTTTTACCTTGTCATAATATTCTTCAAATGAAAATGATTTTGGGGAAAAACACACTCTTGTAAACTGTTAGATGTATTTTTTTTAATATTTGATAAGGATGATATATTCACAAAAATATTTGATATACATGGTACACTATATTTCTTCCATTCTTCAACTAATGATATGTAGTTACCTCATTATAAATTAGACATGATTTATATCCTTTAACACTGTATCCTAATATTTTTCTCTATGAAAAATGTTTTTTTATTATGAAAATTATCATTTCACGTAAATAAAAATACTATTTATTGTATAAATAAACTACTAGAACCCTTCCTTCCCATTAAACATTACTATAACCAATAAAACATCATAGATAAACATCAATATCATTTTCAGGCTTTTTTGGTTCAGAAATCATCAAGCTCACCCTCCAATATTTCTTATTGATACATATATATACAGAAAATTTGTAGACAACCAATTTAACTATCCATGAACTATGTTTGATACTATGTCTCTAATAATTATTAATTTTATTTGGGAATTTCCCCATTCACATATTTATAGCTTCATTTCCAAAAATTAGAAAATTTATTATCGAATCATTTCCATTGTGGTGGATCTGTAGGTTGATGTAGGTTTCCATCAAAGATGAAAATATATATATTCTATATTATCCTCTTTTCATAATTTTAATTTATAAATATACACTTAAAAAGGGAAATTATTTAAAGATACCAGATTATTTTAGCATGAGGATTGGTGAATGTTCTTGATATTGAATCATAGTAGGATTTATCATCCATTTTTAATTGTGATGTACCATATTTAGGTAATTCTGAAAAACATTCATATTCCTTCCTGTACAACAAATAATCATTGGGGAAAGAATGTATCTTTTATACCGTAAAGCCATTGTACACAATATTTTTTGGCTCATAATTGGAATCTTAAATCCCAATTCCCTCTAAATGTATCATTTTTAAAACGTTGAAGTAATTCAATGTAACTTTTATCACTCCAACCATATCATTAATTCAAGTTTAATAATATCAACACTACAATGAAACTTTAAATTTATTATAACTAGATAATAGTGGTTACTTATCATCTTCGAACAATGATTAAAAAATTATTGTTTTTACAAGGGTTTCAACACATACACTAAGATTAATTAATCATGATGATCCTCTATATCATGATGAACAAATTATTTATCATTATATCATGACTTGTTTTTTATTTCATCAAGAAATATCTAGTGTTTATTATTATGAATAAAACCATATAAAATTACATGGTATTTGATTTCAATATACCCTAATTTACTCATATTCAAATTATTCTGAGATAAATAGAAAATCACATAACTGTTTGCAATAGGTCATTTTAAAAATTCCAATAAATATTCAACCCCTTTCACATAATCATCAATATTTATTCATGAATTTATCCAATTATGATCCATTAATTACCTAAAGACACAATATAATTAACGAAAATATTAATACATTTAAATATTTCAACATATATATATAAATTTAAATTTAAATATATAAGCATAAAAATATATAACCATGAATTTTTTAAATAACTAATATCTGAGAAAACTTAAAACTGAAATTTTTTTACAACATGAATATAATTTATTACCAAAATTAATCATAATAAAAAAATAATATAATACTCAAAAAAAAATTAAGAAAAAAAAGATTTCAACCATAAAAATATTCTATGAAAAAAAGTTATATATACAAAAAATTAGAATTAAAAAAAGGTACAGAAAAAATAAAATAAATTACTATCACAAATAATTTATATTCATAAATAATATATAATTTAAACTAATAAGAAAACTAAAAACTATAATTGAAAATATCATACATGAAAGCAAATGAATGGATAAATTTAACATATAACTAAAAAATAATAAGTTAATCTTTTAAAAATAAAAAATAACATAAAAAATATAGTGGTTGAAAATTAAAAATAATTACTAATTTATGATGAATTCAATCAAGGTTGATGGATAAATGGTGAATGATTCAATGTCAAGGAGATAAAGTTTCAAAAACTGAAGTTGAAAACTGATTGACCAAAGACCATATAGTGTGAATATGATTTGATCAGGGTTGGGTTTCCATGGACCAAATGATATTGAGGGATTAAGAATAAGGAATAATGATATAATATTGACTAGAAATAATAAAAAATGTTGTAAAACCCAGAGATTTTAAAAATGAGGCCATGTTCAGTACTGTATAAGACACACAACTCCAATCCTAAATGAAAAATGAATTATTATTTTTTAAATACGGCCATTATAATTGTTAATTCCCACTAAATGAGCATAAAAAATTCACAATGGACTATGTACTTAGATTTGGGTATTATATTCTCTTCAAAAGAAAAGGAAGAAATAGGTGGCCAAGACTCACGAATCACATAATCCATCAAGGGACATGTGATCTTGTGACCTTCATAATTTCACGCGAAGGATCCACATGCAGTGAATAACCCTATAGAAGGTCCTAGACAACCCTTTTTGACAAGTCCTTCTTCTCTCATGATTATTCTCTATACAATCACTGATCATGCTGAAGGATCTAGACAGGATCCCCTAAGCTATGCCACTTTTCAACTGGTGTATTCTTGAAAAACCATAAAATTTACTTTGAAAACAGGAGGAAAATATCCAAACGATTGGATCCTCATGTGATAGTAAAACTCATTCTATGCATCACCGATGAGGAGGGTTATTGTCCTCAACAACACCTAAGAAAACTAACAAAACTCCCAGCCATTATAAAATAAAAAAATGAAATAAATGGGTTGGGGGGTAGGAACCCTATTTCTGTCTTCAGAATCACCTGACATGCCTGTGGAGATCTGAATGACACCTCAAGTACCTAACAACATGTCTTCCTCATCTTGAAAAATCATGCTAGGATATAATCCTCATCATTCGAAGAGCCTCATACATGTGCAGAAGATATCATTGTCCCCCCTGGATCCACAAGGATAGAAAGATGGAATTTTCCATGAATTGCTCACACATATCCATAAGAACTTTTATTGGTCACATGATGCATCACCAATAGGTATAGTAATTGTCTTAGACAACCCTATTGAATCCTCATGAGATCTCAATCATTTTTAAAATAATCAATGGAAATAAAAAGTTGAGGAGTAAGAAGCATAATGGGGTACTAAAACTCATGTGACACACCTAGGATGTCTGCAGTATGGTATAACAAAACCCCTAAAAACATCCATCCTGATTACATGAATCCCCCCTGACAAGCCATAATTGTCTAACAGAAAGTCCAATACTAGTTGCATAAGATCATACACAGGCCCTATAATGGGAACCTTGATCGTGCAAAATCACTTGGACATTTCGGCCCCAAAAAATGGAACACCCTTGGCATGTCTGTATGATACATAAATACTACATTAATTGAAAATAATATAATTAGGGATGCATTTATAAGATGTTATTATGGTCCTTGAAACACAAGAGATGCCCCCCAATGTGATCCTTGACATGAACTCATAGATAACATGATGTCTGAATCCCTCATCTGACTCAATCCTAGATCCATGTGATACAAGTTGTTAAAAGAGGAAAATTACTAGGGTGGTGAAGTCTATAAATAACCTACCCCCACATGAAAAATAAACCCTTGGACTCATGGTTGGAAAAAAACTTTTTCATAGAAACTCGCACCAGCATTAGAGCAGATTTCTTAGAGTAGCTAATATTTTGGCCAAGATGTTTTTTTAGGTAAGATTCAGAGAACAGTTGGATCAATAATACAACACACATAAGAGATTTTAGCAATCACTTGTAGATATCACATATGACATATAGTAGGAAACATTAATAACATACCACATATGTTATAGATCATGCGTGACTTAAATCAATACAGCACTCAAAAATTTTAGACATCCTCAATAAAAGGCTTGGACAAAAACTAAATTATGGGAGAATTACGAAATGAACATATATATTGATCATCATGTGCTTCACATGAACCACCTAGGATAAGCTAAAATAGAAGGAAATTCTTCCTAAACACCATGATTCCCTTTTGGTATACTATTTGGATCATGAGAAGTCATCTAGATATATCGAAGCAACTCATATAGAACCCCCAATAATTCCTCCCAAGATTCATGACGTCTTATGGTCTTTCAATCTAGTCCCTACAGTTATCTTTTGACAGGTCTCCCAACCCATATGTAGGCACTGGTACATGTCATTTGAGTATCGCGTACTACCGAAAAATAGTCTTTTATCAGTTTTAGAAAAAAATTTATCATTGACAATAAATCATCGTTAATCAAGCAGATATTAGGGTGGTACCCTTTATCAGCTCTAGCAAACACACTGATAAAGTCTCCCCCTTTAACAACACTATTCGAAGTGCTGATAATGTCCTTATTTATCATTGCTTCAACTAGCGCTGATAAAGGATTCCTTATCTGGGCATGCTGTTTATATAATAGCACACCCATCAACCTACAAAAAAATATCCAACCAAAATAATCAAACCAGAAAAAATAACTTGCACAAACCAGCAAAACCAACTCAAAAAGAACGACTCATAGTATATATATACAAAATAACCACATATGCGATGAAAATGATAAAAAAACAAGCATCGCACACAATAGTTTGACAAAGAAATTCTATATACATTTAATTGACATCATGAATAAAAAATTCACTCATGGTATATACTAAAAAAACACTTCTATATACATTTTGAACAATGTTTTATAAAATTACATTTACAAAATATCCAACAAATAGTTAAAAACATGAATGCTTACTCTTTTGACATATGTGGTCCCATCTAAAAAACGTCCTTTGATGGTAATAGTCATTGAAAAAATCATCCCAACTCAAGAAAAAGTTTCCAGCTATATAAGAAAACAAATATTATGTTAGTAATACTATAAATAAATAAATTAAACATTAATATAAAAAATACATTAAAAATGTCAAATTTTAATAAAAATGACACATTTCGAGACATAACGGGGACATTGTGCATCATATTGTGGTGGGGTTCATTTGTTCACATCAAAAATGACAGAAGGATTGTTTTCCTAAATTATCAAAACAATGGGAATGAATTTCCTGAGTTTTCAGTATGTTATCTTTGTTTTTTTACTAAAATGTCATTTTAGAATGAGAACATGAAATTTGAGTTATAGCAGTCACATCATGCGTCGGTTTGACATGATATTTGTTCATACATGTCACAAAGGACTTAAAAATTTGTGTCCTTAATTTGGAAGATGATCAAAGCACTTTTTCTTGGTTTTCATTAAGTGACACGTTTTGCGTTAAAATGTCATTTTTAAACTGATAACAGACAATTTTAGACATACCGGTCACACCATTCGTTGGATTGAGGTGGGGTTTGTTAATAAACATCACAACTAACTAATAGTTCGTTTTTCTAAAATATCAAAATAATCTGAATGAGTTTTATCATTTTTTAGTATGTCAATTGTGTTTCTTTAATTGAATTAATGTCAATTTTTGATAACAAGACACATTTGGAGTCGTACCAGTGACACCGTGCATTAGATTGAGGTGCGGTTAATTATTACATGTACCAAATGAGTTATGGATAATTTTAAAAAAGTATTAAAACAATTGTATTGCATATCATTAGTTTTCAGTTGGTCAGTTGTGTTTTTTTATTAAAATGTCATTCCAAACTGAAAAGATGTAATTTGAGTCATACCGGTTGTATCGTGAATTGGTTTGACGTGATAATACTTTATACACATCAAAAAGTACTTACAAATAGATACCCTTAATTTGGAAGGCAATCAGAGTGCGTTTTCATGGTTTTTAGTGAGTGACACGTTTTGAACTAAAATGTCAATTTTAAATTGATTGTGGACACTTTTAGTCATACCGGTCACACAATTTGTCAAATTGAGGTGGGGTTGATTCCATCATGTCACAACGAACTCATAGATCATTGTAATAAAATATAAAAACAATATGAATGAATTTTCATAGTTTTTAGTATGTCATTTGTGTTTTATTACTTGAATTCATGTCAATTTTAAATAACAACACACATTTGGAGTCATACTAGTGACATCAAGCATTATATTGAGGTGAATTTGATTCCTACATGTCACAAATGATTGATAGATCATTTTCTGAAAGTATCAAAAAAATTGGCACGCATTTCCTCAGTTTTCAGTATGTCAGTTGTGATTTTTTAATAAAATGTAATTTCAATACGAAAACATGCAATCTGAGTCATATCGGTCGCATCATTCATCGGTTTGATGTGAGACTACATCATACACATCACAAAGCACTTAAAAAAATCTTTCCTAAATTTATAAGACAATTAGACCGTGTTTTCTTTGTTTTCAGAGAGTGACACTTTTTAAACTAAAATGTCAATTTTAAACTGATAGCGGACACTTTTAGTTATACCGGTCACAGCGTTTGTCGGATTGAGGTGTGGTTGATTCCAACACGTCACAACTGACTCTTGGAACGTTTTCATGAAGTATCAATACAATCTGAATGCGTTTTATTGGTTTTCAATAAGTCAGTTATTTTTTTACTTGAATTAATGTCTATTTTAAATAAAAAGACACATTTGGGGTCATAACAGTGACATTGTGAATTGTATTGAGATGCGGTTGATTTCTACACATCCTAAATGACTGATATATCATTTTCCTAAAGTATCAAAACAATTGGAATTCATTTTATCAGTTTTTAGTTTGTCAGTTGTTTTTACTAAAATGTTATTTCAAACTGAAAACATGCAATTTGAACCATACCAGTCGCATCGTATGCCAGTTTGATGTGAGACTTCTTGATACACGTCACAAAGTACTTATGAATAACCTTCCTTAATTTGCAAGAAAATCAGAGTTTGTTTTCTTTCTTTTCAGTGAGTGACATATTTTGAACTAAAATGTCAATTTTAAACTTGTAACAAACCCTTTTAGTCATACTCCTCATGCGGTGCATCAGATTGAGGTGGAGTTTATTTCTACATGTTGACACTCACTCATGGACTATTTTACTAATGTATTAAAACAATAAAAATGAATTTGATTTGTTTTCAGTATGTCAGTTTTGGTTTTTTACTTGAATTAATGTCAATTTTAAATAACAAGACACATTTGGAGTCATACCGGTGACACCGTGCATCATATTGAGGTGCGGTTGATTGTTACATGTCAAAAAACACTGATGGATCATTTTACTAAAGTATCAAAACAATAAAGAATGCATTTCGTTTGTTTTTAGTATGTCAGTTGTGTTTTTTTACATGATTTATTGTCAATTTTAAAAAAAGACACATTTGGAGTCATACTGATTAAATTGTGCATCAGATTGAGGTGTGGTTGATTCCTAAACATCACAAATGACTCATATATCATTTTTCTAATGTAGAAGAACAAACTTTAATTACATTTTTCTGCCTGAAGATCAATTCACCCTTGACTCTAAAACCGAAAAAAAGAGACCTGACCTGCTCAATATGAAAAATCTACCCAATTTAGAAGGATTATGGAAAACCCTTTGATCAATATATGGTTGAAATAGAATAACATCCTTTTTCTACAACATATCTTTAGTCAGCCCATCGAAGAATGATCTGTCCTATATTTATGACCTCTAAATGAATATATAACCCTTGGTTCTTCAACAGGTCGACTATAGAGGGGAACCACCATTGTTGAATATTGAATCGATGTTTTTTTTGGAGAAAAACTCTTCTCATTGTTGAAAACAAGAAGAGTGGAGTAAGCTCCTACGCTTTTTATGTCTCATGATGTCATAAAAATTCAAGGGATGTGGAAGCCCCTTCTAGATACTCATTATCTTTTGTAGTCTATCAGCAACACACATACCATATAAATGAGGACCAACAATTTGTTTTTAAAAACCAATCAACATGCAATTAATTTAGTATGAAAAAAGGACCACCAACGACCATGATTTTCAGTGGGGCATTTAGCTCGTACAAATCACAACATTACCATAAAAAAAGAGAATGATAAGGATAACAAAATTATTAAAGTAGAAAGTATTTTAGAAGTTTATCGTCTTCATTCTATATTTGTACATACTTCCATCATGTATACTACCCATTCATTTCAAATAATATCTATATACTCTTATGAATATGACTGTTCTTGGCAGTTAGGGTAATACTATGACAATTTAAATAAAAAAAGGATTAATAATTTTTTTAAAATTAAATAGCAATTATCATTGGAAATACCTCTTCAGGAATTCTAGTTTTTTCAAGGAATATTTTCTCTTTCATAAATTTATAAACATAATAACCATAGTCTTTATCGTTTTTTTTGGGCACTATAGAAACATTGATAAAAATAAGTAATTTTTTTATATGTGTTTGGATAGTGAAATCATGTTATATATACCCGGATTTTTATTGAGTTTTAGTGCATTTCAAGTTTCTGTTCCTTTTCCCTTGGCCTCATTCCCTGATGTAGATGATATTCATGCACCACCCTATCATAATAGAACCCTAATTAAATAATAATATAAATTATATAACTGCATGTTTAGTTATAAAATGATGGATGTAGTGTATTAAAAATTGAAAAACTCCATCATTTGTTGTTGGTTTGTTGGATATCCATGCATTGAATCCAAAAAATAAATCATTGAAGTATTCAAATTGGCAGCATTGAGCATCCAATTCTACTTACGAAAAAAATAAGTAATGAATGAAATTAAAATATATTTGATATGATTAAATTGTATAGTTTTACCTGTGAATCATTGGTATTAAGAAGAGTCTATCATCCATAATGTTTCTATTAAATGATTTGAGAATTCCAACCCCTATTTCACCATGTTTCGTGGAATTTATGTCTTCTTATTCTATAGAGGTGATGTGAGGTCTAACGAGTCCAAATTTTTGTTCATGGGGAATCAATTAAATTGTTTTTCATATATACACTTACGAAAAGTATGAAATGTATTTAGTCATAATTATCATAGTATATCATCTTTTGGAAAATAAAATCATGAATACATACCTCATGTAAACATTTACAACGAAGTCTCCTAACCAATCATAGTTGAGGATTTCAGTTTCACTCTCAACACCAATCAAGTCTGGATATTCCCCTCCATACATACTTTCTTCAAAATCAATAATGTGATTACCACCAACTTTCATCTTCATATCCACATGAGCCTTCAATGATAATAAATTTTGACATAGAACCAGGGGGTTAGGTGGTTTGGGTATATCATTTTGATCGGTTGGTTGATCCTTGAGATGTTTTTTGAATTAGTTTTTCATTTCACCCCTTCCCTTTGTCTGTTTATAAAAATTGGATCAGTTTAGGCCTTCTTTCATTTAATGTTTATGTTTTAGCTTGAAAATTAAATTGAAAATTAATACCTCATTGTTGACATGATTTTTTACAGGATGTGATGACCATGCGATGAATGTGCTGAGATATTGTTTGACCGTATGAATATCTGCATCATCAATTGGAACATGTATCTTGGAACTCAGCTCTAGGGCTATAGTAATTGACACTCTAGCATGATCTATCAGAAGTGGTCTGTTTTGTGGCATGTCATTATGGATATTGAACATTGTAGATCTCACTGGAAGGCAATGGTTGGGTGTTGATAGATATAAATCACAATCATTTTCACCCTATAGAATATTAATACATAAAAGGCAAGGTAATGGCTTGCCTCCAAACTGGTGGGGGGTGGGGCAGGATCTTCACACACTGGTTGTTCTTGAATTTTTTATTATATTTGAATTACCCCCATAATACATGATATCAAATCTCTCTAGTATTGTAATTATTCTTGATACAAAGCTAAGGTTTCTCCCATATTTTTCATTTCGGATGTTTTATCCTCCGCTTGTTTTTGTTTTCAAAATATGTTTGGGGTGTCACCCCAAAACCCCCACCTCTGACACAACAAGTCTTTTCCGGCTGCTTCAAGGACACTGAAAATATGTCTACATCTGGTGTGGGTGTTGTTGATTCTTGAGACCATGTCAGATAGAAAATATAGGAAAATAAGTAATCATTGTTATGTAATATCAATTTCAAGCAATTTTTTTATTATTTCATACCTACACATGTTTCCCAAACCTTTTGTGATTTTTCATCTTTTAGTTTTCCATCATTAGTTACACGGACCTCTTTCCATATCACATGGTGTGGGATGGAAGTGGCTATGTATTTGGACTCTTCAAGATGAATATAAACAAAATAATATAGTTATTATGTTTTTTATGCCAGATAAAAGTACTGTGGTAGATTTAAAATATGTAATAATTTTTTTTTCAAGTGATGCATACCCCATCCTTACTTTACGTTAGGGGTACGCTAGGTTTTAGGCCTGATATTTATTTTTAGCACTCAGTTTATCTTTCATAAATAAAACACTATCAATAAAAGTGGTGAATACATGTACCATCAAACAATGTATTACCAGACATAATATACCTGAAGAGACTGCTTCACACAACGACTAGTAAATGTATCCCATGATTCTTGGGTTATTATGTGTTCATAAATAAGGGGTGGGTGTGTTTTATTTTTCATTCTGCAACATTTAGATGATATTTTGTTAAAACTGTGCTAAACCCTTGTGAATCCTTCCAGGAACCCTTAAGACATAGTCTTTGTGTGAGCCATCTACTATAAATACACTCTAAATGAGATGATGAAGTGTATGTCAATGTTTCGTTATTTAATTTTTAGTAAATTAAAAAATTTATATCATAATGTTACCATAATATCTCCCCACATCAGCGTCTTAATCTCATCCAAAACATGGTTCCATGAAGTTACATCAATCACCATGCGTTTCCGAGTGACGATTCCATTGTAACTACTGAACATGTCCTTGATGGGGTTAACATTTTGTCCCTACTTATTCCATCTAATCTCGTATTTGATGCATTTATCTTGCGCCTTAATAATTTTTTTCTAACACCATTAAACTATGGTGATCCTGTTTTTTTTTTGCATCACCGGTGTTTTTTCACCTTTTATTTCCCTGGATCCACCATCATTAATATGCTCCTCCTACTCTAGAGGGATAGAACTAGAATGTGCATATGGTGGTTTTACCTCTTTACTGGGAGCATCAATAGGTTGATAAACCTCTTGTTCGTCTGCACTGTGAGAAGTAGCAGGTTGAGAAACCTGTTGTGACTAGGGATTGGGAGCATCATCATGTGTAGAAGTCATAATCTTCAAAAGTGGTTTAACATTTAATTTAGATAACATAAAAGACGTAATGAAAATATATTAACATAATGGAACATATTTAGAAACTTGTTCTTTGTCTGCACTATGACTATCAGAAGGTTGAGAAACCTATTGTGCCTGGAGATTATGAGCATCACCACATGCAGAAGTAATTATCTGGAAAATTGTTTTAACATTTAATTTAGATAACATAAAATAAAAAAAGAACATATATTAACATAAGACACCAGGTTGAGAAAACATTTGTTCATCTTCATTGCGAAAAGAAATTGGTTGAGAAACCTGTTGTTCATGGGAATTGAGAGCATCATCACATGTAGAAGACATTATCAATAAAATTGGTTTAAAATTTAATTTAGGTAACATAAAAATAGCAATAGAAAGATATTAACATAAAGAAACAGGTTGAGAAACTTTTTTTCATCTGCACAACGAGCAATAGTAGGTTGAGAAACCTGTTTTACCTGGGGATTGGGAGCATCATCACATGAAGAAGCCATTATCTTGAAAAGTGGATTAAAATTTAATTTTGATAACAATAAAATCTACAGTTAACAGATATTAACATAAAGTATAACAATGTATATTAGAAAAAAATATAACCTGATTATTGAACTCTATTTTTAATGGTTGAAGGGATTTTAACCCTCTATCGACTATCTGAATACCTTCATTGTGGTTTCTTACGACATACAAAACTCTATATACACTAGGACCTCTGAAAAATTATCGTGATATCCCAATGAAAGGGTCATCCTCCATTTAATTTTCATCTAACTCGTCAGTGGGTTTGGTTGATAACAAAGCACTTAAGCAATTTTGGATTGTAGGATCTGAAACATAAAATACTTGCACTACATGTGATTCAATTATAAGTGGTTTTTATTTGTACCCATTTTTACTGAAATCATCTTTCACAAATCCAAAATCATTTACATTAATATCACTTTTGTTATTAACCCACTTGCATTAAAAAATAGGCACTCAAATTGTCATATAATCCAACTCCCATATTTTTTTGATGATTCCAAAATATGAAATATTCTCGTACATTGGATTTCTATCCTTAACACTAGAAACATGCATCACTTCAGTCACAAGTTTAAATCAACAATTCTATCTGGTATTGTCTTTATCATGTATATTAGTATAGAATTTATAACCATTAATTACATAATCATTGTAAGATAATAAGTACACACTTGGTCCTTAGGTTACCCATCAAAGTCATTCTGAAATTGAGTCTAAATTTTTGTTTGAATCCTTAAAAATATGGTCATGAAACCATCATATAAACTCTTTATCATGTTTATTTTATTTCCATTTTTATCCCTTGATAGATTAGAATTCCTAATAATTTCTTTGTGGATTTCAACATATGGGTCAACGTCCAAACTATTATGAAAATTGTAAAGGTGGGCCTGCCCCTGATGTGTAATATTGATTATGACAACCTCCTTTCTAGAAATTCCTACACTCACAAGTCAACTAGTGCGATGAGATTTCATTAGACCAATGATTTTCACACTAGATAGGTATTCAGTAAATAATTAAATGGCTTCCTCAACATTATATTGCTCTGAAATAAAACCCTCTAGATGACTTTGATTTATGACTTACCATTTCAAAATCATCATATACTGTTCAATGGGGCACAACCATATATAGTGCACAGGACCACATAGCTTAATCTCTCTCACCAGGGGAACAGTCAAATGAACCATCCTATTAAAGAATGTCGGTTGTAAAAACATTTCCAATTCACACAATATGATGACAATTTCTCATTCCATATTTGGTAATTTCACTATATCTATAACATTGCTACATTAGATTTGATGAAGAAACAAAGCTTCGTTAATGTATGACATAACTTCTGGGGTAAAATACAATGTATACCTATATGAATTCGATCTTGAATCAAAACATGGAATTAATGTGATTTCAGACCTTTTAACGTTAAATTGTGCATTGACACGATGTTCATAATATTCGGTGAATAACCCTCTAGAACCTTTATGTCATTAATGAAGTTGAAAAACTGATATCTCTCCTGCCTAGAAAGAGTGTAAGTAGCATGATGAAGAAATGTTCATTTTCACCCTACATTGGTGTCAACTCTTCTCCTATTCCCATTTCAACCATGTCCATCCTATCCTTAATTCCATCCTTTGTTTTACAAGGTTCATTTAGTAAAATTCTTATGACACTATCACGTACATTTTTATCAACATCCACAACTTCAAGAAAATGAATGAAATACAGACAATTCCAGTATGGTAATTCAAAAAAATATATGATTTCTTTTTTCAACTTGTTTTCGTTAGGTTTTTTTAAAATGGTTTACCAAAAATAGTGTCCACATCTTTAACTTTATAAAATAGTTTATCACCTATTAGTGGATATGGTGGTGTACATTCGTCTGAACTTCCATATAATGATGTCGTCCAAGAATGGTACTTATATCGTCGGGGTAGAAATTAGTGATGTTCTAGAAACACAGTTTTGGATGAATGTTTCCACCTAATTGATTGTGTACCTTGTTTGCAGATGGGACAACCAAGAGTTCTTTAAATTCCACATCCTGAAAAATCTCCATAAGATGGAAAGTCATTTATCATCCCATAAAACATGTCTCTCAACATGAAATGTTCATTTCTATAAGCATCATATATCGTAACACCTGAATCCTACAATAATTTCAAATCCTTGATCAATGGAGCCAAATAAACATCAATATCATTAACCAGTTGTTTTTTGTCCTAATATAGGTGTAGATAACATGATGTGTTTTTGTTTCATGCATAACCATGGTGGAAGATTATAATTTACCAACATAATCAACCATGTACTATGAGTGTTTATATTAAAACCAAAAGGATTCAATCCATATGTAGATAATGCAAGAAAAAAGATTCTTGGTTTGTTTCCAAAGTCAGGATACTCATGATCAATTATCTTCCACTGAGGAGAGTCTGTTGAATGGCACAGTTTTCCATATATATTTCTTCTGTCTGCATGCCACATCAATTTCCCTACTGTCTCCTCACTTCAATATAGGCACCTGAACCATATAATGATTACAAAGTACCATCCATGTTTCGTAGGACCAAATTCATATTTATTATATCGTGAATCACCACACATTGAAAATTCTCTAAGTTATTTGTGGTCCATGAGAAATAGTATATAATAATTTGGGAAAGAATGTATTCATTCAGAGATTATACCCATAGAGTGTAGAATTCATGTGGTGTCGAATGTCTAAATTGGGAGCCCATTATATTCTGGGAGAATGTCATTCAATAGTGTATGTAATTTCGTAAAACTATCATCACACCATCAATTGATATCTTTTAAATTATACTTATTTAATACGAATGAAAATTCTCTATATTAGGTGAAACCATCATATAATGGCATCTTTTCCCAAATTTTTAACAGTTCAAACAATTTTTGGGAAATCATGAAGTTCATCATCAACTATCCTTGTCATTTCATTAATATGATCTTTATAATCATGCATATCTGTAATCACGTCCTCGATATAGTCTTCATCATTGTCCATGACTGTAATCATATCAAATAATCCCTAAAACATAGTGTTATCCCAGTCACTATCTACATTCTCTTTTCCGCATGTTTATTCTAGCATTTATAACTTTGATCTATTAATTGATAGATTATGTGTTCTACCAACTCCTCTGCACTAACTTGTCTTGAAAAAAACAGTGTAAACACAATCAAAGGATTTGAGAAGGATCATATGCACGATCTTTTGAAAACATGATGAACTCTTTCACGCCATATTCATACTCTTTTGTTAGACGATTGGCATCCATACATCATTTATTTAGATCCACCTTATTTGATTCAGTGATATTAATATTTAAAAAAATAAATACAAAAAACGTTGATATAAAAATTAACCAAGGGAAAAAAGTTATAAAAATTAAATCTCATTTGAAAACTATTTATAAAATCATAGTTGAAATCCCATTAAAACCCCAAATATTTACAGACATTCTTCTTTAAAATAAGAATCCCTTTTAAGAATAAACCAATTAGATTCAAACATCCTTTCTCAAAACACCAATTATTTTTTTAAACCATTTTAAATCAATTTAAAACCGAAAGAGGGTATGCTGAACACATATATTTTTTTAGGAAACATTTCAAAACACCTTAATTGTTTTAAGATTGAACCCCTAAAGAATAAATAGATTTCATTGTTACTTCCCTCTGTCTATCCAATGCAAATCATGGATGGTTTCATGCCTTTTATGTCTCATGACACCCCCTATCTAGCTCTGATCACTAGTTTTCAGTGTTCCTCCCATCAACCTCAAGCACTGGCCAACCCATCACAAGTGGGTGAACTCCTTTTCCAGTGTTCCAAACCCCCACTTTCTACTCAAAACCATATTCACATTTAAATTTATAAATAGATATTAACACCATCATACTCATCCGTGAACATAGAAACTTGCTAACTTATTCACATTTATTATTATGAGTAGATCTTAACACAAACGAACTTACACTTTTTGAACATATAAACTAACTAAACTATTCACATAACATTTATATATCATGATATGTAATCTTTTACTCAATGCATTGGTAGGAAATATAGGTACTACCCCTATCATAATACATAATTTTGTTTCCACTTGAAAATCAAACATTCATTGTCTCATAAAGAACCCATATCAACTAGAGTAAATGAATTCACAATGAATATGGGAACTATTTAACAAAGGAACACTATAACAATAAATACACCTAATATTAATAGTTACACTAATAAAACATGCATAAGGTGAGTGTAATCAACAAAATAATTTAATCCTCTATATAGAACCACTGATCAAGGAACAAAATGTCATGGGATATACCCTATGTAATAGACTATGAAGATCCAAAATGGCACTATAACTACATAGACCAACATTTGATGTATGTTTCATCTAACAATAACGCGATCCACCCAATTAAAACATAATTAACTCATGAAAACGGAACCTTCCCACTAGACTTGTCTTAAAAACAACTAGGGGGACAATAGAAGTGAGTGTACCAACTAGGGTAGCATGATTAAATACCTCCCACCTAGACACCCAAGTGATCATAAACAAACAACCATGGAGGTGAGAAAGAAAAAAAAAGATAATTACAGAAAAAATGTCCCGCACCTCACCTCTAACACCATCTCATATAACATACCCTTTTCACTTCATACACCCTTCATATAAATAATCAATAACCAATAACTGTTGAAAAACGTTTAGGGGAAATCCTTGAGGGTTACATGAGAAATAAAATATTTACTTTTTAAAGTGAAAAATGGTTCTTATCGTGAAAAACGACTCAGTATATAGAGTCTCACTCCCATTCTTTAAAGTCTCATCATTTAAATTATTTTGGAATCACTTGAAAAAACCCCTTTTTCTTTCCAAAACATTCTCCAAGAACATGAAAAATTACTTTGAAAAACTAAAATTGGAATAAGACTGAAATTTACTATAAATAACATTTAAATTACCCTATGAACCTTTTCAGATATGCCTTTAATGATAACTAATCTAATTTAAAAATAGTACATGGAATTCTATTGAATAACCCCTTATGCCAAGTCTTGAATTTAAGAAAGAAATTCATAATTTCTCCCAAGAACACATATATTACTATAATTAAATTTAAAATAAATTTATAATTTATAAAAATTCCATGAATTATAAAATAATGTAAGAGAAAAGAAACACCTACTTTAAACCGAATGGTAACCAATACACAACCTGTCAGCATCCATGGAACACTTTAAAAAACATAAATCCCTAAATCCTAATGAATAACCAATTTTAGTTCTTGGGAGAAGGAAAAACCTATGTAAAATAGAGAAGTGAAGAGGGATGGGGGAGATAAAGGAGAAAGAGTGGGGAGAATGCTTGAAATGGGAAAATAATATTTTTCTTAAATAATTCAAAAAAAATCACATAACACAAATGTAAGAAATCATATAATATTATAATTATCATTTTCCAAAATAAATCATATCATAATAACATATAAACTGTTACTAAAATATCAATACATGGAAAAAAATCCTAAGACAATAAATATAAGTGAAAATACAAACCATTTCACAAAAACTTTTTAAAAAATTGATGTGAAAATTATATTTAATTTTTTAAGGGAAATAGATTAGTATTTAAAACATTATTATAAATGGATGGGTCCCTAAGTTATTCCATTGGGTTCAGTGATGTGAGCATGTATGTGAGTTGTTGGAAATGATTTTTTATTGTCAATATTTAGCTAACAATCAGATATGTTCATGCTTATGTTTCGGTAGTGATGGAATTTCTTGGTGCATATTGGGAGTGATATGTTGGTGAACCTAACACGTAGGTAGTGGTGGTTGGTTTTGTGTGTGCACATAAGAGGATGAGTTTCATTGGTCGATGATAGATACTCATGTAAGGGTATCAATTAGAGGAGTTTAAGAATGAATAAATTATTTCCACCTGTAGATCGGGGCTTGGGCTATTAGGGAAACATTGTAATGTGACCTAGTAGGGTTTGTCACTTAGTTCATGGGTTGAATCATCTGAAAAAGAATAATGAAGTTTTATTTAGACATGCAAACTTGGGAAATTAAGAAAACATGGTATTAGTTAGAAATCTTTTTAGAAACATATACTATGAATTATTGGATTAAAAAGGTATTGAGAAGGAAGACGGTAGAACCACCAAGGTCTTCCTAATACACTTCATGAAATCTATAAACTCCCCATGACATGAATAACTCTTACACATTCACCTCATTGTGTTTCCATTATTGCCATTACATGGAAAAATATTTTATATAAATGGAATTATCTATATTCCTAATAAAAAGTTCACGAATATTGATATTCCATATCCCATAGTGTGATCAAATAGTCACCATCAAAACAACACGGATCTTAATTCTCATGGGTACTTCTACATGGTGTGAATTATTCCTCATGAATCCAACCATAGAATGATGTATATATATTAGAGTGAGTTAGGGTGTTAGGATTTTTCTTATATATTATATATAGAATTTATATTATTTCTTCCCAAACCCATCCAAAACTCCATCATCCTTCTCTATAAAATCATATTCTCTTTTGGAAGTACCTTAAACAATGGTACCTTTAACCTTAATGTATCACTATAAGGTTCTCCATACTTTTACATTTCAATAAAAATGTGGCCTGAATAATTTTACATATACATGGATTATTATACATTTTTCATTTTCTAGGAACTCTACTCAGGGTGTAACACTTATACTCATTCCATGGTATTTTCTGCAACTTTTAAAATTTATAAAATGAACTCCATCCAACTCAACTGCATTATCAAAATTCTATAAAAACATCCAATAACCAATCATGTGTTGATAATAAATCCAACATCAATAATCAATATATGTTGAATTTTTTCTATCACTATCCATGATTATAAAACACAGTTTTATTAAATGTTTCCATTAAATCCATCACCAACATGTTACCAATAAATCCAATACTAACCTATATCCAATAAATCTAATATTAACACATTTCTAATACATTCAATATCAAAACCAATTCTCAATTAAATCATGAAAATCTCAATTATTAATTATTTGGAACCACTATCATGAATCACAAACATCATCACATTGTTCTTCCTACTCCACATTTAATGGAACAATAGATTCATTGATTCATCATGATTTCTACTACCAATTTCACAAAAAATCCAAATAAAACACTCATCATCAAGGAAAAATATGGAGTTCTTGATAAATGAAGGAAGGGAACTTCTGAGACCCAAATTTTAAAGAAGGTATATCACTAGATTCAAATGGAACTAAAATATCTACTTTATCATAACCCTATGAACCACTATTATTATCTTAAATAAAGTTTTGTATGGTCTCAAAAGTTTATGTACCCACATTAGAAATAATAATTGACCTCCGTACTAAGGTATGAAGGGTTCAATATCTTGAATGTAAAATTCCAACAAATTTGGACACTCCATGTAATAAATTATTTCACGTTTAGATATACCACCATACCTAGTGAAAATGATTTACATCCTCTGAAGGAAGTCTCAAATCCTATCAATAGACATATAATTCATCCATGATTCCCAATCCCTCAAAGCCATGGGATATTCAGCCTCTGAGTGGATAGACACTCAGGAAGATGGATGAGTAGCTTGTGTAATATGGGTGAAACTAGTATTTAGAGGAGATAAACCCTATATCTCTCCCCTCTTCTTATGTATTTTATAAATGATGTTCTTCCATAGTGTAATCTCATTTTCCAACCTAATGGAATCTTTTGAAATCCTCTAAAACTCTCTAGACTCAGCTATAGGAGGACACATAAAATGGATTCTGTCATTTCCAATTGGCCATTTGGGTATGAAAAGATCCAAGTATTATCATATGACTTCTCAATACTGGGAGTGTTATCTATTGGAAGATGATCAATCTAGGATCCCATGTCTTCCCATGTGAACATCAAGAAAATTTTATGCGTTTCAATTTGATTCTTTTCTAAACAAGCACAATTAATCGACACAGGGGACATATTTTTTATGCAATGAAACTAACCTAAAAATCAAAAAGTTAAATACCCTTCACAGATCAGCTCTCCATCAATTATTGAAACAGAACACCCTCCCCCAATGAAATGAGTTAAACCTGTCTAGTTTTATGTAATGATACATAATTTTATAGGGTAACATTAGGAGAAGAATAAGAGGTTTATAAAAAATAGTCATGGTTATTACAATGGTCCATCACATCCTATGCTCCCAAGGAAAATGAGTTCACCCCACTTATACATTGTAACTACGTTGAGAATTGAGTGTCTGAGATTCATCGGTTGTTGACGAACTCATACACCCTAAATGGGATTCTATCCATCCCCAAATAATATAAAATAGGCCCATGAACAGGTAGGGTCAATTACCCATCTTATACATACTATAAAAGAAACTTTCATTTCACGTATAGGGACTAAAAGATTAATGTACCTCCAACTAGAGAGGTGCGGTGGAGGAGATCCAATGGTGGATGAGTCAGCAGTGAAGTTCAGTTCGTAGTGGAGGAGATCCGTGCAGTGAAGATTGGTTCGCGACGGCGGAAATGAAAACAACGGTAGCAGAAGGGATCGGCTTCCATTAGAGATTGAGGGTGCAAGGATAGAGGAAAATGTTAGGGTTAATTTATAAAAATCAGCGACACTTTTATCGGTGCTAGATATAAAGCACTTCTAAAAGTATGTTTTATCGACGCTAAAATTGAAATCGCTAATAAAACATGCCTTTATGAGCAAATTTTTAGCACTGATAAAAGTATGTTTTATTAGCACTACAATTGAAAGCACTGATAAAACATGCCTGTATCATCACTTTTTTAGCGTTGATAAAGTCCGATATGTATTAGCGCTAAAAAAGAACTGATAAATTGATGTTTTATCAACGCTTTTTAATTAGTGCTGATAAAACCTAACATTTATTCATAATTATAAAATTATAACCAATATATTTATTAGATTTATAATATTATAAATATATATAACTAATATATTTATTATAATTTAATAAATCAAAAATAAATTAAATTATAATTATATATATATATATATATTGTGTATAAATTATAATTATAATTATATATATTTTGATATATTATTATTAATTTTATTTTCATATGTATTTATATATATATGTCCGTGTTTGTGAATATATTCTTTAAAGACATATATTTATAAATAAATATATTCAAAATGTATTCATAAATATATATTTATCATCAAAAAAATATTTTTTAATTTTAACATTATTTTAAAAAATTTATATTTAATTCGTTATATATAATGATAATTATATATACCAGGAATGATCAGTCTGAGGCGAGCCTCTGGAAATTTATTAATAAAATAAAAATCATTAAGCAAGTACATCAAGTTAGAAAAAACAACAACATATCATATAAGTCATACCCATCACAACCTCCATTATAGATTGTTTCCTTTGCATTATCTGATTCCCACTTTGAGCTTTCATAGTGCTTAAGAAAATTGGCATATTTTCTTCTAAGATTCAAACTCCTTTGAGGACAGCATGGACCAACTTTCCTTCCCAATAGTAGACCTGGTAGACACCATCCTTGGATGATAAGAATAGTCTTTATTTTTTTTCGTAGTGGTGGGTTAGTCCTAGCATCCTCATCCCTGTGCACCTTCAACCTTTCACCCTGAACAACATTGCTATAGGAAGGCTGGACCATGCCACTATCCTTTTCATTGTCATTGTCCTAGATATATCCCCAATTTCCCATGATTTTCACTTCTTGATAACCCTCTTCCAATCCACATTCCAGCTGGACCTGATTGTTAGTGTTAACTATAGCAAGGCAGTGTGGCTAATCCACCAGGTTCTGCATAACACCTTCCCCAATTGCAGCATCCTTCAGGGAAACAACAAGCTGCAAGATGCCACCTTCCTACCTTGTAGCATCCTCCTCTTCATGAAATTCCTCCCCATTTTTCAGATCTCGGAATATATTTCCAGTAGATACCATGATCAACATTCCTCTAGCATCATCATCCCACCCTTCTTGAACACAAGAATCCACATCCGCCGAGACAGGAACAACCGAGTCCAAAAGATGTTCAGTCACAGGCTCCGATCGCAAGGAATTGCAAGCCAAAGAATTCCCCACTGCATCTACATTTACAAGACCCAGGTCACACTTTATGTGATCAAAAACATGTTTAACCGTCAGGTCCCATGGCCTATTTTCCACCTTCTTCATATGATTACCCTTCACTATAATCTTAGGGATAGTATGCCCCACATCCTCTGCCACAACCTATCTAAAGGAAACGTTTGATCAAAGTCTTCTACAGGTTCACACTTTGTACTCCTAGATAGGTCCTTCACCAATAGCAAAGTTGAACCCAAAGAATCACAGCCATCAGTACCCAAACCCAAAACCCCCAGAGCTGCTCCAGAAAAACATTTGCTGAGAAAAATTGATTTCATGTTCCCTAAACATTCATAGTTAACACAAAATAGCATCCATGATTCAAATATTACAACCTACTTCCACCAAAAATCTTTCCCATTCGTGATCCAGACAGAATCCAAAGGTGGCCGCACAATGTCAATCTCAACACAATCCGTGGACATATAGTATGAAAAATGACCTCCGTCCATCAATCAGATAAAAAATATGGACCATTCGTGTTCTCAATAGCACTCAAAATAGAGGGATTTTAAAATGAGAGTGGAAGACCAGGGAGACTCACCCATGTCGCCATCGTCGAGGGATCGTACCGCATGTGAAATTCAAATCTCCATCAAAAAATGTAAAATGGAATTTTGTTGCAACTTCGAAGGGATCTAGACCAGGCAGTGATCTATTCATTTTCCGTCTCAAACCGAATCATCAGATGCCTCCTATCAATTAAGCCGATTACCGCACACTCTTGAAGATCCCATGAATTGAACACAAAATGGTCAAACTCTGCAACTGAAGGATGCTGATGAAGAAACCAAGACACCAGAGTTAAATTAAATAAATTGGCTGCACCATTGAGGTCCACCGAAGATAGAAGGAGTTGAGGCGCTCCTATCAATAGATCAGGGACCTTCGGTGAGAGCTGAATCCTTAGAAAGGAAGGAATATTATTAGGATTAGTGAACAACAAGAAGATGTTACGTCCTCCATGAGATTGAGATCATAGACCTCCCCCCTCCGATCGCGAAGGGGTGTATAGCTCCAGGTCATTAGGGTTTTGGTATTTTCGGGGAATAATGTATTATCTCATAATTTTCACAATCTTTTAATTATATATAATATATTTAAAAAATAAATAATTATATATAACTATATATTTATATTTTTAAATATAATAAATACATGTTTTGTTTAGTTAAATATATTTATTAATACTTTAAGTATCTATGAGAAGATAAAGCTTCATATATATAGTAAATAAATTAATACACAAAGTATATATAGTACTATAGTATATATGGGAAACAATAGGGTAAATAACGAACATATATTCATGAGAAGAACATACACATCAATTGAATCATTCATTTGGAATCATAAATTTATTTAAATATATATATAATAAATAAATAAATATATATATATATATATATATTAGAAAGTATTTATATATAATATGATAATCATATAGTATAATAAATATATATAAAGATTTAAATAAAACTAATAAAAATAATAAACATAAATAAAACATAAACATAATTAAGATAATAAACATGGATGTTTTATTTAATGTATACATATATATATATATATATATATTTGAATATAATTAAAATAGTTTTATATAAATTAATAATATTTTCTATTAAAAACAATTATCAGTGTTGATAAAGTTACCAGTTTTATCAACGCTTTTTGATAGTGCCGTTAAAGGGTATATTTATCAGTGTTTTTTGTAGCATTGATAAAAGTCCCACTTTTATCAGCACTTTATGATTAGTGCTGATAAAACTTGAGTGCTTCCCTTGCCCGCATTAGTGGTAGTGATGGAATCACTCGGGCATATAAAAATGGATCTCATGACACCCTTCAGACACGCCAACCAGGTCTCACGATGTCCTCCAAAGATGTCATCCAAGACATGCATCACCCTCAGATACATGTCACACTTACTCTCATGACTCCCTTGTAGTGTGTCAACTATCTCTCGCAATTACACCAGGGTAAGTCAGCTAGATTATGCGATGCCATCTGGACATGTCAACTAGGATCATGCGATGGCTTCTAGGACAAACCATCCAGGTCTTGTGATATAGTCTAGAAAATTCGACGTTGATCACACGATAAACATAAGATATTCTATCCATGATATGAGAAGTTCCTCAAATAATTAACCATATCATGTGATTTCCTTTGGACATGTCAGGCAGTCATCCTTTGAAATGTCAAGCAGGAAATTGACGAATGTCGAGAGGAAAATAAATGCACATCAGTTAGACAAGAAGGTCAAGTCATAAGGGAATCCTTGGAATTGATACCCTTCTTCAACCATAATATGTAATACCCTAGTATAAGAAAAACCATAGTGTAATACCTGATCAATTAAACTATGATGACTCCGATTATTGATATAACTAGGATATGTAGGAAGCCTTTCAAAGGATCATGCATCATATTAAAAAATCCTAAGGGTTTTCCCAGTACATAAGTCCCACATCTATATGAAATGAAATAGATTATTTTCCATCCCTTGTTTCTCATACCGAGTATAGATCACATGGTATTTGGGAGTTGCAATGATCATATCATCTCTATCAAAAACCTTTACAGAGATAAGGGAAATCTCAGTGTGTAATCCCCAACTAGAATGTGGTATTATATGTACTACATATAAGGGAAACATCTGTGTGTAAGCCCATATTAATTTCACTATGACGACTCTAGTTATTTCCTTAACCAGGATATGTAGGATTTCTTACTAAGTCCTGAGCCCAAAATTAAATGGGGAACCACCCTAGTGTTAGTTCCACTGTGTCTCTAATATTTCAACCATTGGGACCCAATAATTCATATGGGACGATCATTCTATTTATCCATCAATGGATTGAGAAGACAAATGAACTATAATGAATCTGATTCCTATCATAATCAGGACATCTAGGAAACATTCATAAGGCTTGATCTCTATATTAAATATCATAATGGTAGTCCCATCATGTACGACCCACATCTACGTACAGTGAGGTGGGTTACTTTAAATACATTGTTTCTCACACCGAGCATATTTCACATGGGCTTAGGGTGGTGAAATAGTCACATTATTCATAATGTGAATCTCCACCATCTTGGGGGATCCTAGTATGTAATCCCCAATGAGCGGCATGAAATAAAAGTCCACATATATGGGAATCTACCTTTGGGCCAATCTCAAGGGTGTGAAATAAATACAATAACTATAATTACAGATATAATAGAGATAATAAGGATGTCTCCTTAAGACTCGAGCTCAAATATTCAGTTCCCATGTGACCCCACATACGTCTTTTACGGATGACGTTTAAATAAATTGTGTTAACAAAATATGTTGATTTTTTAATAATAATAAACGGGATATGTAGGAATTCACATAATGGCGCAATCGACTCCTTGGAATATTAACTGCCTCCGTGCATGGAAGAAAATTATAAAGTGTTTGGTTATATGGATTCCAAAAATAAGTAACTATTCATTACTAGAAAATGGATGTTGAACATTAGATACATATAGATGGATTCCAAAATGAGATCCCCTTCTTCTTTACACAAATGTGGGATTAACGTATAATCATTTTGTTAGGGTAAATGGTCTTGTATTGGGATTAGGAATAGATTCAGGAACATATCATAAATATATAATAGAGTCCCATAGTATAAAACTTCCTCCCCAATAGGGTTTGATGAACCTGACCTCTCATTATTTCGACCAATGTGAGTCCCTAAGTGTCAGTAGGTCTGAAACCATAGTTGACCACATGGATTTGGAATGAAGGTCCATACTCAAATATAGATAAGGGAACCATTGAGATTTTCTGTTAATAATGATGATAGTGACATGATGGTTATTATTGTGCACAAAATTAACCCCTCATAATCAACCATCAGGCCAAGAAAAAATCACCTCAATAAGGGTTTTTTCAATCATCTATTTCCCATTGAACAGAAATAGTGAACCCAATGTGATTACACCAAATAAAAAAAATGATTTGGTTATTATCCATCAGGAAATTTGGTTATCACACTATATGAAGAAAATGGTGAACCAGAAGTGAATATCCCAAATAGAAGAAGGATTTGGTTACTGTCCATGAGGCCATTTTTTTCACACTATATGAAAACAAAAATTATGATCCCGTCATGAATATTTTAAATAATATAATGATCAGTTAATCATGTGTCAGGACACTTTTTCTTGCATATTGTATAAAAGGCTGATAATTATAACATAAATATTTTAGATGATCCTATATAACTGAAGTTTCTATGAAATCATTATATCCTCATGTATACAAGTCCCTATGAGTAGAATGAGCAGATTGAGAATAAAAGGACAACTTTTTTAACAATGAATATCTGATTGAGCATATCATGCTATGACATAGGAACAATCAATGAACTTGTTCCTTGATGTATGAATGGTAGTATGTACTTCTCTCATCAAAGACATCCAAATCCAAGATAATTTCATCATCCATCGACCGTTCTGGAATGTTAGATCTGGATATAACCCTCAAGGTTAAAAAAATGATCTCACCTTCCCTAAAGCTTCAACATCATATGGTGAACACAATGGTCCAAGAGCAACATTGATGGGTTATAATCACGACCCACAAAAATTCCCATGAGGGTCTTTGAGTATTGAAGACAATGAGTATTCATTGTCTAAAGAAATATGTAGGTAGCCAGTGGGCCTTGTATCCATTACCCACTACTTAAGGTGCTTATCCTTAGAGCATCAAAATAACCACATTCAGTCTTTGATGATGTTAGACCAGAGAATAATATTTGACTATATTTTGGTTCAGGTTCCACCATGGAGGGATCCTTTCAATTGTCATCACCAGTATCATCCCACCGGTACCTACTGGTCACCTTCTGAGGGTACCACTCGACACACAAATGCCTCTAACACCCATTCATAGGTAGAAAGGAAGAATCATAGAGTGAGGAAGGTGTTGGATATCCATTTGTGAGATCATATTACTACTCACGTTGATGATATCTTCAGACATGTTTTGGTGGTATCCAACGAGAAGGATCATATTCCTCCTCACTCAGAAGAAGTATGTAGGCATATTCATGCAACAAGAATGGGAGAGGAACATATTTTTACCCTTGTGCATGAAGTCCATCAGAATATTTTTGTAATGGAAAGATGAAAAAAGTGGGATCATATCCTCAATTCCATCTAAGATATATACAAATACATAGTGGATAAAGAAAATGTGAAGAATTATATCCCTATGAACACTTTATTTATAAAATTTCAATATATTTTAGAAGCAATTGAAGAACTCCAGTGACATATTCTAAAACTGGTATACATATGGGGATAAGTACATATTTTTATCCCTTCAGCTAGGGAGTCTTAACACTCTGATCATTATGAACAGTGGATTTCTTCAGAGCAAGAACACATTTGTGCACCCATCTAGGAGGATTATCAATATATTATAGTATAAGATGTGGTGTTGTAATAGGATCATATTCTCAATCCAACCGGGGCTCACATGGTGAGAGGGGAACATGAATTGGGATAATAGCACATGCCTATTGAAAACATTTGGCGACATATTCCAAAGGACCAGGATTAAGCTCATATCCCCATTCGGGTTGGGGCTCACCATGTGATAGGAGAACAAGACCCATGATAGGATCATATTACCATTGAAGGAGACCAATGAAATACACCAAATGCTCAGAATCAGGAAAATATACCAATTCTAGCTGGGGATAACAAAGTTATAATGGAGCATGACTTGAGAAAGGAATATATTATTATCAGTTAATCTGCATAGAATATTCCAGAAGATCACAAATTCCATGCACATATTCCTAATTCCTAAAATTAATAAATTATCTAGAATAATTCCAAGGAAATACAGTAAGAGGAACATATCCCTTCTCCCATTCTGGAGGTCCAACGACATATTGCAACCAGTATCATTTTACTGTTCCAATTGGGGATCACCAAGTGAGAGAGGCACACACCTTGGAGAAGGGTTATACTACTAACAAGAAATAACAACCACATATTAAAATGTCTCAAGATTATGATCATACTTTTGTTTGGACCGAGGCTCACCATGTGAGGATGGTGAATTCTTCGAGAGAGCCTCACTTTTCTATCAATAATGAGAAATCTCATCAGAATATTTTTGTTGTTTCTTAGAATCAGGCTCATACTCACACAAAACCATATAGTTAATTTTTTTGACAATAATCATATACCTGGCTCATATTGCATCACAATTCCAAAAGACAGCTAGGAATATTCTATCCATGATGAAAAATAAGACCCATATTTCTATCTTGCTCAATGCCAGTGTCCTTAACTTCATTTGAGACACATTATCAACACACTAAGGGTATGTCAAATATTAAATTGAATCATAAGATGATCATTACTATAATATTCATCCTCATGTTAGTGTGGGGATGGATTGAACATACATTACTTGAGACATCCACTATGGTCAACCTAACTGTGGTAATATCACCCAAATATACAGAAATAATCCCTTTCCCCAGACACCTCAGCATAGGGAGGTGTAAATATTTTTTAAACCTTTATATAGAGAGGTTCACAAAACACCGAGGTTAACCGTATATAGTTACCCATATACGTGCAATAACACTCTACTGAGGTCAGCAGGTGACCCCAAAAAGAATATTTTATAGTATGACTGGATAGAGGAATGTAAGATTAATTAAGAGGATTCTAAAAGTGACATATTTATATTTAGATAGAAGAAACCTCCCCATGATATCCTAGACTATCACCACATTTGACTATGAGGTCCCTGTTGAGCTTTAAAAGGAGTGTGTGACTTATCCAGGACACAATATGTGGGATACTCATCAACGATTGAATACTAGACACCTCTGTAATTGTTAGGTCCACAAGGTTGAATACCCTGAGAGGGGGGGTGAATCAGGGTATGAGTAATTTAAAATTAACGCCCGTTATGATCTTGTTTCACTATTAAGAAAAACACTCTTCTCTCTCTTTCCTGTGGCACAAAGTAAATAGAATGTAAAGCATGCACATGACACACCAATTTTACTTGGATCACCGCAAAGGGCTACGTCCAAGGAGCATACGCCGACAAGTTGCCGGTCGTACCAATTCTACTAAACTTCACAAGCTGTGGATACAAAGTTCAGGTTAGATCACTTCTATGCCCTGGCTCTCTGCCTTTACAATGTTTAGGGTCAGCTCACTGCTTTCCCAATGGTCACTCCCTATTTCTCTCTCTCTAGCTCACTGCTGATGGAGAGGATCACCTTCTTCCTCTTCCTAAGCTCACTTCTCTCTGAATGGATTCACTCACAGTTTATAGACCTGTAGGTCTCTTCATTTTCATGAATGCACGCATCCTTAACTGATGATGGATGATCTATTAATGTCCAAATTTCATCCACTGATGAATACCTCTTTTCCTCTGAACACTGGGCAATTCCTTTTGGAAACACCTTCGCAAAGCACCCTACTTCGCGAGGCTCCCAATTTCACGAAGCTCAGACAAGACTTCGTGAAGCTTCTGCCTTTTCGCGAAGCTCTCTCGCGAAGCACTCTCGCGAAGCACTCTCGCGATTCTCAAGACGTCGTAAAGCAATGGCCCTCGCGAAGCTTACTAAGCCAACACGGAGCTCACAGGATTCACGGAGCTATAATAGCCACCGCGAAGCTCCTCTTTCATGAAGCACACTGGCTCCGCGAACCACCTTCGCAAATCGAGAGCAAATGATCTTCTCTGAAAATTCTCTCTGCTTCTCTCGAGGGGGTCGACCTCTATTTATAGGCGATTCCACCGACCGTCGACCCTTCTGTGCGAAGACAACACCACGTCATATCAAATCGCGAAGCTCCAAAGTTTCCACCGGAATTCTGTTCAAATCGCGAAGCACCACAGAAATTTTCCATTCGCGGAGCTTGACGTAATAGCGAAGCATCCCTGTCAACATTCCTTCTCACCTTCACCGCGAAGCTCCGTCGCAAATCCCTTCACCGCCGTGATGCGCTTCAGCCTCTGCCATTCGCGAAGCTTGACGTAATCACGAAGACTCACCACCTCCATTCTTCTAGTCTTCGCGATTTTCAAACCATGAATCCTATCTTCGCGAAATTCATGCCTTTTCCATATTAAATTATGCACTTCATGGAAATCCTATTTTCTCGATGCTCACCAAACTCCAAATTTTGGACCCCAAAAATTTGGCAAACACTGGGAAACGACGCCAACTTGTACTGCTCTTTTGTACTGCCTCCAGATCATCCTTTCCTTTTTCATCGTTATTTTTCAACAAGGATTGTCAAAAACTTCGTGGGAACTTGACAAATATCCATGAAAACTTGCTTTGTCAACAAACACAATCAACCCAAAAATACTACAAAGTTACCTTGAGGGATTTTTTCCCAACAATCTCCCCCTTTGGGTTTGTTGACAATTCATCATAAATCTCCTCAGAATGATTTTCTGCACGTTGATACCTCACTGAGTCTTCCTCTAGTTGCTACCACCATTCGCCTCTTGCGATTCTGATAGCATTCAAGGATTCACATAACACGTACTCTAAGCCCACATGAGCAATGCTCGGCGTGAGAAACAAGAGTAGTATGAAAAGTTCATCAATGAATCACTTCATGTCAAACAACAATTCTTGATTCCAACATGATACCAATTCTTAAATTGATACCAATTGTTGAACCACATTGATCCCAATTGATGATAGCTGGAAACCTTCTCTCACATTTCCAACACCACTGTTCCGCTTTTATCATGATCCTCAGCTATCGTGATATCTATTCTTTGATCGATCACTTCTAGCATCGTCAGATTTAAAAATATCCCCCTTTAGCATTTCTCCCCCTATCATGATTTCTCAAATAGCCACACTGTCTCCCCCTTGAACAGTCACTATTTTATCCCCCTTTGTCAACGAACCCAAAGGTCACTCTTTTGTAGTCTGTAACATAGTAGAGAACACATATTAGCGCATTAGGGAAAAACACATCATACCTCGGGGAGAGGTGGGGGGGGTCTCCACATCCACACGCTTTCAAGAACGGGGAGTCGACTGAACTCCCAGAGCCAGTCGATGCCTCTCAAAAGCTTCCTTGGGTAAATCCTTTGTTAGAATGTCTGCAACCTGGAGTTCTGTAGGCACATACTCCAACATCACGATTCCCTGCTCAACCTTCTCCTTGATAAAATGATACTTAATCTCAATGTGCTTTGTCCTTGAATGATGGATGAGATTTTTGCTAAGATTTATAGCACTTGAGTTGTCGCACTTGATTCCGATCGAAGACTTTACTTCAACTCCCATGTCTTCAAGCTGATGCTTCATCCACAATAACTGTGTGCATGCTTGAGTGGCCGCAATATATTCAGCTTTTGTGGTGCTCAAAGAAATGCAATCTTGCTTCTTGCTTAGCCAAGAAATACACAATCCACCAAGATACACTACGGGAAAAATGGGTATTTGCGACGGGGGTCTTTACCCGTCGCAAATAAGTAGTCTTTTGCGACGGGGTAGGCTTCCCCGTCGCAAATAGTTTTCCCCGGATTTGGCGCCAAATCGCGGGAAAACTATTTGCGACAGGGTAGGCTTCCCCGTCGCAAATAGTTTTCCCGGGCTTTGGCGCCAAATCCGGGGAAAACTATTTGCGACGGGGAAGCCTACCCCGTCGCAAATAACTGGCGGCGGTAAAAGGTATTTGCGACGGGAAAGTATTCCCGTCGCAAATACCCGGCGGCGGTAAAAGGTATTTGCGACGGGAAAGTATTCCCGTCGCAAATAGCATGTTATTTGCGACGGGTCCCGTCGCAAATAACTATTTACCGGCTGACCGTAATAAATGCGGGCGAAGGTATTTGCGACGGTGCCCGTCGCAAATAATGCTATTTGCGACGGGAAGCCCGTCGCAAATGGACCCGTCGCTAATAATCTAACCTATAAATACCCCCATCCGTTTTTTTCAAATCATTCTCATTCTCCACCTTCTTCTGCTCTAAAATTTCTATTTCTAAATTTGAGTTTTTGTTCAGTTTAATTTTTTTCTTCGGAGCTGTTATTAAAGTTTTGAAGAACGATCAGAGCTCATCAATTTTCAAGGTATTTATTTTCATTTTAATTTAATATTTATTTTTAATTTTGTATTAATTTCAATTATTTTTGATTAGTTGTAATTTAATTATGTTTATATTGTTTTCTTACTTAATAAATTTAAATTATTAGTATTGTTCATAGTTAATGGTAATTAGGAATAATTTGTAATAATTTTTAATAATTAAGAATAAATATTAATAATTAGTAATAATTACCAATAATTAGTAATAATTAGTAATAATTAGTAATAATTAGTAATAATTAGTAATAATTACCAATAATTAGTAATAATTTGTAATAATTAGGAATAATTAGTAATAATTAACAATAAATAGTAATAATTACCTATAATTTGGAATAATTACCAATAATTAACAATAATTAGTAATAATTAGTAATAATTACCAATAATTAGTAATAATTATCAATAATTACCAATAATTGCTAATAATTATCAATAATTAGGAATAATTAGTCATAATTAGTAATAATTAAGAATAATTAGTAATAATTAAGAATAATTAGTAATAATTAGGAATAATTAGTAATAATTAGGAATAATTAGTAATAATTAGGAATAATTAGTAATAATTAGGAATAATTACCAATAATTAGGAATAATTACCAATAATTAGGAATAATTACCAATAATTAGGAATAATTACCAATAATTAGCAATAATTACCAATAATTACCAATAATTTGAAATAATTACCTATAATTTGGAATAATTATCAATAATTTGGAATAATTATCAATAATTAACAATAATTACCAATAATTTGTAATAATTTGTAATAATTTGTAATAATTAGGAATAATTAGTAATAATTAGGAATAATTAGTAATAATTAGGAATAACTACCAATAATTACCAATAATTTGTAGTAATTAGTAATAATTACCAATAATTGCCAATAATTAGTAATAATTGTCAATAATTGCAAATAATTAAGAATAATTAGTAATAATTAGGAATAATTAGGAATAATTAGTAATAATTAGTAATAATTAGTAATAATTAGTAATAATTAGTAATAATTAGTAATAATTAGTAATAATTAGTAATAATTAGGAATAATTAGGAATAATTAGTAATAATTAGGAATAATTAGTAATAATTAGGAATAATTAGTAATAATTAGGAATAAATATTAATAATTAGTAATAATTACCAATAATTAGTAATAATTAGTAATAATTAACAATAATTAGCAATAATTAGTAATAATTAGCAATAATTAGTAATAATTAGTAATAATTAACAATAATTAACAATAATTAGCAATAATTAGTAATAATTAGGAATAATTAACAATAATTAGTAATAATTAACAATAAATAATAATAATTAGTAATAATTAACAATAAATAGTAATAATTACCTATAATTTGGAATAATTACCAATAATTAACAATAATTAGTAATAATTACCTATAATTTGTAATAATTACCAATAATTGCTAATAATTATTAATAATTAGGAATAATTAGTAATAATTAGGAATAATTACCAATAATTAGGAATAATTACCAATAATTAGGAATAATTAGGAATAATTAGGAATAATTAGGAATAATTGGAAATAATTACCAATAATTAGCAATAATTAGCAATAATTAGCAATAATTAGGAATAATTAGCAATAATTTGGAATATTTACCTATAATTTGGAATATTTACCTATAATTTGGAATATTTACCTATAATTAACAATAATTACCAATAATTTGTAATAATTACCAATAATTTGTAATAATTTGTAATAATTACCAATAATTTGTAATAATTACCAATAATTTGTAATAATTAGGAATAATTAGTAATAATTAGGAATAATTAGTAATAATTAGGAATAATTAGTAATAATTTGTAATAATTAGGAATAATTAGGAATAACTACCAATAATTACCAATAATTTGTAGTAATTAGTAATAATTACCAATAATTACCAATAATTGCCAATAATTAGTAATAATTGCCAATAATTGCAAATAATTAGGAATAATTGCAAATAATTAGGAATAATTAGTAATAATTAGGAATAATTAGGAATAATTAGTAATAATTAGGAATAATTACCAATAATTTGTAATAATTTGTAATAATTTGTAATAATTTGTAATAATTACCAATAATTGCAAATAATTAGGAATAATTAGTAATAATTAGTAATAATTAGGAATAATTAGTAATAATTAGTAATAATTAGGAATAATTAGGAATAATTAGGAATAATTAGGAATAATTAGGAATAATTAGGAATAATTAGGAATAATTAGGAATAATTAGTAATAATTAGGAATAATTAGTAATAATTAGGAATAATTAGGAATAATTAGTAAACGAAATCTGCTTGGATAATGAAGGGAAAATTTATAACCATCTCCACAACGATGATTACCAAATTTCCTTTCATTATTCAAGTAGTTTTCCTTTTGCTAAGTATTGCTAAGTATTGCTAAGTATTGCTAAATTAGTAATAAATAGTAATAATTAGCAATAAATTGTAATAATTAGTAATAAATTGTAATAATTAGTAATCCTTGTAATAATTAGGAATAATTAGTAATAATTTGTAATAATTAGGAATAATTAGGAATAACTACCAATAATTACCAATAATTTGTAGTAATTAGTAATAATTACCAATAATTACCAATAATTGCCAATAATTAGTAATAATTGCCAATAATTGCAAATAATTAGGAATAATTGCAAATAATTAGGAATAATTAGTAATAATTAGGAATAATTAGGAATAATTAGTAATAATTAGTAATAATTAGGAATAACTAGGAATAATTACCAATAATTACCAATAATTTGTAATAATTTGTAATAATTTGTAATAATTACCAATAATTGTAAATAATTAGGAATAATTAGTAATAATTAGTAATAATTAGGAATAATTAGTAATAATTAGTAATAATTAGGAATAATTAGGAATAATTAGGAATAATTAGGAATAATTAGGAATAATTAGGAATAATTAGTAATAATTAGGAATAATTAGTAATAATTAGGAATAATTAGTAATAATTAGGAATAATTAGTAAACGAAATCTGCTTGGATAATGAAGGGAAAATTTATAACCATCTCCACAACGATGATTACCAAATTTCCTTTCATTATTCAAGCAGTTTTCCTTTTGCTAAGTATTGCTAAGTATTGCTAAGTATTGCTAAATTAGTAATAAATAGTAATAATTAGCAATAAATTGTAATAATTAGTAATAAATTGTAATAATTAGTAATCCTTGCTTGAGTGTTTTTTCTAACAAATTATTCAAAACCAGTAATGCTTTTTTATTTTATAGAAAAATATGGAACAATGAGGTCGTCAACAGTCATTATTAGATGACCGCATATGGATAAATCAACGTAGAAATCCAAAGGGTTCTGGTTTAAATCCAGTATATATAGAGGGTGTGGAGATTTTTTTATCATTTGCGGCATCAAATTCAGAATTTGTTTCAGAAGGAAAGATATAATGTCCTTGTAGAAAATGTGCATTGAGAACGTTTGACACGTTTGACAAAGTGGGAGAACATCTCTTGCGTTTTGGTTTTCAAGCAGATTATGTTTTTTGGTATCAACACGGTGAACACAGTTCCAGAGCAGATGATACCAACTTGATTCCGGATCCATCCCAGTTTCAAGATTTAGTACATGATGTTGCAGGTTCATCTGTTCAACATACAGAAACTCCGGCTGATATAGCTTCAAATCCTGAGTTGGGACCGTCTGAATTTTATGAGTTGTTGAAGTTTGCTGAGGATGAATTATATCCTGGCTACAAGATGAGCAAATTAGAAGCAGTTGCAAAATTTATGGCTATCAAATCAGATAACGGAATGTCAAACACATGTTTTGACCAGATATTTTCTTTGCTGAAAACACTGTTACCCGAAGGAAATGTTTTACCTGCAAATTACTATGAAAGTAAGAGGTTGGTTCGAAATTTGGGACTTACTTGTCAGAAGATTCATGCATGTTCAAATGACTGCATTTTATATTCAGGGGAAAATGAGTCGTTGGATAGTTGTCCCACATGTGGGCAACAGAGATATAAAGAAGGACAACACGGGAAGTCTGGTTTGATTCCTGTAAAACAGTTGAGATATTTTCCGCTTACATCCAGACTTCAGCGTTTATTCATGTCTAAGAATACATCGACAATGATGTCATGGCATAAAGAGAATATTTCAACCGATAAAAGCTTGAATCATCCAGCCGATGGTGATTCATGGAAACATTTTGATAGAGTGCATCCATCATTTGCTTTAGAAGCTAGAAATGTTCGACTGGGCCTTTCCACTGATGGTTTTTGTCCGTTTGGATCTTATGGTAGTCAATATTCATGTTGGCCTGTTTTTTTAACTCCGTATAATTTACCTCCATGGATGTTGATGAAGGAGCCATATATCTTTTTGACTTTACTAATTGCAGGACATCCGAAAAAATATATTGATGTTTATTTGAAGCCATTGATTGATGAATTAAATTTATTGTGGAGTACTGGTGTCAGTACATATGATGTTGCAACGAAACAGAATTTCATACTGAGAGCAGCATTGATGTGGACAATAAGTGACTTCCCGGCTTATGGGATGTTATCTGGCTAGAGTACACATGGTCAGAAATCATGTCCTTACTGTATGGGAGAGAACAAAGCATTTATGCTCATTCATGGAAAGAAACCTTGTTATTTTGACTGTCATCGCAGATTTCTTCCAGCTGATCATCCTTTTCGCAGAAACAGATCTCATTTCAGAAAAGGAACAACTGAAAGGGATGGACCTCCAAAAATGCTATCAGGTTCGGAGTTAAAATCGGTTGTATTTTCATTACCTCCCATCACTTTTGGTCCCACAATAAACCAACAGAAAATTTCTGGTTTTGGGAAAGAACACAATTGGATTAAACGTAGCATATTTTGGGATTTTCCATATTGGTCTGATTTGTTGGTCCGACACATGTTAGATGTCATGCATATTGAGAAGAACTGTTTTGATAATTTGTTTCATACAGTTTTGGATACGCCAGGAAAGAGCAAAGACAATGTAAATGCACGTTTAGATCTTGCCCAAATTTGCAGGCGTCCAGAATTGGAACTATTTGAGAATGTCAGAACAGAAAGGTTACTGAAACCAAAAGCAGCTTATACACTGTCTAAAGAAAACCGTTTATTATTTTGTCAGTGGATTGCAGATTTGAGACTTCCAGATGGCTGTGCTTCCAATTTGGGTAGATGTGTAAAGAATGGTCATATTACTGGATTGAAAAGTCATGATTGTCATGTTATAATGGAGAGACTTCTACCCATTGGATTAAGAGGTCTGTTGAATTCTGTGATTTGGGATTCCATAACAGACATGTCTCATTTTTTTCGGGAAATTTGTGCGGCTACGGCAGATTATGATGCTCTAGGCAAACTTGAAAAAGATGTTGTTGTAATTATATGTAAACTGGAAAAAATATTTCCGCCGTCTTTCTTCGACTCAATGGAACATTTGATGTTAAATTTGCCATATGAAGCCAAATGTGGAGGTCCGGTACAGTTTCGATGGATGTACCCATTTGAAAGATGCATGCAAAAATTGAAAAGAAAAGTACGCAACAAAGCATCTGTTGAAGGATCTATTGCAGAAGCTTATTTCCAAGAGGAAATATCTTTTTTCTGCTCCCATTATTTTGAATCTGCGTATCCTTCAAAACACAACCGAATGGGACGGAATGAGAGGAATATTGATGAAATCGACAATCAATTATCTGTTTTCAACTAGTCAGAGCTTGGTTTTGGTGGAGTTTCTGAACGCTGGCTTTCAGATGATGAACATCATAGAGCTCATACGTATGTTCTGCTAAACTGTGAAGAGATGACATCAGTTGTACTGTAAGTGTTTATATCACTTATTCTATCATTTATGTTACAGTAAATAACTTTGGTTTTTATAGGTTGTATGATAATCATATCAAGAAACAAATTCCACAAATTACAGCAGCTGCTCTCGAAGAACGTCGACTGAAAAATTTCTCTCAGTGGTTTCAAAAACTGGTAACATAAATTCTTTATCATTTAGCAACTCATTCAATGTATAGTTTACTATATTGATAATTATTTCGCAAATCTTCAGGTGTCTCGACATGCTGATAAAATTGACAAACGGCTGTGGGTATTGAGTAACCCACCTTCCAAACTTGTTAAAACTTATAATGCATATGTGGTGAATGGATTTCGATTCCACACACATGCATATGGGGAATCGAAAAAAACAATGAACAGTGGAGTTAGCTTGAGAGGATCTCATCATCGAGAAAATGAAGTTGACTTTTATGGCATACTTGATGAAATCATTGAACTCTGTTATCTTGGACAACATTACATAACCATGTTCAAATGTCGGTGGTTGGATACAGAGAGAGGCGTGCGTGTTCATCCGACTCATGGAATCATCGATATTAAATGTAAAAGTGTTCTCGCAGTAAATGAACCATTCTTATTGGCTCAACAGGCATATCAAGTTTATTATGCAAAGTACTGTGCAACATCAAGAGACTTGACTGATTGGTGGAGTGTAATAAAAATCAAAATTCGAGACAATCAGTTTAGTCAAAGTGAATTTGCTTTCACTGATGTGCAAAGAATTGAAGTTTTTCAAGAGAGTACTCAAAATCAATCTTTTTTACAAAGAGATATGAGTATCGATGACGACACCCCACATTTAAGAGTCGGTGATGACGATGATGTTAATGATGTCACACATGAATTTGAAATGGTAAGAGATGAAGCAACTGCAACTCGAATGGATATCGATGATGTTGAGGAGGAATATGAAGATGACATTGACATATATGAAGATGATGATGAAGATGAACACTTATAGAATTCCATGGTATTTATATACAATCATAATATGTATATATGTATATATAATAGTAATTATCAATTATTTGCTAATATTAACATTTTCTGTTTCAGATGGACGAGGCCACATTTCGTGAGTTGGCGGAGGCTGACCTGCCTTTCGATGCGGATGAGTTGCTGACAGATGACCCTCAGCCTGCAGGCGCTCCAGGGAGTACGCGGAGGGGGCGCGGTCTTGCACGATTGATGATTCCTGACCCCGTCCCCGAGCGACGTCCACGTCTTGGGTTTGATCCGCGCACCTGGAGGTGTGATAACCTGTGTAATAACCTGTGAATTTGACTAAGATTTCATTAATCTATTCACATAATAAATGTTTATTATTTTTTCAGTTTTTCGCATATAGCAGTCGGACAGGGCAGCGCTATTTTGCGCAACTATTTCTCTCAGCCGTGGACCACATGGGAGCAGATTCCCATTGATGTGCAGCAGGCCATGTTCGGCCATTGGTTGGTACGTACGTAAATAAATAATTTTTATTTTGAAAATTATTTCATTTCTAACTTGATATTTTGATTTATTTGTAGGGTTTGTGGTATCCGATCGAGGATACCATGCGTGACGCCATCCACGAGGCATGGGAGGTGGCCATGCGTGATCACCTTCGTCAGTTTTTGCACAATTTAAAAAAAGCTGCGATGAAGAAAGCAGGAGTGTCAGATTTTGAGGAGTCATGTAGAGCACACCGACCAGAGTACATTTCATCCCATGTATGGGATGGATTATGTGCGCACTGGTTGAGTGGTGCCTTTCAGAGGAGATCATCGGTGGGGAGGCAGAATCGGGGGAGGCAGGAGGTGACTCATCGAGCTGGGAGTCGTTCTTTCAGTACTCATAGACAGCATCTGGTACATACATTATTTATAAATATTTTATATAACTATAAATATTAACAGTTTATTTTTTATTCTTATAGGCTGTCGAGCACCCCGATATTACAGAGTACGACGTATATCGGAGGATGTATAGTGATCCTGCTACTGGGGAGCTCAGAGGTGATCGTCAGCATCACACCGTGGTCAGTATTATTTGTTTTCAAGTTTAAAAATTAACTGCATATAATATATTCACAATTTTAATTTTAAATTGCAACTATAGGAGTCATATGAGGCCGCAGCGGCACAGGCCCGGCCTGAGAGTCAGGCCGAGTCATCAGATCAGACCACTGCCCGTCAGTTTGATGAGGCGGCATGGATGCAGGCCACCCAGTATGCCTTCGAGAAGGGCCGGGTAGTTGGTATCAGCTCTCGACTGACTCCCGGAGATTATTATGGCAGTGCTGCGATGTCGGCGTCCAGCTCGAGGGGAGCTCGTGCATCTTCTTCTACACAGTATGAGGAGCAGTTGCGATCTCAGACTGCACAGATAGAGAGTCTCCGACAGGAGCAGGAGCAGATACGTCAGCAGCATGAGGAGGAGCGTCGACGCCAGCAGCAGCTGTACGAGGAGCAGACGAGTCGGTGGCAGCAGCAGCATCAGGAGCAGATGGAGTACATGCGCCGATTCACTCATGCTTTAGGGATGGAGTTTCCTCCACCACCATCTGCAGATCCCCCACCTCCCCCCCCCACCTACAGATTAGAGTTTGTATTTCTGTTATAAAATTTGTGAAATCAAAATATTTTTTTTTTCTATTCGTAGTTTCTGTCTCATTATAAAATATTAATAATATTATATTTTTAAATAACAATATTAATATGAATAATAATAATATTTATATTTTATAATATTAAATTTTATATATATATTAAAATTTTATTTATATAATAAAATTTTATATATATATTAAAATTTTATAATATTATAATTTAATTATTTTTTTGTAATACTTGAATTATTTTAATATTTGAATGTAAAATAATTCTATTATTTTTATATTAATTAAAATAACTTATTAATATTTTTTTTATTTATGAATTATAATTATAATATTATTATATTAATTAAATTATTTATTAATATTCTATTATTTTTATTTTTGAATTATAATTCTACTATTATTATAGTAATTAAAATAATTTATTATTTTCATTTGTAAATTATAATTCTATTATTATATTAATTAAAATAATTTATTAATAATTTATTTTTTTTATTTTTTTATAGTATTTGCGACGGGATACTATGCCCGTCGCAAATACTAGTATTATTAATAATTTTTTATTTTTTTTTTAAAAAGAGTATTTGCGACGGGACCCGTCGCAATTACTATGAATAGTATTTGCGACGGGTCCCGGTTCCCGTCGCAAATACTAGTATTATTAATTTTTTTATTTTTTAAAAAAGAACGTTATTGCGACGGGCCCGTCGCAAACACTATTTGCGACGGGCCCGTCGCAATAACTGTTTAAAAAGTTTTTTACAAAAATGCGGAATACTATTTGCGACGGGGAGAATGCCCGTCGCAAAAAAAGGCTTTAGCGACGGTCCCGTCGCAAATAAGTTTAGTTGCGACGGCGTTTTCCGCAACGGGCTATTTGCGACGGGATCCCGTCGCAAATAGCCCGTTGCAAATACCTGTTTTTCCAGTAGTGATAGAAAGCACCACCTGACGTTGATTTCCTATCATCCGCTGAACCGGCCCAGTCTGCATCAGTATAGCCCAATAACTTTGTCTGAGATTTATCAGTATATGTCAAGCCGAGATCCACTGTGCCCTGGATATACCGATGTATTCTTTTCACTGCAAGCATGTGGCTTTCCTTGGTATTGCTCTGATATCTCACTGCTTGGCATGTGGCGAAAACAATACCAGGCCTTGTTGCAGTCAAGTACAATAAACTTCCAATAATTTTCCTGTATTCTGTGATATTAACTGCCTTGCCATCTTCATCTTTCGAAAATTTCATCCGGGTGGCAACCGAAGTCTTCATATCAGTGGAATTTCCCATTCCAAACCTTCTCAGGACCTCCATGGAATATTTAGATTGTGAAATGAATTTTCCATTCCTTCCTTGTGTCACCTGTAGACCAAGGACAAATGTTAGCTCTCCAATCATTGACATTTCAAACTCATTTTTCATGAATTCGGAAAACTGTCTGCACTGAGCGTCATCTGATCCGCCAAATATTATGTCATCGACATAAACCAACACCATCATCCTTTGATTACTGTCATTACTGAAATAGAGATTGTAATCAACTCCTCCACGCTGAAGACCAAGCTTTTTCAAGTACTGGTCAAGCCTTGAGTACCATGCCCTTGGTGCTTGTTTCACCCCATACAATGTCTTCTTCAGCCTGCAAACTTTGTTCTCATCCTCATGAATGAGAAAACCATATGGCTGCTCAATATACACCTCCTCTTCCAGAACACCATTCAAGAATGCAGATTTGACATCCATCTGGAACACTTTGAACTTTCTTGGCACTGCTATGGAAAAAAATAATCTGATTGTCTCCAGGCTTGCAACCGGTGCAAATGTCTCATCAACATCTATTCCCTCTATCTGGGAGTATCCCTTGCACACTAGACATGCTTTGTTCTGAATCACTGTTCCATCTTCATTCATCTTGTTGTGATAAACCCATTTATTCCCGATGACATTATTGTCAACTGGTCTCGAAACAATATCCCATCTCTGGTTCTTCTCAATCTGATCAACCTCTTCATTCATAGCCCGAACCCAGTTTTCATCTTCATCTGCATTGGAAAAACATTTCGGCTCCACATGAGACAAAAACGATGTTTGCTGTAATGATTTCATTCTTTGAGTCTGAACTGGAGCTTTTTGATCACCAATGATATTCTTCCTATCAATTTCAGCTCTACTCTTTTCTTCCTCGTAGACACAGACTTGAAAATTTCTTCGTCATCATCAGTATCTTCTTCTGAGTCAGCTTCTACCACTTCTGCTCCCCCTGGGTTGCTTACCTCATCATCACATTCATCCAGGAACTGTTCACTGGATCGTTGAGTATTCTATTCACTTTAAACTATAGTGACATCATTGCTCTCAATGACATTTCCCAGCCTTTTGTTGAAACATTTACATGCTTTGCTTTTCCCTGAGTAGCCAAGGAATATCCCCTCATCTCCTCGTGCCTTAAACATCCTGTGATTTTCTTTGATGAGAATGAAACACTTACTTCCAAAGATTCGAAAGTATTTTAGCGTTGGCTTCTTTCCGTACCACAGTTCATACGGAGTCTTCCCCTGCTTAGGACACAACAGAGACCTGTTCGAAACATAGACCGATGTCAAAACTGCTTCCTTCCAAAATTTCTCTGGCAGGTCTTTATCAATAAGCAGCATTCTAGCCATGTTGTTGATGATCCGATTTCTCCTTTAAACCACTCCATTTTGTTGGGGAGTTCTTACTCATGAAAATTGATGCCTTATCCCTTGTTTCTCGAGATACTCTTCCACTTGACTGTTTGTGAATTATGTACGGTTATCTGTACAGAACGTCAACATTTTCTGCCCAAGCATCGTTTCTGACTCCCTCCTATACTGTTTTATGAAACTAAACACCTCTGTCTTATGGGTAATGATAAATACCCAGGCCATTATGCTATAATCATCAATGAAAAGAACATAGTACCTTTTCCCATTTATAGCTCATGGTGAGATAGGTCCACATACATCAACATGAACCAGTTCGAGCACTCTAGTTGATTTCTGTTCCTTTGGCCTGTATTTCTTTCTGAGGATCTTCCCTTGTTGGCAAGAATCACACGTATGAGTGCGATCACGTGATAGTTTGGGAAGGTCTCTAGCAGCATCACACTTTACGAGATCTTCCATACATGGTTGGCATAGATGACCAAGTCGCTTATGCCACAGGTGGTTTTCTTCCTCTCTGGATAAAATACATGTATCTTCTCCCCCACCTACAAGGTAGAGATTTCCCTTTGACCTTTTTCCCTGCAGAACAGCTGCTCCATCTTTTCCTTCCACAACACACATTCTTGGTAAATCAGATAGAGTGCCCAGAGTCACATAGTTGACTAACACTGAGTAAGTTATGACTGAGACCCTCTACCACCAAGACATCATCACGTCTCATCTCTTTTCCCCAAATCATGGCCTTCCCTAAGCCAAAAATATTCAGGCCTTCATCATTTCCAAATTTGACAACTCCTTCTTTGTCATATTTGATGCCTGTAACAAGATCCTTATTACCCGTCATGTGGGATGTGCACCCACTATCAAGGATCCAAACACCAGATCGATCTGATGCTTTAAGGGAAATCTCCGCCACAACGGCCTTCTCATTTTTCTTCTTCTTGGTCCATACTTTTTCTTTCACACTCGGCATGGATTGAGACTTCTATTCTTTATCAAAGCATGATGGAACATCCTCATCTTGCAAAGCCGCAAATCTGTTCTGCATTTTTAACTCACTTGTCGGTTTATTAACCTGCTGCATGCGAACGTTTTGATTCTGCTTTTGCACATTTCTCTGAATGGTCAAAGTACAATACCTATCCATATGCCAAAATCCTCCGCACCAAAAACAGTGTCATTCGAAATATGTTCTAGAAAACCGTTCTCTGTTTGGATTCCATCTCTGTTCATGTTCCCTTCGATATCTTTTGGCTATGTAGCATACATACTGTGAATATCCCATCTTTCCACAACAATAACACCTGATATAAGGTGCATTACTTCGTGTTACTTCAACACTACGAGTTTCCCCTTGGGATCTCTAAATATTATGATTCTTCTTTTTGCCCAAATTCACCTTCAATCTCGGGACGGGTGCTTGCGGTCTGACTTCAACTGCCACATATTTTTGTTTCTGATTAAGCCATGAATCATCCTTAACTTCTGAGCTCAATTGCTGCTTCTTTCCTGCTGAATTACTAGGCTCTTCTTTCATCTTTTCAGTCTTCGTGACGACCTGCTTTCCCAAAAATTTGTTTGGATTCAAAGGTTTTTCCTGGTCTTTAACTTTTCTCCGCAGACCGACAACTTCCTCTTCAAGCTCTTCAATACACTTGACGTGATCTTTCACTTTTCTATTCAAGAAATCGATCTCTCTTTTCTGTTCTTCAATCTTGATCTTATGCTCATCAACCATTTATGTGCGCTCTGGCCTGGAGGACTTAAGATCCTAAATTTCTTTCACTAGCTCAGACGTCTCTTCTTCTTGCTGTTGCATGTAGAGTTTGGAATCATGTACCACCTTGTTGGCTTTCTTTGTTTTCGCTCTCCAAACATCTATTTCTTCAAGAGCTGTTTCTAATTCAGCTTCCATGTCAACTCTCCCTTCAATTTCTTCTTATTCCTCAGCGTCTGCTTCTTCCTTTTTCTGAGAACTGCCAACAATCACCACCAAGGCAATTACCCCACGATTTCTGCAGTTTTCTATTTCCTCAACCTCTTCATTCTCAGACTCATCTGATATTTCAAATTCTTGTGAAAGAAGATTATTTTTCTTGAAGAAATTTCCCTTAAATTGCTTCTTCCCTTTCAAAAACGTTGAAGTCTTCTTCTTGGGAATTTAAACTTCATCATCATCATCATCTTCTTGGAATTTCTTGGGGCATCTTGCTGCAAGATGAACAACCTTTCCACATCGAAAGAATGCTAGTGGAAGTTTACATTTAAACTTTCCTCTTCCTCTTTGCAGATTTAAAGAAAGGAATGACATCACCTCATCTGTCTCTTCTTCTTCATTAGAATCTTCAATGGTGAGTTTCTTCATGGCCTTGAATTCCACCTCTTTGGATTTCCCCTTTTCCACAGTCTCGTTATCATCGTTTCTCATTTCATATGCAACAAGAGTGTTGTGCAGGTTATCCAATGTCAGTTCTTTTGGGTCTTTATGTTCCAAAACAGAAACTTTCAGATTGAACCGAGGTGGAAGTTTTCTCAATATGCGCTGCACAATTTTTATATCATCGATAATTTCTCCAAGACCCCTCATGTATTCTACCACAACATTTACCCTATCAAATAATGCATCAACAGACTCATTCAGGTTAATTCTCAGATCTTCTTACTTGTTCCACAACACTTGCAGCTTTGCCCCTCTGACTTTTGTATCCCCTTCATAAATATTCAAAAGCTTTTCCCACATGCCATGTGACGTTTTTCATGACATCACCTTTGTATATATGTAATTGGAAAGGGTGCCCCCCTAAGGCATTGATTGCTTTGGAATCAACATCCAACTCTTTATGCTCTACTTCTGATAATGCACCACTAGTAATATCAGCTGTGATACCATGCATAACTGCTAAAAACACATCCATTCCCAAAGATCGGAAATAGTGTTGCATTCAACTCTTCCATATCTGAAAATTACATCCGTTGAAGATCAGAATCCCTCTATGATTAGTGACCTCCATTGAGAAAAGAACTAATATCAACCTCTCCCTATGATACCAATTGTTAGGTCCACAAGGCTGAATACCCTGAGAGGGGGGGGGGTGAATCAGGGTATAACTAATTTAAAATTAATGCCCGTTCTGATCTGGTTTCACTATTAAGAAAAACACTCTTCTATCTCTTTCATGTTGCACAAAGTAAACAGAAAGTAAAGCATGCACAGGACACACCAATTTTACTTGGTTCTCCGCAAAGGGCTATGTCCAAGGAGCATACGCCGACAAGTTGTCGGTCGTACCAATTCCACTAAACTTCACTAGCTGTGGATACAGAGTTCGGGCTAGATCACTTCTGTGCCCAGGCTCATTGCCTTTACAATGTTTAGGGTCAGCTCACTACATTCCCTAGGGTCACTCCCTGTTTCTCTCTCTCTGGCTCACTGCCGATGGAGAGGATCACCTTCTTCCTCTTCCTAAGATCACTGCTCTGTGAAGGGATTCACTCACAGTTTATAGACCTATAGGTCTCTTCATTTGCATGAATGCACGCATCCTTAATAGATGATGGATGCTCTATTAATGTCCAAATTTCATCCACTGATGAATAACTCTTTGCCTCTGAACACTGGGCAATTCCTTTTGGAAACACCTTCGCAAAACACCCTACTTCGCGAGGCTCCCAATTTCGCAAAGCTCAAACAAGCCTTCGCGAAGCTCCTGCCTTTTCGCAAAGCTCTCTCGTGAAGCACTCTCGCGAAGCACTCTCGCGAAGCTCAAGCCTTCGCAAAGCAACGGCCCTCGCGAAGCTTACTAAGCCAATGCGAAGCTCGCAGGATTCGCGGAGCTACAATAGCTGCTGCGAAACTCCTCTTTCGCGAAGCACACTGGCTCCGCGAACCACCTTTGCAAATCGAGAGCGAATGATCTTCTCTGAAAATTCTCTCTGCTTCTCTCGAGGGGGTCGGCCTCTATTTATAGGCGATTCCACTGACCCTCGACCCTTCCGCCTGAAGACAATGCCACGTCATCTCAAATCGAGAAGCTCCAAAGTTTCCACCAGAATTCTTTCCAAATCGCGAATCACCATGGCAATTTTCCATTCGCGGAGCTTGATGTAATCGCGAAGCATCACCGTCAACATTCCTTCATGCCTTCGCCATGAATCTCCCTCACAAAGCCCTTCACCACCGCGATGCGCTTCAGCCTCTATCGTTCGCGAAGCTTGACGTAATCGCGAAGACTCACCGCCTCCATTCTTCTGGTCTTCGCGATTTTCAAACTATGAATCCTATCTTCGTGAAATTCATGCCTTTTCTATATTAAATTATGCTCTTCATGGAAATCCTATTTTCGCGATGCTCACCAAACTCCAAATTTTTGACCCCAAAAATTTGGCAAACACTGGGAAATGACGCCAACTTGTACTGCTCTTTTGTACTGCCTCCAGATCATCCTTTCCTTTGTCGTCATTCTTTTTCAACAAGGATTGTCAACAACTTCATGGGAAGTCGACAAATATCCATGAAAACCTACTTTTTCAAAAAACACAATAAACCCAAAAATACTGCAAAGTTACATTGAGGGATTTTTTCCCAACAGTAATCTAGGATACGAGGGCCACCTTCAGACCATCAAGATACACTATTATCAGCTAGACTAGGCCACTATCTCAATGTCCCAAGAACCAAAACCAGAAAAGAACTGTGAAAATACATAACATGATTACCATCATTTCATCAGGGCTCTTCATAAATTGATATTATAAATAATTTCATGCATCAGTATTTGAAGATGGGGGAATGTGATGGGGACTATAATTCACCGTACCCATGGAACAGTAGAACCCATTAGAAACAACGTATGATAATGTAATATAATCCAATAAAATTTAGGGACTGGGTAAATCTCAAGCCAATTTTCAACTAAAACAGAATTCCCTTGTTTCAATGATGCCAAAATATCACAAATGGTGGGAGAGGATAGTCATCAGACCATAGAAAAAGTCCCCCTCTAGCAATGAGAATTAATTTCAGACATTGAGGTCGGAGTTTTGGTCAACCAAATAACATTTCGTAAAGAATGATTCCCATCATGGGTTTCATCGAACTGAACTACTAAGAGAGAATAGCTACACTTTATCAATTGAGCTGCAGTAGTAGCCTTTTAGGAGAAGTCCCAAATCACTGAGATGTGGTAATATCTTCCACCCCATACACATATAAGATCTTCAATTCCTGATAGGATTCATGAAATATCCTCAGTAGATAAAAAACCTTAGACCACTAGCCTGGGGGCATTTATATCTCAATCGTTATCATCAGTTTCATCATGCCTAGATAATGATTTAGGGAAATCGTTGGCGATTACAGATTAATCCTAACCTTCTAGGATGGGGGAATTTATATGTCCATGTATGTCATGGAAATCATCAAATTTTCATCTGAAATCATTTGATCCTCAAAAAAAGGTCCAATCAATTCCAACTATGTCCTGAAATAACCCATATCCTATAAGGTTGAGGGAATTTTTCTTATCATCATAACCAAAAAGGAAATTAGTCTTCTCCAAGTTGGGAGGTAATGATCGATGGAAAACATCCCCTCCTTTACTCCAGTACCAAGACAAAACTCTATAACTTATGTCTCAATCAATAATCAAGACCAAAAACACCCTCAACATCAATATTCATTGGCCAAAATGAGAGGATTTTATGATTAAGGTGATCAAACCCCACTGGGGTTGAAATCCAAAATGACCCAATAAGGCCAAGGATTCGAATAAAGATTCTGATGAAGGTAGTGGGAAATATTCTTATTGCGTTGAAAGTATTGGCACAACGACCATTTCATAATATGCCTTATATAATGTGATCACAATTAAAAAAATTATTTGTAAGTTCATGATGAAAATGTTTAGTTTTACACCATAGAAAATATACCCTAGGAGGTGGGTGATTTGGATGCACCAACTGAGGTTGTATGCACCCAAATCCAAAGAAATCTATACAATCTAGCACCTTCGAATGTCGAGCTTCCACCTCTCCAGTGGAACACTACCAATGAAGAAAGGGAAATGTGTGACCACATCCCAATCACGACCCAGAAGAGTATAAGTACCTTCCACATAGGAACAATTATCATAATATGAAAGTGAGATACAAACTCTTAGACTACTAACCAAGGATCTATTCATGAGAAATATTCCCATGGGGAATCATATTCATCCAGAGATGAATATTCTCCATCCCATATCCAATCCACCAGCAAGTATAGTATTTGAGTATGGTATTTGAACATCAGACTCGCTATGGATCCATGAAGCCGATCTACAGAAATGAGGAATTCAAAAATGATAATGAATTCCATTCGTTGTGATGAAAACCTCTCCCTCTCCATGGTAACAATTTATTCATAATAAGAATCAAGAATTAGTGGGAGATGAAAGGGGGAAAACCCCATCGACCCCCACCCACTTAAGGTAGACATGTGGCGACTCAGACAATAGTTCCCAAAAAGATTTTTAATTTCAGCATTTCCTTGACTACACAAATAAAATCCATAGAAGGGTGATGTACACCTATTCAGACTGACACAAATCCATACACCGAGTGGGTGGTTGATAATCTACTTCCACCCAATTTCGAAAATCCTACCTTCTCTCTCATTGATTGTGCACACAACCCCGAAAAATATATCACAAAATTCATATCCCATTGTGTGCCGATGATGGGCATTCGAGTTTAGAATGAGGAAAAAATGATGAGATGTTTTGTACATAATTTATCGGCAAAACCATTGTTTGGAAAAATAGTTTTCTAGTAGGATTCATTATATAATGGCAAGACATTTATCATCAATTTATTTATCAGTTCTTCTCCACACTTTGGAAAATGAAAATCATTGACATGAAAAAATGAAAATATTGGGAAAATGAGAGGGTTTCTATCATCATATCCTAATGGAAAGGTTTAACCTATTTAATCAACATCCCACTCTCACATGAGAAACTACTGGAAATCTAGGATGACAATCCATGGGATGAGTTGCATACACCTCTGATCCTAATGAAGTATCATGGTGGGTTCCATGAGTTTACAAAAACCACACAACATCTTATGGATTCCATTCAGCAAACCTGATCCAAAACTCAACTCATGCCCTCAAAAAAGGGGAAAAGGCTAGGAAAATAAAAATATGTACGTATCACTCTCGAGCCAGCAGCAGTGCCCATCCAAGAACCTAGGAAAGTCCCAAACCTCCTAGAACCTCCTAGAACCTCTTATCGAGCGATGTTATGTAACATCCCAATGTTTTATCAATGTAAATTATCTTTTTATAATTATTTCATTTGTTATAATCCTCATGAAATAACATTTTAACCCAATAAAAACTTTATAAATGATGAATGAATGAAATAAAAGATATTTCTAGAAATTAAGGAAGATATACTGATAAAATAGTAACCTGGTCTTTGGAATAGTAATGTGACCTCAATGAATAGTAAATCAGAAAATTGAATAGTAACGTCACCGATGATAGTATAAATAAAATTTATCCGTATTATAAATGACAATTTGATTTAATTATATCATTGTAAATGTAAATAAGTATTTTAAAAATTATTAATTAAGTATTATTATTTCTATAAGTCATAAATATTTAATTATTATTTTTGAATAATTTAATAATTTATAGGAAATATATTTTCATAAAATGCATTCATAAATTACTATTTTTATTTACTATGATTGTAAGATATTTTTATGAGAACTTAGTTAATTTTTGAAAGAGATATAAAGAAGTTATAATTTTAAAATATGAATTTTTGAGTAAATTATGATTTTAATTAAAAATTATATTTCCCATATTTAGATAATTATTTTCATAAAATGGAGTTTTTTTTAATTATACAGATAATAAATATTTTTCGGTGAATTTTTGGTATTTTTCTGAAATACATGAATTTTTGATGAATAATAAAATATAGTAATTTTCCGTATATATACATTATAAGTTAAATAAACAATTAATTCAGTCACGAATGATGTAAGCACAATTGTTTCGAACTCACTGACTAATTACAGGATTTGGACTTAATAATCAACACTATATATTTTCTTGAGAATAATTATAAACTAACGAATTAAATAATGAGAAAACACCCCTCTCCTCCACTATAAATACCACCCCTCACCACCTCTTCCTCACACACATATCATTCCTTATTCATTGTCCAACTTCTGATTAAATATACTTTAAATACCATCCCCCAAATAAAAAAGTTCTTTCAATAAATGGAAAAAAAAGAATCCCATATGGAGGTTCTCAAGAAGAAGGAATTAAGAGGTAAAACCCTATTCCGTTTCTTTTAATTTCTTTTCAAGTTCATTTATTTTCATTTTAAATCCTCACATACCCTAATTAAAATGGTATTATAAAAATAGTGTGTAATATATATCGGAATGTTGTTATGATAATTTAATAATTCATCATCATCTCTCTTTCCCCCTCCTTTTATACTAAAAATGAAAACATCGTCAGCGATGTGTTAATTTGTCACATTCAAGGACGAAATATTTTTCCATTTCCATTACCATCTTCAAGGATGGAAATGAAACCATTTTATGGTAGAGAAATATTATAATATATGTATTATATATTTTTTAATGTTCAAAAATCATTTTTTACAAATAATATTAATTTATATAACAAAATGAGTTCGTTGTGAATGAAACCAACCATTTTAAAACCAAATGATTATAATGAAATTTTTATATAATGATTCATCCTCACAAGATAAAAAACAATGTAAAATACCATTTTAACATTTATAATAACATTAATAATATATATGTTCAATTCTAGATAATTACCCAAAAATTATAAGATATTTCGTACATGTATACAACTAAACCGACCATGAAATTCATGGAAACCAACACTCCCATGCAATGAAATTGAATCTCTTAACCCATAAAAATTGACATAAGTGAACTTAGTTAAGTTATGATAAATAAAATAACAGTATAAATGGTTCTATAACTATTTATTAAAGATTCTAATTTCATTATTCTGGACATTAAGATCAATTAAATAACACCTTCTAATTTAAGTTAAGAGATTCTACCTGAACCTCCATTATTCATTTGAGTTACTCTTTCTCTCTTATTAAAAAAATATAATTCTATTTTATTTTTATGAAAATATTTTAAATTATGTGAAAATGTTCCAAAATCATGTATCAAGATTCATTCATCCTTATTTTTTAGGGATATACATGTTTTTAGAAGGTTCTCTACTTAATTTTTCCCAATAAGTAATCTCTATTTAAGGGAACATACCGAATTATTAATAAATTTTAAGTGCACTATATAAAATGTTTTAATCCATAAAATATTTTTATAAAATCACACATTTTATTATGGAAAAATTATAGAATCACTTTTACTTTTATAAAAATGATTATTTTTTTCTGTACTATAAATTATATTTAATACTTTCTTAAACATCACTAAAATGTTTTAATTCTAAATTTTCTTGAATACTTATTTTTACTTTTTATCACTTAAGTTTGAAATAACTTATCATGGTATATTACTATTTTACATTTTTAATTTTCATGTAGGATTTTGTAACACCCCAAGCTTCTACGGTACGTTTCCCTTTGAATAATGCGATAGCGTGTGTTGTACGCAACCTCGAGTTCTAACACACACCACAACTAATTAAACTAGCCGTTGTGAATAGTAATACCTAATTTTTGAAATCATATATATTCTATATTTCAAAATGGACTTCATTTTTGGATTCGGAATATCAAAATTAGCCTAGGGTGAAATTTTGGTACATTTCGGATAACTTTCATATTTTGATGAATAGTGAAAATTTCTAAATTTTAATTAAAAACAACTTTTTTAATCAAAATAATTAATAGTGATAAATTATGAATTTGAGTGGTTTTAAAGTATATTTAGAATATATTTTTACCATTCAATTTAATGTTTATCATTGGACATAATTTTACAATTAAACTGAACATAAACAAGTGTCAATCTTTTGATAGTTATTATCTCTTAAAAACACGCTTTTTGTTTTAACAGCGGGAATTAATTTTAAATTAATTTCTGCCACTTCTGTGTTTAGAATTTAGGAAAATGGATTCCATATTTGGAATCAGGATGTCCAAATTATGTAAATAGGTAACTTTTATTTTTAGACATTTTGAATAATTACTGCGGTAAATATTTTATTTACCATGGTTAAAGGGTAAATCCGGTAAATAAGGGTTAAAAAAATAATATTATAATAATACAAAATTACCCTAAAACGTGTCTTAACCCTATTGGTTGATACATGGTCGACCATGGGCATCTTTGTGTCAATTTTGGGGCCCCATGGATCCACTTGTAAGTGATAATGACACTTTATTTTAATTAAGTTAAAATGAATACAAAAATGACACAAGCATATATCTTTTAGAAGAACAATTTTTACATAGGGTTATACATGTTGGATTTTCGATTATAAATATTCATTAGAAAGATAAAAAGATTTCCTACATAATGATATTTTATTTATAATTTTTAGACAATAAATAAGTTATTTTATTTATGACACAATGATGATGCAGTAATTACTATAATAGTGAAAAATTAAAATAATTGATATTATAAATACACAAATAAATATAATATGAAACTTTTAATGAATTAAACTAATTTTCTAGGCTAATATGATATATTAGGATTGATTTAATGGACTTTTTTCGAAGTAATCAATCTGTTATGAGTTTCACAAAAATCAACTATTGAATAGTGTCAAAATTGACATAAAAGAGTTCTTAAAACAAATATTATATTATTAATTGATATTAAATTCCTAAAAATCTAAGGTTCGGCCAAGAGACTTATATTATGATAGGTTAATAATTAATGGACCACTTGGGGGTCTCTTGGATGTATATTGTAAGTTTATTAACCATATTATATAAAAATACAAAGAGACATTGTAAAAGTGAAACTAATTAACTTAGAGTTAATACTTAAAGATAAGGTTAATATAAGTACCCAAACCTGTCTAAATTCTATTGGATGAGTTGTTTTCGACCTATCCCCACCTCATCCTTTGAATAGTCAACTTTGGAGCCTTTAGAAACCGAATATGAATTTATTATAAATTAATATTTCTAGCTTTTCCAAAGGTGCCCCTCACCCCTCTTATAAAAGGGCACTCCTCCTTCTCATTTCTTCACACCTCTAAAGCCTTTTGGTTCGGCCAAACTCTGCCCAAATACTCTCCCAACATCCCTCAATACAACCTAGAGGCCTTAGTTTGATCAGAAAGCCAACCTAAGGAGCCCTTTTGATCAAATCAAAAGGAAGAACCCGAAGAAGAGGTAATGATCTCACCACCCTTTTCTAAGTTCATTTCTTCTTCCACTTCTTCTTCCTTTGTTCTTACCATTCTGAAATAATAACTCCAGTATCTCACATATACTGTGATGTTATTATAAATATGGTACAATCATATTCAGTATTCTATCCACCCTTTGAATAACATGTCACCATACGTGCGTACGTACGGCTTACCGTCTCCACGTCGTGGTGTAATTGTTATTCAATATAATATTATTTGGATGGGTATAATAATGATGTGTAACTCATGTTAATAATAAATATAACATGTTAATGATTCTGTATATATGATATACCATCCATTTATATATTATTTTAATATCAAAAGAATGATATTGTCGCTCGTGCGTACGTACGGACTACCGTCTCCACGAACGCGATGAGATTCATTCTCCATCGTAACCATTAAAGTGTAATTATCATTTTATGATTTAAAAATGATGTTTAAGGACTTGATATCATTCTGGATATGAATAATATACAACCTATCCTTTACAAACATGTCTTACGTAACAAAACATATGAAAGAAAACAAGTAAGTTAACACCCGAAACAACGATAATACTAAGATATTATTATCAAATCAATATTAAAAGATCATATATGATATCATATTAATGTATATTATTCTTGTATAATTTAATAACAATTATTTCACCATTATACAGGAGGTTAACCTACCACAACCAAGGAAAAGTACAAGGTAAGGGTTATTTCACAATCTCTTCATTATCCGAGGTTGTATTATACGTAATAATCTACTGGGATCTCTTTATCATCCACATCCATGTTTCTTCGAAATGTATTTCAAAACATTTTTACTATTTACAAGAATATGGGTTAAAGTCATTTATACCCTTGTTTGACTTTTTATAAGAGGTTTATAAAGGAATCTTTCCGTCGTTTTCAAAACAAGATCCTTTTTAACCTTTTCGACAGAATTGAGGTAAGAATGTTTTTTTTAACTTATACGGCGGGTGCGGTTATTTTCCGCCGTTATAAAATCGTCGAAGCTTCCCATACAAGCTTATAAGAATATTTTCAAAGAAAATGTTTTATTTTATATGGATCTTAAATGATTTCAAAAGAAAAGGAGATATTTCTTTTAAAAGAATTTTGATTTCATCTATGTCAACATCCTTTGATGGATTTTAAGATTATTTGAAGTTGATTTATTATGATACAAAACTTCTATATTGTATTGAAGGTTTTGTGATATGTTTGACTGTGGATGTGCTATTTTTATACCATTCATAGTTTATTGTGAAAGTATTGACATTTCGTATGCTAGTTTTAATACGAAAGTTTATGTTATGTTTAAACCTTTTCATATGGGAATGCATTGGACATAATAAGTGACGGGTGGAGCCCGCTATAGCTCCTCGATGCATCGGTAGGTCTCATGAGAAAAACTAGTGTCTTGGCACAAGGCCTTGACAAAATCTTATTTGTAGCCTTGGCACGAGGCCTTGGCTATGTGGTTATGATAGTCTGGCATTATGCATTCCAACATTATGAAAGTGGTTATTGATTTTTGCATGTGATTATTCGATTAGTAGAATATCTATGTGAATAAGTAAATGGCATTATTTCATTTTACTTTTGCCATACCATGTTGAAGTTCAATTTTAAAAGGCTTTTGTTTTAGTAATGCATTGCCTTAAATGTTTATTCTTATTTATGAAAGTTTCCGCTATATTGTTATCCTTACTGGGCATTTGAGCTCACCCCTTTTCTATGTTTTATTTTTCCCCAGGATGTGAAGAAGTAAATTATGAATGACCTGCAGGGATATTATGAGGGGATAGTAGTGTGGATTATGGAGACATTATGTTGTTGTAGTAGTTTTTCATTTTATGATGTAATGTAAAACTTATGAATATATCTAGTGTTTCCAAGGCTACTAAACCAATCGGTCTTTCGAGATTTGATCTTTCTTGTGATCATGCCAATGTTATGTAATAATGCACCGACTCTGGGAAGCTGGGGTCGGGGCGTTACAGTTGGTATCAGAGGAAGTTTAGTACAAACCTTGGAAGCTAGATTTAGATAAACTCTGATTAGAGCACGTAGACCTAAGATGAACTTTGAGGATTAGTATAGAAGAACTTCCTAGAATTTTGGTATTGTAGAGATTTTGTGAGTTTTCCGAGCAATACATCCCTGTCTGGATACGAGCAGGTAGAGGCGGCTCTGGCACAGATGTACCTAGGGGTAAAACCCGAAAACACCGCTTTGAGCTAGACTCGAACGGGAACTGGTGCACGACAACGGGCCTTGCTGCACTCTTGGTTACGACACTCCCGGGGGATATGCTTAGGATAACTCTCATTATCTTTACAAATCATTATGAAGGGTTTATGAGTATATACTTTCTCAAAGAAAAACATTTTTATGATTATGGATTATATCCATAAATAGTTCAATTTATGTTAAGTGTTTTATAAGTATGGGATTATGTATTTTGATTCATAAACTGATCTAGTTTATGCCATTGTTTAGAAATGGCGCCTAGTGGAAGAAATGGAAACCGTATCAATGCGCGCACTCCATGTAGGGATTTCCCTCCTGCTCAAGATAATTATAGTGGGGCTGGTGATGCAACTGGTGCCGATCAGCTAATCACCATACTGGGACAACTTACTCAGGTTATGAATAATAACCTTACCCGTATGGAGCACCCTGATCCGCAGCGTGGAGGATCAATGTTAGATCGATTCATGAGACAACAACCACCAACGTTCAATGGGAGTACAAATCCCTTAGTAGCTGAGCAATGGATATTTTCCCTAGAGAAAATATTTCAGGCTTTGGGGAGTAGTGAAAGGGAAAAAGTTACCATGGCAGTTTACCGCCTCACTGGAGATGCTGATCAATGGTGGTCATTGATTCAAAACATGAAGGAAGATGATGAAGTATCAAACATGGAATGGAGGGAGTTCAAAGATCTGTTTTTAGAAAAATACTTTCCTCGCGACCATCGAGCAGATATGGAAAGGCAATTTCTGAGTCTGAGACAAAAGGAGGATGATAATGTCACAAAGTATGAGGCTAACTTTACAAGGTTAGAGAGGTACGCTGGTGATTATATTCGCAACCCAAGAAGTAAGATTGATCGTTTCTTTGATGGGTTAAAACCATTTCTCCGTCGAGCATTAGTCTCACAATCCTTTTCATCGTACGAAGACATTGTCTCATGTGCTATCAAGACCGAAAAGGAATTCTCTAAGTCTTATGACTTTAAAGCAAAGCAAGAGAAGAAGAGACCTGCTGATCAAACTGGGAATGGAAATAAGGGGAAGAAGGGAAAGGTTGAATATCCATCTTGTGGTAAGTGCGGGAAGAAACACCCCGGTGCTTGCCTGAAGGGAATGGGAGTCTGTTACAAGTGTGGTGAAAAAGGCCACCAAGCTCATGATTGCAAGGGGAAGAAGGAAGCTACCAATGTTCAGTGCTACAATTGCAGGGAGATGGGGCATTATGAAAATGCATGTCCTAAGCGTCAGGAGAACTTACCTCAGAAAAGGCCAAGGGATCAAGGCCAGGCTTATGCTATCACTACTGCTGAGGTAGAAACTCCAAAAGACGTGGTGGCAGGTAATTTAATGGTTTCCTCAAGTTTAGCAAATGCATTATTTGATTCTGGATCATCGCATTGTTTCATATCTTCCCAGTTTGCTAAGAAAATTAGATATTTCCAATTTGATTTAATAAGGGAGTTGTCAGTTAAAACTCCTAAGGGAAGTATCGTTGCAACAAAGTTTTGTGAATCAGTCCCCATTAGAGCACATAAATTTTCTTTATCTGCTGATCTCATCGTCATACCTATGATTGAGTTTGATATAATCCTCGGTATGGATTGGCTTTCAGACTATGATGCGAAGATTTATTGTAAGAAGAAAGAGGTTACGATTCTTGATGATAATGATAAGGAACACCTTATTTTTAGAGCAGAATCGTCACCACCTAATTCTTATTTAGATCCACCCCCAGTAGCTCAACTAAATTCAATTATTGGGGAGGAAGAGAATGAAATAACTGCGGGTGAGGAAAGGAATGTTCAAATAGAGGATGTACCTGTTGTGAAAGAGTTTGTAGATGTATTTCCGGAAGATTTACCTGGGCATCCTCCAGAACGAGAAGTTGAGTTTTCCATTGATTTGATTCCTGGATCAAGGCCTATATCAAAGACCCCGTATAGAATGGACACTGTAGAATTAGTCGAACTAAAGAAACAACTAGAGGAATTGAGTAATAAGGGATTTATTCGCCCTAGTGTTTCTCCATGGGGAGCCCCTGTTCTTTTTGTTAAAAAGAAAGATGGATCTGTGAGGTTATGTATCGACTACAGGGAGATCAATGCTATAACGATAAAGAACAAGTATCCCCTACCTCGTATTGATGATTTATTTGACCAACTGAATGGAGCTCAATACTTTTCAAAGATTGACCTTCGATCTGGATACCATCAGTTGTGTGTGAAGAAGGAAGACATTCCGAAGACAGCATTTCGAACCAGGTACGGGCATTACGAGTTTACTGTAATGCCGTTTGGATTGACTAATGCACCCTCTGTATTCATGGATCTAATGAATAGAGTTTTCAAGGAGTATCTCGATGAATTTGTGGTGGTATTTATTGATGATATCTTGGTATAATCCAAAACCTACGAAGATCATGAAAATCACTTGCGCATTATCTTGAAGACTCTGAGGAGGCATGAATTATATGGAAAGTTTAGCAAGTGTGAATTCTGGCTTCAGGAGATTTCTTTTCTTGGCCATATTGTCTCTAAAGATGGAATCTCTGTTGATCCTTCTAAGACCAAGGCAATCCAAGAATGGCCAGCACCTACGAATATAACTGAGGTACGTAGTTTTATTGGTTTGGCAGGTTATTATCGACGTTTCGTCCAGAATTTTGCCCGATTGGCTAACCCATTAACGAAGCTCACACGTAAAGGGGTTAAATTTGTTTGGACAAAAGAGTGTGAAGAATGTTTCGAAGAACTGAAGAGAAGATTAGTCAATGCTCCTATATTGACTCTACCATCGGGGAATGATGGGTTCGTTATTTATAGTGATGCATCAAAGAAAGGACTTGGTTGTGTCCTTATGCAGAATGATAGAGTTATTTCCTATGCATCACGACAGTTGAAAATTCATGAACAAAACTATCCTACTCATGATCTTGAGTTAGCAGCTGTGATCTTTGCTTTGAAGATATGGAGGCACTACCTCTATGGTGAAAAATGTGAGATTTATACTGATCACAAGAGTTTGAAGTATATTTTCTCACAAAAAGAACTCAACATGAGGCAAAGGAGATGGCTTGAATTACTCAAGGATTATGATTATACGATACACTACCACCCAGGGAAGGCAAACAAGGTGGAAGATGCTTTGAGTAGAAAAGACCATGGAGTTTTGAACAATATGAGAATTGAAAGGGATCCAATTTTCATGGATCTAGTGAAGATGGACATGGGAATAACCAGGGAAGGTGAAACATCAATGCTTTTTCAAATGGTTGCCAAACCATCTTTACTAGAAAGGATTAAGAGTTCTCAGACCGATGATGAAGAATTTCAGAAGAAGATTAAAGCTGTGAATGATGGGAGATTGAGAGACTTTGCGTATGAAGGTGGAATTTTGAAATTCGGGAAGAGACTTTGTGTTCCCAATATACCTGATCTAAAAAGGGAATTGCTGGATGATGCTCATAGTTCCAATTTCTCTATACACCCTGGGAGCACCAAAATGTATAGAGATTTGAAGGAACATTTTTGGTGGGACAACATGAAGAGGGAGATTGCTGATTTTGTGTCAAGATGTATGGTTTGTCAACAAGTGAAAGCTAGAAGGCAACAGCCTGGAGGAGTCATGCAACCTCTTCCCATACCGGAGTGGAAATGGGACAATATTACGATGGACTTTGTCATGGGGCTACCAAAGACTCCTAGAAGGAACGATGCAATATGGGTTATTGTTGATCGTCTTACCAAGTCAGCACATTTTCTTGCTATAAGAGAAGATCTACCCCTGGAACGTCTAGCAAGACTATATATTAATGAAGTTGTGAGACTTCATGGAGTACCCCTATCGATTGTTTCTGATCATGATCCCCGTTTTACTTCAAGATTTTGGAAAAGTCTTCAGAAATCCCTGGATACTGAACTTCATTTGAGCACTTCTTACCACCCTCAGACAGACGGACAATCAGAACGGACTATTCAGACCTTAGAAGACATGTTGAGATCTTGCTCACTTGATTTTCAGGGTATGTGGGATCAATATTTACCACTAGTAGAATTTTCCTATAACAATAGCTTCCATTCGAGTATACAGATGGCACCATATGAAGCGTTATACGGAAAGAGATGTCGTACACCAACCTGTTGGGATGACGTTGGTGAAAGAAAACTTATAGGCCCAGAGCTGGTGGAGGAAACGGTGGAAAAGGTGAAAGTAATCCAAAATCACATTAAAGCAGCTCAAAGTAGGCAGAAGAGCTATGCCGATAATCGAAGGAAGGATTTGGAATTTCAAGTCGGTGATCATGTTTTCCTGAAGGTATCTCCATGGAAGGGAGTCATACGTTTTGGTAAGAAAGGTAAATTGAGTCCCAGGTACATCGGACCTTTCGAAATTCTAGAACGAATTGGGGCTGTAGCTTACCGATTGGCAATGCCGCCAAGTCTCTCCAAAGTTCACGATGTGTTCCACGTATCTCTGTTGAGGAAATACATGCCTGACCCAACGCATGTACTCACCTATGAGGAATTAGAACTGGAACCCGATCTTTCCTATTGTGAAGAGCCCGTCAGGATTCTTGATACAAGAGAACAAGTACTGAGAAACCGGACGACGCGTCTGGTAAAAGTTTTGTGGAGAAATCATAAGATGGAAGAGGCAACGTGGGAACCCGAGGAACTTATGATGAAGAACCACCCGAGTCTTTTTATGCAGTAATACCCTAGAAATTGCGAGGACGCAATTATTTGAAGGAGGGGAGAATGTAACACCCCAAGCTTCTACGGTACGTTTCCCTTTGAATAATGCGATAGCGTGTGTTGTACGCAACCTCGAGGTCTAACACACACCACAACTAATTAAACTAGCCGTTGTGAATAGTAATACCTAATTTTTGAAATCATATATATTCTATATTTCAAAATGGACTTCATTTTTGGATTCGGAATATCAAAATTAGCCTAGGGTGAAATTTTGGTACATTTCGGATAACTTTCATATTTTGATGAATAGTGAAAATTTCTAAATTTTAATTAAAAACAACTTTTTTAATCAAAATAATTAATAGTGATAAATTATGAATTTGAGTGGTTTTAAAGTATATTTAGAATATATTTTTACCATTCAATTTAATGTTTATCATTGGACATAATTTTACAATTAAACCGAACATAAACAAGTGTCAATCTTTTGATAGTTATTATCTCTTAAAAACACGCTTTTTGTTTTAACAGCGGGAATTAATTTTAAATTAATTTCTGCCACTTCTGTGTTTTGAATTTAGGAAAATGGATTCCATATTTGGAATCAGGATGTCCAAATTATGTAAATAGGTAACTTTTATTTTTAGACATTTTGAATAATTACTGCGGTAAATATTTTATTTACCATGGTTAAAGGGTAAATCCGGTAAATAAGGGTTAAACAAATAATATTATAATAATACAAAATTACCCTAAAACGTGTCTTAACCCTATTGGTTGATACATGGTCGACCATGGGCATCTTTGTGTCAATTTTGGGACCCCATGGATCCACTTGTAAGTGATAATGACACTTTATTTTAATTAAGTTAAAATGAATACAAAAATGACACAAGCATATATCTTTTAGAAGAACAATTTTTACATAGGGTTATACATGTTGGATTTTCGATTATAAATATTCATTAGAAAGATAAAACGATTTCCTACATAATGATATTTTATTTATAATTTTTAGACAATAAATAAGTTATTTTATTTATGACACAATGATGATGCAGTAATTACTATAATAGTGAAAAATTAAAATAATTGATATTATAAATACCCAAATAAATATAATATGAAACTTTTAATGAATTAAACTAATTTTCTAGGCTAATATGATATATTAGGATTGATTTAATGGACTTTGTTCGAAGTAATCAATCTGTTATGAGTTTCACAAAAATCAACTATTGAATAGTGTCAAAATTGACATAAAAGAGTTCTTAAAACAAATATTATATTATTAATTGATATTAAATTCCTAAAAATCTAAGGTTCGGCCAAGAGACTTATATTATGATAGGTTAATCATTAATGGACCACTTGGGGGTCGCTTGGATGTATATAGTAAGTTTATTAACCATATTATATAAAAATACAAAGAGACATTGTAAAAGTGAAACTAATTAACTTAGAGTTAATACTTAAAGATAAGGTTAATATAGGTACCCAAACCTGTCTAAATTCTATTGGATGAGTTGTTTTCGACCTATCCCCACCTCATCCTTTGAATAGTCAACTTTGGAGCCTTTAGAAACCGAATATGAATTTATTATAAATTAATATTTCTAGCTTTTCCAAAGGTGCCCCTCACCCCTCTTATAAAAGGGCACTCCTCCTTCTCATTTCTTCACACCTCTAAAGCCTTTTGGTTCGGCCAAACTCTGCCCAAATACTCTCCCAACATCCCTCAATACAACCTAGAGGCCTTAGTTTGATCAGAAAGCCAACCTAATGAGCCCTTTTGATCAAATCAAAAGGAAGAACCCGAAGAAGAGGTAATGATCTCACCACCCTTTTCTAAGTTCATTTCTTCTTCCACTTCTTCTTCCTTTGTTCTTACCATTCTGAAATAATAACTCCAGTATCTCACATATACTGTGATGTTATTATAAATATGGTACAATCATATTCAGTATTCTATCCACCCTTTGAATAACATGTCACCATACGTGCGTACGTACGGCTTACCGTCTCCACGTCGTGGTGTAATTGTTATTCAATATAATATTATTTGGATGGGTATAATAATGATGTGTAACTCATGTAAATAATAAATATAACATGTTAATGATTCTGTATATATGATATACCATCCATTTATATATTATTTTAATATCAAAAGAATGATATTGTCGCTCGTGCGTACGTACGGACTTTCGTCTCCACGAACGCGATGAGATTCATTCTCCATCGTAACCATTAAAGTGTAATTATCATTTTATGATTTAAAAATGATGTTTAAGGACTTGATATCATTCTGGATATGAATAATATACAACCTATCCTTTACAAACATGTCTTACGTAACAAAACATATGAAAGAAAACAAGTAAGTTAACACCCGAAACAACGATAATACTAAGATATTATTATCAAATCAATATTAAAAGATCATATATGATATCATATTAATGTATATGATTCTTGTATAATTTAATAACAATTATTTCACCATTATACAGGAGGTTAACCTACCACAACCAAGGAAAAGTAAAAGGTAAGGGTTATTTCACAATCTCTTCATTATCCGAGGTTGTATTATACGTAATAATCTACTGGGATCTCTTTATCATCCACATCCATGTTTCTTCGAAATGTATTTCAAAACATTTTTACTATTTACAAGAATATGGGTTAAAGTCATTTATACCCTTGTTTGACTTTTTATAAGAGGTTTATAAAGGAATCTTTCCGTCGTTTTCAAAACAAGGTCCTTTTTAACCTTTTCGACAGAATTGAGGTAAGAATGTTTTTTTTAACTTATACGGCGGGTGCGGTTATTTTCCGCCGTTATAAAATCGTCGAAGCTTCCCATACAAGCTTATAAGAATATTTTCAAAGAAAATGTTTTATTTTATATGGATCTTAAATGATTTCAAAATAAAAGGAGATATTTCTTTTAAAAGAATTTTGATTTCATCTATGTCAACATCCTTTGATGGATTTTAAGATTATTTGAAGTTGATTTATTATGATACAAAACTTCTATATTGTATTGAAGGTTTTGTGATATGTTTGACTGTGGATGTGCTATTTTTATACCATTCATAGTTTATTGTGAAAGTATTGACATTTCGTATGCTAGTTTTAATACGAATGTTTATGTTATGTTTAAACCTTTTCAAATGGGAATGCATTGGACTTAATAAGTGACGGGTGGAGCCCGCTATAGCTCCTCGATGCATCGGTAGGTCTCATGAGACAAACTAGTGTCTTGGCACAAGGCCTTGACAAAATCTTATTTGTAGCCTTGGCACGAGGCCTTGGCTATGTGGTTATGATAGTCTGGCATTATGCATTCCAACATTATGAAAGTGGTTATTGATTTTTGCATGTGATTATTCGATTAGTAGAATATCCATGTGAATAAGTAAATGGCATTATTTCATTTTACTTTTGCCATACCATGTTGAAGTTCAATTTTAAAAGGCTTTTGTTTTAGTAATGCATTGCCTTAAATGTTTATTCTTATTTATGAAAGTTTCCGCTATATTGTTATCCTTACTGGGCATTTGAGCTCACCCCTTTTCTATGTTTTATTTTTCCCCAGGATGTGAAGAAGTAAATTATGAATGACCTGCAGGGATATTATGAGGGGATAGTAGTGTGGATTATGGAGACATTATGTTGTTGTAGTAGTTTTTCATTTTATGATGTAATGTAAAACTTATGAATATATCTAGTGTTTCCAAGGCTACTAAACCAATCGGTCTTTCGAGATTTGATCTTTCTTGTGATCATGCCAATGTTATGTAATAATGCACCGACTCTGGGTAGCTGGGGTCGGGGCGTTATAGATTTAATTCATTTCTTTCATGGACAATTTTTTGATACACCCATTTATTATACTTTATGACATGATTATGATACCAAATTCTTCCCATGTGTAACACTTATTTATATGTTTGATTTATTATATAAAATTGTTTATGTGGAAAACATATTCATGAACATGTTATGATGGTTTAACTCATATATCATTATAATTCATTGGTTACTGTTTAGTCTCATGAGATATTATGTGCAACGGTCTCGGTTGTTAGCCTTGACCCGTGCTCTATGTAATACAAACTTGGTGATTAGACTTGATTTGTGCTTGTGTATATAAAACAAGCCTTTAATCATGATAAATTCATGTTTTATGTGGCTACCACATTACTATGAATCCATTATTATATGATCCCATGTTATGATTCCTTATATTTAATCAATTTCCATAACTTTTCATATCATTATGTTATACCTTCTAAACCATGTGATAAGCATTATTTTTATTTGTATTCCCTTAGTAGGATTTTAGCTCGTCCCTTTTTTAAGGTTATCCCATGGTTATCTTATGCCTATGTAAGGGATCAAAAAAATGTATTATCTCTTTATGAATATTAAATAAATGAATTTCTTTTTTTGGAATCATGATGTTTAATTCTGGTCCTAATCAATGAGACAATAGACTTTATGATCCTTGGATTGTAATTTGATGTTTAGTTACTATTAAAATAATGTAATGATATGTGTAAGGGATTGTCTCTTTATATTTGGTACAATATGATGGTCTAGTGATTTTTGGATATTAGGAATAACACACTTTAGTAAGAACCTTTGGGATAAGACTAAGTCTAAGAAGACACCCCTAAAATTCGGTAAGTATATTGTAAGTTGTTTGTCAAGAAAATACATCCATGTATGGATACAACTAGTGGATGTGGTTCTAGAAAATATGTGACATTGAGTAAAAAATATGAAAACGTGTTAAGGGCCTGAATTGGTGTAACCTGGTACATGACAATGAGCCTTACTATGAACCTGGTGTGGCACTCCTAGGGGATATGATTTGATAAATTTATAGGATCATTACAATACACTACTAAGGGAATAGATAAAATTAACATAAGAATATATGTTAGGAAATAGATCATGGATAACCTTGATTTAAAACTAAAGAATCAAAAGTTATGATATACTTCTCCTTTAGTAGCTTATCCGTTTATTTTTAATGTTTCCTTTTTATGATTATTAGCTAAGTATTCAAGACCCTCAAATTTCAAATTCATTTTCTTAGTTAATGGTGGGAAATAGAAGAACTTGTTAAAAGAATCAATGTGGTATGAAATGTGATGATATCATTAATTATATTCTGAATATGAAAGGAATGAGTGCTCAAAACTTTAGGACAATACTTGATCAGGTAGATCATGTTATGAATAATATCTTGAATCGGGTGGAACACCCTTATTCCCCAAGGAAAAATAATGTTTCCATATAATCATTCACGTGGTAAAGAACTCCCATGTTTTGTAGATCTTACAATCCCCTTCTTATGGAATAGTATATTAACTATATTGAAAAGATATTCATTGTTCTCTAGTGCTCAGAAGAAGAGAAAGTTGTGTTGGTGGTCTATCCTTTTGATGGGGAGGCTGATCATTGGTAGACATTGATAAAGAAATATAATTTCCAAGGAGGATATTGATTCCATGGATTGGGAGGAATTGTAGAAAATGTTTTGCAATAAATAATTTTCCCAAACCCACCATCTCAAGATGTAAAGAGAGTTCCTCGATCTTAAGAATAAAGAAGATGAGTTTATCAAGGTGTATGAATTAAAATTTACAAAGATTTCAAGATATACCTTTAGAATTTTCATGAATACCAAAATAAAGGTAGATCACTTATTTAGTGGACTAAATATGATTCTAAACAAAGTATTGGTGATTGGAGAATTTGATAGTTCTAAAGAGATTGTCAATTATACCCTAAATTTTGAAATGGAGATCGGGGACTCTCAATGGTCTCATGGGTCCGGTGACAAAAAAGTGTAAAATAGATTCTAATATGCGTAGATAAAAAATTAAATCCCATGATGGAAAGAAGACTGAATATAAGACATGTAAAAATTGTGGGAAGAAGTATCCTGTGAACTATCTAAATGTAACCAACAAATTCTTCAAATGTGGAAGAATGAGGCATCTGAAAAAACAGCCAATTGGACATGAATAATTCCACTAATGTGGAAGAAGAAAGGAATGATTGGATTCATAATCAACATGTAGTGCAGTGTTTAAACTATAAGGAACATGGGAATTTTTAAAATTGATGCCTTAATTCCAAGGATATCAGAGTAAATCAACAACAACCACCAATGAAACAAGGTAGAGAATATGCTACAACTGAGGTGGAGCTGGACAATGATGTGTTGACAAGTACACTGGTTATTCATTCAATAATAGTGAATATATTATTTGATTTTGGTTCTACACATTTCTTTATATCTTTTATGATTAATATAACTATTTAAACACCACCTCAAAATATGGAGGTTGATTTAAATATGAGAAAAACTAATGGGGTAATTATTTAATACAATGTACATAACTCCTCCCCAGTTAATGTTATTTTACTGAACTTCCCATAAAATATTTTCCTACTTCCTTTAGTGGTGTTTGATGCTATTTTGGGCATGGATTGAATATATTTATACAAATCCAACATCAACTTGGGGGAAACCGAGATCACTCTTCACATCTCGATGAATCCTCATATTCATTACAAGGAAGATGAATCTTTATTAAAATCATCATATCACATGTGGATATTACTTCCTTATGAGAAATAAAATCTTTCTCAAATGATGGATACAGAGGAGATGTTCATGCTCGAAGACATTACTATTATGAGGGATTACACTAATGTATTCCCTGAATAATTTTATAATCTTGTTCCTGATCATTCTGTTGAGTACTCAACTGAACTTATTCCTACAAATATTCTTATATCAAAGACACCTTATAGAATGGACACCATTGAGATGGAATAACTAAAGAAGAAGTTATAGGAGAATCTGGAAAATAGTTTTATACGCCTGAGTGATTCATGATGGGGTGAACCAGTCCTATTTGACAAGAATAAGGACAAATCAATGCACCTCTTCGTTGATTATCATGAGCTCAATAAAATTATGAAAAATAAAATGTATCCCATTCATCAGATAGATGAATTGTTTGATCAACTATGTGGGGATAGTTATTTCTCTAAGGTGTGACTTTAGTCGAGATATCACCAATTAAAGTTAAATAATGAATGTTCTACAAATACTACCTTTATAATAAGGTATAGACACTATGAGTACATAATTATCCCATTTTACTCACTAATTAGCAGGAAAATTTCATGGATTTAATGAATAGTTCATTTAGAGATTACCTGAAAAGTTTTTCTGTAGTCTTTATCGATGATATTTTGATATACTCCAAGAGAAAGGAGGAACCCAAATAACATTTGAATACGTTGTTAAAGACACTGCGAAGGGAGAAATAATTTAAAAAGTAAAGTAAATGTGAGTTCAAGATAGGGGTAGTATCATTCTTGGGGTATGTTATTACCAGAAATGAGATATATGTGGGCCCTTCTAAGATAAATTTAATCAAAGAGTAGCCCATACGAAATTATATAATGATGATATGTATTGTTCTTGGACTATTTGGGTATTACAGATGATTTTTGAAGAACTTATAATTATTTTCAAACCCAATAACCAAGAGGAAACGGAAGGGAGTGAAGTTTTTTAGACTCAAGAATTTGAGGAAATACCTAAGGATCTCAAAAGGATGTTTATCACTATGCCAATACTCACACTCCCAAAAAAGTGGATAACTCTTTGTAGTGTTCAAATGATGCTTCAAAGAAATTATTAGGTTTTATACTGATGAAAAATGATAATGTGATATCACACACCTGAAGGTAGATTAAAATTCATGAGAAAAACTATCCTATGCATGATATACAGTTGGCAGTTACGATCTTTGCTTTGAAAATATGGAGAAACTATCTCTATGGAGAGAAGTGTGAAATATATACTGATCATAGGAGAGTAAAATATATAAAAAATATTAGTATATTAATAATTTCCAAAGAATATGGTTAGATCTCATAAAACAATTTGACCACACATTACACTGCCATCCTGTCAAGGAAAATAAGGTGGAGGATACTCTAAGTAGAAAGGATCATGCCTCTTTATCAATGATAAATATTGAGAAGGATCCACTATACTTAGACCTATAAAGGATGACCATGAGAATCTATAAGGAACATAATCAATACTTTCTAAAATTATTGCTCAACTGTCCCATGTGGAGAAAATAATGGATGCTCAAATAAATGATGTTGTAATTTAGAAAACGGTGGAAGCTATAAAAAATGGTAAATCCTCCATGTTCTAGATTGATGAGGATGGAATAATAATATTTGGGTCAAGATTATGTGTACCATCCAATCCTGATATAAATAATGATCTTAGGAATGATTCACATTACTCAACCTTCTATATTACCATAGGTAGCCCAAAGATGTATCAAGATCTTTGAAATAACTATTGGTGGGATAATATGATGAAGGACATCGCTGAATATACATCAAAGTGCCTGGTCAGTTAGAATGGGAAGGTTGAAAGGAAAAAGTATAAATGGCTGATGAAACAATTACCCATACCAATATAGAAATAGGAAAACATCCCCTTGGACTTTATCAGTAGACTCCCAAAGACATCCAAGGGAAACATTGAAATATATTTTATTTTGGATTGTATTAAAAATATAACTCATTTTTTCGAAATTTGAGAGGAATTATAACTGAATAAACATGTATGAATATATATAAATTATGGTGTAAGGATTAATTGAGTACCACTATCTATTGAATGTTATTGAGATTTGAGATTCACATCAATGTTCTAGAATAGTCTCCAGCTTGCTCTAAGAACAATGTTAAACTTCAATACAGCCTATCATCCTCAAACTAATGCCCAATCTGCACAAACATTTCAGACACTAGATGAAATGTTGAGTTCATGTTCTATGGACTTAAAATGGGTATGAGACCAATATCTACCCCTGGTTGAGTTCTCTTAAAAAATTATTTTATAATCAAGCATCCTAATGCCTCTATATGATGCCCTTTATGGGGAATGGTTTATAAAACCGACATGCTAGGATAAAGTCAGTGAGAACAATATTATAGGACCTAAAATGGTCAATAAAATGATGGAAATGGTGAAAAACATTCAACAACACATCAAGGAACCCAATGTCATGAAAAACGATTCGTAGAAAATTGTTTACAAGATGTTGAGTTAAAATTTGGATACATGGTATTCCTCTCCATATCTTTATTCAAACAGGATCCTATGATTTGGGAAGAAAAGGAAGCTAAGTACCATATACATCGGCCCCTTAGATATTATTGATCGTGTCAGAGCCATGGTGGATTGACTATCACTTCCACCCACTATGTCTAAAATACACGATTTATTCCCAATATCTCTATTAACTAAGTACATATTGGATCCTTTACCTGTACTGAATTTCAAAGTGGTATAGTTAGAAAATTATCTTTATTATGATGAGTATCCAGTGAAGATACTGGATCATAGTGATAATGATCTATGAAACATGAAAACTCACCTAGTCAAATTACAATGGTGGAACCATAGGTATGAAGCGGAAACATGTGGACTAGAGAAAGTGATGAAGGAAAAGTACCTACACTAGTTTTAACCTTAGAATGTAAAATGAAATTTCGACGGTGAAATTTTATAGGGGGAGGAATATAATGAACCGAAGTTTTATCAATGAAAACTACCTTATTATAATTATTTTACAGAGTATAAACCACATGAAATCACATTTTTTGACAGAATAAAAACATTATAAATGATGAATCAATGAAATAAATGGTACTTCTATAAGTTAGGGAACATATATAGAAGAAATAGTAACTTGATATTTCAAATAGTAATGTGATTGTTATAAATAGTAAACTAACCAAATGAATTTTATCCTCACCAATGATAGTATAAATAAACTTTTTTCATATTATAAGTGACAATGTGATATAATTATATAAATGGATAAGTAAATAAACATTTTAAAAAATATTGATTAAGTGATGGTATTTTTAATGGTCATAAATATTAAATAAATATTTTGGATTAATTTATTAATATAAGCAAAATTTATTTTCATTAAATGTATTCATAAATTATGTTTTTTATGTATTATGATTGTAAAATAATTTTATGAGTCCTTAGATAATTTTTCAAAGTGATATAAAATAATTTATAATTTTTAAATATGTATTTTTTCAGTAAATTATGATTTTAATTACAAATTAAATTTTTCCAATTTATAAAATTAATTTCATAAAATGGAGTTTTTTTTTAATTCAACATGTTGAATAATAGTTATGGTGAATTGTTCTTATTTTCTTGAAATGTTTGAATTTTTGGCGAATGGTAAAATATAGTAATTTACAGTATATATACATTATAAGTAAAATAAAATATTATTTGAGTCATAGATGATTTAATCACAATTGGTTTGAAGTCACATGATCTAATTATGAGATTTAGTCTCGGGAATTAAAACTATTTATTTTCTCGAGAAAAATAACAATACTAATGAATTAAATAATGAGAAAACACGAATATCCTCCACTATAAATACCACCCTCACTACCTCTTATCCTTACAACTATCAAGACTTTAGAAATGTATAAATTCTGATAAAATCTCCTAGAAATCCCCTCTAAAATGTCTTGTAGTTTTTTTTGTTAATAAAAAAAACAATCCTCTATGGAGGTTCTCAAGAAGAAGGAATCCAGAGGTAAAACCCTGTTCCTTTTCTTTTAATTTATTTTCAAGTTCCTTTGTTTTCTATTCCTCCCCTAACCCCCCTCATAAAAAGGGTATGATAACTCTAGTAACATAAATATACTGAAATTTTGTTATGATAATTTAATAATTCACCATCATCTCTCTTTCCCCTCCTTTTATACTAAAAATGAAAACATCAGCCGTGATGTGTTAATTTATCACATTCAAGGACGATGATGTTTTCCATTTCCATTAACATCTTAAAGGCTAGACATGAGTCATTTTTTTTATGTTGGAACCATATTATAATATATTTATTATATCTTATTTAATTATCTGTAATCATTTTGAGAACATAATATTAATTTATAAAACAAAATGATTTAGTTGTGATAAAAAACTACCAAAAAAACCCAAATGATTTTAATTTTATACTTATATAATGAATCATCCTAATTCCATAAAAAATGATAAATAAGAACAATTTAACATCTATAATATCATTGATAACATATATATTCAATTATGTATAATTATCCTCACTTTATATGACCTTTTGTACTGGTATACAAGTGAACCAATTATGAAAACCAAGGAAACCAATACTCCCAAAAGATTAAATTGAGTCTCTTAACACATCAAAACCACCATAAATTAACAAAATAAAGTTATAATAAATAAAATAAATGTATAAAGGGTTTTGTAAATATTAATTAATTAATATAATTTGATTATCTAGGATATTATGATCAAGTGAATAACAACTTCAAACTTAAGGTATGAGATTCTACCAAAACCTCCATTATTCATTCCGGTTACTATTTTTCTCTTTTTACCAAAATGAAATTCTCTATTATTTTTATGTATATATTCTAAATTCAGTTTATTTGTTCCAAAATCATATAACATGATCCATTCATCCTTTTTTGTGGGTATTCATGTTTTTAAAAGGATACCTACTCAATTATTCCCATTAAGAAAGCATGATTTTATGGAACTTCCTAAATTCATACCCAATTTCAAGTGAAAAATATAATCTGTTTTAATACACCATTAGTTTTTATAAAATCAATAATTCTATTATGAATTTTTTTTTGGTTCAATTATGGTTCTATATAAAACAGTATTTTCTTTTCTTCTTTCAATGCTCTTTAATATTTTCATTAAATCCCACTAACATGTTTTAATTCTAAATTTTATTAAATACACTTTTATCATGTTATCACTTCAGTTTGACATAGAATATCATGATTTAATCCTATTTTACTTTATGAATGTCCATTTATGATTTCATTCCATTATTTATTGGACACTTTTATGATAATCCCATTTATTATGATTTATGACATGATTATGATACCTAATTCCTTCCACAGGCAACCCTTATGTTTATTTTTGATTGCTCATGTAAGATTATTTATGTGGAAAACTATTCATGAACATAGTATAATGGGTGTGACTAGATAGCTCTTTAATGAAGTGCGTAATGTTTACTCTAATGAGACATTATGCGCAATAGTCTTGTTGGTTAGACTTGACCCGTGCTCCATGTGCAACGGTCTTGGTGGTTAGCCTTGACTCAAGAACCACTATATTCAATGAGTCTTGACTCATGATAATGTCATGTGTTATGTTTCTACCACATTAAAATTAATGTATTAATATATGATCCCATGTAATTATTCATTATATTTAATCATGTTCAATGCCTTTTTATATCACTATGTTACAACTTCTAAACCATGTTCTAATATTTATTGTAATGTTTGTTCCTTTATTATGATTTTAGATCATCCTTTTATTCATGACATCCATAGGTTATCCTATACCGATGTAAGGGATCAAAGGATGTTAAGAGATCTTTATGAAGGTTAAATAAAATATGTTCTTATTTGGAAATCATATTGTTTAAGTCTACACCTAATATCAAAGACACTAGACATTACGATCATTTTCTTGTAATTTGATTTTTATTTATGCTTAAAATCACAGAATGATATGTGTAAAGGCTTGTGTCTCTATACATTAAACACAAAATCAACTTCATCTAGAAGCGCAATGAAATTTGGGTCCCTCGATATTTGAGGAGTGGATGAATAAAACACACTCCTTCCAAAATGAACTACTCCCAGATTATTTATTGGTATCCATAGACAAGAACATTATTAAGATATTGTATCCCATGAATCTTGATGAAGTCAATCTCACCGACTATCCTAATCACTACCCTCTCCACATAAGTTGGGTCATTATATCATGGATTGCTTCATCTTAAGAGACGTCCTTCAAGGCATGTTCAATTCTTGATATGTGGTGTTAGATAACTTCTCAGAGATGGCGGCCTATATAACCATTTCCCAGTCAGAAGAAGTGGACGATTGGAAAAAGGTTCTGACCCAGGATGGGTGAAAGTTGAATAATTAGATGATTCAAAAAATTGTTGACCGAGATCATTCCACCCTGAAAAAACATCTGCGCAGACCAGCAGTTCCTACACCACCCAAAGAGGTAACATCAGATATGCTTCCCTAATGCGGGTGTAACCCTCAGAAGTAGGAAGAAATATAAGAGTATGAGTCATATTCTACTCCAATTCTAGCACTGACTCTTGCATATTTCTTCCATACAAGATTTGTAGCATGGGAACCACCCCACAAAACACAACCCTCATCAAACTAAGAGACAATATTTGGTTATTTCAACATGATATACTTTATATAACCCTTCTCTAATGATGAATATGACTCATAACATGAGTTTCCTGTATACAACTGGGGAATGGGAGGCCACATGCACATGAACCAACTATATAGGGGACAAATCAGGTTTGTACAGACCCAATATTTTAGTCACATCCCCAAGAAAGACATATATGCATCTATGACCCATGGGAAGGTTCTCTAGAAGGACCAAAAGAGGCATGGAAGTGTCTATGAACCCTCTAGATATCATTTTTACTATGTTGTCCTACAAGACCACCTAGTGGAGGTTCTATTATCCGATCATCCTAGGTAATGGGAAAGGCCAACCCGACCAACGCCACTGGATGTAGATGCTCTCAATACATTTTTACAAGAAATAGGCCCATCCTCTTCCAATTAATTATCTCATAAGGTGGATATTTAAGATAATATCTACCTAAGGAAGTGCCAAACTCTAGTACAAAAATTTGACATTTGGGAATAGCTGATAGTTTTCCCAGCCAAACTCTAAATCCTAGATGTGCTTCGTCTTTCAAAAGAATTGAAAGAGTCACTCATTAAATCCCTAAAAATTACACAATGTTTTGAGACAAAATTCACTGTATTCGAGCTATATCAAAACCCCCTTATCATTTATAGATCATGTTTAAGAAGAGTTCATCCAAGGAAACATTAGACACCTATATGATTCGAGTAGAATAAATAATGTCCATATACCAAGAGATATGATTGAAAATGGATAAAAACTTTTTGTCATACCAATTTCAACCCTCTTATGTTCGGGATATAGTTAAGGGGATTTATCTCCCACAAATCTAACCATTTAAGGGTATGGTAAGAAGAAGGAAACCCCTCTTAGGAAAATCTAAGTCAGAACTCAGTTTGGAGAATTCACACCTTACTCTATGTTAATGGTTATCCAACAAGACATAACATAAAATGTTCTACTTAAAAGGACATGTCTCCCCAACCACATGTTAGTACCCTCAACATTACATAAATGTTTGAAATACCCCATCAATGGGAATTTTAGCATAAAACATGGTGATGGTGCCCACTTAGTGACCTATGAAGCCACATATGATGAAGCATGATTCTACAAAAGAGGAGGCAAATAACAAATAGGGGATGATGATGCATAGGTTGTAGGCCCTAACGGATTAGGGAACACCCTTTAAAATCCCTAGAGTATCTCAATAGTGACTCTATGCTCCCTATAAATCCTGTCGAGGTAATAGACCTAGTCCAAGAGGTCCATGCCCCTTCTAACCCAAGTGATAGTGTAAATGGAAATCAACTCCAACATCTCTCGGTAAAGAATACAGGAGTAAGGGATGTTTATGCCTCTTATCATGTCCTTTTTAAACATGGAAATGATAGAGATGACCCTAGATTTCCATATCTATTTGAGAGTGCCTCCACAGACTCAGAGGATGATGAATATTAGGACCTCCATAAAAACACCCCTCCCACATTTGTGGAAGTTTTATCTACCACAATCGATGAGATTGGGAAGGTAAATATAGGAATAGATTAATACCCTAAACCTACTCTCATTAATTCCACCATTCCTCTTAAAGATAAATATATTTATATTTTATTTATGAAGAAAAATCTATACAAGTTTTGTTGGAAAAATACATAAATTCTTAGACTGAATCCAAATGGGTCTATGAACCATCTCAGCTTACCTAATGAGAATCAAGGCTTCAAGAATGTAGTCGGGATGATGCACCCATTTCATACCACCAATATAGAGGTGGAAGTTGAAATATTGATCAATGATAACATTTTATAAGAAGTAAAATAACCTAGATGTCTTTCTAACACCATCAATATCATGAAAAATAATAGGAAGATTATGGTCTACATTTATTTCAATTTCATTAATCATAACCACCCAATGCAATAATTCTCATTTCCGATCATAGAAATATTGATCAATGAAACTAATAGATTCCAATCCCTCTCTTTCATGGATGGTTACTTAGGGTACAATCAAATAAATATGGACCCTAAAGAAGAAGAAGTTATTACCTTCAGAGTGCCTTTGGGTATCTTTTTCTATCAATTCATATACTTTTGGTTATATAGAGTTATACCAACTTATCATTGCACCATACACCATATCTGACAATATTGTAAAGATTAACCGAATTATATTTCAATAACCTGGTGTTCAAATCCTTATAGGGACGTGATCACATTATGGATCACCAAACAGTATTTGACAGGTTAAAACAGTATAATATACAGATGAATACACTAAAATTAGCATTTGGGGTAACATCAGGTAATTTACTTGTATTTTTAGTATTCCACCATGACATCAAGGTCAATCCAGATAAGAATAATTCTATTTTAGACATGTCCCCCCAAATAAATCTGAATAAAACGAGGGGGATCCAAGGTTAACAAACCTACATTCGGTGATTCATATCCAACTTGGTGAGAAAATATCTCTCCTTCACTGGGATAATGAATAAGGGAATCACCTATCATTGGGATGATGAATTCTAATAAGCCTTCTAAATTCTCAAGCAGTATTTACTACACCCACCGGTCCTAATTCCCCTTGTAAAAGGGAGACTAGTAATATTATATGTGGCCTCCATGGAATGCTCGTGGGGTTCCCTCATCGCATATAAAAATAATGTGGTGAGAGAGAACTGTCTCCACTCCCTCATAAAAATGATTCTAGGTACTGTGACGTGATGCTCTGATGTCGAGAAGAACTGCGTTGCACTCATCTTCATAGTGAAAAAAGACAAGGAATTAATTGCATCACCAAAAAATTCAATATGGTCTCTCATATTGATCCTCTCAAGTACATCATAAACTATCATATGTTTTTTGGGTGTCAGTCCTGATAGGTGGTAATTCTACCACAATATGATATTTAGTTCGTATAATAGAAATCGTTGAAATGGATTTCCCTAGATGATTTTTATAGCACATCATTCCCTTGAGAATACATCAGTGGACATCAAGATTCCAGATAATGAGGTATACTTTTCCCATGATACTTCTTGGACACTGGGGATCTATTTTTATTGTGCCTCCCGAAGTCCTATAAGCAAAAGGATGGAAAACCTAAGATTCAATGGGGTTGGATTAGGGATTGTTTTTGTCTCTCTTGGAAAAGAAGTTTTAACCTAGTATTTTTCACTATTCAAATACTACACAAACAATGAGGCCATATACCAAGCCCTCATCGCTGGGTTGGAACTGAACCTATAGGTGAAAATAGACTACCTTAAGAACAAAGGGGATTCAGAACAAGTGATGAAGAAGATAAATGGTGAATAATCCAACAACAATAATGGATTTCCCCCTATAAATGGACATGTCAGGGGAATGATGGAAGAGTTCTCTTTTTACCGCACATTGCATCATGTTACCCAACCACAGAATTCTCATGATGACACCTAAGCTAATGCATCCACAATCCTGGCCAACCTTGATCAGGAGGAAGAAATATTCTGTACGACGCACCGATGAATTATCTCGTCGATAATCTTCTATGATATAAAGGAAATTAACCAGGTTAACACCGCCCTATATTCGTATGAACCGACATCCAAACCTAGATGAATGGATCCCATAATAAGTTATGTCAAAAATGGAGTTATCCCAACAGATAGAGCCATGAGGGAAGAAATTCAACTCCGTGCTACAAACTTCACCCTACAAAATGGTCCAAATGAGAAGAATTCCCTCAACAATCATTGATTAAATGGAATACTCCTCATATGGATAACATAAGGATATATTATCACCATAGTGGAAGAATTATATGAGGTCTATTGTGATGCCCATTAATCAAGGACCATGCTCTCCCACCAAATCAGGGGGTTGGGATATAACTGGAAGACCATGATATAGGACTATCTGGAATTCACCAATAAATTTCATGCGTGTCAGATCCATGAAAACTTCATCCACAACCCCCATGAATTTATACATAAAAATAAATATTCTTGGACATTTTTCTTCTTGTGAATTTATTTTTTAGGGAAATATCCCCCAACCATAGCTAAGTAGTTCATTTATATCCTTATAACTACCGATTAATTTTAATAAATGGATAAGGAAATAACCGTTAATGAATTTAGTACTAAAAAATCATCATCTTTATAATGTCCTGTATAATCATTAGGTTCATACCTCCTCACACAATATTGGAGGACAAAAAACCAACTTTTATTCTATAGATTTGAAAAAAATATAAAAGGAGGAAAATATCAAGTCCAATCAATCATCTAACTTTCATGTCGTGGAAAATGTATACATAGAGGTGTTTAATAAGACTATGTCAAATATAATCCAAATGATAGTGAACAAGGATAAGAAGTCTGGGCTACATAATCTCCTCCATGCTTTATGGTCCCACAATGCTTCCACACATATTGCTACACAAGAAACACAAAAAACATTGGTGTATGAGACTAAGGAAGTGTCACCCATATAAGTATATCCACATTCACTCTGAATATCCATTTGATAACAATACATTGAGTAATCACAACAATTTCTAGAAAAAATGAAATATCTCAATGAAAACAGGATGCGTACATTGCATAACCTTGAATTCCATCATAATTGAATCACATGGTCATTTAATTAAAAGGATCACCTCAATTCATTCCTCCAATAAGAACAGATGTTGGTTCTTAGGACCCTAAGGATACTGGGAAATAAGCATATGATGCCGGAACCCAAATGGGAAGGACACTATATCATACATAAGGTCTATCAAAATAGATCATACTCATTGTCCATGATGGATGGGGAGCATGTCACACCCACAACCAAGGAAATATTTCTCAAGAAATAAATTGCACAACTATCCTAAAGAGAACACATCCTGGTAGCATGATGTCAAACTATAAAAACTCATCTCAGTAACATGATGTTAAAATTTAAAAACATTTCTTGGTTATATGGTTTTAAACTACACACATGACTCCTAGAATAATGAATTTAATCTGAAATGTGTCTCATTTCCTAGTAGCAAGATTGAAAACTGCACAGTGTCTCATGTCTTACCCACATGAAATTAAAATATTCAGAGCATGTCCTCACCACATGAAATTAAACTACGTATTATTCACTACCCCATTAACGACTCACCACACATGATATAGATATATGCGATGGAAGAATGAAATGGCCTCGTCCTCATATGAGAATAATCTTCACATAGGTAAGATCTTCCCCAATAAATATGTGTGGATTGAAAGCTCCGGTTTTAGGATATTTAGTGAAGCCAAAAACCATTTTTCTAGGCCCAACTATAATATTATTTTATATCAGGTGTCCCTCATCTTTACCACATGATTTTAAAATACAATACACATGACATTACTATTTGATGTAAAATTTCATGGTTCTATAGAGTTTCTTCCCTTTAATATTGGGTGACCCATGTCCATACCACATAATGATAAACTTAACAACAAGTGTCCTTTTCGTATGACAATAAATAGCATGGATTTTCAAGAACTACATGTGGATTGATTCTTAATATCACGTGACACATTGTGATGCCCAAACATATAATCTTGTGCCCAATCACATTATTCCCTTTCTTTCACATCATGTGATCCTCGTCCGTACCACATGATGTTGAACTACATGGAAACAATTTTGTCTACATGACACAAAAATACATAGATGCCCCAATGGATCATCTTAATTATTTTGAAGTAACCAACATCATTTTTGCATAACGCTTAAATGAACAACTAATTTTCTTTCTGTAAGACATTAAACATCATAGGTTTTATATAACTATGTATGGATTGATGATCATTTTCAATGAAATACATAAGGATTCCTCGATCCTATATCATTCTCAAACAACCACATTGAAAAAATTCACCCATTATATCCCAAATTTCCATTTTCTGGGTAGTGGAACCCTTCCGATTCCTTATTTCTCACATTGAGAATATATCATACTAGCTTATGAATTTTAGTAAGGGTTCACCTTCACAAATAGGGCATCACATATCATAAAATTCTTATCAAGGCAATGAATATTAGAACTTAAAAGGCATACAATGTTTCTTTTCTACATTTTGTTAAACTGGACAGTTGATGTCCTTTTCATGATATAAAACTGCCCATTCATATGGACCTCGCCTAGGAGAACCACTATCATAGGTGCTGGTATCCTACCACACCTCTATCCAAGAACTACATGTTACTTGATCTTTTCATCGTAGGATACATAGTGATCCCCATATCTTTAATCGTGGGTTGAGTCATAAAAAATATAAAAATACCCCATCAATGCACATAGGCCAGGCTTTCGGATGAATGTCCTTCATCTAGATCTTCCTATGGCTTGATTCATACAATTGTGTGTTATGTAGTGATGCCCAAATTTTCATATTTGGGTCCAAACATAATCCCCCTTTTCACATCTGGAATTAAACTTCCTTGTTTCATGATGTCAATCTACATGGTTTAACAAGATCTATTTGTGGCTTGATTCCTATTATCACATGATACATACTGATGCCTAAATCTCAAATCCTATGCCAACCTACAACAATCAATTGAAACAATTCTCAGATATATGCACGATCCATACATGTGTAGAGTTTTTCCCATTTAAGAACTATGTATGGTTCGATTCCTATCATTATTGGATACATATTAATTCTCAGATCTCCAATCATGTGTCCAACAACATAAACTGAAAGAAAATCTCCCAACTACATAGAGGCAAAGTCATTCAAGCTCATTTTTCCTACACATGAGTTAGATATGCGTACAACTTTCTTGTGCACGTAATATATCATGTACAATGTTTCACATCAGTTTCTATATCCTTACTGCATGAAAATAATCTTTATGAAAAACATCCTTACCTTATGATGAAAAAATATAGGAAAAACATCCTTACCACATGATGATAAACTGCACGATAAATGTCTTTACCACATGATGATAAACTGCATGGAAAACTTCCTTACCTTATGATGATAAAATTAATTAAAAAGTCTTTACCACATAATGATAAACTGTACGACTAACATCCATACCTCATTATGATAAAATGCACTACTAACGTCCATACCGAATTACATTAAAATACTCAGATAAAAATACTTCTCCACTACATTACATTAAACTGTGTAGTCCATCACCCATTTTTCATCCCTTATCAAAGGACCACATGACCCATACCCCAGTCATGAAGAGTATAAGGTGATTCTTCCATCATTTAATAACCTCAATCCATAAATCACACTTCATTTATCAAAGGACTCAGGTTTCCAAAAACCTTCCATGAACCTTGGAAAATATACTTGAATTAAAGAGACCATTTTTTTGACATTGAATGCATGCCTATGGAAACTTCATACGCACCTATGGTTTTCAACCAAATGTGTCACTTTTAAAAAAGGATTTCTAATCCTTGTGAGTCCGAAAATCAGTAAGATAGAGCTCAACACCTTAGTGTGTTTTGTTCCATCCCCAAAATGATTGACGCATATAATTACTCATGTCATGAGAACCCGAATCCTTGATTTACATTATTTATATATCATGATAAAATAATTATGGGGTACTCTTGACCCTGGGTATCCTAATTAAGATCATGTGTATCAAACCCCATATTAGTTTCATTTACATTGTGACCTTAAAATGTGTTCAATTTGGTCAAATATGTACGACATTAATCTCTAGCCCATAATGGTCCAAATTGAAAGACATTAAATTGCATTCAAAATAGAAAAAATACTTGTCAGGTTGAAATCCCACAAAGGGAATCCTGCAAAAAATTAAAGTCTTTTCTCGCTAAAATATTCATCTCTTGAGTTTAGGAAAAAATTTGGATGAAAATAAATAAGGAATAAATATCATAGGGCATACTATGTGGCCCTAGTAAAAGCCAAACTATGCCAGATGGAACCCATGGTTTAGGTAAAAGTTAGAGTAATGATTTTTCATATCTTTATTCAATGATATTATGTTCCCTATGTGGTGGAACAACATTTATGGTTCTCAAACCCTTCATGGATACTAAACTTTCCACAAATCACAATTCATGATTTGACTATCTTAGATCACTATAAACCATTTATAGGCCTTGGAAAAGATACATTCATTCAAGGGATCCTTTTTGACTATGAATATATGATTATGGATCCTATATATTTACCTATGGTCATCAAAAAAATGTATCACAAAGAAAAAAGTGCATTATGATCCTTATGAGCCCTGACATCACTACGGCAAAACTCAACAAGTCAATGTGTTTTGGGTTATTCCAAGTATGATTGTCCCATATCATCCTTCTTACTCGAGAACTTTGTACCTTGATTTATAATCTATGTGAAAAACTATCTGAGAAGATTCAATATTCTCAACACTACATCATAGTGTTTTGTATCCTTTCTCAAAGTATGAATGAAACACTCTTATCCCAAATCATTAACAGTCCATGATTTGTGATTTGAAACTATAGGGTGTAGGGATAAAGCATCAATATTAAGAGAATAACTAATCTAGGGTTCCAGAAACCTTCATGGATATATTTTTCCCATACCCAACCTCATCATCTTGATGTAAATTTGAGTCTACAAAAATCATTAATGGGCCTCAGAAAGTAGTGGAGATAATATTTTTCGTGACCATGTTGTCGAATCATAAGGGAATTAAACTACCAACTTAAGACATCTACTACTTACTAGAAAGGATATTCAATCCTTGTGAGCACTAGAAACACCATGGTGGGACCTAACACCATAGGGTGTAATGGGTAATCCCTGACATGTCTTCCCCATCCCATATTCATGGACACAAACATTTGGGTTATGAATTATATCACCCTTAATCCAACTATCTAGAAGGAAATAACATCCCATAGTATTTCTCCCTTAACCAATATCCCCCCATAATTCTTTCATGACCCTTGAAAAAGATTGGAGACACCACTATTTAAAAATTCTACTGACACATAAGGGCTTTGACCTACCAACTTGTGGCATCTCCTACTTGTAGGAATGGAGCTCTTATTCTTATGAGCCTCAATAACACGATGAACGAAATCATCACCCTAGAGAGTTTTTGGTCATTCCTGGAATGTCTGCACCATATTCTATGATAATTTATCATGCCCTTCTAGAAATAATTTAAAAAAACTAGAATATGATGGTCTAATCTAAAATACCCTAAAGTACAATTATATATGGTCTGAGCTAAAAGACCCAAAACTAAAAGCTATAGAAGGTCAAAGCTAAATGTTTGTTTACTAAATCAATATAATGACTGAGCTAATAGAACCTTTACTATTGAGATATAAGTTCCAAGATAAAGAAATTAAAATAAACCAATAGAAGGTCTAAGATAAAGGACCCTAAACTACAATGATAGAAGTTATGAGCTAAATAACCCTAAAATAAAATCAATAGAAGGTTCGAGCTAAGTGACCTAAAACTAAAGTGATAGAAAGTTTGAGATAAAGGAAACTAAACTAGAGCGATAGAAGGTTCTAGGAAAAAGACACTAAACTATAGCGATTGAAGGGCCAAGATGAAATTCCCTAAACCAAAGTAATGGGAGGTCCGAGATAAAAGAACCGAAAACATAAGCAATAGAAGGTCTAAGCTAAAAGAACCCAAACTATATCAAAATAGTGATTTAGTCTACAAGGATAAATAATCCGGTAAGGACCACCATTTTGACTATGGAAAAATAAAGATATTCTTTCCAAGATTATCGGCTTCGAAAAATGATAGGGAACTCACCCTCTGGGACATATATCTTCCCTAGATGATTCTTCCGCAAATCAGGTACTCTTAAGATAAACAGAATATATAAATCAATAAATAATCTCATTTTGGTGGGTATTCGTAATGAATTCTTGAGAATAATCTATTATGATTTAAATATTTATATCCATACATTCATATTTACATGATATTATGAAAAGGATGGGTAGTACTAGCGATTCATATAAAATCAAATTTGGGAAAATTTAGCCACATCATTAGAAAGATTAAATAGGATAACATCATATAGAGTTTAGAAAATTATTCTTTAATATCATGTAAGAGGAGGAATCTACACATTTTGGTGTCTCTCCAAGCATATCGTCAAAAAATAGAGGGAATATAATAAGTATAACTATAATAGGATTCGATCAACTGAGCTGGCTAAGTCAGCGAGAATCTAGCATGAAGTGTCAATTGATAATTTGTTGCCAAATTTCACAGAGTTAAGATAACTTGTTTCATGATTTCATATAGTATTTTTTGTCAAAAAAATCTTTCCCAAAGTTGTGAAATTTCTAATTAAGGAATTCCCCTTGATCATGAAATGTTTTCAAAGGAGTCTCAGTAATATGGCCAGGAATATTCTGCCAGATGACCCTAAACCATGTCTGAGCTTCTCTGACCAATGGGATGGGCATGCTAAAATGAGGAATAACTAGCTGACCTAGAAAAGAAGAATAATATGAGATTATATATTTCCTCCCCTCAGTAGAGGCATCACCTTTTACTTGTGTTGGAGGGATGATTTTCTGAATGGATATTATTTCACTATCGGTAAATCCATCTCCAGGATGAAGGAACTTCCTTGATGTCTCTACCAAGTATTCAATGAACTCCATTGTTTCCCTAGACATAGGGGTTGGAGAGGGAAATGTCCATTCTACAAGATGAACCACTTGTATTAGTACACCATCTGGATTGGATTCTACACACACCTGGGAATAATCCATAGTAATAATGAAGGGAGTACCAACATGAAGAAGAATGATCCCAGTATTAGCTTCTTCACACCCAAAAATTATCCATAATAGGCCGATGATCCTAAGGTTTCTCTCCCCATGAACATCATCCAATGGAAGTGGGATACCATTTGGTTGGAATCAAATAGAAAATAAAACCAATAAGGTGTATATGGATAATAGATGATCATATCATCCAGACTGGCTGCAAGAACACCATCTCAATGTGAGATCTTAAGTGAAATTTCACCGAGAGAGTCACTTCTATTATAAAGGACTGGCCAAATCCATGTATGATAATGGGTGAAATCAAACATATCATATAGGATTAGTGCACCTAAAATATCGTCAGATCATAGTGAAATAACCCAGGCCCATATATGCTTAGCAATATTAGATGAGATAAGGCATCCTGGATCCTAGTGGCATTATAATATTCGTAGCAATAGAAATGATCCCCTACCCATCAAAATTAAAACTAAAAAGGGACACTGGTCCTGTAGGGGGGTGATTCCTTGTTGATTAAGTCCCAATATTTGGTAATTTTGTGCAAGGGTTGGAAGCACTTCATTAAGATGCTATCCCTCCACTAGCCATTATACCATTATTATCATACTAAACCAGATCCCTTAACATGCATCCCTTTCTAGGAAGATCCATCAGTTTTAGAAAATGTCTATAAGTCCTTTCATTCAAAGGCTTAGAGAGACCTTTTACTTCACTCGATATACCATTAATTATGATCCCCGACTTATGAAATGAAAAATATACAAGACACCACTTGCACACACTTTCTTGTAAGGGCACCATTGGGGGCATAAAAATTTTATTCTAACCCTAGTGCGATAAAGGAAAATGCTGATCCAGTCTATGAAAGAGATAAGAGAGAACATGGTCAGCTTCGTTCTAAAATTATCCATCAAAATGGTGAGCATGTACCTCTCCAATACTGGAGTCTGAAAAGGGCCACCCCAGATGTTTATAGCAGGGGGAACTCTTCATACATCTCTCCAAGAGGGTGGATCCCACCCAGTTGGTTGTTGTCCCATAGGATATTTCCCACCTTATTGTGGGATATATGGGATGAGTTGGTATCATTTCAAAAATGGCTTACTAGTTATTGAATAAGATTATGATGGTTATAGGGAAAATAATTTGGAAATACATATATCTCCATAAAGATAGACCCTATATAACTAATCAACAAACTCCAAGTAGCTATTCCTTACCCAAAATGGCCACACCATTCATTAGAAAAATTATTTCTAGGAAGGAGATCCCATTTCAATATGCATATATTTCCTAGACTAGTAAGAGAAGTGATGAATATAATTGAGTAACTCTGAGTAATATGACAGTGAAAGAAATTGAAACCATTCGGACCCAAGGGATAATTTTGCAACATATAAGACTAACCCTAGAGTTAAGCTCCGACCAGCCAGCCATCTTAGAAAATTATTGTCTGAATACTATCGGAATAAGTTGGCATCCGGTGAGATGTTATATTGACATCGAAAGAGGGGAATGAAAACATATTATATCAAGCTAAACCCATACATAGGAAGCTTATGCGATAGAGGATAATCATGGAGCTTAGATGATAGGAACCTCTCTAAAACCTCATTATCATAATTCACACAATATTGTGTGTCAACATTATGGTTTATAGAAATCATTTCACTTTGATTTTCTATAAAATATTAAGTCTGAATAGATTATGAATCCATCTGAACAAAAGTAATTTGTGTATCTCAAATCAATAAATTAAAAACATGTAAAAGTAAATAAATAATAAATCAACAACATCATGCACATCACATGAATCATCAAAGGTATTCAAAAATCACATGAAGGCCTCAAGAATTTCCTGAATTATGATGATTTCATGGGTCACATAAACATAAAGATAATTACAAGACTAATGACCCCATGGAGACTCGAAACTGCATGACCTCAACATGGTCACCTGGGCCGCATAATAGTCAAATGATCATACGATCAAGATAGTAGATACCACGAAACCCTCAATAAAATCATGTATCCCAATGGAAAATTTTAGAAACAATACTAAAGTCATAGTTCATCATTTATTCGATTGGGTTCCTAGGATAAAGGAGTCTTGTGAAGAGGTTATGACAAAGAATTATCACATGTGTAAATAGTAGTTACATCTTGCATTAGGGTCTTGCGATGAGGTTTTGTGACTGAAGCCAGGTGAGAGAATTCTGGTGAAGTGAGTAGCCAGTGAATGAATCCCTATCCAATCCCCTCATTAAAATAAATTTTGCAGAATACCAAAGGTTTCCCAGAATATCGAACATCACCCATGATACCAATTAGAGATACATCCAATGACTCCAGTGGGCATTTACATTAATCCTAATTAAGCCCTTTTCCCCGTGAAAGTCACACTCGAGGGGGGTTTTATTGACACCCACCAAATGAGAACTAGGAAATTCCCAATGAATGAAATACCTAGATATGGGTATTATTTTTCCCATGAATGAAAATGAAGAAAAGGTGAACAAGACTTGCAGATCACATAATCCCTTAAGAGACACACAATCGAATAGCCATCATAATGTCATGCAATGGATCCATGAAAAGCGAATAAGCCTACGTAAGGTCACACACTTACCCTTTTGAATGTACTTATTCTATCATGATGAAACCCCAATCAATCACTAATCATGTGGCTACAACTAGATAACCCCCCTGAGTAATGCAACTTGTGAACCGATGAACACTAGAGAATCCATCCAAAAGTCCTTAGAAAATAATAGGAGAATATCCAAAATGTGGGATCATATAGTGTTCTTATAACTCAGTGAAATATATCCAATGAAGAAGGTGATTTTCCTCAACAACACCTACTAAATCTTGTTAAACTCCCCAGAATTTTTAAAATAAACAATGGAGATAAATGAGGGGAAGGAAGAAGACTCTCACTACTGTAAAAATCAAGTGATGTGCCCCTCGCGATCCAAAATACAACACATGCATCGGAAAACACGCCACCTAATCTCAAAAAATACCACTATCATGTCATCCTCATCATGTAAAGATCCCCTAACATGTCTTGGTGACCATGTTCTCCCCCCTTGTCTCTATAAGGACAATAAGATGGAATTTTCCATGATATACCTACACTTCTCCAAATGACCTTTTATTGGAAACCTCACACATAATAAAGATTAAGAGTAATTTTATTTGATAAAACTCATGCAACCTCATGAGATCCCCAACCTTCACAATATACAAAAATGAAATAAAAAGGGTTGGGGGCGGGATCCTATCACGATCATAAATATCACACATCATGTGTAGGCTGTCCGCAACATGGTATTGAAAGACCCTCAACAATCTTGTATGATTTCCTGAAGGCCCCTTGATAATCCATAATTGTCTCACAAAAATTCCAACACAAGTCACTTATGACCACTATAAATCCCTCTAACGGGCTCCCATATCTCACGAAATCACTTGCACATGCTGACTTGATAATATGGAATACTCATGACAAGTTCATATTATTGTTCAATAATCCATTAAAATGGAATAATAAAATATTAGATTTGTGGATGATATGGTCTTTCAGTCATTGAAATACATGTGATTCCCATGAAAGGATTCAAAACAGGATCTTGCAGAGTACATAATGACCAGTGCCCATGGTTAACTCTAGTCTGGATCCACACGATTCGTGCTATGTAAACAGTTGAATTTATGGGGTGGCGAGGTCAAAAAATATCCCACAATGACAAGAAAAATTCACCAATGGACTCTTTGATAGAAAAAAATTGTTATAAAATAACACTGCCATCAGAGCATATTTCTTAGTGAGGATAATTTTGAGAATGGGAAGTTATTCATTAGGTAAGATATAGGGATCAACCGAAACAATCATGAATCAAGCATATACACATAAAAAGATCAATCGTATATCACATGAAGGAAATATGGTAGGACATGAAAAGAATAGCCTGCAAATCATCTAGATCACGTGACATTAAAAACAAGATAACACTGAACCAATGTAATACATTCACAATAAAATGCTGGGAAAAAGAAAAAAGGATAGGAGGATTAATAAAATATCTTTTATGCTCATCCTCTAGAGCTTTAGGTGAAACATCCAGGACACATTAAAACAATAGGTCATTTCACCAAGATCTCTTGACACTCCTTTGGTTTACAATTTGGAACATGAAAAGTCATTTGGACATGTTGAAACTAGTTGCACGGTGCCCCCAGGCATGCCACCCAAGTCTCATGAAGCCTTTCGGGATCTCCATATAGACCTCGTAGTGTCCATTAGACATGTCACCAAACACATATGGAAGCACCATTACATGTAAGTTGAGTCTCATAGTAGCATCCAGGCATGCCATCTAGCACTCACAACCCCCTTCAGAAATATGAACTAGCTCTCACGATGTCCTCCAGACATGTCATCCAAGATATGCATCACCCCTGTGACATGTCACACTAACTATGGTGAAAACCTCCAAGAATTGAATCAAGATCACGTGATGAAACCTATCCAAATTATTTGGATCATGTGATCCCCTCTATAAATGTCATTCGGGATCATGTAATGGCTTCTAGGAAAAACCAACTTGGTTTTGCGATGTCCTCTAGACAAGTCAGACTTGATCACATGACAACCCTTAAACACGACATCCCGGATATGAATTTTCCCTTGAAAAAGTTGACTAAATCATGATATTGTCTTTGGACAACTCAAGAAGACATCCTATAACATTACATGGAGAAATCAAAGCATGTTTAGTGGAAAATCAACACATGTTAGTTAGCCAAGTAGGCCAAGTCACTAGGGAATCCTAGGACTTGATAACCTTGTTCATCCTTAGTGTATAAGTCCCGATTATAATTTAAAACCTAGTGTGTAATCCATAATAAATTTTACTACAATTAATCTGATTTAATCTATAACCCGGATACATTAGACACATTCCTAAGGCTCAAGCACCATGTGAAAATATCACAAGGGTTTTCCTAGTACAAAAGTCCCACATCCATAATCAATGATACAAATTATCTTCCATCCCTTATTTCTCACACCAAGAACTTCTCATGTGGGATTAAGGAGTTGATATTATCTTATCATCTGTGTCATAAGCCTTTAAAAATACAAGGTAAAACTCAGAGTGTTATCCCTGACCAATGACATGATAGGATATGTCCCACATATAAGGGAAACATCAGTGTGTAAGCCCACATTAATTGAAATAAAAAGACTCTAATTACATCCACAACTAGAATACATTGGACAACTTCCTAAGTCCCCATCCCAAAATAAAATGGGAATCCACCTCAGTGTTATCCCTTCCATGTCTCCAAAATTTCATCCATAGGGACCCAATCATTCGCATGGGTTGATCATTCTATATCATCCATCAATAGATTAAGAATCCAACTGAATTATGACTACACTAATTCAATCCATTATTAGGATATGTAGGATTCCTTCATAAGGCTTGAGTTCTATATTAAAAACACTAAGGTTATTCCCATCATGCAATCCCTACATCCACCTGTTTTGAAGATGATTACTTACAATACCTTATTTCTCACACCAAGAATAGCTCACATGGGCTTAGGTAGGATCAATAGTCACATTATTTTCACTATGATTCTCCAACATACAGGGTAATATTATTATGTAAACCCAGATGAGTAAAATGATATAAACACCCCTATTAAAAAACATTATTTAACATCGGTTTTTTTAATTTTTGATGTCGATTTTTAACCGACATCTATAAAGGTGATGTAAATAATATTATTTTCTGAGTTGGTTCTCTAAAAACTGATGCTGAAAATCATTTTCATTAAGGGTTTCAGGGTTAGTTTTTCAAAAAACCGACACAGAAAATAAAGAAGGATTGGGTTTAGAGTGTTGGTTTTAGATAAAACTAATGTCGTAAACATCATTTTTTAAAAATATCAACATCTGTTTTTAAAATAACCTACGATGTAAGATATTTTTTATATAAAAATCAGAAAATTAAACTTCAAATAAAATTGAAAACCCTGTAAAAAAATACAATATAAAACAATCAAATTTTATTTATCATTCAAAAAAAATATATAACTTACTTTCTTTAATCTATTTAATAATGAAATTATATACACATTTGTATTATAAAGTATATTTAAAACACATGTACTTTCAATCAATGATTTATTCAAGAAGTTTTGTGACATTTGAAAGTCCCACGACTCTAGCATTCACAATTCTATCACTACCCAACTATTATTTGATAGGAAAGACAATATGTTTGAGTCACTGAAAAATTTATATGGATTCTAGTTAAAGATCAATGCATCAATAAATCTTATAATAAATTAGACAAATACATTGTAGAGGAACTTGAGATAACTCAATGAATTCTAGTGCTGAATGTTGGAATAATATTCTTCTATAGGTAATGAGGCATCTGTGGTTAAGACTGAATGAAAATGTTTGATGGAAAACTGTGCTATAATGGTTAATCAGAGAAAGTAGGATGATAATGAGATGGATAATGCATATAACTAGTGGAAGAACATACTTTCTCATTTCAAATTAGTGATTTATTTCCTTTTACATGCGTGTTGATATCCCATGATAGCTGAGTGTATGTACATTTCATATAATATATGTATACTAGGATGTATGTTTAGGTGTTTTTTGATAGAATACCCAAATTTAAATGTTTCCAATTTCATAGAAATATGTGATATGTTAAAAAAAATCAGGGAAAAAGTAGAAAAATATATTCTATTTTCTTTTTATTTGAGTGATAAGTTGAAAAAACTAGTTGAATAGGATACCTCAATAATATGTCACCACATGGGGTGATCATATACATCAGAGGGAATGACGTGCATTCCATGCAAGTTATTTTCTTTGTGACCTCTAGTAAATTTGGAATATATCAAACTTTATGTGTTTCCAATGGGTCTATTATTTTTATGTTATTCATAGTTGTGTGTGTGTGTGTGTGTCCTTGAGAGACACTTTCTGATATGGTGACTAATGTGCATGGGTATCCCATGAGACAATATTTGATGTTTCATTCCATAAAAATTCTTATATAAATTATCACCATGTTAGTTAATTATCACATGTTTATGTATGTTTCTATTGATATCTCACGATGACATGTATTATTATTCCTTTTATGATATTTATTGTTGAATGTATTACTATACGTATGGAGGCATTATTTGGTAGTTGGAACAAGTGGAAAATCATTATATGATTATACCAGGGTGGTTTAACTGACACAAGACAATGATTACAATGTACGTTTGATAGTTCTGTGGCTAGACCTAAAATTCAATTCGTTATGGATTCCAAGTACCATGTAAGAAATTGAGGCCATTTGGATATCAAGTACATGTTCACTCTTAATCATTGTTTCCTGAATCAATACTCAATGACTTAAGGATACCTTGTAATATGTTTAATGCACTATTGTATTGTTCGTGTTCACTTCTAATGTCGTTTTTATGCTTTTGAAATGGATTTTTAGCATGTACGACATGGGTTCATGTCAGCCTAAATAGTAAATAGCCTCTCATAACATGGTTGATTGATTATTTATTCTTTCATATACCAATCATAAAAAAACAGACTCCGAAAGTTAAAAAAATAGAAAATGTTGAATTATAAACTTTCAAAATAAAGTAGAATAAAAATACAGGCACCTTAAATTTATAGAATGCTCATTATTGGTGATTTTTTAAGAATTCATTTGATTATTTGTAAGTTCAAACACCTAATATATCAAAAGACTTAGTTTTTTGAACCCCTATGTAATATTATTTATAAATATTATAATATACACACCTCAAATACTAATTAGACATAACATATAGTTTGCAAAAACATATTGAATATGGGTCATATCAGATTGGGAATAAGAATGTGAATCATTGAATTCCTACAACAACATTGAAAGATATGAGATAAAAAAATAAAAAAAAATATGGTAGAAAATATAAGAAGATGAATACAGCTATCCTTGTTTAATTCTATAGTTTTCCCAATTGTGATTATCTCATAATGAATCTTAGAATATAATAACAACATTCAATATTACCTTTTTGACGATGAAACTACAGTTATAAAACACTAAATAGTTAATGAAAATTAATATATAACAAAAAATCATAAAAAATTCTAATATAAAAACTAATTACCTGTAATTCCATATATTTGATTTTATTCGGTGTCTTTATGAACTTTTATTCACTATTAAATTTTTTTCATGAACTTAATTTTCATATATATGAACTAATAATACATATCTAATCAATGAGAATAATACATAACGAGCTTATAAAAAACAAAAAAACATGCCTTTCTAATAAGGTGGAAAATATTTTATGAACATTATTTAATAAAGATAAAAACCAATATAAGGTGCATTGAATAGGTAATAATATGCCTAACATCTAATGCCCCCTACAATACAAAAATATCACAATCAATGAAATTATAATTATCATTATTTCATAATTATGTTTTTGTTCTAACATATCAATAAATGGTAGAAACCAACACTAAATCTTCATATGTGATAATCTCTCACACATATATGCAACTCTATCGGGATTCTTCACTTGTTTCACTTCTATGGAACTGAATTCTAGATCTATAAAACCGTAAATTTATGTACTTTCATTTTGTAGAAGAAGCATATATACATAAAAATTTTAAAAAGAAAATATAGTTAGTCAATTTAAAACCATATTTTATTAATGAAATAAAAATTAAAATTTCAATTTACTTACATAGAAAACAACTGCACCACATTCAGACCGAGCTGTTCAAAATTAAATAGATTCATGATATATTCTTTGAGTAATATCAATGTATATTCTCTTCCACATATATCAGGAGTAATCCGAAACACATAGATATAATTCAATGAAGAAGATGTCAGAGATGAACTTTGAATCCCATAAGAAATATCATAAGTATCTATAGTTGACTTCTCGTTGACATTTTGTTTCATTTATGCAGATTCTTTTTCATTCAGATAATCCTATATATATTAAATGTCAAAAAAAATTATAATTAAACTTTAATCATTTTTAATTAATATTTTAAAAAATACATACCTCATATGAAATATAAGGAAGACAACTAGTTGTACAAATTAAAAAATGACCTAGACAATCCCTAAATCTGGTGATCTTCTGGGTAGGAAATTATAGTAGAGCATTAGGATCTATAATATCAAGTACTGATACTCTAACCTGACCTATATACATAGTCTTCTAATGTATTAAATCCTCCCAAAAATGCATGAGTACTAACACAACAATATATATGTGAGGAACTCTAGAAAACAACTCACTATATACGTTTTTGTCCAAGCGAAGTGGTGTAGAATCTAAGTAAGTAGTTGGGGTAGGGTAGCCTGGTGAGCTGGCTGGGAAGGCTAAAATATGAAAAAGTTATATTATTTTTTATAATTTATAAAATATAAAAATTGATGAAGAATAATTAATATATTTGGGATGGCTGCTCATACGGGGTAGTGTAGGCAGATGAGGTAGGGTAGTCTTGGTGAGCAGGATGGGAAGGCTGAAAAAAGAAATAGTTATAATAATGTTTATAATTTATAAAATAGAATTTTTTTTGACAAAAAAATACTTGGAAAGGCTACTCATACGGGGAAGGGTAGGCAGATGGGGCTGGGTAGTTCGGATGAGCAGGCTGGGAAGGCTGAAAAATGAAGAAGTTATGTTAGTGTTTATAATTTATAAAATAAAAAAGTTGATGAAAAATAAATATTATACTTGGGAAGGCTATGCAGATGATGATTGTCTTTCTAAGTGTTTTAATAAATATTTCTACACTGCTGGTTGAATTTGATCACCCATATACTGTTTCATATATTTTATCTCTAATTTTAAGGATTCTATTTCTGAGTCTCTTGATTGATTACTCATACAAAATACATTACGAAAACTAACACCCACCTGATATCTTCTAACACGGCTGGGGTGTTCTAACTTTCCTAAAGTAGTGGCTAGAATATTGATCCTACCCCTAGGGATAAAAGAGCCTTGTGTCTTCTGATCCTTTAGTTCATTCTAAAATGAAAAATAAAAAAGTTATATTAGTGTTTATAGTTTATAAAATAAAAAAATTTATAACAAATAAATTATATTTACTTTCAATTATATCAGCTACTCTCTTAGCTTCCTCAGTAATATACTATTCATTTTTCCTTCTTCTTGCTCGTTACCAATTTTCATGGAGAGTGGGAGGAGATGGAGGTGCAAACTAGACCTCTTCTGAACCACTATTAGATTGAGCTCTTAATGATTCAAATTTTTCATCAATCATTTTTTGCTCCAAATAAAAAAACCCTCCACGTGATAAAGTATGCGGGCAAACATTTTTCAACTGGATCTCCTGATGAGATCTCTTGGAGGCCTATTATATTAAAATAAACTAATATGTAATAAGAAAAATGTATAATAAATTTTGCAATATAAAATAATTATCATACCTGATATTTTTCTTCATTACGATTGTCACCAAATCACTTCCATGTATCTTCATCTATAAATAGATACTTGAGGAATCGACATTCAAACTTTATCTTTCAAAAAACATAACATTTTGTAAGTTTTATTTTATAATCTCTCCATCGAATCAACTCTAAAGAAAGATGTCATTTCCTAATTTCTTTGGTTTCCTCAAAATTGAAAGTAATATGTAATTTAATAAATTAAATATGTCAATGAAAATATATAATATTCAAAAAATGAGATAAAAGAAATCAATTAAGATATTTTACCATCATGGACTTGCAAAGATGTTCCTTCACCATCCTATCCACTAACTTCAAATCAGGATATAAAATACTAATCCTACAATGGCTCTGCATCGCTATATAAATGACAAAATGAACTGTATTTGGGCCAGTTTCATTATTATCATCATCAAAATAGATATGTATTATGTCATCATAATGATAAAGTTATAGTTTTGGTAAATTTGTAATACCATGTTTACCAACTTGAGAACTTTATTTTTCAGTATTAACATGATAAGTCTCCTCCACTGAGGATGCATCAGAAGTCCTACAATTGTTTTTGTAAATTAACAGTTTTATTTCATTAAATAAGTATATTACTGAATATTTAATAATATGTAAAAATAAATATACATCAGTAAATTATAATCTATATCTGTATTTGACATTGCTATTGGAAAGTGTATTGAAATTTTGTGTACCTACATATCATTAGAAAACTGAATATTTATAAATAAGGAAGACAAAAATAAGTATGTAATGAAAGATTCATGAATTTGTAAGCTTCAAAAGAAGATAAAAATATAAATATTTACCAGAAAAATTAGGAGACCAATTTAGTATATTCCCACAAGACTTCATCATGATCATTACGTACTACATCCACTATGTCTGTCTTATACTCATTATAATCATCTAGAAATTGCGTAATAGATGAATAATGCTTATATAAATCACTAACATCATCAGCATCATCCTCATCACCAAAATGGAATATTTTTCCTTGAAAAACAACTGAACACTGATCATTCTATGGATCAATGACATAAAATACTTTATTTTCTTGTACCTCCATGATAAATGGTTCCTCATTGTAATTAAATATTTTCAAATCAACCAGTTTAAAATATTCATCATGTTTCATACTATTATTACTATCAACCAAATTACACATAAAAATGGTGACTCTAAATTTAATATAATCAATTTACAATATGTCTTCAAGAAATCCAAAATATGTAGTTGATGTAGAAATTGGATTTTTATCTTTGGCACTCGAAAAATGCACTAGTTCAAAGAAAAACATCACACCAGTATTCTGAACGGTACTATTTTCATTCAGGTTTTTTGTGTATAATGTGTAGCCATTAATATCAAAACTACACCATGTGATCACATTAAGATATGGTCCCCATGCAAACCACTTTAATGTTTCTGATTCAGATATATCTAGGGTGTCTTGCTCTTTAAACCATTAAACAAATGTCTTCTTACGCATAATCATAAACCAATTTTTGTTTCTTTACTGATATTGTAACACCCAAGACTTTTATGTTATATAAATCATCAAAGGAATCTTTTTCTACACAACACTTTCTTGGCTTGTTTTACACGAAATCACGTCCTTCCTCGATAGCTTGCGTCGTACGCAATACCGAGTTTCACTAAGCAACGATATACTATTAAAATATTATTAAAACTAGCCGTTTTGAATAGTAATAACCACTTTATGAAATTTTATAAATTTTATTTTTCAAAATGTACTTCATTTTTGGATTCGGAATATCGAAATTAGCCTAGGGTGAAATTTTGGTATTTTTCTGAAAACTTTCAATTTTTGATGAATAGTGAAATCACTAAGTGGTAGGTTAAAAACTGAATTTTGCATAAAACTTAATTTTACCGCTTCTGTGAATTGAATTTCGAAAATCCGACAGACACGGTTGATATCAGTAAGTAATATGTGGTTCAATGAGATAAAAATAATTTTTTGGTGAATAGTAACTTTTTACTTTTTTTACCGCGGTTAATAGTAAATAGGGTAACTAAGGGTAAATATGATATTACTATTACCCTAAAACATGTCCTAATTCTATTGGATAAGTGTAATTCGACCAAAAACAACCTTATGAATATAATATGACCATTTAGGTCCACTTGGATTAGATTATGACATTTAATATTATTTTATTTAATGAATAGTTAAAATATTTAAAATCAAAGTTTAATAACTAAAAAATTTTTAATATGGGTTTATACATAAGATAAATTCGATTATAAATATTAATTAGAAATCTAAGACTATTTCCTACATAATAATATTTTATTTATAATGTTTAGACTTTAAATAAATTAATTTATTGATGACACAATGATGATGCAATAATTATCTTATTAATGAAATATTGACATAATTGATGTTATAAACACCAAAATAAATGTAATTTGAGTCTTTATATGAATTCCACTAATTTTATAGGTTACTATGATAAATTATTGTTGATTTAATCAACTTGGTTCGAACATATAATTCTGTTATGACTTTCACAAAAATCATATATCAAATAGTGTCAAAATTGACACAAAATAGTTTTTAAATAAAATAAAATATTATTAATTGTTATTTTATTCCAAAAAATCTAAGGTTCGTCCAAATGACTTAGATAAGGATATATATATTAATAATAAACAATTTGGGGTTCGTTCTTCATGTTATAGTAAGTGTATTAACCATATAATATAAGAAAACAAAAAGACACGGTAAAAGTTAAATTATTTAACTTAGAGTTAAATATAATTGATAAGGTTAAAATAATAACCTAAACATGTATAAATCCTATTGGTTGATAGTATTTCGACCCATCCCCACTTTAGCTTCTATATAAGACCCTTTTGAACCATTATAAACCGATTTTGACTTTAATATAAAATAATATTTGGAGATATTCCTAAGGTGCCCCTCTCCTCCCTTATAAAAGGACACCTCCTCCCCCTCTCCTCACACCAATTTGAGCACTCAAGCTCGGCCAACCCCTGACACAATCCCTTCTCCACTTCCCTAGAATAATCCTAGAGGTCCTGGTCTTCTTCAAAGGCCAATCTTAGTTCCCTAAGTGGAGGATTCAAAGAGGCGTTTCAAAGAAGAGGTAATATCCATTACCGATCTTTTCAATTTCTTTCTTCTTCAACTTCTTCTTCTTTAGTTGTTTCATGATAAAGTAATAACATCAGTATTACTTACATACTGATATGTTATTATAAATATGAAACAACCCTAATTCACCTTCTATCCATCCTACGGAATAATGAAATCACCGCGCGTGCGTACGTACGGAATACCGTCTCCACGCCGTGGTGTACTCTATTTTCCACCATCACCTTACAAGGATGGGTATAATGGTGTAATGAGTAACTATATATGATTATTATAAAGTCATATTGATACTGAAATAGTATAAATACACTTAAATACAATTCCACGATCATGGGAACAATATCATCGCTCGTGCATACGTACAGAATACCATCTCCATGATGTGATGCGACTCGTTCTACATGATCATCATTACATAGTAATTATATAAATGAATTGAATGAATAAATATGATATATGTTACAATAATAACATTATGGATATAAAGTATATATAACCTTAAAAGAATAATAAGAATTTATTCGGCAAAACACGCATAAGAACAAAAGGAAATAAAGACCCGAGTAACAAGTAACAATGAAATATTACTAATAACAAGCTTAGAATATGACCATATATGATATCATATCAATATGTATGATTCTGGAATAAGTCAATAACATTATTTAAACCATTATACAGGAGCTTCGGACACGTACAAAGCAAATCGGACCTAAGGTAAGTGAAAATATCACAATCTCATTTTTATCCGAGATTGTTTATACTTTGGTATTTACTGGGGTGTATTTTATCATCCACATCCATGTTCCCTCAATATTTAATATTGTTTCCATCCACTTAAAATATTTTAAATCCAATTTTACCCTTCGGTGAGTTTTTAGTAAAGAATATGAAAGGAATCTTTTGTCGTTTTTTCATACGAGGTACTTTTTTGACTTTTCCGACAAAACTAAGAAGAATGTTTTTTTAACTTATACGGAATGAATGGATTTTTAAAACATTATTTCCAAGAAGATTCCTTTACAAGTTTTCAAGTTTATTTTTAATCAACTTCTTTTAGTTTAAAGTTGTATGACATGTTAAGAAAGGAAAAATGTTTTTGAAGAAGAAAGGATATTTTCCTCAAGAATGGAGTTCAAGTGTTTTATCAAAATTATTTTCCATAAAAGATAATAAAGGGTTCTGTTTCTATCCCTATTTTTACATTGTTTTGATTATGTTGTGATTGAATTATGTTTATGAATTCCTTTATCTTATATGAATTGTTTAATGATTCCACGATGTTTAAGATTCCCATTTTTACTATATGGGTTATGCAATGATGTATGATTTATGATTTTGTGGCACACATAAGAATGGTATCATTATGAGATGGGTGGGACCTATATCTCCCTCCAATGCATTAGGTAAAGATTTTATATCTCATGAGATAGACATGGCTGGAACAGAAGGTTATTTCGATTCAGTGATACAGGACTGAAACGAGGTGTGAACTCGGTTCAGAAATGGACATTGTCCGCTAAGATAGTCTTGGCAATGAGTCATGACTAACAAGAAATGATTTTCCATGACTATGTGTGAATGCCACAAAGTTTCAAGTTTTATGTTATGATTATGGGGATCTCATTTTTACTTCTATGATTTATTCCATGTTAAGATATTATGATCTCTTTTGCAGGTTATGATTTTCAAAAAGATATGATATGATTTTTATTTCCTTTATTTTCCCTTGCTGAGAAATTGAGCTCACCCTTTTTTGTATGTTTTCTTTTCCCCAGGTCAGGAAGATGGATATTAAGTATAATATGCTAAAAGGGACCCTAGATATGATGAAATAAATTGGAGACACTGTAGAAGATTTATGAACCAGTTGTTTATGTTTCCCAGTTTCTAAAGACACTATACTTATACGGTCCTTTGTGGTTTTGTCATATGTTGTAATAAGTGTGCTTCAACTTTGAAGTATTAACAATGTATGTAAAGTATGGGTCGTTATAGTTGGTATCAGAGGAAAGGTATAGTCAACCTTTGGAAACTAGGATGTGAAAGCCTTAGTAAGAACCCTAAGGATAAGTCTAAGAATAGAACACGATCTTAGTGTTTTAGAAATGGCCATGAATAACCTAGGATAAGACCTTAAGCATGAAAATTTTAATCTTGAATTATGTGGTTTTCCTATTATAATTAGTGTTGCTCACACTATTCTTCTTGGTTTTAGTCAATGGATGGAACCCGAAGGAACCGTGTTATTGCGGAATGAGATGGGCAATGCAATGATTGTCCCCCTGAGAAACCAAACGATATGGGAGCTGGAATACAAAATCTTGTAGCCATCCCCACACAACTTTCTCAAGCTATGAATCATGCAGGACTTCCAAACGAGCAAAGGAAGGAGAAACATTCTGTTGAATCCTTCATGAGGCAGCGTCCACCTTCTTTCAGCGGGTCTACTGATCCATTAGTTGCTGAACAATGGATTAGTACTACTGAAAAGATATTTTCAGTTCTTCAATGTTCTGAACATGATAAATTCATCCTAGTAGTGTATCGTTTGGAAGGAGACGCTGATCAATGGTGGAATCTTGTTAAGAATATGAGGCAAAGGGATGAAATTGAGTCTATGGAATGGGACGAGTTCAAGAACTTATTTTTCAATAAGTACTTCCCTCATATTCTCCGAACAAAGATGGAGAAAGAATTTCTTGAACTAAATCCAAGGGATGATGAATCTGTTGGTACCTATGAAGAAAATTTTACAAGACTTGCAAGGTACGCTTCTAGTATTATTATCCAACCTGAGAGTAAGATCGATCGATTCTTTAGTGGCTTAAAACCAAGTCTTCGAAGGGCGTTATCCATAAGGGACTTCAATAGCTACTAGGAAATCGTTCGATGTGCTCTCAAAGTCGAGATGGAGATTGCAGTAACCCATCAGTCATATGGGTTTGATAAGAAGTGGAAAATGGAATTCAAAGGAAAATCTAAAGAGCACACTGAAAAGAAGATGAGATTCCCCTTATGCTCAAAGTGTGGAAAGAAACATGGAGGGAGTTCTCTTAAAGGGACAAGTAAATGTTTCAAATGTGGAAAGGAAGGTCATCGGGCATTTGAATGCCACGATAATGGGAAGAAGATGTCTAATGATGCAAAAAAAGGAAGAGATACACAGAATGAACCTACTACACTTTAATGTTTCAAGTGCAAGGAGAGGGGGAATTATTCCAATCAATGCCCAAATCCAAGGGTTGATGATGATGGTCGACGTCAACAAACTCTTAAGGCTAAAGACAAAGGAAAGTCACATGCAATTTCTATCAGTGACGTGGAGTACGATAACGATGTGGTGGAAGGTACAATTACCATCCACTCTAAAGTAGCAAATGTTTTATTTGATTCTGGATCCACCCACTCTTTTATTTCTGAAGAATTTTCTAAGGGTATCACCATATTACCTCAACAATTAGATGTTGAGTTAGCTGTAACAACACCTAATGGCACATCAATCGCAACAAAAGTTTATAATTCTTCTCCGATTGATGTTTGTGGGAAAGTGCTTCCTGCAAATCTGGTGATCCTTCCTTTAGTGGAATTCGATGTGATTCTTGGCATGGATTGGCTTTCTTTATACGGAGCTCATATCAATTGCCAAAGAAGGGAAGTCACATTTCATATTCCAGATCAATCTATGATCTTCTATCAATGCAAGGATGAACATAACCTTCCAGTGGAAATTTCTTCCATTTTATGGGTATTGATTCCACTAAACGAAGGTTATTTATCTCAAATGGTTGGTGAGAAACTCGCGATTAAGAATATTCCCATCGTACGGGAGTTTGATGATGTCTTTCTGGAGGAATTACCAGGTCTTCCACCAAATCGTGTAGTTGAGTTTTCAATAGAACTCGTACCGGGTGCTTTGCCTATTTCAAAGACACCTTATAGAATGGCCCCAATTGAGTTGCAGGAATTGAAGAAGCAACTCCAAGAGAATCATGATAAGGAATTCATACGCCCTAGTGCGTCACCTTGGGAAGCACCTGTTCTGTTTGTTAAGAAGAAAGATGGATCAATGAGACTCTGCATTTATTATCGAGAACATAACAAGATCACTATCAAGAACAAATATCCTCTCCCATGCATTGATGACTTATTTGACCAACTACGCGGAGCTCAATACTTTTCCAAGATTGATCATCGTTCAGGGTATCATCAATTAAGGGTCAAAAGGGAGGATATACCAAAGACGGCTTTCCGTACAAGGTATGGACACTATGAATTTATAGTGATGCCATTTGGTCTTACTAATTCCCCTGCTATCTTCATGGATCTCATGAATAGAGTCTTTAGAGACTATCTTGATCAATTTGTTGTAGTCTTTATAGACGATATTCTTGTCTATTCAAAGAGCAAGGAAGAACATGAAGATCAATTGACAATTATATTGAAGACCCTAATAAAGGAGAAGCGTTATGCCAAATTTACCAAGTGTGAATTTTGGCTTCAAAAAGTTGCATTTATGGGTCACATAATCTCAAAAGAGGGGATATCTGTGGATCCAGAAAAAATAGAGGTTATCGAAAGATGGTCGAGACCAACAACGGTAACTGAGATCCGAAGTTTTCTTGGTTTGGCTGGATATTATCGACGTTTTGTGAAATATTTTTCACGATTATCTAATACACTCACCAAGTTGACTCGGAAAGGAGTTAAGTTTGTCTGGATGGAGGAATGTGAAGAGAATTTCAAGGAGTTGAAAAGAAGGTTATCCAGTGCACATGTGCTCACACTACATTGTAGTGGAGAAAGGTTTGTGATCTACAGTGATGCATCCAAAAAGGGATTGGGATGTGTTCTTATGCAAAATGACATGGTGATAGCTTATGCCTCACGATAGTTGAAAATCCATGAGCAAAATTACCCAACACATGATTTGGAGTTAGATGCGGTAATCATTGCATTAAAGATTTGGAGGCATTACCTTTATGGTGAATGGTGTGATATTTATACTGATCATAAAATTTTAAAGTTTATTTTCACACAAAAGGAGCTGAATATGCATCAAAGAAGATGGTTGGAGCAGATTAAGGATTATGACTGCTCAATCCATTATCACCCTGGGAAAGCAAACAAGGTGGAAGATGCATTAAGTCGACAAGACCATGCTAGTTTATCCACAATGAGGATCACAAAAGATCCAATATTTATGGATTTACAAAGGATGGATCTTGGAATTATAATGGAAGGGGAAAAATCTTATCTTTCTCAAATGAATGTTCAACCATCTATACATGTGAAGATTAAAGAGGCACAGAAAGAAGATGTCATGTTACAAAAGAAGGTGAGAAATGTTCCTGAATTCAAACATGATTGTGATGGGATAATAAAGTTCAGGAATCGGGTTTGTGTTGCACCCATCCCCGAATTAAAGAAGGAGCTGTTGGATGAGGCTCATAGTTCTTCATTCTCTATTCATCCTGGAAGCACGAAGATGTATAGGGACATGAAAGAGTACTTCTGGTGGGATGGCATGAAAAGAGATGTTGCTGAATATGTCTCTCGATGTTTGGTTTGTCAACAAGTTAAAACTGAGAGACAGAAGTCTAAGGGGATGTTACAACCATTACCCATACCCGAATGGAAATGGGAATACATCACTATGGACTTTGTCACAGGACTTCCTAAAACATCCAAAGGCAATAATGCTATCTGGGTCATAGTTGATCGTCTTACAAAGTCTGCACACTTCATTTCTATTAGAGAGGATTTTTCTCTGGATCAGCTTGCCAGGATATATGTAAAGGAAGTGGTAAGATTGCATGGAGTACCACTTTCTATTATATCTGATCGGGATCCGAGATTTACCTCGAAGTTCTGACAAAGTCTTCAGCATACTCTGGATATAGAGTTGAGTTTCAGCACTGCTTATCATCCGCAGACAGACGGTCAGTCTGAAAGAACAATTCAAACCCTAGAAGATATGTTGAGAGCTTGCTCTATGGATTTAAAAGGAGGTTGGGATCAACACCTACCTTTGGTGTAATTTTCTTATAATAATATCTTTCACCCCTGTATTCAGATGGATCCTTATGAATCTCTCGATGGAAAGAAATGCAGGACTCCAACTTGCTGGGATGAAGTTGGGGAAAGAAAGATATTAGGACCTGATCTCGTTGATGAAATGGCAGAAAAGGTCAGATCTATTCAACAACACATAAGAGCATCTCAGAGTCGACAGAAAAATTATGCCGACAACCGAAGAAAAGACCTAGAGTTTGAAGTGGGTGATAAAGTGTTCTTACGAATATCTCCCTGGAAGAGGGTTATGAGATTTGGAAAGAAGGGGAAGTTGATCCCTAGATATATCGGTCCTTTCGAAATACTGTATCATGTTGGAAAGGTAGCTTACCGATTGGCGCTTCCACCGAATCTCTCTCAAGTTCATGATGTGTTCCATGTATTTCTCCTGAGAAAGTACATACCTGATCCTTCACATGTACTCAGCTCAGAAGTTGTACCGCTGGAGCACGATCTTTCTTATGAAGAACAACCGATAGAGATTCTAGATCGTAGAGAAAAAGTCTTACGAAACAAGACCACTCGCTTGGTGAAAGTTTTATGGAGGAACCACCAATTAGAAGAAGCTACTTGGGAGCTTGTGGATATGATGAGGGAGAGGTATCCTCATCTGTTTGTTACAAAGTGACTAATTTCGAGGGCGAAATTCATTTTAAGGGGGGTAGAATGTAACACTCGAGACTTTTATGTTATATAAATCATCAAAGGAATATTTTTCTACACAACACTTGCTTGGCTTGTTTTACACGAAATCGCGACCTTCCTCGATAGCTTGCGTCGTACGCAATACCGAGTTTCACTAAGCAACGATATGCTATTAAAATATTATTAAAACTATCTGTTATGAATAGTAATAACCACTTTATGAAATTTTATAAATTTTATTTTTCAAAATGGACTTCATTTTTGGATTCGGAATATCGAAATTATCCTAGGGTGAAATTTTGGTATTTTTCTGAAAACATTCAATTTTTGATGAATAGTGAAACCACTAAGTGGTAGGTTAAAAACAGAATTTTGCATAAAACATAATTTTACCGCTTCTGTGATTGGAATTTTGAAAATCCGACAGACACGGTTGATATCAGTAAGTAAAATTTGGTTCAATGAGATAAAAATAATTTTTTGGTGAATAGTAACTTTTTACTTTTTTTACCGCGGTTAATAGTAAATAGGGTAACTAAGGGTAAATATGATATTACTATTACCCTAAAACATGTCCTAAATCTGTTGGATAAGTGTAATTCGACCAAAAACAACCTTATGAATATAATATGACCATTTAGGTCCACTTGGATTAGATTATGACATTTAATATTATTTTATTTAATGAATAGTTAAAATAGTTAAAATCAAAGTTTAATAAGTAAAACATTTTTAATATGGGTTTATACATAAGATAAATTCGATTATAAATATTCATTAGAAATATAAAAAGATTTCCTAAATAATGATATTTTATTTATAATTTTTAGACTTTAAATAAATTAATTTATTTATGAAACAATGATGATGTAGTAATTATCTTATTAATGAAATATTGACATAATGGATGTTATAAACACCAAAATAAATGTAATTTGAAACTTTTTATTAATTACACTAATTTTCTAGGTTACTATGATATATTAGTGTTGATTTAATCAACTTGGTTCGAACATATAATTCTGTTATGACTTTCACAAAAATCATATATCAAATTGTGTCAAAATTGACAAAAAATAGTTTTTAAATCAAATATTATATAATTAATTGTTATATTATTCCTAAAAAACTAAGGTTCGGCCAAATGACTTAGATAAGTATATATATATTAATAATAAAAAATTTGGGGTTCTTTTGGCATGTTATAGTTAGTGTATTAACCATATAATGTACGAAAACCAAAAGACACAGTAAAAGTTAAATTATTTAACTTAGAGTAAAATATAATTGATAAGGTTAAAATAATAACCTAAACTTGTCTAAATCCTATTGGTTGATAGGATTTCGACCCATACCCACTTTATCTTCGAAACAAGACCCTTTGGAACCATTATAAACCGATTTTGACTTTAATATAAAATAATATTTTGAGATATTCCTAAGGTGCCCCTCTCCTCCCTTATAAAAGGACACCTCCTCCCCCTCCTCCTCACACCAATTTGAACCGTCAATCTCGGCCAACCCCTGCCAAAATCCCTTCTCCACTTCCCTTGAATAATCCTAGAGGTCCTGGTCTTTTTCAGAGACCAATCTTAGTTCCCTAAGTGGAGGATTGAAAGAGGCGTTTCAAAGAAGAGGCAATATCCATTACAGATCTTTTCAATTTCTTTCTTCTTCAACTTCTTCTTCTTTAGTTGTTTCATGATAAAGTAATAACATCAGTATTACTTACATACTGATATGTTATTATAAATATGAAACAACCCTAATTCACCTTCTATCCATCCTACGGAAAAATGAAATCACCGCGCGTGCGTACGTACGGAATACCGTCTCCACGTCGTGGTGTACTCTATTTTCCACCATCACCTTACAAGGATGGGTATAATGGTGTAATGAGTAACTATATATGATTATTATAAAGTGATATTGATACTTAAATAGTATAAATACACTTAAATACAATTCCACGATCATGGGAACAATATCATCGCTCGTGCGTACGTACGGAATACCGTCTCCACGATGTGATGCGACTTGTTCTACATGATCATAATTACATAGTAATTATATAAATGAATTGAATGAATAAATATGATATATGTTACACTAATACCATTCTGGATATAAGGTATCTATAACCTTAAAAGAAGAATAAGAATTTATTCGGCAAAACACGCATAAGAACAAAAGGCAATAAAGACCCGAGTAACAAGTAACAATGAAATATTACTAATAAGAAGCTAAGAATATGACCATATATGATATCATATCAATATATATGATTCTGGAATAAGTCAATAACATTATTTAAACCATTATACAGGAGATTTGGATACGTACAAAGCAAATCGGACCTAAGGTAAGGGAAAATATCACAATCTCATTTTTATCCGAGATTGTTTAAACTTTGGTATTTACTGGGGTGTATTTTATCATCCACATCCATGTTCCCTCAATATGTAATATTGTTTCCATCCACTTACAATAATTTAAATCCAATTTTACACTTCGGTGAGTTTTTAGTAAAGAATATGAAAGGAATCTTTTGTCATTTTTTCTTACGAGGTACTTTTTTGACATTTCCGACAAAAGTAAGAAGAATGTTTTCTTTAACCTATACGGCATGAATGGATTTTTAAATCATTATTTCCAAGAAGCTTCCTTTACAAGTTTTAATGTTTATTTTTAATCAACTTCTTTTATATTAATGTTGTATGACAGGTTAAGAAAGGAAAAATGTTTTTTGAAGAAGAAAGGATATTTTCCTCAAGAATGGAGTTCAAGTGTTTTATCAAAATTATTTTCCATCTAAGATAATAAATGGTTCTGTTTTTATCCCTATTTTTACTTTGTTTTGACTATGTTTTGATGGAATTATGTTTATGAATTCCGTTATCTTATATGAATTGTTTTATGATGCCACGATGTTTAAGATTCCCATTTTTACTATATGGGTTATGCAATAATGTATGATTTATGATTTTGTGGTACACATAAGAATGGTATCATTATGAGATGGGTGGGACCTATATCTCCACCTAATGCATTGGGTAAAGATTTTATATCTCATGAGATAGACATGGATGAAACGGAAGGTTATTTCGATTCAGTGATACAGGACTGAAACGAGGAGTGAACTCGGTTCATAAATAGACTTTGTCTGCTAAGATAGTCTTGGAAATGAGTCATGACTAACAAGAAATGATTTTCCATGATTATGTGTGCATGCCACAAAGTTTCAAGTTTTATGTTATGATTATGGGGATCTCAATTTCACTTCTATGATTTATTCCATGTTAAGATATTATGATCTCATTTGCAGGTTATGATTTTCAAAAAGATATGATATTATTTTTATTTCCATTATTTGCCCTTGCTGAGCATTTTAGCTCACCCTTTTTTGTATGTTTTATTTTCCCCACGTCAGGATGATGGATATTAAGTAGAATATGCTAAAAGGGACCCTAGATATGATGAAATAAATGGGAGACACTATATAAGATTTATGAACCAGTTGTTTATGTTTCCCAGTTTCTAAAGACACTATACCTATACAGTCCATTGTGGTTTTGTCATATGTTGTAATAAGTGTGCTTCAATTTTGAAGTATTAAAAATGTATGTAAATTATGGGTCGTTATAGATATCTTAACTTTAATTCAGAAATATGTGAGGTTATATATGATTGAACCTCATCTGTGTTGTTAAAAATGTATAAATGTTCCTGAATCACTTTATCACGTCGAATTAACTTTACCTTTAAGCGTCGAACCCCACTACCTTCACTATCAACTGTCATATGTTAAGATACATACAAAGAAATATGCTCAAACTCATTATAATAATTAGTACAGAACTCAATCACCTCTTCTGATACATATTTTTTAACAATATAGGCCTCTGGTCGATATATATTTTTAACATATCCCTTCAAAATTTGAATATATCTTTCAAAAGGATTAACTAGCCCACATATTCTTATCTCACGCACTAAATGAATCAGTAGATGAACCATTATATAAAAAAATGTGGGTCGGGAATACATTTCAAGTTGAAAAATAATAATAGTTTCTTCATTCTATAATACATCTAACAAATATGAATAAACAACTTTTCTAAAAATTGATTGGAAAAAATTACATAACCTAAAGATAGTCTTTCTAACAACTATCGACAATAAACCATGCACTGCTACTGGTAGAAGTTGTTTTTATCAACACATTGAAATAATGAGATTCCATACCTATTAATTTACAATCCTTGAATGAAACCAAATTATTCACATTTGATGAAAAAACAATGGGTACATTAATACCATGAAGACATAGAAAAATATTCATCTTTTAAATCCTTCCTAATGTGTGACAAGATAAAGGTAAATATTTTCTATTTCCTTTCATAGTGGGAGCTAACTCCAAACGTATTCTCATTAATATCAAGTCCAATCTAGCATGCAATCCATATTTCATCATTCCTTTTATCTATAACAAAGTTCCAATAAAACTATCACATATATTTTTATCAACATGCATAACATTGATGTTATGTTCTGTCTCTAAAAATAATGAATAAAGTAGTTAAAAAAATAGATAGCTTCTTCCAGATATTTTTTTGAAGACCAGAACTTTTTTTCTTTCCAAATGTTGAATCAATATATTTCACCCTATCATAAAATTCATTAGCTGACAATGGTCGTGGGGGGAAGTTGTATTCTTGTAATTCGTTAAATGATTTTTTCAATCTACGATATGGATGATCAATTCGCAAAAATCTTCGATGTCCCATGTACACTATCTTTCTTCCATTCGGAAATTGATAATATGAAGTATGTTCTTCAAAAATTTGACATGATTTATGTACCTTAACAATATATTCAGATAAGTTTAGATATGAAGGAATGCTTATTATAGTGAAAATTATCATAGAATGAAAAAGAAAATATTATTTCTTGTATACATCAAAAAATTTAACACCCGCCTCCCATAGAAGTTTCAAATCATAAATCAATGGTGAAAGATACAAATAAATTTCAATTCTTGGTTTTTTTGTCCAGAAATCATCAAGCTCATCATAACATATTTTTTCATCACACATAGATATGGGTATAAGTTGTAAACTAGTAGAAAAATAGGTAATTATCTATGTTTTATACTAAGGCTCAGATATAGATTCATTCCATCAGTACACAATCCCATTATGAGATTTCTAACTTAACATCCAAAATCATGATTTTTTTATAAAAACTCTTCCATGGTGGTGAATCGTCAGGTTGACATAAGTTACCATCAGAGATGGGTTCATCTGAATTCTATCATAACCTTTTTGAGTCAATTGAATTTGAAAATAGACACTTCAAATGACGAATTATTAGAAGGTACCAAATTTATTTAGTAGGAGTTTTGTTTCTGGTACCTAAAAATGAATCACAACTGAATTATCAGAATTGTATGAGAAAAATATTAGACGATAACATTGGAAAGTACAAAAATTTATTTTTTATGTCGTTATATGACATCACCTGAGAATGAATATTAGTTTACTTTTCTATCAATCTTATAGCGTAATTTCCGTATGTCAAACAACATGATAAATATTTATTGTATTTCCCATAAAGTACATAATCATTGGGGCAATCATGTATCTTTTTATACCCGAATCCCATTAGGCATAATACTTTCTTCACCTCATAATTGGAATCTGGAAGCCCATTTCCTTCTGGAATTTTCTGTTTTAAAATCTTAAGAAAATTGGAAAAACTTTTTCCACTCCACCCATTTTTTAAAGTTAACTAATCTCAAAATTACTGATAACACTTTATATTTACTGCATCCTAGGAATAATGGTTTCTCAGAATCTCCATACAATCATTCAAAAATTGCTATTTTTTTATGGTTTCAACACATAATTCATGAATTAATTCTTCAATATGATCCTCTGGCTCATTATAAATATTATCATCAATAATGGATGTTGAATTTTTAGTTCATTCACCATTCCATATCCAACATGTATAATTAAGCCTAAAACCATATAAAATGAGATGATCCTTGTTTTATATGTAGTTCAGCATTCTCATAATTAAAAACATAACTCATGGATAGAAAATCAAATCAATGTTTTGAAGATGTCGTTTAGATAATTCCAAGAACTCATCAACTCATTTTTCATATTCACTAGTGGTTCTTCATAAATGTATCCAATTACGATCCATTTAATATATAATATCCCAAAATAATCGATGTATATATTAAAACATATAAAAATTTAAATAAATAAATAAATATATATTTACAGATAAATTTAAAACAGAAACACATTTAATAAAAAAAGTTGATAATCAGATAAAAAACATCATATATGAAACACATTTACAAATAGTAAACATTTTATTTTCATATTATATACATCTGTTATATTGATATTATAATTAAATTATAATATAAATCTTCTAAAATTTATTAGTTCATTTTATATAGTTGTTGCATTATTTCGATGTTGCGTGTTTCAAAAGTACTAAAGATTTAATTAATTGAAAGGGAGTAAAATTATTTATTATTAGTAATATGAAATAATAATTACAGTAAATGTTTATATTATAAGTGAAATCAATCCTAAAACTCCCATAATTTTGAAAGATGAAATTAAATACATAGCTGAATTGGTATATCTTACAACAAATTTGGGTGAGAGAATAATATAATCATTTGATGAATAATAAGTGGTTGTGGATCTATTCCATGTTCTAATGAGTATATACATAGATTATTTGGTGAAACTGTGCAAGAAAAATGATTTATTAGTAGTGAGGAAGAATAAAGAGCTGGTGTGATTGAGCTGGGAGTGGTGAACTCACAAAGAATGAAATAGAGATGTTGAAGAGGAATCCTATATAAGTTATATTGGATTGGATCATTAATGATGAAATTAGTGGATAATTAGATAAATTGATTCATAAGAATTGGGAACTAATCAGAATTTTTGAGTTCAATTTAAATATTTTTATTTCATGATCTACAAGAATTCAATGATGTTGTGGTGAGAAATAAGGCATATTATTTGGATGTAGTGACAACCTTCGTATTAGTGGTGAGAAACTTAAATAAGAAGTAGTTTGAGAAAGAACTAGTGAGATTCCAATACAAAGGTGTTGTGGGATGTAGTACTAAGTTTTCATGTGTAATATTATGTATATTTTTCTAAATTATGGAAAATCCAGAGTTAAGAGAATCCTCAGACACCCATTATAACTGATTATTATATTATAGCAGAGAATATATGTCTCAATGGGAGTTGAATATGAGATAGAGTAGGTTTTCTAAATTTGGTCCAAAGCATGTAAAAATAACACATTTCAATTTTCTATTTATATTTTAAATTACATGTTGTTGTGGATTATTGGGTAAAAGATAAAAATATCTATTTATGTCATAACTGACCATAGAGTTTCGATGGACTAATGTCGTAGAAAAGATTAAAAATAATTCAATTGTTTTTTTGTATAATTCCTGTAGACCTGATTTAAGCCCCCACCCCTCTCAGGTGTATTTTCTCAGTCCTAGGAGGGCTCACATTGAGTTATTATAACAAAAAAACCAGAAATTACACAACTCCAATCCATATCAAGAACATTGACTAATACATTTATAAAAAATATAGGATAAAATTCAAAACCTAAAATCAAACAACTCCAATCCATATCAAGAAAATTTTCTAATCACTATTAGGGATGACTATTAACCATGTTAAAACACATTTAAAATAAACTATAAACTAATAATTGAGGAAAATATAAATAAAAATTAAATGATAAATAATTTATCTTCAAAATTAAAAAAGACATACAAAATTCAGATGAAAATAGATCCCCAATATGAAATTTTATCCGTATAATGCTTTGAAAAATTAAGAATTTCAAGATCTATACCAAAATAGATTGTACAAATGAAAAATAAAGATACAAAACAAAATAAAATAAAACCATGGTTGAATGTCACCTAAAATAGGTTTCATAAGAACAAATAAACTGTAGACAATAAAATAAGAGAAGATAATGAAGAACAGAGACCACAGATCGCAAAAATAGAAGAAAATAATCAAGAATGGTCATTAGAGATCACAAATAATGCTTTGAATTCATCTCAAGATGAGAGGTTCCACTGTGGGTTTTTATTTAGAAGATCCAAGAACTTGAGGGTTTCCCAATCGTGATGATTTTTAAATGACTTTCAGCATCAGTTTTTACCCAAACCGACATCGAAAATATTATGTTTTTTTTTAATTTTGGCATCATTTTTTTGGAAAACATACACCGAAAATTACACATATGGCGTCATATTTCTCCAAAACTGATGACGAAAACATTTTTTTTATTTTTGACGTCATATTATCCGAAAACTGACGTACAAAATCATTGTATTCTAGTTTTTGGTGCCGATTTTAATAAAAATGGATACAAAAAAACTAATAAAATTAGTTTTCATCGATTTTCAGTAAAACCGACAAAAAAATTTCTCTCACATACCATTGGAATTGGTTTATAGAAACTAACATTATTACTTCGATGTTAAATCCCATATTTCTACTATTGATCCCCCATATAAGTGCCTTTATCTTGGGGGCAGTCCCAAGGACATGAACAAACTATGGTAACTATGATTACGACTATAACCAATATACGTAGAACGTATCTTCCAAACTTGAGCTCAAATATATTGTTCCCATGTGAAAATAGGCAAATTCTTTTCATATAACATTTAACTTCTTGAGATTGATGAACTATATGGATTTTTAGTCGTATAATAAACATGATACGTTGGATAACTCATAATAGATCAATCAACTCCTTAGAAAATTAAAATCCTCACTATATGGAAGAAAATTACAATGTATCTGGTTATAAAACATAAATATATAAGAAACTATTCATTTCTACAAAATAGATGAGGAACCTCATATTCATATAGATGGATTCAATAATGAGATCCCCTTCTATATTTAATAAAAAATAGAATAAAGCTATAAACGTTTTTAGGGTAACTGGTCCCATATCAGGATTTGGAAGATATTCATGAACATATCTCTAATCTACAAGAGAGTCTCAAAGCATGCTAAAATTCCCCCAATAGGGTGTGCTGAGCACAACCTCCCTTCTTCATGAACAATGTGAGTCCATAAGCGTCACTAGGTCTAAATCTCTAGTTAACCACCAACCTTTGGAAAGAAATTATTTACCCAGTTATGGATAAGGGAAATATTGGCAGTTTCAGTTAAGATGGAGTGGATGACCCTATGGTAATGATTTTGTATGAAATGAACCCCTCATAATCAACCATTGGGCCAAACCAAACCCTCCTCGATGAGAATTTCCTAATCTCCCATTTCCCAATGAAACCACAACCTAAACGTTAAATTTTTCGGAATGAATAATATTAAGTAATTTTGGATATATATATATATATATTATACTAATTATAAATATATTTATAAATTCTTATTAAATAATCACCAAATTTTTAGTAATGACATTTTTTTCATCAAAAATACATTTTCTTCAAAAAGAATTATTTATTTATTTTTGTAAGAAAATATTGTGATTAATTTATGTGAATTTTAGAAAATATATTTGAAAAAATGAAATTAATATTTCAAATAATAATATCCAAATTAACACTGGATTAATGTTTTTAGAAAATATTTGTTTTCAGTGAATAGTTAAAAATATTGATTTTTTAAAACTATTATTTCTTTTCAATAAATTAAGTAATTGAACATTTCCATTTAGATTTAAGTTTTATTTAAAGTAACATAATTATTATATTTTTATATTTATTTAAATTAATTTATTTTTAATTATATTTATACTCTATATTAGTATTATTTTATTTTTGGGATTGAAAACAGATTTTTATGAAAACTATTTTAAAATGAATAATTCTTCTCCATTTAAATTAATTAAGACAACCCCTAATACGGAATTATATAATTAAATTAATATATTATATATCTATAAATATTATGTTAAATTCATATAAATATTATTACGAGTAATAGAGTTAATATAAAATCATCTGATGCTTGAAAAATACGTTTCACGAAATTCATTTTTTCATCGCATATGCATGTTTAATTTTAAATTAAATTCCAAACATTATGTGAATTCAATTTTGTAAAACAGATTATATATTTTTAATAATTATATTTTATATCATTTAATAAACTCAAAGTTCATTTTTTTCATAACTAATAGTGAAAACAGTAAGAATAGTTTAACCAAGTTAAGTTGAAAAAAGGTTTATAAGGGGATTCTAGTAAAATGATAAGGGTTAAAATGACCTAAAAACGTATCTGAATAATATTTTATGATCTTATTTAGACCTTATATAAACTATTTCTCTATAATTATCTATTTTTATTCCTTTTGGAATTTTTAAAATATAGGTATAACTTTTTATGTCAAAAAATCCCAACTTTGTCTTGTCTCTCACTTATAGAAGGCTAATCACTCTTCTCTTCTATTCGCACCATAATACCCTTTTGGTTCAAAATATACCTATAAAAAAATTCTTTAATTCCATCCCAACATCCTAGAGGCCATATTTTTGTTATTAAACCGTCATATCATTCTTTTGGTGCTAACCTAAGGTGGTTTTTCTGATAAAGAGGTATTGTTCCTAACAAAGAATTTTTATTTTATTTCTTCTTCCATCACCCTTAAATATTATTAAAACATGATTATATAAAAAAATTATACAAAATATAATTATATTTTATTATTTTTTGGTAATAACCTAAATCCATCTCCTCTTTCATAAAATGGGAAAGGAAACCATCATTCGTGTGTACGTCAAACTACCGCCACACAAATCGATGTGATTCATTTCTCATCATAATCTCCAAAAAATGGTTATAATGATTGAATTTATGTTTATGTATTATATCTGTGACATATATATATAATTAATAAACTATAATAAATCATTTTATTTCTTACATTTCCACTCATTGAAAAATGAAAACGTTATTCGTGCATATGTGTAGATTACCCCCTCCACGAAGCAATGTGATTCATTTTTCATCACTACAAAACATAAATGATATCTATAAATATATTAAATGAAATAATATGGTATATATTATATTATTATAATTATATAAATATAAAATATAACATAAATTATTTATGTAATGATATTTTAAAAATTGAAATGCTACACATACATACGTATGACCTACCATCTCTATGATCATAATGTAGTTCATTTTTCATAACCATATTTCATGGTTGGTTTTTAAAATAAAATTCACATATAAAAATGATAAATTTAGAATTATTATTATTCTAGATATAATTTAATAATGTCCACTTTGATCATATTGAACCCATCAGATCCATTTTGGACATATAAGTTGACTACCATCAAAACGTATGATGTGAACTTAAATGATTAAGTAATGGTATATAATGGAAATAAGTGAGATAAAATGAATAATAAACTTGAAAATTGAATTTAAAAATGTAAATAATTAATATAAGTTTATTATCTCAGAAAATAAAGAACACACATGATGATTTAGACTCAATGTAAGTGACTTTTTGACAAAAATCCTTGTTTTAAAATAAAAAATGATTTATTTTATACATATATTTCTTCCATGTTAATGTTCTTATAATTTTTTACGAAATTCATATTTATGCATGAATGGATGATACAGTTCATTTTTGGCCATATTTTTCTCTTTTTTATTTTTTTTATAAATAATGAATCTTTTTATGGTTTTATATAAGGGAAACATTACTTGGAAAACATTATTTTAAATTGTTTTAATGATTTATTTTTAAGTCATTTTATTCCATATCCATATTCATAAAATTATTTTATATATGTATTTATATTGATATAAAATAATTATAAAGGAAATTTTATTTCTTTTTTTTAAATATCATTCATTGTTTTTCCTAAGTAATATTTTGATATATTCAATAAAGATGAGAAACCATTGCATCTAGTAAGACCATGAGACTTGAACCCACAACTGAAGGGTGACAAGGGGGAAACACCTACCAGTAGACTATGTTATATCTTGATTTTATGATTTTTTTACTCCAATAGTTTCATATATAATGATTAATATGATTTTGGAAACATATGATTTATTGAAGAGATAACCAAGGTATTGAAAAGTGATTTGGAGATTAGGAGACTAATTTTATTTTAGAAGAATTTGTCAATTTAGGAAACCATATATGATTTATAATTTCCAATCATTATGGTATTTTATTTGATTAATAAAGGTTAGATTATATTTTGTAATCATATTTTATTTTATAATGGCTTGGATGTTATTCATATTATTTGTGAAAATTATTATCAAATTTTGGAGATTATTTGATTATGGAAGATTTCATTTTTTTTATATGACATTAGGAGTGACAAATATTAATTAGAGATAAATGATAAATTAATAATAGAAAAATATTTGATAAAATCCTTCATATTTTATTGGTTTTTAACTTGTTTGAGAAATTTTTTAATAATTTTTAGGTTAATTATTTATCAAATGACCAATGTTGAACATTGGGCGTTTGGATATTAATGTTGTATTCATTAATATGAATATTAATTATTTGGGAGATTATATTACCGAATTCTAACCATTAATGGGATTTTTAATGTTTATATATAAGAGGAATATCTTTTTTACCTTTTATGGATTTTTGTGATCACTTAGAAGTGGATTCTAGAAATTCATGCATGAAAAATTCATCTCGAATACTCATAGTTTGGAGAAATCATGAGATTATAGTGGAAATTGATTAAGGGATGAAATTATAAATTCCAATTACGTATTTTTCCTTATGCTACTAATCTAGAAGTCCTAAAAATTCCTCAACATTATAAAAATATCTCAAAATAAAAATTATATCACATTACCTTTATTTTTGATGAATCACCGGTCTCTTATCTCTTAAAAAAGATTATGTTCTCCTTAAAAATAGAAAATATTTACAGATTCCTATTTTAACTTCCCAAAATGTTCTACTTAAATGGAAATTAGCTATTTTTTATTCTATATGCCCTTCTTATTTTCTATTCCCTCATTTGAAGAGGATTTTGTATTAACCCTTTTTATGATGTAGGATTTTAGGAAGGGAATTTTCAATGTAAAACCTTTAATTACAAAGATCATGATAAAATTTAAATGAAAAAATTTATTGGGTGGGTGGGGGATAATTTAACACCTCTATATTTTAAAAAGGAATTCATGTTTGCTACTATATTAACCATGAAACACTGATCCAAAACGAACAATGAAGTATTATTATTATTTTAATATGACAATTATTACCAAAAAGTTAATTAGTGTTTATTAATAGGATTGACTACTTTATGAAATATATATATAAACTTACTACTCAGTATATATTTATTGATGAATTATAAGTAAATAATCTGTCAATTTTTAGAAATGACGTTTTATTCATCAAGAATAGTTTTTCTTCAAAAATTATTTTCATTTCTTTTTGTGAAAAAATATTATAATTAATTTATAGATTATTAATAAAATTTATTTTATAAAAAGAAAATTATTTTTTTAATCATCAAATCAAAATTAAATTTGCGTGAGATTTGGATATTTTTTGGAAAATAGTGAATTTTCTGTGAATAGTGAAAAAATGATGATTTTTTGTAAAAGTATCACTTATATTAAATAAATTAATTAATTTAAAACTAAAATTATGATTTTTATTTGATATAAATTAAAAAAATATTATTTTTAAATATTTAATCTAATAAATTATATTTTAAATATATTTATACTAGATTTTAGTATAATTTCTATTTTGGGTGAAAAACACATTTTTTAAACGCTATTAAGGTGAATTATGTTTTTCCATATTAATTAATTAAAACACCCCCAAATTAGGAATAATGTAAATGAAATTTAAATATTATATATCATTAAATATTAATTTAAATTCATTTAATGATTATTACTAGTCATAATGTCAATATAAAGTCATTTTATTCTTCAAATACGTGCATCTTGAAAAACAGCTTTTTCATCACATTTGCAGGTAAAATATTAAATTAAATTATTCTAAATATGTAAATTTAAATTGGTAAAATGGATTTAATATTATTAATATGAATAATATTTACTATATTATAAGGTAAATATAATTTTTCTCATAATGAGTTCTGAAATCATTAAAAACCATTAACCACAGTTATGGTGATACCCAGCTTGCCTAGGATTTAATTTAAAATGATAATAGTCAAAATGGAAACAAAACTTGTAAAAATTCTATTATATGGTAATATTTTAAACACATCTAAAATAATTAAATACAATGTTCCTTTTCAGATCCTTGTGTCATGTGTAAAATGTGGTTATAACTTTTTCTTTTTAAAAATCGCTAGCATTCCCTCTCCACCGTAAGTAAAGGCTACCCCTATCCTATTATATTCACACCTTAAAATATTTTCTTGGAATTTAAATAATAATAATATCCTTATTTACCACCCCATTTATTATATTCCTTACTTTAGTTAGTAAACCCTCCCAAAAAGGCTTTTGGTGAAAATATATGGAGGCTTTTTGAAGAAGAGGTTTTATTCTCAACCGAGCGTTTTTATTTTATTTTTTCTTCCTCCTCTATAAAATCTTATCATGCAATGATGATATAATGAAAATAGTATATATCATATACTGATATTTTATTATGTTAATTATATTACATAAATCCATATCTTATTCCATCAAATGAGAAAAGAAACCATCATTTTGTGTTCGAAAAAGTATCACCTCACGAACCAATGTAATTAGATTTTCATCATGCCATATCCCAACTGGTAATAATGATGGAATTAAATTTTATATCTAGTATTTGTGATATATTTATCAGTCTTCAAAAAGTATATCATTTTATTTCTTACCTTTCAAGTCACTGAAAAATGATAACATCATTCGTGCGTACATGCGGACTATTACCTCCACGAAGCGATGTGATTCATTTTTCATCACCATACCACATGGATGAAAGATATGTATATTTAACTAAATAAAATATTATTTAGGATATTATGATAATTATGTAAATTTAAAATAACATAAACCTCCTTTCCATAATGTTTGTTTAAAATGATAAATATATTCGTGCATACATATGACATGTTGTCCCCATAATAATAACAGAGTTCATTTTTCATAACAATATTTAATTATTGTTTTTAAAATAAAAAATTGATATATAAAAACTATAACTATGTCATGATTATTATTCTGAAAATAATGTAATAATTACCACTTTGACTAAATTCATTCTACCAAATTCATTTTTGACATATAATCCAAATACATTGAAAACATCTGAAGGGAAATTAGTTGATTATGTAATTTTATATAACAAGGTAAAAATTTAAATAAAAGGAATTATAAAATTTAATAAGTTTATTAACCAACTAAGTAATTAATGTATTTTTATTATTCAGGAATATAAAGAACATACTTGATGAGTCAAACTCAAGGTATAAAAATATTTGATGTAAAGCCAAGTTTTAATTGATTTAAGGATATATTTTCTAAATATTTTTATTCAATGTCCATATCCTTGTATTTGTTTTCTTGGAATTCATATTTATGATGAAATGGATGATAAATTCCATTTTACAATATTTTAAATTCTTTGAAATGTTTTTAAAATTAAGGTATCTTTTTATGGTTTTCCATAAGGGAAAACTTACTTGAAAAATATTGTTTTAAAGTGTTTTAACGATTTATTTTATAAATATTCTTATTCAGTATAAATATTCTTAAAATTATTTTATGGATTTATTTATGTGGTTATAAAGAAATATAATGGTAATTTTAGGTCTTGTTATACTTTATTTCAATGGTTTTGAAAAGACTATTTTTAGGTATTTGGTACATTTTTTTTTGAATTTCTATACAGAAGACTTGAGGAGTGTTCTATTTTAACATATACAGTGACAAAAAATTTTCCAACCATCATAACTTTTATTTAATGTTTGTATTCAATTATAATATTTTATGTTTACTTCACCGGAAAACCATATGTCCCTTTGTTTTGATACTTTTAATTTTGGGAAATTGGTTTTAATGAAAAGTGGTATATGAATTTCCAAAGAATGTTTTCTTATGGGTGGAAATAATATTTTATGAGTGCAATGATGAAAATTAAGTCTTTCATGTTTTATTATTATGTTATGTTTTTTTATAATTTTTTTTGTGATGAAAGTTTTTTTCTACCATAGATGGTGGTTATGTTATAACTGAGGATGGTTGTTACGATATAACTAAGATTAGATGAGACGGTTATAGTTATCTAATGCATTGGGTAAATGGAAAAAGCTAATTGATGTGGTTTATCTTAAGATATTATGGTAATATACTATGATTGTTATTCTAAATATTGGATAATGTTAACTAATTAGGATTATTCTAAGAGGTTATGAAAATATACTACTATGGGTATTCCAAGTATAACTGTGACAGTTATTTTCTATGTAACCATGATGGCTATTTTATATGTGACAAATTTGGTTATTCTATGTGTGGTAACCCCACATTTAATAATGATATGAAATTAATGCATGAAGATACCTGTATTATTTATTTATTCTTTCTATGGGTTTTTATGGAAGGCCAACAATTCTAAAAATATATGTTATTATCTTGTTTTCAACAGAAGACATATAATACTTATTTAGGGTGAAAAGTATAAATTTGTGAAATAGTTTTATTTTTTTCATTATTTTAAAATCAACCTTCATGAATTTATTTTTACATTATGTTTTCTTATGAAACCTTTTTTGAAACTCTTGGAGCAGGTAATGTGATTTCATGGGTAAGAAAATGATTATTTTTTACTTATTGTATACTTTGAAAATGAAATATTTATAATTATTCATGGATTGACACGTTTATTTATTTTGTTTTACATACCTTATTTATATTTTTGTGTTATTAACATGTTTTAAAATGTTTTTATAGGGTTTTAAGGATGAGTAACTACAAGTAAAATGTCTAAAGTAAAATTTCGAAGATGTGTCACAAAAATAAAACATGTTTCTTCTTAAAAGTTGTATGTTGTGGAAAGAAATGGATACTAAATAGATGTTTCAAAATTGTAATATATGAGTTTTTGTTTATGTGTTATGAACTAATTATCTAAAACTCAAACCTCAAATGATCCCCAAAATGAACAAAATAGAATTTTCATCTGAAGACATTAGAACAATTAATGTAAAAGACCGAGTCCATACTATTGATATCAGAGGCAAGGAAGTAACTCTGATTCTGGGGAACTCTCACATGTGAACAATGGTTGAAGGATGAGTCTCTATCCATGGTAATCCTGAGGAAAGGGCTTCCATTAAGAATTATGTTAATAGTCCCACCTAGGAGGTGTAACCACCAATGGAGTAATTTGATGTTTATCAGTAATATCCTATTGATTATAAGACTATACTATTATAGTTGATATTAGAAACCAGTTTAGATAACATAAAAGTTTATGATGACACTTAATCTTATGTTAAAAATCCCCTATGATAACTATGGTAAGTATAATCAGGAGAATTATAATTATTTTGGATAAATAGAAAGTTTTTAAAGAGGATGTAATTTTTATGAATATCTTAGTACTTATTCTCAACATAATATGGTTTATTAAATATATTTTATATAATCACGATAACCTTTTTAGCATTAATAAATTGATGGATTTACCAAAAACCAAATTAATATGGTATTTGAAGGAAAAAGAAGTGCATGTCTGAATGAGAAACTGAATAAAATGTGAGAGACAATGAAAACTATTTTGGTAACTATTTACTACATATTATGAGTTATAATAAAAACAATTAGACCTAGGTGAGTTTCCTTACACAAAAAACTAGATATGAATGGAAATTTATTGATATTAAGGTGATAAATATCCTAAATTTAAAAGTATTCAATAAATAACGTGTCACCAATGTGGGAATAATCACCTAGAAAAATGTCTTAAAATAATGGGAAGATAATTTGAATGTGGTAAAGGAGGTAATAAAGAAATAATCTTCCAAGGAAAAATAATGTGTTCAGTTAACACCATAGATGGGAATACAATTCTTCCAAAAATATAATTTTAGTTTTCTAAATGTGGGGAGTATGATAATTAAAAAAATCTATATCCTAGGGGAAAATATTAAGAATTAGGACAGAAAGATTGTGAATATTAATTTCTAGCAATGGATAATTTATATAAGGTAATTTTAAATGACATATGAATGGTATGTATTATATCTTGTCCTATGTTCTAAATGTTTTGAATCATAGGAAATGTATCATATTTTTGTTTTCATGATTTATTATGAAATAATATGGAAAATCATCGTCAATTGATTATGAATAATATTGAGAGATTAAGGTCTATAAATATAGGATTCATAAGTTCGGAGGTATTGTTATATTTAAGGATGATCAAAATTTTAAATGCGTTTATACTATTTTTAGGCTTCATGTGATGGGATTAATTTTTGGAAAATTTAATTAGTTTTGATAGATGTTTAAGGTTTATATAAACCAATGTTTAACATGTTAAAATGTTGTTTGAGGTAGAATTCACTTTTCATTTTTAGGATATAAGTTTTAATGTATTGATAACCTTTAGGGTTTATACAACATTTCATGATTTAGATTTTTTAGGATGTTTATCATATTTATTTAAAAGTTATAATAATTATATGGTTTTATAAAAAGGAAAAACTATAAGAAGGGTAAGAAACGATCACATCCAGTAAGGCCAAGATGCATTAACTCACAACCAAATATAGACAAGAATGAATTTCCTACCACTGGGCGATGTAATTTCCAGGTTATTATGACACTGTTTTCTTAATCATATGTTTTGAATGTTAATAATTACGTTGATTTTGGGAATATATGTTCTATCATAGAGATAACAAAGGGATTGAAAATTCATTTTTAGTTTTGGTGACACATGTTATTTCATAATAAGTTCAATTTTTTATACCTTATAATAATTAAGGTAGATCTCACATTATATGGTTTTATTTTTGGAATAGATGCTGAATTATCATTTGGAAGAATATTTTCTTCTACTATGGATTTGAAGTGATTGAAGTTATTTTTCGAAGAAATTATCATATTTTTGGAGAATATATGATTAGGGAATATTTAATTTTTTAGTATATGAATTTATGAGTGACTAATTATAATTGTTTATAAATGATAAATTAATCATGGAATAATATGTGATGAAATCATAACAATTTTTTTTGGTTTCAAACATTTTTGAGAATATTTTGAAGAATTTTTAGGTTACGGTTTTATTGGATAAATTATTTTGCTTTATGATAATGATTATTAACATTAGATAATGTCAAAGGATAGGAGGAATATATTTTTATCCTTTTTATGTTTATGTTTTCTGGTAGACGAGGAATCAATTTTCTTCAGGCTTGAAAATTTCATCTTGAATACTCATCATTTGATGAAAAGATGAGATTTAAGTGGAAATTGAATATGGTTTGAAATTATATTTTTAACTAATTATTTTTACTTATTTTCATGGTCTAAAATGGCAATCAATTCCTCAACTATAGGAACATGATCTTGAAACAAAAATGCTATCATATTACATTCATTTTCGAAGAATCAATGGTCTCTTCTCACTTAAAAAAGCATAAATTTATCTCCTAAATGTAAATTCTTTCCAAATACATGTTTCAAATCCCCTACAATGTTCTACTTATGTTGAAGTTAGTTTTTTATTATATATTCTATTCGTATTCTCTAATCTAACTTTTAAAGAGGAATTTTTATTAACCCTTTTTTAGGATGTCAGAATTCAAGAAAAGTATTTTCAATGGTAAATCATTGATTATTGATATCGTGTTCAAATTATAAGGAAAAAATTTATTAATGGGGGTTGGAGGTGTGGTAGAATTTAACACCATCATATTCTAAAATTAATCTTTTTTTATTGCATATATAACATGAAAAACTTAGCCTAAACGAATAATGAGATATTATTATTTAAATTTTTTCATTATAACCTAGTTGTTAAATTGAAAGGTATGAATATGATTAACTACTTTATAAAAATATATAAAAATTTAATAGGAAATATAAATTTATTTATAAATTCTTATTAAATAGTGACTAAATGTTTAGTAATGGAATGTTATTCATCAAAAATAGTTTTTCTTGAAAAATAGTTTTTATTGATTCTTGTGAGAAAATTTTAGAATACATTTAAGGTAATTATAAAAAATAAATTTTACCAATTTTTTTAAATCAAAATATAAAAATTATCTTCATTTCGGATGTTCTATTTTTAATAAAATATTGAATTTTCACTGAATAGTGAAAAAATATTTAATTGTTTTTAAAGCTTCCATTTATTTTCAATTAATTAAGTAATTAAAAAGCCCTATTACGATTTGAATTTTATTTAAAATAAAATAATTATTCTTTACTAATATTTAACATAATTAATTACATTTTAATCATCTTTATACTACATTTTAGTGTATGTTAATTTTTGTTTTTAAAAGTGCTTTTTTAAACCATTTTATAGTGCAAAACACATATCCATTTTAATTAAATAAATAACGATATTGGGGAATTATTTAAATGAAATTTATATATTATATATCTTTAAATATTATTTTTAATTTTTATAATAATTACTTCAAGTCATAGATTCAATATAAAATCATCTTATACTAGACAAATATGCTTTTTTAAAAACCATTTTTTCGATGCATCTATGGATTTAATTTTAAATTATTTTTCCCAATAATGTGAAATGATGTATTTAAATTAAATTAAATATTTAAAAAATATATAATTTATATTATATAATAGGTTTAAATTATTTTTTGGTCATAATGAATAGTGAAAGCAGTAAAAATCTTTAACTGCGGTTAAAGTGAAAACATGTTTACCTGGGGGTAAAACTAAAAAGATAATGGTTAAAATAACCTAAAATTTTTATAAATTATATTTTACGGACATATTTTAAAATTATATATTTTAATTATTTATAATGTTTTATTTTTTACCCATGTGGAATTTGTAAAATGTGGGTATCAATTTTTCTTTTCAAACCATTTAAGTGTGTCCCCACTCCCACTTATAAAAGGCCACCCCATCTCCTATCATGATCACACATTCAATGAATTTTGGATAGGATAATACTTACCATAATTACTTACTTAGTTCCTTAAAAATACCCAAGATTATCTTTTTTATTAGTAAAACATCTCAATATGGATATTTGTTCCAACAAATGGTGGTTTTCTAAAGAAGAGGTATTATTCCTAACCGAGCCTTTTTATTTTATTTCTTCTTACACCTACTTAGAATAAAATTAAACCATTATTATATAATAAAACCAGAAAATATAATATTATAAAATGTTATTATTATAATTTAATAACCTAAATTCATCTTTAATTCCATTAAATGGGAAACAAAACCATGATTTTTATGCAGGACGAACAACCGCCTTGCGAACCGATATAATTCATTTTCACCATTTCATAGCATGGAAGGTTATAATGATCGAAATAATATTTATATATGAAAATTATGATATATATATTATCTTTAAAAGATAATATATCATTTTATTTCTTACCTTTCCACTCATTGGAAAATGATAACGTTGTTCATTCGTACGTGTGGACTACCACCTCCATGAATCAACGTGACTAATTTTTCATCACAACACATTATGGATAATATATATAAGTATATTTAAAAAATAATATGGTATTTAGTATATTATTATAATTTTGGGAAGATAAAATAGTACATAACTGCTTTCCATAATGATCATTGAAAAATTAAAACATTATTTATGTGTATGTACGACCTACCATCTCCATGATAATAACAATGTTAATTTTTCATAACCATAATTCATGATTAGTTTTAAAAGTATAATTGATATATAAAATGACAATATTTTCATTTTTATTGTTCTGGAGACTATTTAATAATTACGTCTTTGACCATAGCCATTTTACCAAAGTTATTTTTAATATATTAACTAAATACGATCAATGCTTCTGAAGTGAACTTAGTCGCTTTTGTTATTGTATAAAACATGGTAATAAGTAAAATAAAAGTAATAATAATCTTTAAAAGGTTCTTAATAAATTAAATAATTAATATAATTTTATTATTTTGGATGATAAAAAATGTACGTGATAGATCAGAGCCATGTTTAGAAACTTTTTGACTAAAAACTTCATTTTAAATGATTTAATGAATTATTTTCTAAATATTTTTCTTCCACGCCCATGTTATTTTAAATTATTTTATGAAATTAATATTTATGCATAAATGAATGATAAAGGTTATTTTTGACCATATTTGTCTTTTTGTGAAATGTGATTAGAAAGAAAGACCTTTTTAAGGTTTTAGTAAGTGAAACATTACTTGAAAAATATTTTAAAAAAATGTTTTAATGATTTATTCTCCAATAATTTTTCTTCCATATACATATTATTAGATATTTTTTTTTGAAATATTTATGTGGATTTAAATAATTATAATTATAATTTTATTTCTTATTAAACTTTCATTCAAATGTTTTTAAAATGAATATTTTATGTATTCGGTATGAAATATTTTTATATCCTATATAAAAGATAAGAGGAATATTATATTGTAACATATAAAGAGAAAATGAATTTTCTCACCACAATGAAAATTATTTGATATTTTCATTCATTTAAAATATTTTCATGTCTAAATTTTAAAAAAACATCATTCCCTTTGTTTTTTGAAATATAGTTTGGAAAAATTGGGTTTAAATGCAAGGTATATATCAATATCCAAAAATGATTTTGTATTAATGAAAATAGTATTTTTATGATTTAATGATATAAATGAAAAATTTCCTTTTTTTTATTATGTTATGGTTCTTGGGAATTGTTTATGTGATAAGTGGTTATGTTATAATCCAAAGACAGTGATTACGTTGTGACCAGGGATATCAGTTAGAACATAACCAAGAACGAGTGATCCCACTATAGAAATCCAATGCTTTGGGTAACAAAAAAAAAAGAAAACCAATGTATTTTATCTTAATATATTATGGGAATATACTATAATTGTATCCTAAATATGGGGTATATTTATGAAATTTTGTTTCTCATAAGAGATTATGATAATATAGTACTATAGGTATTCCAATTATAACCATGATGGTTGCTTTCTATATAACTATGATGGTGATTTTATATGTAAACATGATGGTTATTATAAGTGTGACCATGAAGTGTACCCCATTTATATGAGTGATATGAAATTAATGCAACTATTTACCTATTTTATTTATTTTTTCTTTCTATGTGTATTTATGGAAATCTTATGATTTCAAAAAGGTAATAAATTATCTTATTTTCGAAGTAATATATATGATACTTCTTAAGGATGAAAAGTATAACTCTGTGAAAAAGTTGTAATTTTTTCATTATTTAAAAATAAACCTTCATGATATCATTTTTCCTTATAATTTTTTTATTAATTTTTTTATGAAAATATTTCCGCAGATAAAGTGATTTCTTGGGTAATAAAATGCTTATTTTGATCCCAAATAATACTTTAAAAAGGATAAATTTTATAAGTATTCATGGACTAAGGATTTTATTTTTTTTATGTCCCTTACTGATACATTTGTGCTTATCCCACATTTTAAAACTATTTTTATAAGGTTTATAGAATGATTAAGGACATAGAATATTCCATGAATAAAATTATGAAGATGTGGAAGTTTTATATTGTGGAAAAATGGATAATGTGTAGATTTTTCATCATTGTAATATATGAGTTGTTATGTATGAGTTACGACCAAATTGTAAAATAATATAAACCTTAAATTATAAATGAAATAAAATAAAGTGAATTATAGTTTTAAGGAACTTAAATATGAAATTTATAAGGCTTGGTCCATCAAAACGAAGTATGAAAACCAGGGAAAATAGAAGATTGAGTGCGGGTTGGATGTTATTTCCAGTCTAGAGAACAAGGGTTTCAGAAAATATACATTATATAAATAAATATAATTCCATTATAATTATATTTTTTAAAATCACTTAATATAGTTTTTTTTCTAAAACTAGTTTTAAATTTTTTCCATGTCACATTTTATGTCGGTTTTGAAGAATATACCTTACAACTCTGATGAAAAATCATCATTTTTAACCTGTGTTGACATATTTTTTAATTTTATCCTCTTTTTATATCTATATAATTCTCATTAATAGAATAAATCTCATTCACATTTTCTTTTCCATTAATCTTATCCTCAATTTCATTTTTCTCAAAAAGATTATTTCTTTTTTGAATTTTAGTACCACTGTTTAATGTTATAATGGTTGTTTCTCATTTTTAAATGAGATAATCACCATATTTTATTTCTTGTGAGTCCTCTCACTTATTATAATTGAATATTTGAGTTCCTAGGATAATTTTTCATTGTATCATAAGATAATAAACATAACACATGTAGAATAATCAACGTTTTTTTTTTGATTTGTGTGTTCGTTGACTTTTAAAACTAAAATTGATAATTTATCAATGAATTTAAAAATTCAATAATTTATTTTTCAAATGCTTTCAACTGTTCATTCATAGTAGGGTATTTTTTGTAATTATCTCAAAACTCATATCACTTACTTGAAATATTTCTTTGACATCACTAACATATCTGGGAAACTCTATTTTCATCTCATAAATATCCTTTAGATAATATTCCTCAAGATATTTCTTAATAGATTAATTTTTATTTTTCAATTAAATTGTTTCAGTTTTAATATTTATGTTTTATTTTAAATAAACCAAGATATATATCCTTAATTTAAACTATTTTGGTTTCTCTTTATTATAATGCCCCCCTTCACTACTACCTTATTATTCACTAGTAGGATCAAAATACTATTTTGATTTAGAGATAAAGTCTTTAAATACCCCCCTATGAGTCTTATTGTTTCCTTTTTATTTTATTTATCATAGGATTTAATGTCAGGTTTCAATAAAAAAAACTTTCACTTATTTTATGGATTATACATTCCATTTACTATTGATAACATTTCCTTGCCTATAGTTTTTTATAACTTGTTCCTCCTAGATGATTCTTTTGGTTGATTATACACATTACCCCCTTTATGAAACAAAAAAAGGAAAATAGATAAATTATATTTAATATTTATAAATGTGAAATAATAAAAATTTAGTTTTCTGTTATTTTTAAATTATCCTTACTCATACCATTTTAAAACATTTATATAAACTCATTTAAACTCATTTTATCATCCATATCTTATAAAAAATACATCATTTTATCAATATTTTTGAGATTTTAGATACTTTGAATTCAATACACTTTTTTATTTTTTATTTTATTAATCATGTTTGGCCCATTATCAACTTATATGATATCAATATTTTGATCATATTATTGATAGTAAAATAATAAATATATATATATCCATTATGATAAAAAAAATTAACAAAATTTTATAATAAATTTATTATCAATTTCATTACAATATTTTACACCTAGTAGTTACCCAACTCTCCACTTATGATTATGTGACCTAGACATAATAGTATTTCAACATGGTGTGTGGTTGTTATATGTTTTGAGCCCTATATTAGGTAATGGGGAGTTCATGTGAGGGATTACAATTTCGATATGATATCCTCCATAACACAGGGTATTTTCCTTATGAAGAAATATAAGATGACCTGGGGATAAAACCATGATTTTGGGACACCCCAATCAAGGTATATCTTGTTATAATACAAGTATAAGTGACTTGGAATCATGAATTTTACATGGTATTAATTATGGAGAAACATTAGACTCTCTACAGGTAATTATGATGTGGATATTTCTATGAAAAGTTATTGTGAAATGATTCCCTTGAGAGCCCATGATATAGATAGAAAAAACTTGTTGAATTGTGTGTGGATGTTCCGTGTAATGAGCCCCACATTTGGGAGTGGTATATTGTTGTGAGGATTTATTATAAGGCTATTATATCTCCAATGAGATGAATAATTTTACCAATGAAATACGTTTTGATGACCTGGGTATAAAACTGCGTGGGTGGGATGAAAAAAGGAAAGTGTTGTGTCATCTTGTGAGAACATGTAACTCTGCTTCATGATGTGTACCTAGTATCCAATTACATCTTTGGTATGAATTCGACATTTTCTGTGAAATTTTGGGAGTCGTACTAATAATGTTTTTAAAAAAATGATGTGTTTGTTTTATTTTTTTAAAAAAATATATTCAATTATATGTGAACAAGTGAAGGTTTATATATTGGCTAAATAAGTGAGTATCCACCCATGAATGAGGAGTTGCATCTATATTGAATAAATTGAATGTAATAAGCACACAGGTCTATAAAAGTGATGGATGGATAAAATCCGTAGTCCTATATTTCAAAAAATTATAGAGTTATTCATTATGTCCATTAAAAGTGTTTCAAATGTTGAATGCATTGTCTAGTTCATGTTCAAGAGCTAATAGAAGTTGAAATTGAATATGGATAGTAAAACTACCCTTGTATCGATTGTAAAGTTGTAAATAAATGGTTATTCAAATTCACAATGACTATGAAGATCTATGCGGCGTTGAATAATAAATTTATGAGTTTCTTACAATCTCATATATTGTTTTATATGATTATAGATGGCATAATATTGATTGATTCCACACACGAGAGGACATATAAGTTCATAGAAATAATTTTATATGAGTATTATATAAGCTAGAACACCAATAAAGTGTATTTGATGGAGTTTTAAATTATTTTAATAGTTCAAATAATCTTTTATGGAAGTTAAAACATGATTTTAATGTCTTAGATAATCCCTATAGTATTATAAATTCATTCTTAATCTACCAATAAAATAAAATTTTTGGATTTCATTAAAAATATCTATGTCCTCCATGGAAGGATTCTTCTTTCCGATTGAAGGACTTCAATACTATCGTAAGGCTTTATGTGATTTTCTTAGGTATTTTTTGACTATAGTACTTCACCATAAGGAAACTATATCAATCATATGACTTAGAATCATCTTGTACACTGACATTGTCAAGATCAAAATACTTGAACCACAACATAATTATTGATTGTAATAATTAACCATAATCTTTTGGGAACATCATATAACTTTTTTGGAATGAAAGACATCATGATAATGCAGAAAATATGAAATGGAAGTAAACTTAGGGATTTTATTTTAGGGGGATATTATTTATTTTAAGGCTTTAAGAGTTTATGTATTTTATATCCCCATCATTAATCTTAAACACATAGTGATATTTTGGAATTTTTACTAGATTAAAAATAATGTTTCTAGATTTTGAATATGATGAATATGACGTGATTTAAGATGATTTAATTGTTGCCTGATGATGTTTTAAACATAATTACCTCCAAAATTTTATCACCCCCAATTTTAGGTACCAAACCCTTTTTGTGTATTTTATGTGCATAAGGTAATTAGGTTGAGTTTTAGGAGGTTTAGATTAAATTTGGAATGTTTTTTTGGGATTTTATAGAGGTTAATGGTCTGAGCACATTTAGTATAAAACATGAAACACCTCCCAGGAAAATACACAACTAAAATAGTGGGCACCAGGTAGGCACACCGTTAAGCCAAATTGTGTGGTCACCTGGGATAAACCATTAAATTTTGAAAAGTTGGATTTTAATGGTTTTTTGAACTGTGTGATCCAACCATTTGAGTGGTTTTTTGAGGTATAGTCTTGTTCAATATTAGCACATGGTTTTATTAACTGTGTTCCCTAACTGTGCACTGTTAAATACTACGTAAAAAAATGTTGAATATAACTGTTTTACCCCATAAACACTATTTTTTCCCAAATTATGTTTAAAATAAAATTCATCTTCATCAATAAGCTATGAAGACCATTAATCATGATCTCAAAGAGATAACTAGGTGAATCTAAGGGTGTTGGAGTTTGATTTTTTTGGTAAGTGATCATTCATCATTGTTTCCCTTAGTTTTATTTTTTCCCTATCTTAGATTCATGGAGATAATCTGTTGGGGATAAATTCATCAAATTTTATGAAAATTAATGATGATATTTGGATGTATTTAGGGTAGGAAAAATATCTAAGTATGGGTTTTGGATTTTCAAGCCAGTTTTGGGAAATTTTGTTTCATTATTCCTTTTCACCTATGTTTGAGAGGTAGGTGAATTCAGTCTCAACTCTTAATGATTATAATTTTTTTGATTGATTTTAAATGGATTAAATTTATTGGAATTACTATGAAATTAATGTGTTATTCTTCATGGAAAACATTTTTGTGATGTTTTTTCACATTGGTGGAATTGGATGATTTTATGAAAAATTTTGATGTTAATTTATAAATGGTGATTTTATTTTGATACATGGAAAAGGTTGTATAAATTTTTTTTTAAATAAAAGTATTTTTTATTGAAATTATTTTCCAAGATTTGCTTGACATTTTATTTTGCATTAATGGTTTTCAAGTGGTTATTTTCATTAATATAACCCTGTGGAAGGGGTATGTTCCATTGGGGACCGGGGTATATGTTTACCTTGTGATGAATTGGTAGGTTGATTATAGAATTATAATGAGTATAGAAATATCACCTGGGCATGCATGTGTGGTTTTTTGGAAATCATGTGATGGGTATGCAAAAATTTTTTTCCGAAAAAGTATTTCTATTTGTGAAATGGTTTTCCCTAGAACTTATTTTGGTTTGATATCAATTGATGAAATAATCAAAAAACAATTATTGTAATTATTTTATTTAAATTTTGATAAAATGTTTTATCTTAGTGGCATTAGATAGGAATCCATTGGGAAAATTCTAATAAATTTTATACTCACCCCTTCTTGGGCACATTGGTTTGTTTGCTGATATTTTATATCAAGACACAGGTAAAGAAAAGCTGTCTCATTTATTTAGTGATGCATCATGCTAACATGTCCACGAATTATGGAGTTAGATCTTGGAGTAGTTTGGGAGTTTCTAAGGTGATGTCTTTCACGTCATTGAGTTTTTATGGTCATATTTTCTACATTATACTCTGATATATTTTTTTGTTGGTTTGATTATTCATTGAGTTGTATTTTTAGTCATGGATACAATAGTCATTGTTTGGTTAGTGTTATTTTTGTTTTGGTTCTTTTATTTTAAAATTTAATATAATCCGACAATTTCTTATGAAGATTTTTGAATTTATAGCCAGCCTTGGGTTTCTTGGGTATGTCACCTAAGGCCTAGTAGCACACCCAAAAAATATCAATCCAATATGGTGGGGTAAGATGTTACAAATGGTATTTGTTTGTTCATTCTGGGAGTTTGAAAGATAATTCAGGTTAATCCATGAGTTGGTTTGATAGAAATTAGAGAGTATATTTGTAATTTGAAATATAGAGCATAAAAAAGAGTAGCTAACCTATTTATTATGAACATCATGTTATGAGGGGGTTGTGCACATGAGTGTTTTGGGACACCTTTATGAGTTATTCTATCAGTGTCATGGATATATCCAATGACAATATAATGAACTGTATTGATAAAAAGTAATTCCCACTAGGAGTGAATAAACCATTTTGAGTAATGATTTTTTATTTGGTAAAAATGTGTTGATTTTTGGAAAATAGTTGAAAATGGATTTATTTTCAAATGCATGGTGGAATTTTTAAAAATGGTTCAAAAGATTGAAAAAATATTGAAATTTGGAAAGCCTTATTTTGATATGTGTAATGTGGTAAATTTGAAATTTCAAAGCCTTTAGTTTCTAGAGAGTAATACTAAATATTGTTCTCTTTTGGTAATCGATAATGGAACTAGTTAGACACCGTGGAAACTAATCAGAAGAAGCTATGGAGAATGTGGCTTCACTTGAGCCATATGCGAACCAATAGTTGGTTCAGAGTATGGTACATGATTTTAATGCCATGTATAGAGGGAATATGGGGGACTAATGAATACAAGTGGATGATTTCACTTAGTTTCAAAAGATGAATTCACCCATCTTTCAGGGTGACAAAAAGTCATAAAAATAAGACGTTTTGATAAATATGGTGAATCAAATATTTAATTTCACATGAAAAGAAGTTGAGAATATTTTAATGTTTTCAACATAAATACTAGATTATATAGCATGATAGCGGTGGGATTTAGGAGGTTAATATGAATTTGATGAATGTATTTAATGGGGGATTTTGGGGAATTTTTTAAAAGGAAATTCTATCCTCATAGGTTCAGAATTATAGAACCAATTTTTTTTACCTCAATGAAAGAGAACCTTATAGTGTCATAGTACATGGATAAATTCATGATTTTTTTATGATTTTCACTTGAAGTTTCTGGAATTACATCCTTGAAGGCATGCATTTGTTAATGGGGTTTAGGGATAAATATTCTATCAAAGGTTTCCATGATTTTTATAATGGATTATATTGAGATGATCATAGAGAAATAATTACAGAAAGAAACGTCTCATGTAGTACGGGTGTTGGAAGACTATTGATTCCTATGAGAACTGGTGGGAACTCTATTACCGGGAATAAGAGCAAGATGTTAACCTATTTTTAGGGTGTTGTAATAAATCAGAATCAGACAAATAGATCGATGAATCTCCATCCAAAACCAAAGAGTACACCAGGTTCTTTTTAGTGATATTGTTTTGAGCATATGAATTATTATTGTATGAGACCACTAGAGCATGCCTAAATTACAACCATAGGGGACATCTTTAGTTATATTGTCTTAGTGATCTATTATTGGGTTCTAGACACACATCTCAAGCTTCTTAGGTATCATGTTCTTCAAAAGGAGAGTGAAACATAATAACTCTCATTAGAAGAACTGATCTAGCCATGGTGATTCTAGGAATACTAATAATCCTCAACTAGGGTATTATCAATAGGGTAATAACTAGAATAGTTCACTGAGTAATCAATTGTATGTAGAAGATAAAGTAATCTTGGATGATCAATTTGGACCTTTAATGATGATATGTATCATTATTTTTAATTCGACCCATATAAAAGCTTTGTTTGATATGGGTTCATCACATTAATTTATTTATTATCATGTTATTTATCTTATGGGTTTTCATGTTGAAATGAATAATTTTATTTTTATACTTTAAACACATCTTCGTGAAATAGAATGTTTAACCTTTATGTTAAAATATTGTCCTATAACTATCAATGGAGATAAATTAGTTTGGGACTTCTCTATACTTGATATGGATGTATATGACATAATCATGTGTATTGATTGGTTGATAATGGTCAAATATCACATCATCTTTTAGACACAAAGGGTTAGTTTTACAACTGATAATGGCATATAGAATCTCTTTAGATTATATCAATGTGTAAAGGAAGATGCAAAATGATTGTTATCCTGGTTGATTGGAACTATCTCAAACCAGTTGGTTGATTTGAACATGGACTAATTGGATAAGAACAATAATAGTGGGTTACCAACAAGTTTTGATCACCGTTCATATATTTTTACTAATATTTTCTTAGTATTTCTACCTAAAATAAAAGTGCAGTTGATAATTGATATCTTTCTAGGGACCAGTCCAATCTCACTTCCATCTTATCAGATATAACAAATACAATTAATGGAATTGAAATTATAATTGGAATGTTTTGAAATCAACGAGTTCATTAATCTTAGTACATCTCCAAGGGTAGAACCAATTCTTTTTATGAATAAGGTAGATAGAACTCTTAGGTTGTTTTGGATTATCGTTACCTAAATCAAGATATGATAAAAAACTGATATCAGCTTCCAAACATTTATGATCAATTTGATAAATTAAGGTAATCGTAGTGGTTCTATAAAATTTAATTGAATTCAGGATACCATCAATTTTGGGTTCTAATGGAGAAAATTCCAAAGGCACCATTTGAGATTAGATATGGAAATTATGAGTATGTGATTGTGCCCATTGATCATTATAATTTAGTAGAAATATTTATGGAATTGATGAATCAAATATTTCTAATATATTTGGATTCTTTTGTGGTTGTGTTTATGGAAAACATAATGGTGTGTTATATTACAAAGGTTGAGCTTGAGAAAAGATTGGTGGTATTATTGGGTATCTTGCGGGATCATCATCTATATTGCAAACATTCAAAGTGAAATTTTTTGGATCTAATAGGTATGCTTCCTTTCCCATGTTATATCTCAAAAGGGGTGTCTCTATAGATCCAGAAAAATATAGAGCCTGTAATATCTTGGAAACTTCCAACGAATGCCTTTGAGATATAAAGTTTCTTTGGGCTAACTAATTATTAATGAAATTTTTTTCATGAATTTTCATGAATAGATTCACCAATTGAAACATTGATAAGAAAAATATTTCATTTTAATCTAATAAGGAATTTTAGAATTATATTCAAGAGCATAATGTTTTCCTATTATCGTCACCAATATTTGTGTTTCCAGAATCAATACAAACTTATGTGGTGTAATGTGATGTTTTGGGATCAGGGTTATGTGTGTTCTCATACAAGGATATCATATTGTTTCTTATAGCTCACATAATTTATGGTTTCATAACAAAACCTATCCAACACATGAAATGGAATGAGATGTTATAGTAATTGATTTTAACTCATGGAATTATTACATATTTTGTGTGAAATATATGGTGTTTACGTTTAATAAGAGTTTGAAACACATTTTCATACAAAGAGATTTGAATTTGAGATAGATAATATTGATAGATTATAGTAACATGTTAGACATTGAATTAATGTAAAAATTAGGAAAATTCAATTCAGTGATGGATGCATGAAGAATGAAGTCATACATTCAGTTTGAAAAATAGGCTTCATATCAATGTTAGTTGATGTGGTGATAGACAATATTCTCTTTGATTATAATGACCATGGATGTCGTAGGTTTACTTACAATTTATTTTGATCCTAATTTGGTTGAAAATATTAAATATGAAAAAACAGATAATTATGAATGGGTCTCTCTGAGGTCAAAAGTCAATGGTGGGAATACCATTGAGTTATGTAATCCTGATAGAGGATCGATGTTTAGTTTCCTAGATTATCTGGTCTTACCTATGGATATTTAGGGAAAAATCCCTTATGAAAATCACCATTCCAAATGGTTTATTCATCCTAGAATAAAAAATATTTATTGGGAATCAAAAGAAAAATTTTGGTGGGTTTTCATGAAATGAAAAGTGGTTCGGTTTGTAATGAGATGCCTCACATATCAACATGTTAAGGAAGAACACCAATGACTAGTGGTTATGTTGTAGTCGTTACCAATTAGTGCGGAAATGGAAGTAAATAACTATGGATTTTGTAATAGGTATACCAAAAATGAATTAGTAGCATGATTCTATAAGGTTGATTGTGAATTTAACCACAAATTTTTCTAATTTCATCCATATTCATCAATCTCATATAGTAGAGTACTTCTAGAAAATATCTATCTGAGTAGTTACAAAGAGGAGCGGTGCTCCAATCTCAATTGTATCTGATAAAGTTTATAGGTTAAAATCTCATTTATATAAAACCATAAAGAAATCCCTTGGGATTCATTTAAATATGATCATATCATATTATCCTATAACTGATGGACAATCTGAATGGATGATACAAACATTGGAAGACACTATTTGGGATTGTGTAGAAGATTTGGGTGGATCATGGGAGGATAACATACTATTAGTGGAGTCCTCATATGAAAACAATTATCAGGACTCAATACATATGGATCCACTGGAATAATTGTATATGAATCCTTTTCATTCTCGACTTTCTTGGGTGGAAATATGTGAGACATCACTAGTTGGACCAATACTTGTGTAAACGAAAATAGATAAGATTAAATTGATTAGAAAGAGGATGAAGACAACTTAGTGTCTTTATAAATCAGAGGTGAATAATCATAGATGACCTTTTTTATTCTAGGTGAGTGATATTTTGTTCTTTATAATCTATTCAAGGCATGGGAATCATCATCTTGGGAAGTACGACATGTTATCTCATTGATACATAAGCTATGTTGAGAGACATTAATTATTTAGAGATGTGGAATATAAGTTGTATTTGAAACCACAGTTTTATTTAATGTGTAATGTGTTTCATGTATATCAATTGAAGAAGTATCAACTTAATCTTAATAATGTGATTTTATGGGATCACATTAACCCAGAGAATAATTCCATGATGAATCATGTGGATGTCCAGATTGTGGATAGAAAAGAGAAAGTATTTCATGGGAAAAGCATTGGACATGTGTAGTTTTTATGTCTGCAAGGCCTAATTTAATATGAAATGTGGGATCATGAAAAGAAAATGGTCAAGAAATGGTCCAAACTATTTCAAGACAATGGTGAGTTTATACTTATCTAGGATGGAAAGGCCAATGGTGGGTATAATTTAGCTCCCCCCTTTTGGTATTTAACCCTTTATTTATTTATTTAAAGTGTATAAAGTAATTGTTTTGTGGTTTTGGAAGTGTGGAGGATATTTTCATTATTTTTGAGGATTTTCTAGAGGTACATGGTTTGAACACAGTCAGTTAGAACCATGAAAAACCTCCCAAGAAATCATGCACCAGAAACAGTGGGAACTAGGTTGGTGCACTGTTAGGTGTATGGTTTGGACAAACCATGTGGGAACCAAGGAGAAACCATGAAATGTTGGACAATGGGGTTTCTTATAGTTTTCACATTATTTTTCAAAATGTGTGAGCCAAGTGTTTGATGGAAGTTCATAGGTTGTGTCTTGTGCATGGTTAGTGCATGGGTTCCCTAAACACAAAGCCTTACCATGCATCGTTAAAAAATAGTTCCACATTTTTATGATGTTACTCAGTTTTTACTTAAAACTATTTTTCCCAAAATTAAACCATAAAACTAATTACTATTCATCCATAGGATTTGGATACCATTCATATTTATCTGAGAGTGATTTTTCGGAGAATCTAGGATGTTGGGGATAAATTTATTTGTTAGTGATCCTTATTCATCATTTCCTTTTGTTTTCTTCTACTTTTAAAATATATTGGATTCATGGATATAATCCTTTTAGGATAGATTCATATTTTTTAATTACAATAGTGGTGAAATATTTTTTTATGCCAGTGAACATGATCTAAAGACAGTTTTTGGAGTTTCAAGCCAGGTTTGAGAAATTTTGTTCTATTCTTTATTTTAGCCTAATTTTTAGAGGTAAGTGGATTCAATATCAACTCATAATTATTATAACATGAACAAAGAATTTCAAATTTTTTTAATATATTGAAATTATTTTGAAATTAATTTATTATTCATGATGGAAAACCTATTTAGTGATGCATTTTTGAAATGGTTGAATTGGATGATTTTGTGGAAAACCTTGTGATGTCAATTTTAAAATGCTGGTAACAAAATGATGAATTTTTATCCATGTAAATTTTTTTGTATGAATTTTTTCAACAAAAGTATTGTTTTGTTGATGTGGATAGGAATGATTGGTTTGGAATGGTATTTTTCATGAATGGTTAGATTGTGTTCCTTTTCATTGATGTGAGCCCGTGGAAGAGGAATATTCCCTTGAGCACTTGGTATATGGTAACCTTGTGATTCCATGGTATATCAATGATAGAACACCCTTGATTAAGGAAATATTATGTAGGAATGCACAAGTTGTTGTGCAGAAATCATGTGATGGGTATGCCAAATGGATTTGAGAAAACAGTTTTATTGTTGTGAAATGGTTTCCTTGGAATTTATTTGGTTTTTATATCAAATGTTGAAATGAATTTAAATATTTTCTTGAAACATTTTTATAAAAATTTTCCTGACATGTCCTATCCTAGTGGCATGTGTTGGAAATTCATTTGGGAAATCCTACTATGTTTTATACTCACCCCCTTCATGGGAACATTGATGTGTTTGAAGATATTGTATATCAAGACATAGGTAAAGGAAATGTATCTCATTTCATTAGTGATTAATTGTGATACCATTGGCATGGAATATGGATTTTGAGGTTGGAGTAGGCTGGGAGTTTCCGAGGTTATGTATTCATTGTGTTTGAGTCTTCATAGTCTTAATTTCCAAATTATACTATGATATAGTTTTTATTGGTTTGTATATTATTTTAGTTGATTATTGTACTCACACATCACAAATAGTTTATTTTTTATGGTTATTTTTTGTTTGGTTGTTTTATTTTCAAAAGGTAAAATCATCCAAAAATTTTTTATGGAGCCCTTGGAATTTATTTCCAACCATTGGTGTCTTGGGCATGTAACCTAAGGCCTAGTAGCACACCCATCACTTCTCAAGCCAGTGAGGAGGGGGATCATGTTAGAAAAATCAGTGTGTGATCCAATGATAAGAAAAAGAATTAGTTTATCTTCAACCAAATCAAATTAAAATTAGATAATAATATTATATAATTTTTCAATTTTAGGGAAATCTATATCTAACTATATTGATGCTCTGGTATTATGTTTTGAAAATCATATAGCTTACTGAATCCATTAATGTATCTAATTTTGAGGAATATTAATGGATAAGTTCCACTATAAATATAATACTTGAATATAAAAATGAAATCCTTATGTTTTCAAGAATAATGCAGATGAAATTTATTTAAATAAATACATTTCATCAAGGTCTTGACCGATTATTTGTAGAGAATTATAAAGGAACCATTGTATATTAGTCAAAACATCAAGGCCTATATTCTTCAAATATATTGTTTTTCTAGTATTCATGAGGCACTGAGATAAATGTATCATACTTTTCCCAACATTGAGTTTCATTTCAAATATGTGTTTTCTTTGTATTTTTATTTATAAATCTATATAGAGTTGAATACAGATTTAAGAGAATATATTTTTGAATTTAATAAGAAGAAGAATATTATCATACTATATAATATAAAGATATATTTTATAACATGATTCAATAAATTTGAAATAGTAAATATGGGTATTTTCAGAATATACATTGAGTTGAAAAAGAAACACATGATGTTACATCTAAACTTGAAATGTAAATGATATTATAGTTATTTTAGTATAGCTGATATTATTCCCCTCAATATACCACTTATGGTATTTGAAATGGAATAAAAAAATTTATTATTACCTCATGTTCATTTGAGTTTTCTGGATATCGAGAAGAGAATAGATGAAGTGTCTATATGTCCATACAACAAATGAATAAAAATAATTTTTTTTGGAAACATTCAGTGAGAAAGAGGTTGTAGCAGATATAATTATAGATCTTTAAGAGGAAGAAGAATAAGGGACTTATTACACAAAAGATAAGAATAAGAATAAAGGGTTATTGAAGAAAATGTTTTGGGCTTTTCTATGACTGTGTATTTATGATATTACACTACTAAGTATGATAATAAAAGAGATGAGTTGAATGTAATGTATGAGATATATAAGAACTATAAGTTGTGCACATATTACTTGATACCTAGTTTCAAGTAGTGGTTTTAAATATCTATAAGAAATATATGTATATATGCAGATAAAGTATAATAATTTTTTTTTGGTGCAGTGACATCCCTTGATATATTTGTTGATATAATCCATATGAATAAAACAGAGAACCAGCAGGATTTAATGATAGTGAAAATTAGTACAAAGAACCCTTAAATTGAAATATATTTTATAGGCTAGTTTATAGTTTAATATGGTAACCCTATATGTGTAAAATGGGTAAATGGGATCCATGATGATCATTTTACACCTAATATAATTGGTTATTTTATTATTGTAGATAATATATGACTCAATGGGAGTCGAAACAGAAAGAAGTAGGTGACCCACATTATTACTGATCTATCTAAATATTTTTTTTTCTAATCATGTTTATATTAATAATTTTTTTGTGTTTGTGTCCTAATGAAAAAAAGATAGCATGATCTATTCATTCATAAAAAAATATGGGTTCTAATAGAAAATAGGTCTAAGCTAAATAAATATTTGGTTTTTGGTAAAATATTTTGGACACAATCGATTAACCCCCACCTTTGGTTTGTCTACACTATTCAATGGGCATCTGGATTTGTATCAGAGTGAATGTTACCTATATTAGGATCTATTTTATATTCATTAATTTTTATCATTGAATTTTTACCCAATATTTGACATTGGATTTATCTAATATATATGTAGTGCAGATGTCAGATTTGAAGAAGCACCTCATATGGAAGAATCTACTTCCACTCACACATGAAAAAAGTCATATCTATTATAACATACCTTGAAACATAGAAAAAATAATGAGTAAATAAATCTATGAAATAGTTTTAATAATCATGATGAACAATAACTAGATTATGGTAGTCCGACTGGTAAAAATGTTTTTAAATATGTTGATAATAATTTCTCAAATGAATTTATCTCAAGAATTAAAGTAGATTAATTTAATAAGTCAATGAATGGTTTTTATTTTGAAGTTTAGGATTTCTTAAAAATAGTCCCAAAATAAGTTTTTGAATATATTTTATCAAATATCAAGTAAATAATTGATGAACATCCATAGTTAGAGAAGGATGTTAAGTAAATTGGAGAAGCATTGTCAAAGAAGATGATCTAATTCAATACTACCAATATGCTGGTGAACCCTAAGGGATAAAATATCAATGTTTACAATTAAATATTCTCTCAGACATATAAAACAGTAAAAAAGTTTATTATTCAAGGATGAATATTTTATGAAGGTTATCAATGAGTCATTCCATGCATTGGAGAAGTTTCACCAAGTCTCTATAGTTCTCAAGTCTTCCTAAGTAGACGAAAAATTTAAAAGGGTGACTGATTTTTACAATTTTTTAGTAGAGCCTAGGAATGTTAATGAGGTTTTAATTACAAATATTAATATTATGGAATCCCACCTTTTTGTTTCATAAATTTTAATTTATATGGTACAAAAGTGGATATTTTAAGGTTAAGTTTCTTGGAAAATGGTACATAATACATGAAAACATAAAAAATTATTCTAATACAACTAAAAGTATTAATAATAGGTTCATTTTATTTAAATTTACTACATATCATAATATAAGGACATGAATCAAAGGAAAGGGTGAGCATAAGGTCCAATAATGGAAAGTAAGGGAAACAATTTACCTGTGATCTTGAGAAATATAAATAAGAACTTAAGAATAATAAAAAGTAATGAACAAAGAAGAAAGGGAATATCATAATAAAATATAATCTAATAATAACATGTAAATTTGGATAAAACATTTAAATGATAGATTAAAAAGCAAATCGCCATGGTTTCTTATCATGGTTTCATAAAAATTACCATGATTTTCACCAAGGTATCGTAAAACATGTCATCTCAAGAGAATAAATTATTTACCAAATGAATTTAATATCTATATGGGATAAACACTGATATGTATTAATTTTCACGTGATCCATATAGATAGTAATATATCATTTCATAAATAATACTATGGAGAATAAAATAAAACATGCTTCATATCAAAATCACGGGGTTTCAAAAGTTCTTTGAAAACATGATCATTTTTTAAGTTTGAACCCAAATAATGGGAATGCAGGTTTTATGTATTTAGTAATAGAATAAAATAAATAATTTTTTAATCTTGTTGAATACCCCTTGATAATTAAGAGGTTTTTTTATTCAAAAAATGAAAATAAACGTTAATTTATTGAAGATAAGAAATAAATTTTGGAGAAGTATAATTGGAAACATAATGGGTATAAAACATGGTTTTATGAAAGGATATAAAGAGAGGAGAAATGATTATAAAATTCATAAAATAATATTAATATAGAAAAGGGGTAAAATAAATTGGATATAAGAACTCTGTTTGGAAATCTGAAAGACATATCACCAAAGAAGGAAACTCAAATGGAAAAGAGAAGTGGAGATTTCCCTTACATTGAAGAGTAATTCCTAAAACATGATGATTGGGACATTAGGAAATTCAGGACATATTTGGAGGAATATTTTTGAGTTAAACATATGGGGTGTAGTTATTTTAAATTACATCATAAAACAGATTTCATGTGATATTCTTCCAAAAATGGAGAATGTTTCATAAATTATCTTAATGATTATCTTTTCTAAATCATGGATTAATGAATTGGATTGATTGGTCTATAATATTAAAAGGGTGATTGATTTTCCTTTAAAACCCACCATGATGCAATCAATGTGACCTATTGTGTAATTATTACTAATTTATAACACTTATTCGTCCTTCAAACTGTTGTGGTGTAATAACATCACACATTGATATGTTATTTATTTTATAAGAAATTTTTATTACTATTCTATCAAATCAACTTTAATTAGACCACATATCATCTTTATGAATGTGGATAATAAATAAAAATTAAACCATTTTCAAAATTCGGGAATTAACATATCAATAAATACATTATAATATAATTCGGGAATGAGATTATTCTATACACCACATCATCAGATTGAATGATTATTATGAAATTTATTTAACCCAGAGTGTAAATATTAATACTATATTAACCATATATGAATTAAGGTCATATCATCTTCTAATTAATCAATTCACATAAATAGAATTCTATATTCTCTAATAGATCTTAAATAATTCACTAATTCCTTCAAGCTCATTAAAATCTTATCGTTCAACTTACATGTCATCTAAATGATATTTTCCCATTAACAAACATTAAATGTAGGAGTGTGATAATGTGGGATCATAAGAATGTTTTATGAACCATTTTCTATAGAAAATGTTTACTTTATTTTTTACTCATGTGTACATTTTTTAATGAAAAAATGTATCTTTATCTTCTTTGGATAAATAGAAAATATATTATTCTTTGTTATTAAGATAGTGAATTCCCTTATTTCACTTATCTGATATCATGATTACTCAACCATTTCTATTAGTTGTAAAATTATTCTTGGTGATTTTTATAGATTTTCCATAAGATACAAAATTATCTTATATTATATATATTCTGTCCATGACCATTTAAAAATATGTCTTTTATTCCCTTTATGAATTTTACTCACTTTATAGAATTTTATAGCTAATGATATTCAATGCTTCCTTATTAAATAAACTCATGACCCCTTTATTGTTATATTTTATTCCTCAGACATAATTTATGCTTCTCATCCTATGAAACCAAATCAATTGTCATGAATCCAAAATCCTTTTAAGTCTATCACTATTAAAGGCAATCAAGTCTACATGATTCTGTTATTCTCTGTTATTATTGATTAAATATTTTTTTTCAATAAACGATTTTGTAAATTTTAGGTATGTTTATTCTAAATATATGATGTATTCTCCTAATAATATAATAATATAAACTAATTTATGGATTTTTTTGTCTCATTGACCTAATATGAAATATGACTTCTAGTATCCCATAACATACTCTGTCACATACTTGATGATTAATTCATGGTTCTCATTCCATTATCTATTGTAAAAAACTATGTATTCACCAAAATCATAGTATGAGTAATGATTTTGGATTGTCTATATTCATTTATCATAAAACTTAAATTATATACTTTCTAACATGCATCAGTTGTCATGAATATAAAATCCATCTATATCTATTGATTTTAAAAGTAATCACTTATATAATTTCTTCTTATAATGTTTTATTATTCCTTAAATCATTTATCATTACATTCATTAGTAATTATGATATATGTTCATCCTTTATATATGATGAATTATCCTAATATTGTAATACAATAAATTTATTTTGGGTTTTAATATTTCTTGATGTCTCTTTGACAAACATTGAAATAAGAATTATAGTATCCCTTCACATACTTCATAACATCGTTGATGAATAATTCATGGTTTTGTATCCATAATCTACACTATAGAAAATAATATACTCCAAAAACATAGTGACAGTATTGGTTTTTTCTAGTCTATAATCATTTATCCAAAAAATTTAAGTATAAATTTTCATTGGAAAAAAATTATGTCTATTACCTATATTTTTAAAACTATAACACATGGTTTATAATGTATTCTTGTTTTTATTCACATGTCCTCAGGGGGTATTCTTGGTTTTCCCAAAAAAAATATTATTCTTAGGAGTGGGATCTTACATCTAGTATATAATTAAAAATGAATTTTATTCATAATCAATCCATATCAAAAGTTTCATTTATTGTGAAAGATTTATTATTATTTTAAATCCAAAAACTTATTTATATGATCTCCATGATTATCTAATAATTTCTCAATAGATCATTTGATCCAAATTATGGAAATAATTCTATGAGTCATTTCAATTTCTTGATCATTAATCTTTTTCCTCATCTTGAAGAATTATCCATTGAACCCCTTGATTCTTTTGAACCAATATTCCAATGTATTTTCCAGTCCATAAATTATTAGAGCCTATTCAGAAACATTGATCTTGATCTCAACTATTTTATCTAATATTTTAGGTTCTTTATATTTCAATATTTTATATTCATCATTAAAATCCTATTTCTAGTGTATTTTTTTCTTCATATAGATTTTTACGTCATATTCCATCACATTTACCTTATTTTCGTCTCTCAAAATGTCTATTTCTTTAATATCAAACTCTATATCTCCACCATTAAATAAAAAACACCCTCAAATCCAACTTCTAAATAATTGAATTGATCCTCAATTTATGGGTTTTATGTAATATCTGCAGGAACATCCTCATTAGGTTCATTAAAATCCTCTATCCCATCCATTTCCAATTATTTCGAGCTACTATATTCATATGAAACAAAGTTATATATAATATTAAAATTATACACTAAAAATTTCATTAAATTTAAATCTCTATATGATATCTTCATGGGTACCGTTTTATTTATTCCTCTTGGAACATCATGGGAAACACCATAGTAAGGGATTCAATCATTATCCATCAAAATAATACATGTTGAAGCTTCTCTTTAAACAATCATTTATCTCTATTTATATTTGATGAATGGAATTACATAATCTCATAAACAACCTTGTATTATAGATTATTATCTATATAATCATAATTTCGTATTTGAATTCCACTCCATGAGATTCCTCCATTTCCACTGTGTAATGTTTGGTTGTCATTGCCTTAGGAAAAGTGGAAAAATTCTCTAGATATACTTCACATTTTTTAAATATATAACGACTTCTTAGAGCCAGTCCATCACCTTCACATTTACAATATCCTGATCAAATAATGCACAACCATATTTATTTTGTTAGATCATCATGTCCTTATACATGTTTCAAAAAAAATTAATTATTGTTTCTTATACGATTGAGTCACCTTCATAGATATTTATTATATACTCCCACAAGTTGATTGAGGATTTATATTAGAACACATTTTTATATTTTGAATTAGGAAATCCTTAAACTAAATTTTTGATTCCATTGGAATCAGAATCATACTCCTTATGAATTTTTTTATAGGGATAACCATTCCATGACGAGTATAATTACATGCATGAAAATTGTGCACAAATAATTGCCTAATGGTTAGATGTATTCCTTCATCCAATTCTTCCATAGTTATAATAAATTTCCATAAAATAACACCATTCTGTTATGATGAAATGTATCTATAAAAAAATATAAAGATATAAAGACAATCCATATAGAACATTCCACATGGAAACCATTTATTGTTAGAATATAATGTAAGATATCTCAAATGACGTGGTGAATCCTGGTATGGAAATTTAAAATACCCCATTATGATGATATTGTTCCATATTTCTTTAAAAACAAACTCACTACCTTACTAAACACTCCCGTGATAAATCTGAAACAGAAACAATATATTTTACCTCTTTCACGTATAGTTCTATATCTCAACAAATAATAAACATATTGATTTAGTAGTGTAGAAAAATATACTAATGTAAATTACTTTTATTTGTAAATTAATAGTGAAATCATTGTCCATATTGGTTCAAATCCATTCAAAAAAAGTAAACTCATAGATCTCTCACTAATGAATAATTAAATACTCTATCAAGTGAATATTTTTTATTCTAGTAATCAGAAATACAATTTTACATAGTTATTAGAGTAGATATATTCTATGTATTCATCAATGTGATGGTCTCCACTTTCTCCCATCAGGAATATTTTCTATGGAATGATCCTTTGATATGAGAATCTATTTATGAGTTCTTTATTGTATTGTTTATCTACTCTATATATATTTCAACTATCTCCTCTAATCTATTTGAAAATATATATATCTACATCTAATAGAAAATCATAATTTGATCTTTTATTAAAATTTTCATTCCACTTCTAAAATCATGTCTAAAATCATTAAAGCGTGTCTTTATAAAACAATTTAAAATCTCTCAATTTAAATTTCAAATATTTACCAATCAGATTTAAAATTTTAAATTCATATTTATTGTAACGATTAAATCCAAAAACAATGTTTATACCCGACCGTGATGCAATATCACACTGTCAAATGGATCAAAAATTCCTGAGGAGATTTTAATTTTTGTTACCTGATGGGTCAAACATTGACTTATGACTCAGAATGAGGTTTCAGTAGATTGAATGAATCATTCTATTGTTCTGGGATTTGAAATGATCTTGTGATGTAGCGCGGGTGTTTGGAAGAGAGTTAGACGCTTCAGGTTGTGTTTCAGAAGTCTTGGGGGGTTTTCTAAAAGGGATCACGGTTCTAGAGAAACCGTATGATACCTTTCTGATCACAAGATATTCAGTTCAATTTTAACTGAGAAAGTACAGGTTTCATAGCTATAGCTAGGATTGGAGTAAACTGTGTGACAAAAAGGAGGGACCATGTGAATATGAGGTTGTTTTTGAGACATGGTTCATGGTTTGATCATGAATTCAATGAAATTGTGCACCTTTCTACAGAGGGGAGGTTATTCTAATACCATGGTTAGTGCACAGGTTGTCATGAAATGCATCATAACTGTGAAAATATGGGGGTGTTGGACACTATGGTTTTGAATGGTTGGAATAGGTTTTGGCCAACTATGTAGGAAAATTCTATGAGTGGTGGACTTGGATAGATCCAACCGCATGGTTGGTGCAGGGTTATATAAAATATGTGTTCGAACCATGCGCCTGTATAGATTTAATTAAAAAGGGTTCATACCAAAACCCCCCATTGGGGTTCTCAACTATTACACCCCCTTTCTCTCCCACATTAGGTTCATGGACTAGGGGGTTCCCAAACCCCTTCCTCCTCTCCCCCTTGATTTTCCATGTTGATATTTCTTGGAATCTAAGGCGAGTTATCCTCCTCTTAGGGTTTCTATTCATCTTATTGTTGTATCTCTTTAGTTTTGGGGATATTTGTTTTTTGTGTTGACGATTCCATTGGATCATTGTCAGATCTTCCATTTCTATAGGTTCATTTGGTTACCTTGTGTAGAAGATATTCTATTATATATTACACACACCATTTCAAGGAATTTCATTATCACATGTCACCATGGAAAATTTTAAAAAATATTTTCTAATGATTTAATTTAATTAGTAGCTGAATTTTTATTGCCTCTTAGGTACTAGCCCAGAATGTGATTGGGATTATGTCATGGGTGTTCGATGAGTGGTTGGATTTGTTTCCAATTTTTCCTGATGACCATGTGGGTTTTCTAGAATTATTCCATGTTGGGATTTGGTTGATTACTTAATTATAATTTCAATAAATAAATAATTATTATCATTTGGTATATGACTAGAGTTTGGGTGATTGTGATGGGATCATTTGTGTGATTAAGGGTTTGTAAGATGCTTGTATTAGACTTGACAAGGCCTCCATGCATTGAATCTTTTAAGGAAGCATTATTTAATGAGTTATATGGTCTAAAAGCATTTCCCATAGTACAAATCATTGTTTTACCTGCGATTTGTGGTATATTCCTTAGAGACCATTTTTGATATGTTTTCTTGTGTGATTTAAGAAATGGGTTTTGGATTTAGAGTGATACCATGGACCTCCATGGATCCATTTAGATCTTGGGTGATTTGGGACAAGAAATATGGTCTCCCATTGTGTGATCCAACTATGGGAGTATAATGTTGTATGTGTTAATATTTTATGAAAATTCCTATGAATATTTTTATTTGGTTTAAATGTATACACTACATTTTGACATGGTTTTGGATGTTAAATGGAGAAGGATATACTTTGACCTGATTATTTTTTGAAATTATGTGTTTACCTTAATCTATTTTATAAGGGTTCTAAATATATTTCAAATATTCATTTTAAATGTGTATTTGGTGACCCATTTGATGAAAATGGTTTAATGATCCTTTTATGGTTTTTATGGAAAATGAGTCACAGAATTGTTTCGGTTATTCAAAGTAGAAACCCATGTTTTCAGGGGTGGCTTCCTAGTGTTTGATAAAGATTTTTTTTGGTTTATGAAATGTGAAAAGGGTTTGAATTTATTATTTTACATGTGTTATTTATAGGCTCATTGGGAGCATGGTAACTATTGTGATTATGAAAGGATAAAATTGTTTTATTTTGAATTTGGGTTTATGTGATAAACTAATGAATTATGGAAATTTTAAACTAGATTGTATTGATAAACAATGGAATGGATTGGGATGTTAATAAATGACCTACTGAATCCTATTTGGATTCATGGAATGAGGCTCCATTTTTTTGGACCTATGACTGATGGTTTTGGGATGTTTGAATGATGCTCCACTTCCCAATTTTGGAAAGGCAAGACTAATTCTCTAGGTCCCCAAATGCATCATAGTTATTCAGAGGATGGAATAAAACTCCTGAACATAAGGGTATATAAATTGTGTTCCATAACAAGGGTGGGATAATTATACATGGAATTCTGAGTTCCTCTTCAATTCATGGACTGATGATCCATATTTTTCAACTCGTAACAAAAATGTTGGGATGGTTTTACATGGAGTCCATGTCCCTGTTACATTCAGGGATTGATGATCCATTTATTTTAACTTATAACCTAGTGGTAGGGATGACCAGACATTGTGTACCAGATCCTAGTTGGATACATGGAATCAGGATCCTTGTGTTCATACCAGAAATCCCTGAGATATATGGACTAGATGACCATCTTTGGATGATGTAGTTTTGATGGAAATGTGTAGCATTTGGAATAATGAATAAATTCAATAAATTTAACATTGTAAAGCAATGAAACCTATTTAATTTACATATTTCTCTACAGATATTCATTTTTCTGCATGAACTATTATAATTACTTGTATTTAGTTTGTAAATCATTGGTGGTGGACTAATATGTTTTATTAAAACCATTCCTGTTCCGCCATTTCACTCATGTACCTGAGAAAATATCATATGTTTATTACATGAATAGTTTTGGGATGAGGAATGTGTTGATTATTATTGGTCGAGTAATATTTCTCAAGTGGTATCAAATGGCTGGAGGGGTTTGGTTTGGTGGTTCTATGGATCCTTATTGTAGTTTATATTATTTTAGATGTTATGTAACCATCCTAGTAAGCAGAAATTGGTATGTGTGAAATGGATGTTCATGCCCTTTATTTCATTTCACATTATTATATCATGATTCAATTTCAATTATTATTATTTTTTAGATAATATGGTGTTTATGATATTTGGTTATTTTATTATAGTTGTTAACCTTGATAGGGGTATATAGTCTCTTCATAATTCCATTTTAGAACCTCGCTTCTAGTCAATAGAATGTAGCTTTTGAGGAGGCACATTTAAGTCCATGTGGAGAACCAGCTCAGGGAACAGATTTTGGGTCACCTAGGGAGGGGTGTTACAAAGTGGTATTAGAGTAGTTTCATTCATATTATTTTATAATTTGGGGTTTGATAGATAGGAAATATGGGAATGTGTTGGAGCTTGAAATTTTTACTAAGATGTTATATCACAAATATCTACTCTGGTAGGAAATCCAAGTTACCAGGGGTTGGAATTTTTTTTTCTGGTTTGTGATGTTATGGTGGTAAATGATTTTCTCTTTGAGAGACACACATATTATTGGTTTTTATGGTTTATGGTGGATTTGAGGATCTTGGACCTTGTCCAACATTCCTACCATTTCATGGATTTACGTTTTATGGAAGGTTATAAAGATCTACCGTGAGGAGGTCGTTGAAGAGGGTGATAGTGCAGATCTCATGTGTAATTAGTTAAGTGACACTAGTGGGTCAGTATGGTATGAGTATTGGACCATTGAGACCATATGGGTGGTTTTTTTGGGGATAAATTTTATGTTTGGATCATATAGGGAGGAGTATGATGTGCATATTCTTGGAGAAGGAAGATGACCTAGTTATGGGTAGTTGGATGTAATATGAAACCTTTATGGAGTGAGACCCTATAGAAGGATTTTTTGACTTGTTGATGTCTTCTAATGATGAGGTGTTATCATGTTTATTCCCCATTATTTGTGGCCTTATATTATTTGGTACAGACCATAGGTGGTTGGACCTAATTACTTGATGTGGGACTTTATCAGTCGGTCTAGGTGGGAGAGCCTACTAGCCTTTTTAATGTTAATCCCATATTGGTAGTTAGTGTTGTGTGAATTTTGAGGATGAAAAATGAGAGGGGTTGGATGAGTAATGAGGGCATCTTGGTTAATGGAGAACATTTGTATGTTTTGACTATATTAGTGGTGCATAATGAGTGAAACCTAGTTTTAGGTTTAAGAACATTGATTCCATATTTTTTAAGGAATAGAACCTGAGTTCGAGTGGTTTAACCTTCTGGTTAGTTTTTAGAGGCCCTTTTCGGATTCATAAAATTGGTAGTGTATGTTCTGACTAGTTTTCCTAGTGGGTATGATACAGATAATAAGAACAATTTGAGTTTATGAAAAATTGGTTTTATGCTCATGCATCTGGTTTTGGGGGAGAACGTGCATGCGAGTTTTATGTTGGTACGAGACACAAGGAGGTGTCTTGTTTTCCTGAAATTGGAATTTATTAGTGTGTTTATGTTTTATTACTGCTTAAGGGTAGGACTAGTTAGGTTACTAAAGTAGGTTTATCTAGATGCATCTCTAGGAATGCAGTGATAGTACACCTTTACTTAGTGAAACGTTTTAATAATGCTCAAGTATTGATTGGTCATGTAAATGGTTTTGTCTTGTGAGTTTTTTTGGTTTTGGAAATATCTGAGGATTCTCTATACTATATGATATTTAAATGTTGGATATACATGGAAATTGAAAGGGGATAAATAGATAGGGTTTCTTAAAGAATGACTCATTATCTTCAATATCAGGTTTTGTGGTGAGGTCACACAAGAGCGTGAGTGACAGTTAAGAGTTAATGGAATCTTGGATGCATGAACAGATAGTCATGCTTTATATCATTTGGTTTATGGATCATTCATTATGGGATTTTATTTCTGTGGTTCTTGGGTGGAGTTGGCACCCATGAGATGGTGTGATTGTGATGATATGCTTTCAGCCAGGGAGGGTATGCACCTGTAGATAGAGGATATGATGTAAATGGATGAGTGGTATTGGTTTTTATTGAAATCATATTATAATTTTATTGGTTAGTTATTATGATTTCCAATATTTTGAAATCTCCTTGGCTATTCTAAGAGAGCTATGGCTATATACATAGCTTCCATACTGCCTTTTGGTTGGATATGGGTCCTATTGGAGGATACACTCATGGAGCAGTGAATGTATATTCAAATGGTGTGAAGTGCGTCATCGACTGTTGTATTGTGGGGTCCATAGGATGGACTGGATGTTGAAAAATACCATGATTTCCACTCTTGGATTCCTAAAATGGGTAGTAGATAATGTTTTTTTGGTATCATAGGAGAGGGAGAGATGACTATGTCTAATTCTTGGATTAAAAGTGGTTAGAGTGTGGACTGTGGTTGTTGGGGTTGTTTGGTTGATTCAGTAATGATGAATCTTTTATTTTGGGGAGTTATCTTTCAGTTGCGGAGATATGACCCTTTTGTTGGATAGTTCATGGGTCTATAGTGTTGACCATTAATCAATCATGGCAGCACTATGATGCTAGTGAAGGACTGTTAGGTTACATTCTCAGAATTATGTATGGAATTCGAATGGGGGATCAATGGTGATGGAAGATAATTGTGATCATTGTATTCTATCGCATGGTGGTTCTAGAAAGTAGTATGGGTGTGGACACCAGTGGAAATTATTGGGTTGTTATGGAATTCCTCTGAGTGTTAGGAAATTGTGATCAGGTGAGTTGTAAAAGAGATGAATGTTGGAGCTAGGTACTTTGGAAATGAGTTGTCCAAGGATACTCTAGATGGGTTTTTTCATACAATGTGGGTGAGGAAGGATTCAGGATACATCCGGTGTTTCATGTTAGAATAGAAGGTGTTTTAGGGTTTGAGTTGGACTTTTGATGAAAATCATGTATGATCTTAGTTTTTTCGTGGATGATGGGTATGCATATGATTTATTTTTTATTTGATAATGAATATGATTTCTAAATTTGAATGGAATTATCATGTGTTTGGTGTGAAATAGGATGGGAGTCATTATTGGTATGTTTTGAGAGTGCATGTTTAGATCTAGTTTGGATTTCATTATGTCATGGGTGTTAATTACAAGAAGTTGATGGATATACGATGATGCTTATGGTGTGACCACCCTAGATCAAGGAAATCTTTGGTAATGTTCTAATCAGTATTTTAGATGGATGGTCTTGGGTAAGCATCATTATGGTGTTTTGGTTTGGTAACACGTGTTATCTTAGACTTTTGGCTAGTTGAGGTCCTTGAATAGGAGGTTTGGCCTCTATAGTGTTTTAGGCTATCAATAGGTGGGTGAGGATGTTTCATAAAATGTGGTTAAAAATGTGTATCAAGTGGTGTAGATTTATTACCACAGATACTTCTTGGTGATGTGAAGTATTATGGCTGGGAGGATGTATGATCTTGTTCCTGGATGAATTGAATATTTATGAGGGAATTAGAATTTATGTTACTAAATGAGTCATATATTGAATTATGAATCATATTGTTTGATAGTTAGAATGGATTAAAGTGTTGTTTTAGTTTGAGGTATATTAAATAGAGGTTTCCCATGTGTTCAGAACCATGTGAGGCTGGGGAAATTATGATACCTAGAGAATGATCTATGCATGATTTTAGTGAAACCGTGTTCCTTTTTGCAGAGGGTTGGTAGTGATGATGTTACAGTTGGCACCCCATTTCTAAATTAATGCATCACAATCATGTGAATCTAGGGTGTTGGAAATTTGGTGTGCATATGGTTTGACAAACCATGTGGAAAATTCCTACAAGTGGCGGCCTTTGACAGAGCCAACCACACAGTTTGGAAAACCATGTGGACGGACCATGAAGCTTCCCAAATTTCATTAAAAAGGGAGATTCAACAAAATTTTCCCATCATATTTTTAAAACTATCCACGAAAATTCTTCCCCATTCCAGGAAAACGAATAGGGATTTCCCAAACCCCTTCTCACTCCAACCTGATTTTGGGGTGTTTCAATGGTGACTTCTTGGAGTTTGAGGTGATTTATCCACCTCCAACGGGTTCCTTTCTTCTTTTTCTTGTTTCTAACTAATTTTTGGGATCTTTAATTTTGGTTTTATAGAATTTAACACCATATCATTATGGAATCATCTATTTCTCTGGTGTATTTTGGTTTTATTTTATATTAGATACCCCATGAACGATTCAATACATTGTTGTGTTGCGTTTCATCAAGGAAAGTGATTGTAATGAATTTTCATAGGTCTTAACTAAATATTTAATTTAATTAGTTTTTAAATTGGTATCACCTCATAGTTATTTGTCTTGGAATGTGGTTGGGGTCAGGACACCTATCTTCGGTGAGTGGTTGGATATATTTTCAGTGCAACACAATTACCCAGTGTGTTTTTTGGCAATATGCCATGTTGGGTTTTGGTTAATAAATTAATTTAAATTGTTATAATTAATTAATGGTTTTTTGTATGTCTAGTTCTTGGGTGATTATAATGGGTTTTTTGGGTGATGATGGGTTTTAATGATGTTTGAATGGAATTTGACAGGGTCACCGTACATTAGTTTTTTTATGAAAAGCAAATCTAATGAGGTAGGAGGTCTGAAAGATTTCCCCATAATCATATTCATTGTTAAAAATTTGAATTGCAGTACATGACTTACAACCCAATTGTGATATTCTTACTATCAAGATTTTAGAATTTGGTTTTTTCTTTAGAGTGATACCATAGACCTCCACATATCCCAATGGATCTGGGGTGTTGTGTGACTGGGCATGTAGACACCAATGTGGTGTTCCAACCTTCGGAGTGGAATGTTTTGTGTGTTAATTATTTAGGAAAATGATAAATATTATTTATAAATGGTTTATATTTATACCTTGGGTTTTAACTCAGTTATGGATCTCAATGGGGTAATGATATATTTTGAAATGACTCTTGATTGAAATGAGGTTTTTACCAGAATATGATTTTAATGGGTTTAAAATTGATTTCAAATGTTGATTTTAAATGGGTATTTTGTGTCACATTTGAGGAAAATGTTTTTATTATCCTTTTTATGGGTTTTAGGGAATATTAGTTCACATACCTTGTTTGATTTTTTGAAGAGTAAGACCCATGTTTTGAGGGGTGGATTCCTTGTGTCTTACCAAGATGTTTTCCTCGTTTATGACATCTAAAAAGGGATTTGATTTTTATTTGGGAATGTATGATTTATAGGTTTATTGGGACCATGGAAATTGTTATGATTTATAAAGGATGCAATTTTCTAATTATGAATTTGGTTTTATGTGAGGAAAGAATATATTATGGTAATTTTGAACAAGAAGGTACAAATTAAAAATTGATTGGTTTTGGATTATCAGGCCTGACATGCTAAATCCTGGTTAGATTCATGAACTAATGATCCACATTTGACAACTGATTACTAATGGTTTTGGTATGTTGAACTAATACTCATCTTCCTGGTATTGGGTGGGCAACACTGATGGTCTAGGAACCTCGGTGAATAATATTTATTCAAGTGGAGGGCTGACGCTCCTGAACCCAAGGGCATGGACATGGGATTCCATATCAAGGTTGGGATGGTCAGACATGGAATTATGATCCCTGTTTGGATTCATCGAATGAATATATGTGTTTTACAACACAATACCTAATGGTTGGGATAGTTGAGCATAGATTCTGAGTACCTATTGGATTCATGGATTAATGCTCAATGTCTTCCAAGTTGTGACCTAGTTGTTGGGATATCCAGACCTGGAGTACAAAATCCTGGTTGGATATTTGGATTGAGGCTCCTTGTGTGACAACCAGTGACCCTTGTAACATATGTCTCTGATGACAGGCTATGGATGAGGCAGTTTTGATGGAAATGGGTTACATTTAAAATAAATAATAAAAGTAATCAATTCAGCTTTGTTAAATAATGAAACCTACTTAATTTAACTTCTTGTCTATAGATATTCCTTTTAATGAATGCACTTTTATACTAACTGATATTTATTTATACATCGTTGGTGGTGGCTTACTATGTTTTACTCACACCATGCTCATGCCTCAATTTCACTTGGGTACCAAACCATCTCTCATATGTTCATTATAAGCACAAGTTTTGAATGATTCCCATGATGAGTATTGTTGGTCAAGAATGATTTCTCGAGTGGAATCAGAAGGATTTTGGGTGTCTCTCAGTGGTGATGTGAAGCCTTCTTATAGTTTATTTAATTTTGGACATTATGTATCAGGCCCAGTGTGTGGTTGGTAGTATGTATGATATTAATGTTAAGTCTCTTTATTGTATTTTATTTTTTACATCATGTATAAGTTTTAATTCAATTATTCATTCCACATAGTCTAATGTGTATTATATTTTTTTATTCTCTTATTTTTATGAGCTCTGATATGGAGGTATAGTCACATCACAATTCTATTTTATACAACTACTTCTAGTTAGAAACCTCTTACATAAGAGGAGGTGTGCTTGAGGTCATATAACAAACTGGCCCGAGGAACCAGTTTAGTGGAACCTGGGCTAGGATGTTACACATGATGTGGTTATTTTCAATAAAACCTTTTACTCCATTACTCATGGACTGTCAATATTATTTGTCCCCAACTTCAATCCATATTCTATCATTTTAAAAAGTATATTGATAGAACCATGAGATAGTGTTTTGTTAACCACAACATGTTTGACACTCCATTTTATATCTAGATAAAATTGTGAGAAACAAATACCAAAATCACCTAAAAATTGTCACTTTTATTTAGATAACAACATCCACAATGTATTTGTTCACTTTTCCATGGTATATAGAATTTTTTTCAAATTCTATTCAGAACTAAGATCCTAAAAATTGTAATACCCTAGAATGATAAAGGGTTAAATTACTAATTGATATGAATCATTTCATCTAGGCGCACATTTCAATTCGAGAGCCTAACTGATTTGAACACCATAGAAAATCGTTCTTGGCCTGGAGTAGTGATTCAGATGGGCGTCCTTATGGTGTGTATCCAAAGGTGTGTGCGAGTGTGGAAAAAGGACACTAAAATAAAAAAATATTGACTTATAGGGACAGTCAGTAGTGAGGTGACCTATTAGGGCATGAGGGTGGGGACCACTTGTCTGTGGGGGAAATAGATGGTATTCAGTGGGACAGAACCCGAAGACCATGTTAGGGAAGGGTGTTTGTGTTGTTAGCGAGGAAATGTTGTTTCATTGGAATCTGAGTTGGAACACAACCTTAAGGGCGGTAGCATTGCCTGGGATGATATATAAGGTCCACAATGAGGACATTGTAATGGGGGTGGGGGGGGGGGGGTGAATGTAACAAACTATAATGATAATGTTTGAAATTTCTAATTGATATGATTCATGTAAACAAGGTGAACCTTTTTTTCTAGATCCTACATACTCAAAAGAAAATTTGTTGTCTTTCGAGGAAAATAATTAGTCATATGAAGTGCTCGAGCATGTGGGTGGGAACTAGGGTAGGGACCACATGTTTTCAATGTAACTGGTGGTACCTGGTGTCTCAGAACCCGATGATAATGTTAGGGTGTGGTGCATGTGCTGTCAGTAGGTCCTAGTTGTTAGATTAATAGATTATATGATTCATGTCAAAATGGTGATCCTTTATTTTCATGTTGGGGTGTGGGTGAATGTAACACCATATATTGATAAAGGGTCAAATGAAAAAATTATAAGATTCATGTCAATATGGTGCACATTTCTTTTCAAGGGCCTACCTAATTAGAACTCTATAGTTAAGTGTTCTTGGCGTCAAATAGTGATAAGGATGGGTGACCTTCTAGGATGTTTCTTTATGTGTGTGTGGGTGAGGAAAAATAACAATGTATAGAACATGTTTCGGAATGTGGGGGGAATCATGAGATAGATGGACCATTTTGGAATTTGGGTGGGCCCCATGGTGGGGACCATATCTCAATGAGGCAACAATTGGTACATTGTGGACCCAAATCTGATGACCATGTTAGAGCAGGGTGTCTATGCTGTCAGTGGGGACCATTTTTTAAATGACTAAATGATATTACTCATGTCGATAAGGTGAACCATTATTTTTTAAGGGTTTTCCTAATTAGAAATCCACATTTAATTCCATTTTCAGGAAACCTCATTACACCATTCTTATTTTATAAATTATGTCACATTTTTTGTATATCTTTTTAATGCTCATTAATAAACAATGAGATATACCTAAGCATGTTTTAATCCATCACCAAATTTTATAATTATATATATTAACCCTATGGATCACTTAAGTTGCTCGAATATTTCATAAACCCTAAAATAATGGAAACACATCATGGTGTAGTTTTTTTATTTCATCCATGAATCAACTAAAGTTTCTCCAAAAATCCTTCAAGATTTATATAACTGTAAATAGTGAATAATTATTTATTAAATATGTAATTTATATAATTACACACTATATATGTTAATGAAAAAATCAAAAACTGTCTAGGATTTTTTTAACTATGACAGTGAAAAACAAATCCAGTACAATACTATTTCTTGGAATCAATGGTATATATTTTAATACATTTTTTGATCACATTATAAGAAAACTAAGAAATATATAATTTAATTTTTATTTTGTATCTATAAATTAAAATATTTAATATTTTATACACAAAAAATATTTGTATGACGAGAATAATGTCACAAGGATATTCTATTTATATTTTTTACTTTTATTAATGATCATTTTAGAAATGTGTGGGAATATGTTTTAAACACTAAAACTCACATGATAAATGTTTTCAAGAATTTTTATCTGAATGTTGATAGAGAAATAAATGAACAATTAAAATGGGTTAGTGTTAATAATAGAGATGATAAATGTGGTACATTTAATGAATAACACATGAGTTTTATCATCAATATGAAAAATAAAATACCAAAGGTGACTCAACATAATGGTATTGTAAATAGGATGTTGTAACACATAATGGAGAGACTCAAGTGGATTATTTCAATTGAAAATTTTCTAAATTACATTTGGAGGGACAATGAAGTATTTCGTTGACCTTATCATCAATTCTCCACTAGTTCCAGGGAACTATGACATATTAGAAATAATTTGGAAATATAATGATATTTCATATAAGAACATTAGAGTCATTGGTTATAAGGAATTTCTTCACATACTGAAACTCATGATGGAGATTTTCGATGCAAAAGGAAATAAGTATATCTTTTAGCGATATCCTCATTAATTATTTTTCTTTAGACATTTGGATTTATTCAAAATAAAGATTATCAAAATAGGATATGTGATTCTTCTTAAAGATCTTCCTTTTGAAGACTTTGAGGATCCCAAGAAGATAAAATATAAAAAAATTATAGTTTAAATTTAATAGGGTCACCATTATCAATTATTAATATTGGGGGATGTATTTTAGAAGCTGAATATAGATCCAAACTAGGTAATATATCTCAATCTGATGATATGTATCTAATATATTATAATATAAAATGATACCATCATAATAACTGTTAAAGATTTCAACTAGAGAATGATAATCAATTCATAGATACTCACCACATGAATATATGATTCTTAATAATAGGGGATAACCTAGATGTTATGAGGATGAAATTAGAAAGAATAAAAATATGGAATAATGAAAATCTAGCTAACAAATAATGAGATCCTTACTTAAGAAATGTATATTTGACCTAGAGAAGTTACCAAATGGAAAAAATAAACTACATAACAACTGGATGTAGAGAATCAAATGTGAAAATAGTAGTTGAAATCCATTATATAGTTCAAATATGGATTTGAAGTGATTTTGACAATATAAAAGTTTTAAATTCAATGAAACGTTACTCATAAGGTAAAAATGAATTCTATCAAAACAATTCTATGATCAATGGCATGAAACTATATAGAGGTGAAGTACCAAGATATAAGAAAAACATTCATATATTATGATCTTGAAAAAGAGGTAGACATGTAATATTTTGAATATTTTTAGGTGAAAGGTAAACAAACATGGTATGTACAGTTTGGAAAACAATATATGGACTAAAATAAGCATTTAGAAAATGCTGTAATAATTTTTATTAATTTATGGATTTAAATTATTATAAAAGAATGATTATTGATCAATGTAATTTCATAAAATGGTTTTATATTGATGATATCATTTTTATATTTATTTATTGAAAATATATAGTGATTATTGGCAGAGATATAACCATGACTAATAGGCTGTAGAATATGTTTAAAAAATAATTTAAAATGAAGAACATAGGTTTGGATACTCAGATTTATTGAATGAAAATTACCTATGATCATAAAAAACACATGATTTATTTACCATAAGAATAAATTATTTATAGGGTTATTAAATGATTCAACATGAAAAATATAAATAGTTTATTGATCCTATTATAAGATACTTTGTACCCAAAAAAGTAAGTACCATTCAAATATAGAGAACAAAAGTATAATGTATAAAATACATTATAAACTAGTAGTTTTATGCCTCGTGTATGATATATTATGAACCAGAAAAGATATTTATCAAATTGATAGCATTGTTATTTTGTTTTTATCAAATCCTAGAAAGAAACGTTAAATATAAGTCAAATATATATCATGGTTTCTCTATGGTACATTCAGTCATTGTTATTGTTTTCAAATTTCGAAATCAATTCGGTTTGGATATACATGTGTAAATACAAATAGATATAGAGATATAATAAAATATTTATTTGGATACATGATATCATTTTTGAGGGGAGATGTTTTAAAGAAGTCAAAACTATAGAAATTTGTTTCCATTAATTCCATTGAAGAATAGTACATCATAATTGTTGATGTTTTTATGAAGATTTGATGAATAGATCTGATTTCATAGGTGTAGGGAAAAACAAATAGAACTATATTATGTATTGTGACATCCATAGTCTTATTTATATATATAGAAACAGAATATTTCACTTATGTTCCAAACACATCAAAAATTAATGTTAATATATATTAAATTGGTTAGAAGTAAAACTATTCAAAATTTAGAAAATATTGACAATGGGTAACTTGGAAGATGTACTGACAAAGGTTCTATTGAATGACAATCATAATGATAACAAGGAGAGTACCAACCTAGCTTGTACCAAAAATTTATTTTGAAGTGGATTTTTTTATTAAAATACTAATTTAGAAAGTAAATTAGATAAAAATATATTTAATATAGGTATGATGTATTATATTTGTAACCAATAATGTAGAAGATTCCTTGGTTGGAAATGAATTCATATAACTAGTGGCATCGGTGGGATAATTTTATATGGATATATGAAAAACCAATGAATGATATTATTCATTTACCTTTAGAAGCAAATAAAATACCATGAATGAATTGTAAAATATTTGTGTGTATGAAATAATGACTATATGGAGACGATATATGAAATATTCATCCCATTTATCTCATATATGTAGTTACATTGATGAACCATGTAATGTCGTGTGTTGTTTACGTATTATATTAATATTCAACGGTATAAATTCAGTTGTTTATGTGTTCTTCGGCCCCAATTTTTTCATCTTCTAATCATATATTACCAATATCATGTTTTTAATATTGGAACAACCCAAGAACCCCTTTATGTTCCTATACTATATGGATATATGATATAATACCAAGTATTTCAATATAATTTTTGATACTGAAAAATGTTTTTTTAGGAGAGATATATTACAAAATTATTGTAATAGATATTGTGGTAGAAGAATATAGAAAGTTGATAAAGTGGAAACAGAATCCCATGTAGATATTTATGGGATTTTTTGGGGATTAAGTCTTATTGAGTAAGTAAAACTAGCGATGGACAGCTCCGGTGAATCCATTAAAGCTTTAGTTAAGAGCGATTTGGATGGAGGAAAACTATCATATTTCCTTGGGGGATGGAACTAGAGATCTGATTACTATTGATATTGATGTAGGATAAGAAATTATTATATATATGGATCATTCAATTCATGTATATAATACATCCCCAAAAATAGTTTTTTCATGGATGTGAGATGGCTAAAATTCATCAATATAAACCGATGAAACTAGTTCTTAGAAATATTCATGAATCATTGGACAAAAAGTGAGGGGAATTGATCCAATAGTTTTCCATAGAGATATATGATACTGAGTTTTATTATTTGAAACTAGTTAGAACACTCAATATCATCTACAACCATATTATAGAGGTGTTTTTGTAAAATATTGTGTAATATGATAGCCACCAAGAGCATTATTCCATATGGTATTCCACCAATTCTGTTGTTGATACCAAGGTGTGAATGCATGAGGCTGGTCTAGTTCTTGATATATAGTGATATTTATAATAGAATAACTCTTTTATGCCAATTTATTATATATATAAAAATAATTACAATATAATTCTTAGGGTGTTAATTATTACATGGTTTTCATACCCATACATTGGACAGAATCATGCATTGTGAAATGACTACTCTATTTTATATATAATATCAATTTAATGTTATTGAAAAAATGTTTATATACAAAGTACTAATAAAAAAATATTTAGAGTAATAAAACTGCATTATTAATTAGAAATATTGTATCCATATTGTATAGATAGTGAAAAAACATTAGCACTTATAGTCATTATTGTTTTTGGAAATATGACTATTATTTTCACGAATTAGATTAAACTTTAAAATTTGGGTGTATTTTTTTTGTATTAACATCACTAGTGTTTCATTTATTATTATATTTATCTTATTTAAGTTTATATATTGTTTATTATATTGAAATAATTTTTTTTATAATTTTTGAACATTATATATGTTGATAGGTTTGTCAATGCAGTATGTAAAATAATTATATTTTATAGAAAAAAATATTTTCTTTCATAAAATAAATATGATTCAATATCATAAAATAATGAAATAATTATTTAATAATATAATTTTCTTTATAAAATTTTATATGAAATTACCTTTATTCTTGATGTTATATATTCTTCTATATGTAATCATGTTCTATTATTATTTTTTCTTTATTATATATTAAAGTACCCTAATTTACCTTCTTTTATTCATATTTAAATAGAAACTATATATAGGAAAATGAATCAAATTTGGAAATCTCATCCTCGGTCAAGGATAGGAGGAGTCAGAAATAGGTTTGGAATAATGAAATATATCTCATACACATCATTTTATATCATTTTTCAAAAATATAGATATGATAATTGACTACAATAAATATATATGGACAATCTCTTTTAGAAATTAGTTATATAATAAAATATAGTTAGATAAAAAATGCATTAATTTAATTCTATTTTCATTGTATTATTATTGATCAAAATGAACACCAATAACTTCTTGGGATACCCCAAAGTCATTTATAATATAACATGTGTACTAAAATACCTAGAAAGAGGACTAAAAAAAGATAATCATATTGTTGAGATATCATGAGAGTCAGAAATCATAACTTGGATTTTATAATATATAGACAAAAAACTCAGACATAGAATCATGGAATAGAATACTAGATATCAAATGAGATTGGAAATCATGTGATTCATTATAAAATTGAATAAAAATAAAACATTTCATTATAAAAATTATTTGAGGATCTATAACAAGGAATCACAATATAATTTGTTAGGACCACCTGTAACATCCCATGATTCCAACCAATTGGAACATTCAAAGGAATATGGGTTTTTAATTTCGTGGATGGGAAAAATTGAAAATGGAACATCAGGGCATAATTATGGGAGTTGGAACACTCTAATCTATTTTTATGGATGAGTCTTAAGGTATGAAAGGTATATCAAGAATTATAATGAGTTTTAGGAGTGTTGATGTTTGAAATCATAGTTTTTGGAAAGGAAAGTAAGGCACTCGATTAGAGCATAACTACTAAAATCTATGCACCTCAACTGTGAGTCCCTATAGGGGTGATGTGTTTTTTTAAAAAATTCACTTGAGGTATAAGGAATATTAAAAAAATATGTATTATATTGTAGAGGTTATGTTCATGGCTTGCCCATGGTTTTTCTAAACATGTGATTGGGGTTAGACATTAGGAAGTGGCACCACACGGGATATGAAGAGTTTTTATAACCTTGTTCCAAACCATGTGAGGTAGTGTGCATTTGGACAATGGGTGTTCATGGTTGGTGTAAGATAAAAAACTATATGAAAAAACAATGATCCCCATTAAATACTGAGAAATGATGGTTTATTCCTATTTTATTTTAACCTTTATCCCACATTTTCCACTCCATCAAATGCACAACCACCAAGCTATTGGAGCTCCCCCCTCCACCTCTTCTAGGATTTTTTTTTCATATATCTTCCCTTTGAGAATTGAATAAATATATTTTTGGTCAGGTTAGATAAAAATCAGTTAGTATCTCAATCCTCTATAATCCTTTATCGATTTTCCTTTTTGTGTAGCTTGATATTTTCATGCGAGGTCATATGACATATTCTTAGGGTAATTGTATGATACTTAATTTTACCTCACGTTGAAACAAATAAAAGGCTGATATTTTTTAGGGAATATTTCATGGTATATGGTTCATGGTCTGTTACTTTTCCCTAAATATATTTCATGTTTATAAAGTGTCTTCGTTATGCCACAAACCATACTTTTAGTGCATTTATTGTAAAATGTGAAATACCTTAAGTTAAATTATTATATCATTATTATGTTGTTCCATTGAACATTTTATATGGTTTAAGGATTCTAAACCCTACCTAAACTATAAGGCCCCAGCCTTAAAACATACTTAAAATTGAATTAAATGAATAATTCACATTGAGGATCTTTTCAGGTTTAGAGTTTTAGAGAATTAGGACATAACTATTACATCTCAAAAGATTACAAAGTAGTCTCTTCTACTAAATTTCCATAAAATAAAAAAAATTCTTAAAAAGAAACATGTCTAGTTTCATGTTTTAGGTAGAATGACTTTCCCTTGATCCCATCCTTGACCCTATTCCATGCTAAGTCCTGTGAAAAACATTTCAAAAACTTGGGATGAGCATAAAAACTCAGTAAGGTATTCACAAAGAATAAAAACTGTTAGTTTATCAAAACAAATAGTAAACCATGTATACATTATCAAGGTAATACTTGTCACCTTTATGAAGTAGTAAATACTCTTCACTGAATAAAATATCATTACTTACCTTTTTGTAACCAAAGTATTACCATAAAACCCATATAAAGAACACATAACATATATAAAGGTAACTTGGGACATAAGCATACTTAAGTGGAATAACCATACGGTCGACTCCCACACATATCACTAAATGGAATAGCCATACGGCCAATTTCCATACATACTTAATGGAATAGCCCTACGGCCGACTTCCATACCCAATGCATTGGAGGTTATAACGTAACCACCCGTCCTGGTATTCACGGCACCACCCGTCATATGGTTTATAACGTAACCACCCGTTAAAATGTCCAAGTAGCAATATAAAATCATAAAACATAAAACCAATAAAAAGGAATGATAACATTTCCAAAATAAATATATTGACATAATATAATCCTTTTTCAAAACCATTTTCAATACCAAAATACATAAAAGAGTATATGGTATTTATTTTATTCTAAAAACATTACGGCTTGTTGAGAAAGCCAAAGACCAAATAATACTCGCGGTGGCGGAAAAGGTCTTTATCGCCGAGTACATTAAAAGAAACATTCCTTTTTGTCATTTTTTAAAACGCTTCGTAGAAAAAGATTCCTTTTGTATAAAGCTAAAAGTCAAGGGGGTTTATATACCGTATAAAAGAATGTTGTGTATAAAATGAAATATGCCTCAATGAAAGGAGATTGAGACGAAGTCCCTTACAAAGATAATTTTTTAAAATGAAATAGATATATTATGTGTATTCACTATAAGTAAAAATAAATAAAGTACAAATACAAGATACAACATAATAATATAATGACATAATTTGAAAGTAGGAGATTAACCCAAAGAATGGAAATTGGGCTAAGATGTTCCCTTACCTCGTATCCGACTTGACTCGATCGTTCTTTAACGTCCTGAATAATAAACTTGAGTTAATTTATACTTGATTGAGAACCTTTTTAAAGTTAATTATACCTTTTATATCACTTATTTCCACGTTATAAACATTATTTAACCATTTAAGTTAATAATGTTTGTTTTTTCGATATTTGGTTCTTAAGTCGAAAGTGGACTTCTTACAATTACATGTTGTTCGTGTGGTCAAAGGTTCTTTATATCCAGAATGAAATTCATGATTTGGATATCATATATATCATATATATCAAAAATATACATGTATTTATAATATTACATAATCATTTAGAGGTAAGAAATGAAATGCACCGTTCATGGAGACGGTAAGCCGTACGTACGCATGAACGCTACTTTCATTTCTTTTTCATATTAATGGAATTAAAACTAAATGAGAGGTATGTATATTTTAATTCCAGAATTATATTCATCATTTAGATATATCATTAATTATATATATCCATTTTATACATGTACTTTTAATAGTACATTACATTTGGGGATAAGAAATGAAATGCACCGTTCATGGAGACGGTAAGCCGTACGTACGCATGAACGCTACTTTCATTTCTATCTCATAATTTAATGGAAAGAAATAATAATGATATAGAGGTATATTATAATTCCAGTATAACATTATATATAATAACTTTAAATCCATCCTTTACACGCCCCACATATGGCATTAATGAATCACATCACTTTGAGGGGGCGGTAGTCCAGACTTCCTTAAATGAAGATATCGTGTTTACCCATAATGGAAACCATAAAGGTATTCCCAAAATGAAAAATACAGAAGCATAAAGAAAAAATAAACATATTATATATCATATATAAAAATAGTTACATCATAATGGCCACCTTTGAAGGTGTTAAATGAGTATTGAACAATCATCATTTCGGGAGGCAGAATTTCGCCATCCACGGAAACCGTATGTTCTTTAACCATTTGATGTAGTTGTGTGAGAGTGTAGCTCGAATAAATCTTATAACAACATCCTAGTATATTTAAGATACTGGTGTTGTTACAAAAGAAGTAAATAAAAATAGTTTAGAGGGATGGAGAAGCAAAATAAAACAAATGAACAAGAGAGAATGAATTACATTTAAAAGTGTAACTCCTTTTGATTTGAGCCTAAAGGCTTCCTTTGAAAGGATTCTGCCCAAAGGGAATCCTATGGGATGAGGAGAGGGATGTGGAGAGAGTAAATGGGCAGGGGTTGGCCGAGCCAAAGGCTTGAGGAGTGTGTGAAATGAGGTAGAGGTGGGGGCCTTTTATAAGAGGATAGGAGGGGCACTTTTGGAAAGTAATGAAATATTACTTTATTTGAAAATGTGTTTCGGTTTTAAAAGGTCCCACATTGCTATAATTCGTGGATAAGGTTATAAAGGTTCAAAATCCACCCATACAATAAGTTTTGGACATCTGTAGTTCATATATTTTACATTATCTTTCCATTTTATTTAAATCGTCAAATAATGATGTCATCGCTGCATCATTATTATTTCATAAATAATTTAATTTATTTAATGTCTAAAAATTATAAAAAAATTACTATGATGTAGGAAATCTTTTTATCTTTCCAATTACTATTTATAATCAAAAATCAGATCTTTATAACCCCATGTAAAAATTGTTTTTGGAAAACATATTTTGTTTGTGTCATTTTTACTTTAACATTTAATAAAAAGTTATTTATGTCATTTCCCAACCAAAGTGGCTCCATGGGGTCCCCAAGTTGGCCCATGGCTTGTATTGGACGGACATGACTCACCCAATAGGTGTAGGACAAGTGTCATGGTGTTTTCACATTCTTATAATATCATTTTTACCTTAAATGACACTAATTACCTCTAATCGCGATTAATGAAAAAAAGTTACTATTCACCAAAAAATTATTTTTAATCCCATTGAACCACATTTTACATAAAAATGACAACCATGTATGTCGGATTTTCAAAATTCAATACACATTAGTGGTAACCTTTCATTTAACTGAAAAATCAGTTTGCTTGATTACCACTCAGTGGTTTCACTATTCATCAAAAATTGGAGTTTTTCAGAAAAATACCAAAAATTCACCCTAAGCTATATTTGATATTCCGATTTCAAAAATGAAGTCTATTTTACAAAATTCAAATCATATAAGTCACATTAATTAATTTAATAATTAATTCCCGCTGCCAGAGCAAATAGCATGTTTTTACAAAACAATAAGTATTAAAAGATTGACACCAATTTAAGTCTAATTTCAAAGTGAAATTGATTCCAATGACCACCATTGGATAAAATGGTAAAAATATTTTCTAATTTCACTTTAAAACCAATTCAAAAGATAATCTAATCATATAAATAAATTAGATTAAAAAGAGGTTTTGAATTAAAATACAATATTTTACACTATTCATTAAAAAAATTAACTTTATCAGAAAGGTACCAAAAATTTACACAAAGTAAATTTTGATGTCCCGATTCTAAAGAAGAGTTATATTTGGTCCAATAGAATTTATAAGATCGATCAAAACTATATTTAATGACGGTTCTCCGTCAAAAGGTGATAAGTGGACCTTCCATGAAAATTAGGGTATAAATGCCTAAAATTGAATTCTTTCCGTATTTTAATCCTCTATCCTTTATTGGATAAATGTAAAAACATTTAAAAACATATATAATCATATTTTAGTTATTTCTATCCATTCCCGCCATTACAACGGCTACATGTTAACTACCATTTGAAATAATATTATTTTATTATTAGAGTGCAACGTAAGATTTCAATGAAACTCTTTGTTGCGTATCGGGTACACTATCGAACATAACAACCCCTTTAAAGTAAAATTAATATTTAATTCATAAATATTCATAAATATGAAAATTATTTATTCCTTATTTACCTGGGATGTTACATCCTTCCCCCCTTTTGGGAATTGCGTCCTCGCAATTTTAAAATTGGGCTTGGAAACTTCATTGAAAGCCCCACATCGGAAATGGAGTAAATTAAACTATCACTTTAAAAGAAAGAAAGGGGAGTATAGAGGTCACCCGAGTTAACCCATACTAGGATTCCACGTAAGAAAACATGGACATGGAGGGTAAAACCAAGGGTTATGTTCCGAGGGAGAGTGATAGAAAACATGTTTAGGAGAAAGTTAACCACAAGAAAATCACAAACTTGTGATGGGTTAAACGTTATTTGATTCCCCAGTAGGAAAAGTTAATAGACAACATTTTTCTTTTAGGTTACTTTTCATTGAGGAATTTATTTTTGATCTTAAGGAAACATACTTAATTGTCATGTTGACTTTCAACTCTTTCTAGGTTTCTTACACAAACTCATAATAGCATACCTTGATCATGATGTCCACTCGGTTTCATCGTCATCTTGTTCACGTAGGTAGAAGTCCCATGCATTACAAAAATGATTTAGAGATCCTTAAAAATCATTTGCTTCCTCCATCCAAATACACCTCGTATAACATGGGTCATATGGGTGTTCACAGAAAAACAGTTTTGGAAAATAATCATGGATGACATATAATTCCAAAACATCTGATAAAACATGATTTCTATAAAATAGTCAGACCGAAATTGAGTTGAAACTTTCTATTATTGGTCCTTTTAAAATACCATAAGTATGTGATGTGAGGCTATATTGTAAAAGCAAATATAAATAGGTTGCGCAAGGGTCTCCTTCCTCATCAGCCTTTTTAAAATCATAATATGCTTCAAATTCTTGTGATAAGGTAAAATATTTGAAAATACCTTGATAATATTTACCTTTCTTGAAAATATGAGAATATTGTGAAAATAATATTTGTCTAAAAACAACCCATGATCCATGATGATAACGAGGTATAGAGGAGGTGTTTGATATCTCAAACAACTGCTTGCAAGTGAGTTGTATGCTAGAAAAAGTTTCACAATCATCCGAAGATGACTTTGCAATAATTTTTGCAAGCATGCCATCAGGAAGAGATAGTAATATCATTTGAGATCCTTCTCTTTCCATTCATAACCGACTTTACTTGACCTGAAAAAATGTTATAAAACAAGGATTTAACTGAAATAATAGATATAGGGACTAATCATGTGTCTCACAAGAACTCCTAATCCCTAAAGTTGTCTAAACCAACCTTTGATACCAACTATAAGGCCTCAGCATTAAACCTTACTTAAAATTGAATTAAATGAATAATTCACATTGAGGATCTTTTCAGGTTTAGAGTTTTAGAGAATTAGGACATAACTATTACATCTCAAAAGATTAAAAAGTAGTCTCTTCTACTAAATTTCCATAAAATAAAAAAAATTCTTAAAAAGAAACATGTATAGTTTCATGATTTAGGTATCATGACTTTCCCTTGATCCCATCCTTGACCCTATTCCATGCTAAGTCCTGTGAAAAACATTTCAAAATCTTGGGATGAGCATAAAAACTCAGTAAGGGATACACAAAGAATAAAAACTGTTAGTTTATCAAAACAAATAGTAAACCATGTATACTTTATCAAGGTAATAATTTTCACTTTTATGAAGTAGTAAAAACTCTTCACTGAATAAAATATCATTACTTACCTTTTTGTAACCAAAGTATTACCATAAAACCCATATAAATAACACATAACATATATAAAGGTAACTTGGGACATAAACATACTTAAGTGGAATAACCATACGGTCGACTCCCACACATATCACTTAATGGAATATCCATATGGCCAATTTCCATACATACTTAATGTAATAGCCCTACGGCCGACTTCCATACCCAATGCATTGGAGGTTATAACGTAACGACCCGTCCTGGTATTCACGGCACCACCCGTCATATGGTTTATAACGTAACCACCCGTTAAAATGTCCAAGTACCAGTATAAAATCATAAAACATAAAACCAATAAAAAGGAATGATAACATTTCCACAATAAATATATTGACATAATAGAATCCTTTTTCAAAACCATTTTCAATACCAAAATACATAAAAGAGTATATGGTATTTATTTTATTCTAAAAACATTACGGCTTGTTGAGAAAGCCAAAGACCAAATAATACTCGCAGTGGCGGAAAAGGTCTTTGTCGCCGAGTACGTTAAAAGAAACATTCCTTTTTGTCGTTTTATAAAACTCTTCGTAGAAAAATATTCCTTTTGTATAAAGGTAAAAGTCAAAGGGGTTTATATACCGTATAAAAGAAAGTTGTGTATAAAACGAAATACGCCTCAATGAAAGGAGATTGAGACGAAGTCCCTTACAAAGATAATTTTTTAAAATGAAATAGATATATTATGTGTATTCACTATAAGTACACATAAATAAAGTACAAATACAAGATACAACATAATAATGTAATGACATAATTTGAAAGTAGGAGATTAACCCAAAAAATGGAAATTGGGTTAAGAAGTTCCCTTACCTCGTATCCGACTTGACTCGATCGTTCTTTAACGTCCTGAATAATAAACTTGAGTTAATTTCTACTTGATTGAGAACCTTTTTAAAGTTAATTATACATTTTATATCACTTATTTCCATGTTATAAACATTATTTAACCATTTAAGTTAATAATGTTTGTTTTGTTGATATTTGGTTCTTAAGTCGAAAGTGGACTTCTTACAATTACATGTTGTTCGTGTGGTAAAAGGTTCTTTATATCCAGAATGAAATTCTTGATTTGGATATCATATATATCATATATATCCAGCATATACATGTATTTATAATATTACATAATCATTTAGAGGTAAGAAATGAAATGCACCTTTCATGGAGATGGTAAGTCGTACGTACGCATGAACGCTACTTTCATTTCTTTGTCATATTAATGGAATTAAAACTAAATGAGAGGTATGTATATTTTAATTCCAGAATTATATTCATCATTTAGATATATCATTAATTATATATATCCATTATATACATGTACTTTTAATAGTATATTACATTTGGGGATAAGAAATGAAATGCACCATTCATGGAGACGGTAAGCCGTACGTACGCATGAACGCTACTTTCATTTATATCTCATACTTTAATGGAAAGAAATAATAATGATATAGAGGTATATTATAATTCCAATATAACATTATATATAATAACTTTAAATCCATCCTTTACACGTACCACATATGGCATTAACGAATCACATCACTTTGAGGGGGCGGTAGTCCGCACTTCCTTAAATGAAGATATCGTGTTTACCCATAATGGAAACCATAAAGGTATGCCCAAAATGAAAAATACAGAAGCTTAAAGAAACAATAAACATATTATATATCATATATAAAAATAGTGACATCATAATGGCCAACTTTGAAGGTGTTAAATGAGTATTGAACAATCATCGTTTCGGGAGGCAGAATTTCGCCATCCACGGAAACCGTATGTTCTTTAAACATTTGATGTAGTTGTGTGAGAGTGTAGCTCGAATAAATATTATAACAACATCCTAGTATATTGAATATACTGGTGTTGTTACAAAATAAGTAAATAAAAAGATTTTATAGGGTTGGAGAAGCAAAATAAAACAATTGAACAAGAGAGAATGAATTACCTTAAAAAGTGTAACTCCTTTTGATTAGAGCCTAAAGGATTCCTTTGAAAGGATTCTGCCCAAAGGGAATCCTCTGGGATGAGGAGAGGGATGTGTAGAGAGTAAATGGTCAGGGGTTGTCCGAGTCAAAGGCTTGAGGAGTGTTTGAAATGAGGTATAGGTGGGGGCCTTTTATAAGAGGAGAGGAGGGGCACTTTTGGAAAGTAAAGAAATATTACTTTATTTGAAATTGTGTTTCGGTTTTAAAAGGTCCCACATTGATATAATTCGTGGATAAGGTTATAAAGGTTCGAAATCCACCCATCCAATAAGTTTTGGACATGTGTAGTTCATATATTTTACATTATCTTTCCATTTTATTTAAATCGTCAAATAATGATGTCATCGCTGCATCATTATTATGTCATAAATAATTTAATTTATTTAATGTCTAAAAATAATAAAAAAATTACTATGATGTAGGAAATATTTTTATATTTCCAATGAATATTTATAATCAAAAATCTGATCTTTATAACCCCATGTAAAAATTGTTTTTATAAAAAATATTTTGTTTGTGTCATTTTTACTTTAACATTTAATAAAAAAGTTATTTATGTCATTTCCCAACCAAAGTGGCTCCATGGGGTCCCCAAGTTGGCCCATGGCTTGTCGTGGTCGGCCATGACTCACCCAATAGGTGTAGGACAAGTGTCATGGTGTTTTCACATTCTTATAATATCATTTTTACCTTAAATGACACTAATTACCTCTAATCGCGATTAATGAAAAAAAGTTACTATTTACCAAAAAATTATTTTCATCCCATTGAACCACATTTTACATACTAATGACAACCATGTATGTCTGATTTTCAAAATTCAATACACATTAGTGGTAAACTTTCATTTAACTGAAAAATCAGTTTGCTTGATTACCACTTAGTGGTTTCACTATTCATCAAAAATTGGAGTTTTTCAGAAAAATACCAAAAATTCACCCTAAGCTATATTTGATATTCCGAATTCAAAAATGAAGTCTATTTTACAAAATTCAAATCATATATGTCACATTAATTAATTTAATAATTAATTCCCGCTGCCAGAGCAAATAGCGTGTTTTTACAAAACAATAAGTATTAAAAGATTGACACCAGTTTAAGTCTAATTTCAAAGTGAAATTGATTCCAATGAACACCATTGGATAAAATGGTAAACATATTTTCTAATTTCACTTTAAAACCAATTCAAAAGATAATATAATCATATAAATAAATTAGATTAAAAAGAGGTTTTGAATTAAAATACAACATTTTACACTATTCATTAAAAAAAATTAACTTTATCAGAAAGGTACCAAAAATTTACACAAAGTAAATTTTGATGTCCCGATTCTAAAGAAGAGTTATATTTGGTCCAATATAATTTATAAGATCGATCAAAACTATATTTAATGACGGTTCTCTGTCAAAAGGTGATAAGTGGACCTTCCGTGAAAATTAGGGTATAAATGCCTAAAATTGAATTCTTTCCGTATTTTAATCCTCTATCCTTTATTTGATAAATGTAAAAACATTTAAAAACATATATAATCATATTTTAGTTATTTCTATCCATTCCCGCCATTACAACGGCTACATGTTAACTACTATTTGAAATAATATTATTTTATTATTAGAGTGCAACGTAAGATTTCAATGAAACTCTTTGTTGCGTATCAGGTACACTATCGAACATAGCAACCCCTTTAAAGTAAAATTAATATTTAATTCGTAAATATTCATAAATATGAAAATTATTTATTCCTTATTTACCTGGGATGTTACATAAACCACCACTAAATGTGGGATAAATTGAATTACAATAGTTATCATAATTTCCCGGAGACTAATCCACCCATTTGGGTGTATTTATTATATGATCGTGACCCCTATGTCTTACTTAGATAATTAAATAATTGTTGAGGTTTGTTGATATTTCCACCTATCAGTGGAAGTTGTAATTTACTTAAATTAATCAATAAATGGTTATATACTATATATTGACCCGTTATTCCATTAAAAAACAATTTTTAGTGGAATTAATTGATTTTATTTAGGTATTGATTATTTAATTGAATCACGAAAGATGGTGTATAGGAATGGTTACCTCCTTGGACCTTCGGTCATTAAAAGTGATATGTGAAATGAAATTTTTTAAATTTCAAAATGATTTTGAATACACGACTTTTCTAGTTTCTTAATGGAAATTCTTAAATTTTTTAATGTATATGAATTGAAAGACCATGTCAGTCGAGGATTATTTAATTATCAAGTATTCTTATAACTACTAGTATTATGAATATTATACCACTATTTTTGTTATGCCTTATAGGTACATGGATTGATTACAAGGAAATAATTGGATGGTCTCATAGATAAAAGGGAATTATATACGCCTTTAGAAATATTTAGGTTCCTTTAGTGGGATTCCATGTACATGATCAAAGGTTCAATGAAAGAAGTTACACCTTGAGAGTGATACACATGTTCCTTCTATTGAATTACTTGGATGGGGTTATAGGTTAGATGATATCATGAAATTACATTTGTGATAATTGGTTTACTTGTGTGGAATTCCTCAGAAGGGTTCATAGGTTAAATGAATTATGTTACACCTTGAGTGATACCTAGATTCCACACATGGAATGTCTAATAAATCTGACACAGATACCCTCTTAAATAGGAACCTGACCCAAACCATCACATACTTGAATTTCATTCCTAATCCCCACAAAATGTATACTAGCCCTCGAGTATCAATAATATCCATAATGAATAATTTATCCCATCCTGAAGCTAATGACATGACATATATATATATAGACACACAGAATAGGAAGAAAAAAAGTTAGTAAAACAAAATAATTATATGTCATATAAAAAATGGAATAGGAAAAGTGATACAACACATAGGTAACTAAAAAATCTATAGGACACAAGTGCTATAACAAAGGAAAACCAGAAAAGAAACCACTACTCCATGTGATATCAGGGGAAAAATACCACCAGCTCACCCAAAACTATATAAATATTGTAAACAAAAACCATGCCTCCCCATTATGATAACTTTCCCTTCCATGTATTGAAATACATAAGAAGGTCTACAAGGTGCTGGCGGGGTGTCCAGAGTGATAGATAAAAATTCATAGTAGGACCCCACAAATGTGTACCATATAAATCCTCTATATAGAAATTGATACTATATAAAATTCAAATAAAATAAGGACCACTAATCAAAAAATAGTTTTTATATCAAAATCATGGTAAATAAATACCCATTTTAACATAATTACAAATAATCTAGGGAAAATAACTTCAATTAATATCTCATATGTAAAATTAATCAAATAAAATCATGTATCACATATCATATCAAATACAAATATGTCCACAATGAAAACATGTAACATCACACTCTGGATCACAATAAGTCAAGATATCTAGAACAATAATAACAAATCATAGACATTCACAAACATCTATTATCTAAACATATATATCTAATCTTGAGACCAGAGGAACACACCAGCATGTGAACATCCTAATAAGTCTAAAAATTCCCATGAACAAAAGGCCTAGAGAGAATAGGAACACCCCAAGAGTGTACCCCCAAAAGTATTAATGAATTATGCATGTTACTACACCTTAAAACTAAGTACCCACATCTTTCCATGTGATACATTTTATAATCCATTTAGTCATATAAATTCATTGAAAACCATTTCATAAATCCATTTCAAAGTGCTTTGAAAATACATTTTAATTTAAAAAAACAAGGGTAATACCAAATTTTCTCAAAAACCCATTTCTATACACATAATTCAATCATTCCAGTTAATTTATAAAACAATTTATAAAAAACATAACAATTTAATTCTTAAAACAATGGATATATATAAAACCACATACCAAAAACTCAGGTCACACTTACCCCCAATGAGATCCCTCAATAGAGAAGAATGAAAAGACAACAATGGAGGCCCTAGAACCAATCCAAACATATCAAAATCAATTCAATAAGAAAAAAGATATGAAAATAATATAACAGAACACATACCTCAAGAAACATTCATGTTCCACCAAAACCAACACAAATGTAATCTTCTAGAGTAAGATCGTAGAATAGATCTCGAAGGGATAAATATAAACAACACCCAAGGCCCAATGGATCTGAAAACAAAACACAACGACGCTTTTGTGCCCAAAAATAATGAAGAAGAAGAAAGATCACATACCTAAAGAGTTGTAGTGGATCCCCGATAAAGATAACTCACTAAACAAAATGGTCAATAAGTAGTAGAGATCCAAAAAATAGAATGGAAGAGCTCCCATGATTCAAGAGAGAAGGATACAGACTAAAAATAAAACCATGCATGTAGTGTGGTTAAAACTGAAAATACAAAAACATTAATGACAAGAATACCTTTCACAACATGAATTCCTCGATTTCTAAGATATACTGAAAAAAAATTCACCCTATATAAAAAATTACCCTGATCTACCTTTACATGACATGAACCAACATCATGACATGTAAAAATGTCATGCTCTGAACCAGTTCATGACATCAAACTGACATCAGATTAAAATCATCTAACTAGTTCATGATTTGAATCCATTCATTAGGAATATTTGGTAGAAACACTTTGAAAAATCCCCCAAGGTTAACCTAATACCTAGTGGAAATTTACTTAATCCCTTTCATATTTATACCCATACTCTGTTAATTCAAAAAACATACATCCCAAACATTATATCATTTATCCAGTAAAGGATCTCTGTCTGTGAAAGTACCAAAACACTCCATAATAAAGAAGGACAAGAAAAATGGGATGATAAATACCTGAAATATTGTAATGAGATTTTATATAATTCCTTATATGGGATTATAAGCTTAGTGGAAATATATTATTATTGATTTCTATGTAGATCACCCTCAATTGTTAAACCCCTTATGTTAGGAAACATGTATAACTCAATATGATTATCTTAATACATGAATTAAAATGTCATATTACTTGGATCAGAGGTCATTATATAATATGTAAAATGCACAAAGACATTCTAGCTTAGGATAAAGCAGGTAGAGTCATCCTGGTGTCCCATGAGGAACTCTATCCAATAGGTTCATCATTTATTTTACTATCATAATTATTATTTTCCCCAAAGTGGTCATTATATATTCATAATGTATATTTTTATTAGATGAATTTAGTAGTGTCCTATTGAGTTCTTCTCACACCCTATTCAAGCCGATGTTTTTTACTCGAGATGTCTTTTAGAGTTAGAGTCTTTTATTTATTTAGTCTTTTTATGTATATCCCTACTCTATACCTTATCTTCTATATGTTCACTGCTTTGTATTTATGGAATACGATGGTCATACATGGTTATATATTTGGCACCAGAAAATTATAAATTATTATATCTTCCACTATCTATATTATGAACTTATTCATACACAATTTTAGTACTCACCTAGATGGAATATTCTCCCCATTGTACCTCAATTAAACCCTATATGCTAGTCATTAGTCTCTAGTGTATATGGAGGTATGGTTGAGGTCATGTGGCCACCAAGTCATGTTATTTATGATTGAACTGGGCCCACAATTTCACAAAGTGTTATCAATGGTTTATGTTTCTTTTTCTATCATATTACTATTTTGGTAACCGATATACATGGGTATAAGAATGTGTTGACACATGGTAAATAACTCATGACTAGGAATAGTGAACCCATACATGAGGTAAAGATCAAGTTTCCATGGATGTGAATATTTTTCAATGTCATCCATTATTATGGTCGATTATTATTTCACCTTGACTGGATTTTGTATTTTAACTAATTATTGATTTATGAAATTTAACTCTTAGCCTGGAATGTTAATAGGTGAGTTGTGTTCATACATCATTTGAGGCATGGGAGGTGATGATCAAGGGTTTTCTGAATCAGGTAGTAATCCTAGTATAAAATGAAACCCCTGGGTTAATGGGTAGTCATTCAGTAAGTTGGAACTTTTTATGATATGAGTATTATAGATGCCTGAATTTTGAGAGATTGACATGCCCAGGGAATATCCAGCCGCTTATTTACTCACGTGTACTTTCATATTTTATTAATAGATGAATCATAGGGTCATCATCTAAGTGATATATTTATTGGGTAATACGTCTCTAGTTTGATCTATTTATAGGCTATCATGTGCCATAAATGCATAGTTCCATTGTAATTGTGAATTAAAATAAAATTTGTGCACTTGTTGCATTGTTTTGATATTGAGGTAGTGTTCAATATTACACATGGTTACCATCGAGTTAGGGATTGACACATTAAACCATATATTTTTTTAAATAAGTTCATGTGACCACTTGAGATGGTTTATTTATTGAATAACTATAAAATGGCTCTTGGGTTCATGAAGGATACGTGTATGGTACATCAATGGATTAGAGAGGCTGGAGTGTTAATAGCTATTGTGAGAACCATAGACTAAATCAATTAGTATAAGGATATCTTACCCTATATATAATGTTGAAATTGTAAAAAAGATCAAGCGTTATTAAAAAAATGGATTAATTTAGTTTTTTATTTTATGCATGATGTTGATGAATTGCAAGAATGTGGCTTGGGAGCAGAAACACACAATAAAATAAGGACAATATTGCTCTAGTGCACTTGTTTGTGGCTGGTTTTTCTCTCTAATTTTATTGGTGTGTGGTATGTGTGTCCTTGACCACATCCATGGACTATGTTCAATGGTAGTGGATTTTGTTTCATGTGATGATATTTTTAGTAATGTGATGACTAGGACACTGATAATGTGGGGGCATCATGTTGATTTTTTGAATGATGTCCTTCAGAGTAGAGGGAATTTGACCATAGAGGACTATTTGTAAAATATTTAGAATAAAATTTAGTAGCTGATGAACTGGTAAATTAATTTTTTATTGTTTAATAGGTTTCATCTAGTTTTAGACACATGTATAACTTTGAATCGATTTGGGATGCTAGTTTCATGATTAAGGTTCATAAGATAACAATGAGTGTTACAGGTATGTAGCATGTTTTTTTGTAAGGAAACATGATATCGAGGTAGTTGGTTGAGTACCCGACCATTAATGAACACTTAGTGTCTAGCTTAGTCCTCATTGGTTATGTGTGAGCAATCATGGGTAATCTTTGGATCTATGGTAATGTGATCGAATCATAAAATAATATTCCGTCCAATGAGCTTGACATACATTAAATAGGTCAAATGGTAATAGTTTAACTGGAGTTCATATATAAAAAAAGTGATAGTAATAAAATTCCACCTTTAGTATATCAAGTTATGTATGAAAGAAAACAATTTCGGGCATGAAGCCTACAATTGTTTCTGTAAGTTCATAATAATAGTTTCTAGATTGCTACTAGGTGGATGACTGTTGTTAGACCGAGACATTAACTTTCACTAGATGTGGGGTCAGAAGTTGGTTAAAGGAAATTATATCCTTGATTTACTTGGTCATGTCTTGGGGAGAGTTATACAATCATATCAATGGAATGTTTGTATAATCCTAGTCTATATATGACAATGGATAATAACATTATATCATCCTAAGAATGATTAGAGAGTGTCAATTGAACACTAATCTATCTAAGTATATTTTATGGTCTGATGAAATGAATCCTTAAGAGTTTCTCTCAATGATAAATATCAACTAATACATAAGGTTTGGATTAAACCATTGTTTGTTTCAGGGTGGAGACCCATGCTCAAAGATGAAATCTGGAGAGCACCATGTGAACTATTCTTTGGAAGTGGGAACAGATGATGGGTGATGTTTACATTAGTAACATGGAATTAGTAGGATATTAGTCCTTCCAATCATTATTTTTTTGGAATGTATGGGTAATGGTTTTTTCTAATCAGGGAATCTATTTTTGGTTTGATGATGAGGACGTTTATAAGCTGGGGAGTGAGAAATCAGTCACTCGTGGGTGACCCTCACGTGATATGGGTTTTGGGAGCTTGATTCCTGTTTTGTGATGAAATATTTGTATCGTTAATGTTTTTGGACAAATGGAATAATGTATGACTATATTTCGTGTTGAATTTTTAGTATAGTTTTCTATATAGTCTTCGGTGAAGTCTGAGTATGTGAATTATGCTTGAAATAGCTTATGAATTTCCAGTGGTGTGGGATTGATAATGAACTGTTGTTCTTGTTGTGGAATAGAAATTGAATGAATAGATAATAGTTTGGCTGGGGAATGTTATTGGAAGTCGATTGTGATATTTGGTGATAATACATGATGATATCTCATATTTACTTTAATTAGAGGCATAATGATTAGGTTTTGTGGATGTGTTTTCTCTTGAAGTTGAGCATTATTAGAAGTAGTCCCCCAAAGGTGGTTCAAATTGCATTATATCATGTAGTTGAATGAATTTGGTGAAGAACTACATCCAATATTCTTGATTGGATGAGGTGTGTTCAATGAAAATGTCAGTGGGGGATTTTACAGGAAAATCAGTAACAACCTGGTTATGTTCGGTTGATTGGAATTTGACCATTTCGATCAAAGAGATGACCATAGCCCATGTCCTCGTGTGTGATCAAGTGTAAGAAGTTGCTAATCATGCTGAGAAAATAATTTGTGTTTTGAGGTTGTGATTCAATATGTAATTCCAATGGTGGGAGTACAATTACTCCGAATTTGATTTTGAAGGTTGGAACATATCATGGGGAGTTCCATAGGCCGGTTACTAAAATAGAGGGAGATGTTATCATGTTTCGGGCTAGACGATCTTGGTATGTTCCATATTAATGCTACATTACTAGTTGTGAGAATTTTCTTGGGTTTTATCATTTTAATAAACATATGATTTAAGTGGTTCATTGAGACACGTTGGGTGTTGCAAATACAACAAAACTATTTAAATGGGAAATATCTACCCAAGTAGGTCGGGTGTTATTTCTGATGTCCAAGAGGGATTCATAGTTATAATAAGCTATAAGATGTGGATGTTATAATATCCCATTTTTTGAACATGTAGGAATTTTTAATGGAAATTTAGTTTTTCATTTGGTGGACAATAAAATTTTCAAACTGAATATTGGAGTGTAATTTAGATTGTAGGGACACTCTAATGTGTTGTTTTCATGTGTTTTTAATACAATAGAGGTTTCTCAAGAATCCAGATGAGTTTAATGAGCATCAAGATTTGAAATAGGAGTTTTTGAAAATGAATTTGAGGCTCAGAGTTAGTGATTAATTAGTGAATACCGTGAACCTCAATTGGGCATCCCTATAGGAGTGTCACATGGTTTGTCAAACCATGAACCTAAGGTCGCATGACTATGATAAAATTTTCATTAAATTGTATAGGTAATGTGCATAGCTTATGAAAGGATTTAAAACTATGTTCCTAGACATGCATGAGTGGATAATTTTGGAAGTAGAACCACATAGGTTGTGCATGGTTTGTCTAATCATGTGTTTATCGATCCAAGTCCATGTGACTTTGGGTAGTGGATGCACACTGTTATCACATGATCAGCCAAACCATTTGAAAAAACTATATGAAACTTTAAAAAGTGTCAAATGATTACTTTAACATACATTATTTTATCTTATAACCCTCCTCTTATCATCCCTAAAATGAACAACCACACAGTTGTGGGATCTCCCCTCTCATCATCCTTTAGGCATTGATAAATCTCCTCCACCCGAGCTCCAAATCAATTTTTGCAGTCATGTTGGACTGACCTTGTTTAGTCTCTCAATTAAATTTATATTTTCTCTATTTGCTTTCCATATTAGAAGATATTTTGATGTGAGATCATATGCCCTATTTTCAGGGTGTTTGTATGATTCTTCATTTTCTCTTATTTTAACTCGAATCAAAGGCTCATATTGGATGATTGAAGTTTCCAGGGTATAAGGTAGGTGGTCTATATTCTTTCCATAAATGTATCACATGCTTATAAAGTATTTCCATTGTGGGTAAAGCTATAATATCCTCACGTTTCACCTAAAATGTCAAATAACTTAAGCTAAATGATTAGATTATAATCACGAAGTTCGGTTTACCCTTTAACATGGTTGGAGATCAAAAACCATAACCCGAACTGCTAATCAAAGTCTGTTTTGATAAATTATAATCTTTATTATTATTTTATTATTACTAAACTTCCCCTTAGAGTGTATTTCTTATATACACAAGATCCCTATGTATTGATTATGTTATTAATCCACCATTGAGGTGTGTTGAGACTTCCACTAATTAGTGTAAGTTGTTATTAAATTAAATAAATCTCTAAATTTTTGAATACCATCACATGAAACATTATACAAATCATAAAATAATTGGTTAAGGGAATTTAATTTATTTTACTTGGGTATATATTAATTAAGTATGAATGATGTATTTTCATGGTTTCCTTCTTAGCCCTTTGGCCATTACAATTTAGATTTTAAATTAAATTTATGAAATTGTAAAATGATATTGAACAATTCAATTATATTGCCTCTTAATGGTAATATCTAACCGATTAAAAGTATGTGAAGTGTGACACTGTTTCACTCATCCCTTGTTTAATTATGAATTATCCTTATGGATACTAGTATTTGGAATACCATATAAGTTTTTCTGTTTCATATTGAGTAATTCATGGATTCCATACAAGGAATTCTTTAGATGGGATCATAGATAAAATAGATTTTAATATTCCTTGGGTGAAAACTAGGTTCCTTATATAGAATTCCATAGATGATATTATAGGTTAAATAAATTATGTTACACCTTGAGTGATACTTGGATTCCTTATGATAAATTCTTTATGTAGGCTCATAGGGTAAATGAAATTATGTTATTCCATGGGTAATACCTTGGTTCCTTGAATGAAATTCCATTTATGGGTTCGTAGGTTAAATTAATTATGTTACAATTTGAGTGATACATGGGTTCCATACATGGAATACATTTGATGGGATCATTTAATTTATGAAATTATATTACACTTTATTTCTAAGTGTATTACCCTTGATTACTAAATAATTAATATCTTGAAACATGTTGAACTTTATATATAAATCTTCTAGTTATGTACCTCTGGTATTGTGTATTGATATAAAATAAAAAATTCATAGAGGAATTACTTTTTGTGGATGAATCAAGTAGAGATAACAGTGTGTCTCATGTGGGAACCAAGCAGATAGGTTCATCATTTTTTGAAATGCTTAATTATTTTTACTTTCACATTGTTCTTTTTATATTCATATTATGGAATTTAATTAGACACTATTAGTGTTACCCTATTCAGTTTTAATCATACCCTATTCGAGTTGCTATTCGATACCTAGACAGACATCCTAACTAAAGGTTAAGGCATGGCTCATGGTTCTTAGTTGTTTTCTCTTATGCGTGAGTACATGGAATGGGAGTAGTGATTGAGCATGTACTCGAGCATCCTTCCAGAGTTGTAGTATTTGGTTTATTTATTTCCCGAAATTATTTCCCTATTGTCTTACTTATCTAGTGTATACTGAATTATTTCTTATTTATGGCATTGAATAGTAATACATGCTTATATATTTGTTACTGACTAGTTATCAGTTATTCTATCTTCTATTTATTATATTTTTCTCTTATTTATCCACTAGTTTAGTACTAATATAGAGGTCATAGTCTCCCACATTACCTCTATTAGACCATTCCAACTAGTCTCTAGCCTATGGTGTATGGGAAGGAGTGATTGAAATTATGTGGCCACCGAGTCAGGTTACTAATGAGTGGACTAGGATTAGAAGATCACATCTCCTCTCATTCACCAATATAATAAAATAATATAAATTGTAGTGGTTTTATGTTTTTATTTTGGAAATAGATAATAAATGTGGATTCTATAAGTACATATTAAGTTAATATATTTATCTTACAAACTATCACTAAATGTTACATTTAATGGTGGGTTTTAGATAAAAAAACCAATTTATATAATTAGAGGTAGATTCTGAAAATTTATAACTAAGTGTCCTCAAAAAACACAAATTTAAATAATTTGGGATAGTTTTTAAAAAACTTCAATATGTTTATTTTAAAAATCCCCTTCAATTTTCCATTTCTAACTTTCCTCATTTAACCTAGCCTACTTGAGACGACAATAGACGCAAACTTACTCCCTATGGTGACCACCCTCTTCCCTTCAATCTTCGGTTGTCTACCGTTTCATGAATTTCCATCACTAATACCATCACCGATTATTACCTATATCATTTTTCATATCATACCCACATCCATTGGATCATCCCTTGAGGTTTTATCATATTTTATTTTAGTATGTTTTAGGTTTTACTTATTTTAATCATGACCCCCTTCTATTAAGTTTATTTCCGACACAAAAACTCTATCTTAAAACGTTAATATTTCAAAAAATGTTATTAAAGAATTATAATTTTATGTATATTAATAAAAAAATATGGGAACCCCCATGCACATGGGTAATAATGGGTTAATCATACTTAAAAAAGTTACTTCTAATGTTATAGATTATAATTATCATTTCATTAAATAAGAGTAGTTGTCAAGGACTAAACGGTTTTCCCATATTTATCTACATTACTTTTTTTGATACTCTATTTGAAGTGTTTTACCTAAAAATTGGCATCTTATTATTATAACCCATATACCAAAATATATTCATAGTGATTAAATTATTAAAATTAAAAAACAATACTCTTATTTCTTTTAGAACATTAGGAATATTGAATTTTTATTATATTTTTATTATATTTTAACTAAAATTGTAACAATAAAAATGGTTTCATGATTAATAAACTTATTTTAATATATTTTTTTTCATTGATTCACTCATAAAATCTTAAAACCCTAATGCCATTTTTTTCACTAATTCAATGAATTTTTAAACAATAATAAATATTCATTAATTAAACTATGATTATTTTTTTCCTTATAGTATTAAAAAAAGTGTTGGATAGAAAAATGTATATTTATTGTGATGATATGATGTTATCAATAAATATTTGGTAGTTCTTGTTTAATCCTAACATCACACTAATATAATGACTATAGTTTTTATGTTTATAACCTTTGTATATTTCCACTTATGTATCTTGGTATTTATTTGGAGTTGATGCCATGTTACGAGTATTTCAGGACCCCAAATTGACATATTGAAAATATTAAATATATTAAACAATTCACATGAATATTTTTGAAAATAATGTTTTACCCTAATTATTATAAACTTTAATGGAAAATATATTACCACGGTTTGATTTAAAAGACATTGTTTACCATAGGTGTTACATATTTCTTCTAAAATATCTATTATTATGTTGATGTGAAGGAAATGGAGATGCATTAATCATATTAAATAATAAATTTATTTAATTTATTAGATTTCTAAACTTGGATGAATTTCTATTTAATACCTATTACAGATAATATCTAGAATTATCTTTATAACCCATGGATATTTAGAGGCAGAAGAGATTTCAACCTAACGAAGGACATTAAATGAATGAATGAATGAGGATCAAGGATCGATTACCCATTTTCAATGGGATTTTTTATTAATGATATAGTTCTTGGATCAGGACAAATAAGATTATGTCAAATAATTATTCATTAGTGATCAATTTAATCTTTAAGATGGACTTCATTATTTATCGATTTTCCACCATATCATTCTTGATTTATTTAATGGATTAATTTATCTATTACAAATCTTGGCATCCTAATGTATTAAGATGGCCTAGTCAATTTACAATTTTAATTTTTATTGTTAATGATAAATTATTTTTCATTCTTAGGAAGATCATTTTATGGATCCGTATCAACCTATAATGATATTTCCATTGAATTATCATTGATTTTATCCCACCTTTATTCAGGTCTGTCACCATCATCCCCATTATTGATGGATGTTTGACCATTTATAGCATGGTTTGAATTATGATCAAACCCCATGATTCGTATTGGTGTATGTGCGGATAGTCCTTATGATCATAGTGTCCATAGATTCAAAAATTTTTGGTGAAAACCAGATCCATCGATGAATATGTTTACATTTATCTAATATAGGCTGTACATGAATGGTTTTATTCAATAATGATTTCTTTCAGGGGATGAAAATTCCAAAAGAAACTTTTTGGGGAAGGTAGATCTATGATTATTGCATCCAAAGATACTATGGGAGATATTGAAGTATAAAATTTTAGAGATGATGTGATTCTACATAAAATACACATCTATATTAAAAATGATAGATGCGCACCTTGTAGTTTGAGAAACACATTCCATGTGTCTTATTTGTTAAAAATGGATAAGGTTTTTGGAAAAGTTAAATATCACATGGTCTTGTGTTGGGAACACACATCATGTGTCCCTCCCTCGGTTTTTGAGTTGTGTTCTGTGAGAACATGAACAAGACCTTGGGTGGTCCCACACATTAAGTAGATCTTAGTACATCTTGTTTACATGGGTTTTTATGAACACAATGGTGTAGAAGGAAAAGACCAGGTGGAGACTTGTGAGCATAACTCATGTACAATAAGGGACACATCATGTAATTTTACTATTCCTTTATATATTTTGCATCTTCTTCTACCAAATTCATATTTTGGCCCATGAAGATTCATTTTTGAGAATAATTCGATTTAGGACATGATGGTGGACAGAGTATCAATATTTGAGATAAAATAAATGGTTTTATGATTGAAATGCTTCTTCCAATGACACTTGGAAAATAATAAGTTTTAGGAGTGATATTGCGAGTACTGTTGAGGTTAGTACTCCCTTGGTGGTTGTTTTTACTAGGGAGTGGTTCCCCTAGGTTACATATATGGTTAGATTCAGTTCCCCCCACATTATTGGGGAATTTCTCATTAATATATTGAGTTGTTACTCCCCCATAAACGAGATCTGGTGGGGAGTGAGTACTACACCGGAGTTAGTACCCCCTATATTCAGTACCTGGTAGCAAGGTGCATGTACTCCATTCTTGTTATCATGCAGTTGTTCTGGTTCTTGGATTTGATGATGGGATATATGGAGCTATAAGAAGAACGTTAATTCTTATCTATCTTTTATGATAAACATTCCTAAATATTAAATTGGGGTTTATTTACGATAATATTGATGTTGGGTTACGTTTCCACTTTTTATCATGGGGTTTTAGTTGACTATTTATTTCAATTTTCCCCCATTTAGTTTTGAGGTCATCTTACTGGGTATGTATATACTCAACCATGCATGGGATTTTCCCACAAGGGTCGTTTCTAATGAAAATGACTTATAATTAGAGGAGGAATTTTATGAGCCAAATATAGTTGGATCATAATAGTACTCAGTGATGGTGGTAACAAATTTTTGGTTGATATTAGGGATTATGAGAAGGGCCATACTAATCATAAGTCATTAGGTTGGGATTCCATTTATTTCAGGTAGGGTGTGTGTTTTTTCACTTTTCATACAATATATGTATATATATTTTTTCCACTCAAGTATTTATATAGGATATTAAAATAATTGTTTCCACTTTGGTTAGTATAATATTTTATCCTTCATGGTTGTGATAATCATAAATGTGTGCTTGTGCATGTTTTTAGCCTATTTCCTCACATTCGTGAGATACTCATACTCGGTACTAATTTCCATCACTTGGCCTAGTAGAGGTGGGATTGGGGTGTTGCACTCAGCTTACTATTGGTTCAGGTGGGGATCCAGTGATTCATGTCATGTTTGAAAAAATGATTCCAATGGAGATGGATGTGAACAACAGTTAGAAAAACTAAAAGAAACATAAAAGTGAATATCATCATACGGTGATATGGATCTGATCAATGATCAACATTTTTAAGAATTAATAACAGAGAAGAATTGATCATTAGTAATAAAAATACAATTTGTAAATTAATAAATCCATGGGAATATGATGGGATATCAAGATTCATAAAAGAAAAATTAGTTAATGCTAGAAATCAAGAATGATAGGGTGGAAAAATATACAAATAAAAAGTTCAACCTGGTGATTAAATCGATTATGGATAATGAATGTTTCCACATCATCATCATTGGTGAGAGCTAAAAACTATTTCATAAATGAAAAATCCTATAGAATACCGATGGTAGATCATAAATGATCCATAATTATATTGTCAAAGGTGCATCACTATAGTGACTCCAATAGTTCTCAATCTCTTGAGTTATGTAGGTAATCATAGATATTGGACATCGTGGGGTTTAAATATATGTTCATCCTAGGGTCAAAATTAAATAAATTAAAATAATTATTTATTTAATTTACCTAATGCATCACCAATAACCATACATCTACCCACAACCATGTATGTACAGAACATATGTCACTACTTTGGTAAACCCCACATTATGGATCCAAATAAAATATTAGATTTCATTTTCAGGATAATGATCAATGGGGAAATCGTTATTTACAAAACGATGGGTGTGTATAGTATAATATATTTAATATATTGAATACAGGGTTCTATGAAACGAGTAACACAACACCAACCCTAAAGAAAAACTATGATATATAAAAAGAAATATTTAAAGGGAACAAACCTAAAAACAGTAGTTGTTACAACAAAGTAATATGGATTCAACTTTTAATGAATCATTCTATTTTCCATATAAATTATCATCTATCAAAATAAATGTAAAACCATTATTATTTTTTATTGATGATAATTACTAAATCATAGTGACTTCTTCATACAAAAATTATCAGTAATTTATATTATTGTGTTTAATTTCCCTAAATACACTAACTAGTCACTAAAAATATGGGAGTTTCATGATTGTCTGAAATCATCCATTATAAATGTATATATGAGGTGAAATAGAAAATAATATTATTCTAATAATTGATAAAACACTATAATTTTCACTTAGCATTATTTTTGTATAGTAGATATTATAAATGTTATTTTATATATTGGGTTTTTATAAAGAGTTGATTGTTTTATAATTGAGTATTTAAAATTACAGGAGTGAAATAACATTAATGTGTTGTTCAATATAGTAAAATATGGTTTTTTATCATGATGATAAAACACAACACATACATAAAATAGTTAATTACCATAAATATTATGTCAAATGTAATCTTTTATACCTATATAATTATATAACATAATTTATTATTTGAATATAAAATAAATTGATTATATATGGATAGTAGATGGATTACAATACCATGGAACACTCATAAGTACATTAATGACTTGGAGAAGTGTTTGGCTGTTTCAAATAGAAACAGATCTATAAATGGAAGTATAAAATGCCTATTTCATAAATATGAATTTAAAATATAATTAAAGTGAGATTATGTGTTTGAGGAGTTAATAAAAAATTTCCTCCATAATATGAATAGTGAAATTTCCTTCAATAAGTAAATGTTATAGAAATTTTTAGTAGTTATATCCACTATCAGAATGAACACATTGATTCCCTAATAGTGGGTAATTAAATCAATTTTTTTGACAAATGATGTTTTTATCATAGTAGTGCATCACCATCACCAATTAAATGCACTAGCTAATCCTCATGTTGATGGTATATATATTAATTGTGTACTAAGAGCTAGATGAGAACCAATTTAAGACGATAACATATTAAATTATAATGTCGTGGAGAGTAACAAAAGGGAAAAAATATTTGAGAAGATAAATAAATTTTATTAATTAATTAATGATGCAATATAATAACTATATAAAAGATTTATTAAGTACATTAAACTATAATTTCTAATAAATTTATACCATATCAAGGGTATATTGATATAAAATATTAAAATTCACAATTTATTTGATTTATTACATGATAATTTTGATACTCATAAGATCCATGCAATATTTCATAAGATATACATGGTAATTGATAGCATTAGAATCAAAATAAACATATGTACACATGTCCCAATGAATTTATTCTCTATTAGGGTGAAGATTCATTCAGTGTGATGAGTAAAAGATTCTTCACTACTATATTGAAGTCATCAACTCATTATTCATGTTTAAATAAACAAACATATATGAATAAATATAAACATACAACTTTTAATGAGTTTTTATGTTTTAATATTTAAGAACATGATATAAAAGTATCCTTATGTCACAAAAAATGGATGAACATATGATGTTAAATGTTATAGATAATAATGATGATGAGTTCAATTGATATCCAAGAGATAAAAATAAAATAAAATCATTGATTAGTTATATAAATATTTCTTTTCTGATCAAAGTAATATATACATTAGATTATCAAGTGACTGATTCAATCTATTTGATACATTATGTAACAGTTATAACATATGGAATGTTTTTTTTTCACACCTTATAAATTACCACTATTGATGTTCATAAAACATAATTTCTTCCAACTATCAATGATTATTCTTGGAAAACAGATGCTAGGAATAAAAAATGATGTCTATATTTATCATCTCATCATTCAAATGTAGGAGTAATGAAATGACTAGGATAAAATATAATATGAATAAATAGAAAAAGTATTTAAAATTCTTGCTTCCCTAAAGAACCAAAAAATATGTAGCCTTATCATGTCTATAACTTCGATCTTGACACTCAAGGACCACCTTATAGAAGAAAGTTATTTTTCACACACCTTCATCGATTCCTTGTGAAATATTATCTATTATGTTATAAAAATTCAGGGATCAATGGAATAATATATTTTTGGACTCTAATAGTATTACAATATAGATTATAGTTCATGTCATAATTTTCAATTATCATTATCGAATTATAAAAAAATTTAGAAAAACAGAAGTAAAATAGTTTGAACACCATGAAATACAAATACAAATCACCAATAGAAAAAAAGATAATAGTTCACAAACTTCAATATTAATAATTTAAATTTTTTACATTATAATATTATTTTTATTCACATTTTGAATAATGTGAGTGATAGTTTGCATTTTTTCATTTATTAATGAGACGTGGAAATAAAAAACATTATATAAATTATTATAGGGATATATATTAACTAAATATAAATCATGTTATATCAGGAAATGAGATTATTAATTAACTAAACATAATATTTTCTATGAAAAATTAGAAAAAATATTCTTTTATCAAATTTTAATAATATAAAAGTATGTGACAGATATTCAATTATCATTTCAATATGTATTTATTTGAATCATCATAAATTACATAGATTGAAAATTAATGATTCATGTATATTATTGGACATATTTTTATCTTTGGATGGTATAGAATCCCTTTCCCTTTAAAACATATTATAACAAGACTTTAACATAAATATTCAATAATTACAAACAATAGATGAAAATTCCTTGTGTCTTTAGAAAACTAAGAACATAAACCAATAACATGAAACTAAAATAAAATATCATCATTTTAAGATTTTTAGTGAGATAATAAATCCCATTGATCTCCTAAAAATTCATAACATAACTTGGGGAACACATAAAAAATTGGTGAACTAAAAATCAAAGTAAGGTAATAAAAATGATGAAAAAGCATAACATGTGACTCAGAGGCATTACATGATATCAAAAAATACAAGTCTTATTAATAATCATAGGGGAGTATAATATAAAGAACATGGTATTATAAGATTTTGGAAATAACTAAAATGTTGTAGAAACACAAAATATTAATTAAGAATAAGCTAGGCCTAACTGACAAGACAAAAATTATATATTGGTCAATGTCCCAAAGTGGATTATGTTTTCACCCTAATTCCATTCAAGATTTCTCAAGAGACAAAAGAATTTCCCAATACATTAGATAAATATCTTTGTAAAACAATATAACCAGATCATTTTTATGTGTGGAATAAAAATTAAATCATTATTAATTCATTAAAATAATAATTACCCATGTATAGAAAATGGGTTGCATAATATTGCCTTATATCAAAATCAATTTTTTTTTGTCAAAGAAGGAATTTGAGAAATGATCATAAAGGATGTTTTACCCTATAAAATGAATATATAATAAGAAAAGTATATATTTTGGAGGCATATAAACTTAATTTATAACCATTCCATATCAATAAATAGGGAGAGAAAGTGAGTTAGAGAGATAATGGTCATAACCTGATGAAAAGGCTAGTTTAGAGTGATAATTTATCGTGTGTCAGAATCATGAAATATGTTATATATATTCGATAATAATAAATCATTAATAATTATTTAATTTATTAATAATTTTTATATATATATTTTTTTATTTATTATCATGTTATATTCAACTACAAAATAATTTAGTTTCATGTCCGACATCTTGAAAATATTCCGCTCATATGTTGAAAATAACATTAATTAATTGACTAAGGTTAAAGAGATTATTATTCATTATCTACATAAAAATAATCATAAAATTATTATCATTTTCATACAATAATTATACTTTAAAAACCATGAAATATGGTTATGTAAAAAGAACGATGTTTCAATCAAGGATAGAGTAGGTCGTACGTAATCATGAGTAACATTTCCATTTTTAGACGATATTGAAGGAAATAAGGTAAGTGTTATTTTATATTTAAAAAATTAAAATTATATTATAAATATAATATTATTTATTTAAATAAATATATATATATGGTCCATTTCAAAAGGTAATAAAAAATTAATGACGTTGCTTCATGGAGGTGGTGATCTATATATATATATGAACGACATTATTATCATTAAACAAATTGAAATGTATAAAAATATATGATATATTAGTTTTACATAATGATAATATGTCATAAATATCATATTTATATATACATATATTAAATGAGTCATTATAAATATCCACGAGAGGAGACGATGAAAAAATATGGACATCCATTCACGAGGGCTTAGTCCATCGTACACATGAATGATGGTTTCAATTATAATTTGGTGGAAATTGAGATGTATATAGGTTATTAAATTAATATAATAACAGATAAGTATATGTTACATACTTATTTTATTATATCATTATGTTTTAATAATATTTCAAGAAAGTGGAAGGAGACAGAAAACAAAAATTATTGGTTTAGAGAGATCACACTTCTTCCGACAACATGTTTAGGATGACACAAAAATACATCATAGTATGGTTTTATAATAGAAAATGTTTGTAGGATGTGGTATGAATGCAAGGAATGGAATTTGGTAGGAGATATTCTGAATGAAAATTATTTTTTTATTGTGAATACAATATGATAGGAGACACCTGTTTATAATTGAGGTAAGTGGTACTGTTGTAATTTTTCAAAGCATTACCATAATGTCATGTATATTTCATGGAAAATGGATCTAAAATGGATGATAATATAATTTAGTAAGATAAGGGTCTATATAAAACCAACCATTATGATTTAATCATGTTTGGGGTCATTTTATCTCTTATATTATTAGGTAACCCAATGGTAATGTTGTTTTAACCTTAACCATAATAATTATTTTCTCTATTATTATTATTCAATATGAAAAATTTAAGTTTAACTAATTAAATAATATTAATTACATTGATTCGGAATATAAAATCCATGTTATAAAATTAAATTCATAAAAATTCAGAATTTAAATTAAAATTAAACCCACAAAACATGATGAAAGGTGATTTGTTAGAAAAATACATTTTTCAAGTAATAGATGATATTATCTCAACTCTATGACCAGAAATGATCATTATATGAATTTAAATTCATATAAATAGTTATATAATATATAAATCAAATTTAAATATTTCCTTATTATTTTAATTTTTAAATAATTAAAATCTAAAAATATTATGCATAAAAAATATAGTTATTTGAAAGTCATGTTTTTTAGGAAAAAATAAACTTATACCTTTGTCATGAAAATTGATGATTCAAGTGAAATTAATAAAAGTATTCTAAAAAATGGTTAACATTTAACTTTAATAAAAAATCCAATATATAATGGGACTTTTAGATTAGTTGATTTAATGAAAATAATTGACTATATTTGAAAAATCCACAATTTAAAGTATTCACTTAGAAATCTGTCATTTCAAAAAAACTACCAATATTCAAAACGAGGTTAATTTTTATGTACTGAATCAAAAATTGAATTTAATTTTAAATTTTCCAAAAATTCTACAAATTATTTATAATATTTTATTATAAAAATAAATAAATTTGTTTTTTTGAAGAAACATGTTTTTTTGAAGAATAAAATTCCTTTATTAAAAATTAAGTGATTATTGGGTAAAATTTAATAAATAAATTTGTATTGATTAATGATATTATATAAATTTTAAAATTTTGTTATTACTATTCATACCCATCGATTCTATGACTTATTTTTAAGTTCGAATATTATGTTATTACTTTAAAATCATGAGGTGTTACATCCTTACCCCCTTATGAAATTTAACCCATTAAATTTCATATTACATAATAAGTTAATAATAGGTTAGGATATTTCTACTTTATGTCTTCCTTGGGTTTCCATGTTTCCTCTTCATATTTATTGTTAAGACATAGTAATTTGACTAGGTGATTTGTATTTCTATGTAAAAATTTATCAATATAGTCTAAGATATTCATTGGATGATACTCATAAGAAATATAATTTTATATTTATTTGACCAATGAATTACGTATATGGGACATATTTGGTATGTACTTCTTCAAGAGGGATACATGTAATACATCATGTACTTGAGAAATGGATAGTGGGAGTGCTCATTAAAATGTCACAGCTCGGATGCGTTTGATAATCTCATAGGGGACGATATACCTGGGGCTTAACTTTCCCTTATTACAAAATCTCATTACTCTCATCCATGTATATGTGTGGTGGAACACTTTATATCCAACATTGAACTACATGTAACATTGATAATTATGTTAATTGATCACCTATCGACTCTGATCATCCATGATGTGTTTCTGAATAATACTGAACTTTTTTCCATTTCGTCAACCATTTCAAATATCAACAGTTTTCTCTCACAATATTTATCCCAATACATAGGTATTCTATATATATTCCTATAATTTTCTTTATAATGATCTATTTACATTATTCCATGAAATGTGTTATTGTATGATAACTCAACCAAAGGAAGATGTTGATCATAACTTCCGTTGAAGTTCATAAAGCATGCTCTCAACATGTATTCTAGTTTCTAACTAGTCCACTCAAATTGGCCATCAATTTTTGGGTGGTAATACATACTAATTTTTAACTAAGAATGTTGAGAATATAGGTGGCTATTCTAGATCAGGGAGGTAAATCATCGATCTCAGCCAGATACAATTGATAGTGGTGTTCCATGTAGCCTCACACCCTATCTAATTTATATCCATGAATGTTGATAACGTGAGTAGCCCTATTGAATTTCAATTAATTGAAAATTATTATTGAAATTATCAACCAAAACCCATATGGAATTATTCCATCTTGATATCTTCACAAGATTAGTGATAAAGTACATGTTGGTGTTTTCTAATTTCCATGAAGGCATGGGTAAAGGATGGATCATCCCCTTGTATTTTTTTCTTTTAGAACTAAATTTCTAATATTCTATAGAAAATTAATTTATATTCCAATATCTTATTCCACATATTGTCCCTGCAGTATTTTTCTCATATATCTTGATACATTTTTGTTCCCCCTTTGTGGACATAGAAGGCCAAGCTATGTGCATCACTCAATATTTCTATATTTATCTCATCATTTAATGGTACTAATATTCATGATAGAAATTTTACAAATCACTATTTATATGTTTTGAACATTAATTATTTATCTTTTGTTAAAAATTCAATGTTCATTTAAATTTCTTGATCATCTATTTGTGCATCCTTTAACATCTCTAGAAGGGATGATTGAGTAGTCGTTTTTGAAATGTATAATGATGTTGTTTCCTTAAAAATTAATATTCTTATTCTATGAGAGTTTATGAATATTGGAAACTTATAAATTCTCATCATTTATAATGTTAATAGATTATTTTTACATAAAGCATTTGGAACTTTTTTTCTTTCTTGGGATGGTAAAAGATTAAGAAGTCATTATTCTTAATAAGATATAACCATCTTCATTGAAGAATATTGATCCACTACTATGTGAATATCTGTTTTAGGATCATATTTTATATATATATTTCAAACTTCTCATGTTAGAGTTAATTTCACCATATTTTCAATGAAAATATCCTTTCATACAACTCTAGATCATGTGTTGGGTAGTTCTTCTCATGAATATTAATGTGCCTTGAGGAATATTCTATCACTTTTTCATTTTTTATTAGTAAATAGAATGAAACCTTTTTCAAGAATATCTATATAGCATAAAAATTTACACACTTGAGAGATGTTTGATGAATGGTGTTGGGATAAGACACTTCTTCAACTCCTTAAATATCTCTTCACATTCACTAGTACAAAACAATTCCATTCTTTCTAAGTTATCCTTGTAAGCAGGTATGAAAATAATGATTAGTGATTCAAAAATCATAAGTAATACACAAATACTGTAAATAAACTATATATCTCTATTATATATTCTGCTTTGGGACACATTTCATTATCATAGAAGGGTCCATAGATATACATTTTCTGAGGATAATGTTCCCCAATAATGATACTTCCTTCATCAAGAATTCACATTTACTTTAAATTTCATATAGATTTTCTTTTTTCAAAGTCACTATAACAATATTAAAATAATACAAATGTTCCTCCATGGTTTGGTATTATATAATAGTATCATATATAAATACTACAAAACATTTTTTGAGGTAATATATATATACTCTATTCATTATATCAATAATGATTTCTAGAGAAGTAGTGAGTTAGAGAGGAACCAATATGATCTCATAATGACCATAAATGGTTTAAAATCATTTTATTGAGAATATTTACCATTTTAACCTTTAATTGGTGATATCTGGATTGAAGGTATACCTTAATGAAATATTGAGGCCCACATAGTTGATCAGAAAAATTATCTATCTATTGTAAGGGATACTTTTTACCATGGTTTTATTGATTTTATGTTTATAAATATTGAGGCACATTAACCCACAATTATTCATGATGAAGGGGACCGGAAAACCCCATGATGAATCACTTAGGTATATAAAAACCTTCAAAAGATTCCTTATAACTTTTATTTTCCAATTATTCTAACTCAATGTTGTCCATTATATAAGGATTATTGGATATGGGAATAAATCCTTGTATATGTTTGATTGAGAAACCATTCCCTTAATCATGAGGAAGACCAGGAAACTCTTCAGAGAATGAATAAGTAAAATCCCTCACAATAGGCATGTATTCAAGAATACCTCTATACATTGGCTCGATCTATTGAGATAGTTATTATTTCTCATAAGTCAATAATATCCCCACATGAGCCGAATATTACATTGGAGTTTCACCCCCCCTTACACTTATAATGAATCTAAGGATTACTTGGGATGTGAAATGCGATATAACTATCTCAATAGTTGAGGTTATATTCATGTAATTATATATAATCTTGTCATAATATAGAATCAAACTCTACTAAATGAATTATGATGAGATTTAATGAAATATTCACCCCATAAATAATGTTTAGGAATGATTTATATACTTGGGAGGAATTTTTTTTTCATTTTACTTTCTATCAGATAGCTTTAGACCCATATTTTTAAGTGGAAGGAGAATAGTTCTTCAAAAATACATGATATATGAAAATTCATTTAACTAAAATCAAATGGTACATTCCCTATTCTTGAATGAATTACTAAAGTTCCTATCTACAAATTGTTGAAGGGATCCACATTATTAGTAGTGATAATATATTCCCTTCCTTGAAATCTAGGCCTTGGTGGTTGTTTATCTTGATTTTATCTGAAAACCATTATCTTAGGTAACTAGATTTTATAGTGACCATGTTCCTTATAGTTGAAACATTGTAAAAACTAGTTGAAAATTGATCAGATTCTTATTTTCTTTCATCACATTCATGTTTTTCCCCAACTCTCCGTGAACATTATTAGATTGATTTCTATCTATTCCACAATAGATGTGTATCCAAGTTCCCTTCAAGTGGTTTCTGGGATGATTATTCCCACACATTTGACACATGGATATTTGAGAGTGATTTCCTTCATGAGCTTTATCTATTGATCCTCACAAAGGAAACACCATTTTTTTCTTTTTTATCTCCAATACTACATGACCATAGAGACCCACCAATATTAATCTGAACATTAATGGTACAATGGAAATTTTTTTCATAGTTGTCATAGTTTGGAATCACTACTGCTTTAAGTATACTCAACTTTTTTCAACTAAAGAAATTGTTTACCTTTATTTTGTCGTTGAAGATAAATTTAAAGGATTATCATGAAAGGCTCGTAAATTTTTACTCTTGCACCTTGATAGAATCATCTTCCCTTTTCTTTAGTTTTATAAACTTACACAACATTTTAAGAATTATAGTTCAGGTAATATATATATCAAAAAATATTTTCTTTAATTCTTCACATTCCATGGAATCAATGTCCTCTTTGGACTTCATGTACTAAAAAACACCCACCACAGATCATATTCCCCTTCTAAGAGATATAAATCTAGTACAAATTTATATTATTATGACCATTGAAGGAAATAGAATATATTATCAGTAGTTTCAATTCATTTTCTCACAATTAGAGAATTAGAAGATACACTTAAGGTATGAGGTCTTTGTTATATAAAAGTCTCGTCTACAATATTCAATTTCATAGGAGGAGGGAGTTCCACATGATTCATGCTATTATTCATAACTTGTCCTCGTTGAGATATACCACCATGAACTTTTCATCTCCCACTCCCATAAGGTTTTAAATATCATTGGAGAAACCATCACTTTGCCTATCATGGGGGATGTTGGTGCGGATTCTCCTATTTCCAACCATTAACTAAAAAAAATATGAGAGTACATTAATATAAAAAATCATAACTTAAAAACAAATAATGAATAACTTATAACTGATATTTATATTTTATCTTTTGAGTTTATAGGTTTTAAACTAGTTTATTGATGGTAATGTTTCTAATTAATTTTTTAAACCTTAAATTTTTTCAAATCCTTCATAATGTGTTAAATGAAGTTTTTAATTTTCAAGACATATGCACTAGGAGTGTAAAACCAAGTGTAAAATAAGGAATATTTTCCATGAACTAGGTTATATTCATGTCCAGTCCCAATGAACCATTTTTAAATTTATTACACCTATTTAAAACTAGTATAGATCTACATAAACTTACAATAGCTAGCCAGGGATGTAATAGCTTGGAGACAAATCACTCTATACTTCACAAAAATTAAAAGTTATTTTCCTATATTTAGGATTATCCCTAGGGGTATCACTAAGGTATTATATGTATAATACCAAAAATAACTAGACTATGCTCTGATTCAATCAATAGCGAGTAATCCTTCATAAACATATTAGTACTTTATTTTAACATAAATATCTAATAAATTCATACCAAGGATCAAAATGCCATTTATCTTTATAAAACTATGTACATTAAAAAAACATGACACAAAAAAAATTCGTTATTTTAATATCCATAATGAGTTCCTAGATCCCTTTTATCTCTAAAAATTTTGTTGGATAAACTTCGGGAGTACATAAAAGAAATGGGGTGATCTAAAATCCCTTTAAAGGAAAAAACAATATGACAAATCATAAGAGGTGAGTCAAAGGAATTACATGATATCATAAAAAAAAGTCTTATAAAAATTACATATGATCATAATATAAAGAACATATTATTATAATATATTGTAAATATAAGAATTGTTTAAGTGATAAAAAAATGAAATAAGCATAATTCAAGGCTTACTGCCAATATAACATCATATAGTGGATATAGTCTCCTAGTGGATTCGGTTTAATCCCTATTACAATACGTAACATCTAATAAAAAAATATTACCCAATGAATTAGAGAAAAATTTGGATAAAACCATAATAAAATTACCATGTTTATGTGTGACACAAAAATAAATCAATTTATAAGTCATAAACATAGTAATATCCCATATGATTAAAATTGGTTGAATAATCTTGCCTCATATCATAATCAAAATATTTTATTAAATAAGGATTTCTAAAAATAACCAAAAGGAATGTATTAACCCATAAAAGGAAGGTATAATAAACTAGATATATATTTGTGATACATATAAATAGAATTTTTAATAATTACATAACATTATTGAATTTGAGAAAATGCATTTGGGAAGGAGTTGTCATAACCCGAAGAAGAGTGTTGCTTAGAGAGATCTATTACCCTGAGTTCGACTCATTAAGTTCATTTTTTATCATCCCATATAATTAAATGATTTTAATTAAATAATTCATTAATAAAATTATTCAAGATCATTATTCCTTTTTATTTATTTATTATCATTTTATATAAAATTACTTAATCATTTATTATTATATCGGACGTCTTGATGATATTCCACTCATATGTCCAAAATCACATTACTAAGTTGATCAAAGACAAATAGATTATTATTTAACCATGCTTAGAATAATTATCATGAAATAGTTATCATTTTTATACATTAATTATAATGTTAAAACTACACATGATTTATGGTTATAAAAAATGAATGCATTACCTTCATGGGGAATGTAGGTTGAACCTATTCATGAGTAATGTTTCCATTTTTAAAAAATCATGATAGGAAAAATTTAAATGTTTTATTAAATTTGTGGAATTAAAATTATCATGAATATCATATTATATCTTTAAAAACACTTATTTTCAGCGTCCATGGGGTGATTTAATAAAAAATTAATCACCTCCTTTTATAAAGGTGGTAATCCACACATACACATGAACAATGATATCATCATTAAATTAGTGGAAATGAAATAAAATATATGACATATTAATTTTATAAAATGATAAATATATCATGAATATCATATATATAATTTAAATACATCTTTATAAATAGTCTTAATATTTGATTACGAAAAATGAATTGTATCAGTTCATGAGGCAGTAGTCCACCATACACATGAACAATGGTTTTGTTTCCCTTTTGATTGAAGAGGATAAAGATGTTAATTATGAACATAATATAATAAAATATTAGTATGTATTATATACTTTTTTTATTATATAAAAATGGTGTAAAAAAATTTTATATAGGTGGAAGAAGAAAAAAAACAAATATGCTAAGTTAATAATGATACATCTTCTTCATATAACCTCTTTAGGATTGAAATAAAATACTTCCATTGAGAGTTTTATAAAAAAAAATCTATTACAGGGTAAGGGAAATAATGAATTTATTTTTTTAGGTCATATAAAAACCAGAAGGCTCCTTATGTGCGATGAAAAGTGGACAAGATGTTCCCTTTGTATAATTGATGCGAGTGAAAAAATTTTAATCATTCAATATTTTACAACAATGTCAAGTCATTTTCTCAGAAATATGGATTGAAAATGAATCATATTTGAAGTTTATATGGGTAAAGTATAAATAAAACAAAAAAAATGTAATTTTATAAAGATTGAAGGTAATTTTAACTCTTATATTTTTAGGTTATCCCCCAATAAATCAGCTTCAACCATAACCATAGAAATTAATTATTATTGGTTTTACTATTCAATATGATGAAAACATAAGTTGAAATTTTCACTTAATATTAATTATTATCATTAAAAATATTAAATAAATTTTATCAAAATTAAATTTATTAAAGTGGAAGTATTTAATATAAAATTAAAACCACAAATCACGACAAAAAGTTGTTTTTCAGAAAAATACCGTTTTCAGGAAATAAATGACATAATATTAACTCTGTGACTCTACATAATAATTATATGAATTTAAATTATTATAAATAAAAATATAATATATAATTTTTTTTTCAAAATCCTTATTTATTATGGGCTATTTTAATTAATTAAAATGGATAAACATGATGCTAAAAAACAGTTTTCAGAAAACTGTGTTTTTAAGAAAAAAAATAAACATATGCTAAAATCATGAAAATTGATGATTTAAATGATATTAATTATATTATCATATACAAAATATTTAATGTTTCAGTACAATACCAAATAAAAAATATAACGAGACTTTTAAATTACTTTATTTAATGAAAAAAATTAACATCATTTGAAAAAACTATAATGTTCACTATTCATTAAAAAATGAACTATTTCAAAAAAATCCAATGTTCCTCCCTGAGTAAATTTTGTTATGAATATTTCAAAAATGAATTTAATTTTAAAGTTTCTAAAATTTCTGATAAATAAATATATATATATTTTTCCAAAAATCAATAAAAATTGTTTTGGAATAAAAAAATGTTATTTTGAAGAATAAAATGTATTTATTTAAAATCGAATGGTTATTTCATTATAATTAAAAATATATTTTTATTTATTAAGTCCTTTTTATAAATTTCATAATGTGTTTATTCCTATACAAACCCTCCATTTCAAAAGATAGGTTATAACAATTATATTTATTTAATAATAATTCATGGTTAATTTCTGCTCGATGTTGTGTGTAATAAAAAATACAAAACATAATATTCTTCTATTAAATACTTGGGGTATTACCTAATTAAATAATATATTACCTAAAAAATTAATAATTTTTATAATATACTTATACACATTATTCATAATTCTTTATAAGAACCCCCAAAACCAATTGAATTTGTTAAACATTCCGAATGAAATGTAATGATTATTTCATAAATGGATCTTATATTTCACCCTAATTTTACACTTTTATGTTTCATTTAGATAGTAATTTTTACATTGAATATAATAATAGAGGACATGGACATTATCAATAGATATATCCTTTTGGGAGGTATTTTTTTAATTTTCAATTTATTAATGTTATATAATTTTCCAAATTAATACATATTAAGTGTATTTTTTAATTTTATACTATTATGAATTAGGTAATTAAGGGGATTCGTGTAAACTAATAGTGATCATTTATAGTAAAAAAATTAATTAATTACATGCCCAATAACCTATTATGAAAAAAAGATAAAATAATAACCAATGATAACCTCATAATCTAATATTATGTTTATAATTGATAGTGTGATTGATCAAGTTCCACCATAAACAACTAATGAGGCCATTAATCTAACAATATATACCATCAAATGGAATCAGTAAACTCTTTTAAAGACCTATTTTATATAAAGAGTGTGCTAGAAGATCCTATAAGGAAAATAAAGAATTAAGAGTGAGAGAGATATTTGGATAGTGGATAATAATATCCTATATCACTAGTGATTTGTTCCAACTACATTGCATATGAAATATGCATCAAATGAAAATACTCATTGGATTTTGAAATTTTAAAAATTGAAAAAAATATTTAAATCTCTTTTCATTAAATAATCATAATGTTGAAACTCATCCAATATTTAATTCATTTATTAACATCATATAATGATGTGTATAAAATTAATGATTAATTATAATCAAATAAGAAGAATTTTGTGAATGGTATGTCATTCAATTATATTATACACCCTGATGTGGTATTAAATATCATAACTAAATAATATCTATAATGTAGTGACCTTCACCATGTTGTGTTCTTTTTTAATAGGGAAAACATTATAAAAATTTATCACCATCATTAATGATTCCCCAAAAAAATTAAAAACATAAAATATCATTATGTATCTGGATATTCACTTTAGGATGAGGCGAGGGCGGCTCTAATTGTCTTGGAATTATGGGACCACCAACACCTTAATATTTCTACTATTGAGAAAGACTCCATGATTATTCACTATTTCCTGATTATCTTGTGTGGAATCCCTTGGAATATCATTTATACCACCCATAAATGTATGGGATCCATTTTTATAACATGGATATTAATCACAATTGTCATGAAAGTAGTAATGTTCATGAATTTATTGCAGAAAAATCCATGCCAGGTTATTCTATCACTATTTCCTCCAACATGGGTTACTTTACCTAAGAATGGTTGGACCTAGTCTGAGGGGATTCCCTCAGAGTCCATTATTTTAGACCTCTTCTATTTTTTATGTAGGTCTTGTAGCCTCATTTTTATAATAATATGAGAAAAATAATGATGTCATCTAAAATCTTGTTCTAAAATATTGTACCAAAAATAATCATCATTCCATGAATATATAAGGTACATGGAAGACCTTTTTATAATATAAAAAATTATGAGTTCCCCAATCAATAATTTTAATTAATTAGGGACCTCTAACAACACTTCAATACATATCATGCTATAAATGTGAATGGTTTGGTCAAAATCAAACTCACTCATATTTCCATATAATCTTCTTCACCATAATATGTATCATATAAATAATATGTAGGATTATACAATCCATTATATCAAGACATTGAGTGACCATTAGTCAAATAACACACCAATCTAGTATTATCAAAATCATAAATTCATGATTCTCTAAAATAGATTGACTAGTAAGAATGAAAAAATAACATGTATTTCATCCAATTAGTAGAACACGTCACATTTCACTCAACAAAGAATGGACATATACATTATTATTTTAATTAAATCATAGACATATATGTAATGACCCAGACCCTCATGACCTCGTCCTTTTCCAATTATCGGTGCGACCAATCGGTGAGACCGACCTGTGCGACCGATCGGTGAGACCGATCGGTGCGACCGATCAGTGAGACGGATCGGCGTGATGGATCGGTGAGACCGATTAGTGAGACTGATCCATGCGACCGATCGGCAAGACTGATCGGTGTCACCCATCCTTGGTGGGTGTTTCTCCTACAGCCTCTCCCGTAACCCCACTTTTAGGCCCTTTTTACTTTTTGAACTGTTTGAAGGCCATTTTAAGCCATAATTAATATCTAAATTCTAGAGAAGCCTCCCTATTAAATAATAATTAATCCAGTTGTGTGTAAACACCCAACCGTATGGGATAACGATGATTCGACTTCCAAGGCGTTCAAATTTCTTATTCCGTAATAATGGGATTTTATCTATATATCTCAGAAGAAGTTCTTCTTCCCCCCCTTCTTCCCTTCTTGTCTGACTTCTCTCTTTTTCCTTGTGTGTTTGAAGTCCTTTGTTACTGAGGTAGGTGGTGCACCTGTGTCGGTGCCCTGCAATTCGCACATCCCCTGTTCCTAGGGCGTGGAGAAAAACATCAATCGTTGATCAATCAAGTAGGGTTTCACCTTCGTCTCTCCTTTCTGTATATCATGCGGGGTAGGTATGCTTTGGTTTTTGTAGAATTGGATGAACCAAACTTTAATGAAGATAATAAATGGATTGTAAAAAATTAATGGGAGGGGTGTGATCGATGATGCTTTTTTGATGATTTCTAAATTTTGTGGGCTTACGCCTACTGAAAATCAAGGCCATTGCTGGTCTTTGTATGTGCACTAATGAACCCTTACCTCTGGTGATGTTTAAATGGCTTGTATCATGATTGTGAACCTCTTCTGTGTAAATGAATTTTGTTAATTACGTATATTTGGCTGAATAAGTTAAAGCACCAGGATCAACCCTTTCTGTGATAACCCCGGATAAATCACACCGATATTGAAATCATGGAGTGTGTTAAATCTTTTTAATCTGAAAATACCAGTAGGGGCCGACTTTGTGTTGGTGGTAGTGGTTTAGTTATTTCCTTTCGTGGGATGATTGCTGGGTTATGTGGGTGGGGATGGGATCCCTTGGGGTTATGCTTTAAGTTGTGAATTTAATGTCGGGTGGTTCCTTTGATTATATCACGAATTGGGGTGGGATCATCTATTGTTGAGAAACTGTCGGCTCCTAGAAATTAGGGGGCACGAGGTAGTGTCTCGGGGTTTCCTTTTCTTCCATTACTTCAAGGGATCTCACTAGCCCCCTTTGGTCTCAGAAGGTGTAGGTATATCTTGGGGTTTTCATTGGTTCTAGTAATTTTAGGGACACTTATCCCTCTTGTTGTTGTGACATTACAAGAGAACCATGTGTTAATGCTTAAGTTGGTGTTTGACCATACTCTTCCCTTAGATTGTGCTTTCTATTTTCCCAAGTAGGTGCAAAAACATATTTAAACATTATTACTGAACATGTAAACAAGGATGAGACAAATGGGTCTTGGTTTGGTGTGAGTTGTGACTTCAACATGGTACTAATTGTGTTATTGAGGCTGGCTGAAGAAAAACCTAAACTGGGTGAGTGCTTGCTACCTATACATATACTTGTCGTTTTTCTGTTTCTTATTCATGCCCCACCCAAGATGAGCACTTAGTGTCGAACACCCCCATTTCACGGGGGAGGGTTTTTTCCCAACACTTCTATTAGTGGCTGGTTATTAGCTCATTTCTTCTCCCTTTCCCAGATAGCCCAAGTATCTTCGGGTAGGCTGTGATGGCCTGAAGTCCATTATTAGCCCAAGAACCTTCGGGCAGGGTTGTGTGGTGGTTGGACCAGGTGTGTGCGGGTAGGTGGTTTCCCAAGTGTCTTCAGGATGAGGCCCAAGTGTCTTCGGGTGTGGCAGTGGTTGTTCTGGCCTAGGGGTTTGCAAGCATGGTTACGTGTGACAGTTGTGAAAAAGGTGTTTTCGGGTGGGGTTTGGTAGTGGGACTGCGTGAGGATATCGCCCAGGTTTGTGCGGGCGGGTGTGGCAGTGGGACTGCGGTGAGAATGGCGGGATTGTTTTGATGTGCAGGATGACTTCAATAACCAGTGGGAAAGTGGCGCGGGGTACCCAAACATCGTGTGCTTTTATTATACTTTACTTTCTTGTGTTACTTGGTGACTGTGGCTGGTGAGTGGGATGAATGAACTCCTTGATAGTGTTGGTTGTCTGCTTCTCACGGGACTTTAGTACGTATCCCCACTTGTGCACGAGAGTCTTTGGTTTTTCCCTACTGAGTATACTTATATGCTAACCCTACGTACATAAAACTGCATTCCGGTTTCCAAGAGGACTTCGGGGATCGCGCGTGACCTTTCTAGTATGGAATTTTGGGACAGTTGCTGTTGTTTCTTTTCTTTTCTTGGTATTCATTTTTCCTTTGGGGTTTTGTGACTTGTATCTTTTACCTTTGAACATGCATGTGGGAATGGTTTACTTCCAGCCATACTTGTACTTTTAGTTTTGGTGTTGTGGGATTTTCTATCTTATCTCCTGATAATATTAAAAGAAAAAGGGTAATTCCTTCCATTTAGTGTGTGATTATATACCCTTGGAGCTGGTCGCCACTCCGGGACCTATTGAAGGCGGGTTTCAGGGGTCATTATCTATCCTTAAACTTAATGAAGGAAGGGCCTGACAATCTGCTAACCCTTCCCTCCTTTTGGTGAAGGCGGGTCGTGAAAGAATGGTATCAGAGGGAAGTTGAGAGGTAGGATGGAGTATGGAGTTAGGCACAGTGAGGATTGCATGGGATGGTAGGGAAAAAGTGTTGGTGACCTTGGTGCATGAATTAGGCCAGGGAAGACCTTCTAGGACACGGGATTTTAGGGCCCCCTTGATCCAATTCAAGGACTCTGGACCAACCGAACGACCAAGAGAGGCCACAGTGATTGTAGGGTAGAGACCCTAGGAAAGGTACATGCATCATAATGACTTGTGTTCTTGTTTTTCATGGGTGGTTTGGGAATTGGAATAAATAATAAGTTTAAGAAATTTTAAGAACAATATTCTGCACTACTTGGGCTTAGGAATTCCTTGTTTACCTTGCAGCTATGGAACCTGGGAGGCGACCACGTGTGGTGCGGGCGATCGAGGCCCAGGAGACTACCTTGGCCGATTGGCAGAGAGATGATCGAGAGGAAGAGGATGACCAATGGAAGAAGAAACTTTGGGCCTTCTAGCGACAGACCCTTGAGAAGTATGAGGGCAGTACTTCTGATATGAAGATGGAGAGATGGCCAGAGGAGCTGGGCGTGGATAGTTGCACACCGCGGAGGTTGCAGTTCCAGCAGGGCTGGAGGTTGTTCGAGGTACGATTAGGTTTTTTAGCACCCTTTCTTATTCCTTGTTCGATACCGGAGCTTCGCACTCCTATTTTACACCCAGTCTAGCCCATGCCTTGGCTCTAGATGCCGAGAGACTTCCAGTACCCCTGGGGCTGAGCACACAAGTCGGAGGTCAGACCGACTTTTTATATGTTTGTCGAGGATGCAGACTGATGATATGGACACATCAGTCGGTCAAGGACTTACTACTGGTATTGATACATCCATACGATGTCATCCTAGGCATCGACCAACTGTTCTATGTGTGTGCCGTCATCGACTGCTTCCGAGGAAGGGTTGTGTTCTCAGACCTGGGTGGTCGACATGTTACTTTCACCGGTGAGCGGAGCAGTCAGAAGGGAAGCAGGAGAGAGGAACCCCTCCTCTCCTTGTTAGCTGATCTGTCATTAGAGTCAGTAGATGCTGAGATGGTGGAGGTTCCAGGAATCGTCTGAGAGTTTATAGATGTCCTTCTTGAGGAGGTAACGGGTCTACCCCCTCGACGTGATATCGAGTTTGGGATAGACTTCCTGCCTGGTGATTGTCCGATTTTGAAGGCTACTTATGGGATGGCACCTTCAGAGATAAGGGAGTTTCGGATTCAGATTGACTATATGATGAAGAGGGGGTATGTTTGACCAAGTGTGTCACCGTGGGGTGCTATAGTCTTGTTCGCAAAGAAGGAAGATGGTGGTCTCAGGTTGTGAATAGACTACAGGAGGCTGAATCAGGTGACGATCAAGAATCGCTACCCTCTTCCGAGGATATACGGTCTTTTTGACCAGCTAAAAGGCTCAGGATGGTTCTCAAAGATCGACCTACGGTTTGGATATCACCAGTTGAGGGTGAAGGAGGGAGACATCTCGAAGACGTCCATCAAGTGCAGATATGGGAACTTTGAGTTTGTAGTCATTCCTTTAAGAATTATGAATGCCCCGACTGTGTTCGTGGGGCTTATGAGCTCCATCTTCTGGGATTATCTGGATCGGTTCATAGTCCTGTTCATCGACGACATCCTGATCTATTCAAGATCAGAGGAGGACCACGTAGAGCATATGAGAATAGTTTTAGGTGTCCTCCGACAGCACCAACTCTATGGGATGTTGTCAAAATGAATGTTCTGGGTGTGAGAAGTACACTTCCTTGGGCACGTAGTGTCCGAGTAGGGGGTAGTGGTAGACCCATCATAGGATGAGGCTGTTGTTTCTTGGGGGGCACCCAAGAACGTGGCAGTGGTCCATAGTTTTCTCAGGCTAGTAGGTTACTATTGGAGGTTTGTACCCAACTTCTCTCGAGTTGCAGAACCTTTGAAAACCATGACCAAGAAGGACCAGGATTTCGTGTGGAGCGAACAGTGCGATAGAACCTTCAGTTATTTGAAGGAGAAGTTGGTTAGTTCCCCAGTGCTAAGACTACTAGAAGAAGGTGCGTCGTATGAGGTGTTCTGTGATGCTTCAGGGTAGGGCCTCAGATGTGTGTTAATGCAGCGACAAGGGGTGATCTCTTATGGGTCGAGGCAGATACACTCTCTTGAGCGTAATTATGCCACCCACGATCTGGAGCTTGCAACAGTCGTGTTCTCTCTCATGTTTTGGTGGTATTACCTCATCGGATAATACTTTGTGGTCTTCACGGATCACAAAATCTTGAGGTATATCTTCTCCCAGCGGGACCTAAACTTACGGCAGCGAAGGTGGATGGATTTCCTCCAGGATTATGATTTAGAGATTTCCTACACCTCAGGGAAAGGAAACGTGGTGGAAGATGCCTTGAGAATGAAGTTGCAGAGGAATGTGGTCCAAGAGTCGGCAGACTCTTTGAGGGAAATGGAGGAGTTGGCTGCCCTTCACCTTGATGTGAGGACGGATAGTGGTAGAGGTTGCATGTATCTGATGATAGTACAATATTATCTGCTATGTCAGGTGGAGGAGTCTCAGTGGGGAGACACAGAGTGCGAAGTGATGCATGACCGATTTGACCAGGGAAATGCTTCGGAAGGGTGGATGGAGGATGGTCAGAACGAGATGATTTTTTGAGAAAAGTTGTCTGTTCCAGAGGCGATGTGAGACCAAGTCCTTAGTGAGTTCGACAACTCACCCCAATCAGTACACCCGGGAGTTTCCAAGATGTACCAGGGTTTGAAGAGACAGTTTAGGTGGCTTGGAGTAAAGTGAGTAGTAGCAGGGTTTGTGGCCAAGTGGCTAGTGTGTCAGAAGGTGAAGGATGAACACCTTGTTCCTGGAAGGTTGTTTCAACCTTTATATGTCCCTGAGTGGAAGTGGGACGACATCTCGATGGATTTCTTCACGGGACTACCCAATGTGAAAGGAGGCTGCGACGCCATCTCGGTAGTAGTGGACCGGTTGAAGAAGTCGGATCACATCCTGACGATTAAGGAGTCGAGTGGAGTGGACGCTCTAGCACGGAAGTATGTGGACGAGGTAGTGTGATTGCATGGAGTTCCAAGTTATATAGTCTCGGACAGGGATTCACTCTTTACCTCATGAGTTCGGGGGGATTGCAGCATACTTTTGGCACCCAGCTACATCTTAGCACTACTTTCCACCCCAGACAGATGGGCCGACAGAGCGCACCATATAGACCTTGGAAGACATGTTGCGGGCATGTATTCTGGACTTTTGGGGGATCATCGGTGCTACACATGCCTCTGGTAGAGTTCGCCTACAATAATAGTCATCACTCTACTATTAGCATGGATCCATATGAAGGTCTATATGGAAGGCTGTGTCGCTCACCCGTGTGCTGGGCTGAGGTTAGGGAAGCAGGTGTTCTTGGCCCAGAGGTGGTGCAGAGCACGACAGAGAAGGTTCAGCTTATACGAGCGAAGATGAAGGTGGCTCAGGATGGGACGAAGTCATATGCCGATAATAGGAGGAGAACCTTGGTGTTCGAGGTCGAGGACCACGTATTCTTGAAGGTATCCCCTCGGCATGGGCAATGGAGGTTTGGAAGAGGAAGTAAGCTTTCTACAAGGTTCCTCGACGTGGATGCGATTAAACCCGTGCGGGCGAGTCAGTGCCACCCTAAGCGGATAGTATATTAACATGGGTGAAATGACACCCCAACCCATATGACTGGGCAGTTTGATATGGTATGTTGCTTGATCCTTGGGAGGGATGTGTTTTTTGTTAACAATGAGGTTCACTCCTAAGAGGTATCTTTCGAGGTGGTTTTTGGACCCTCTCTTTCCTTATGGGTTTTGATTCTCGAGGGCGAGAATGGTTTGAGAGGTATCTGATGTAATGACCTAGACACTCATGACCTCGTCCTTTTCGAATTATCGGTGAGACCGATCGGATAGACCGATCGGTGAGACCGATCGGCGCTGCCGATCGGCGGGACCGATCAGCGTCACCCAGCCTTGGCGGGGTTTTCTCCTCTAGCCTCCCCCGTAACCCCACTTTTAGGCCCTTTTTACTTTTTGAACCGTTTCAAGGCCGTTTTTAAGCCATAATTCATATCTAAAAATCCAGATGATCCTCCCTATTAAATAACAATTAATCCAGTCGTGTGTAACCACCCAACTGCGTGGGATAACCACAGTCCGACTTCCAAGGCGTTCAAATTTCTTATTCCATAACAACGATATTTTATCTATATATCGCAGAAGAAGTTATTCTTCCCCCCATCTTCCCTTCATGGCCGACTTCTCTCTTCTTCCTTGTGCATTTAAAGTCCTTTGTTACTGAGGCAAGTGGTGCACCTATGCCGGAGCCCTGCAAGTCGCACATCCCCTATTTCTAGGGTGTGGAGAAAAACATCGATCGATGACCAATCAGGTAGGGTTTCACCTTCATCTCTACTTTCTATGTATCATGCGGGGTGGGTATTCTTCGGTTTCTGTAGAACTGGACGAACCAAACATTAATGAAGATAATAAATGGATTTTAAAGAATGAAGGGGAGGGGTGTGATCGATGATGCATTGTTTGATGATTTTTGAATTGTACGGGCTTACGCCTACTGAAAATCAAGGCCATTGGTGGTATTTGTCTGTGCACTAAGGAACCCTTACCTTTGGTGATGTTTAAATGGATTGTATCGTGATTGTGAACCTCTGCTGTGTAAATAATTTTTTTTAATTAAGTATATTTAGATAAATATGTTAATGCACCAGGATCAACCCTTTATGTGATAACCCCGGCTAAAGCACACCGATATTGAAATCATGGAGTGTGTTAAATCTTTTTAATCTGAAAATTCCAGCATGGTCATGCTTTGTGTTGGTGGTAGTGGTTTGGTTATTTCCTTTCATGGGATGATTGCTGGGTGATGTGGGTGGGGATGGGATCCCCTGTGGTTATGCTTTCAATTGTGAATTGAAGGTCGGGTGTTTCCTTTGATTATATCACGACTTGGGGTGGGATCCTTGGTTGTTGAGAAACCGTCGGCTCCTGGAAATTGGGAGACATGAGGCAGTGTCTCGAGGTTTCCTTTTCTTCCATTACTTCGAGGGATCTCACTAGCCCCCTTTGGTCGTAGAAGGTGTAGTTATATCTTGGGGTTTTCCTTGGTTCCAGTACTTTGAGGGACCCTTATCCCTCTTGTTGTTGCGACTTTACAAGAGAGATGGGTGTGAATGCTTATGTTGGTGTTTGACCATACTCTTCCCTTGGCTTGTGCTTTCTAGTTACACAAGTAGGCTCATAAACTTATTTAAACATTATTACTGAACATCTAAACAAGTATGGGACAAATGGGTTTTGGTTTGGTGTGAGTTGTGACTTGGACATGGTACCGATTGTGTTCTTTAGGCTGGCTGAGGAAAAACCTAACCTGGGTGAGTTCTTGCTACCTATACATATACTTGTAGTTTTTGTGATTCTTATTCGTGCCCCACCCAAGTTGAGCACTTAGTGCCGAACACCCCCCATTTCAAGGGGGAGGGTGTTTTTCCCCAACACTTCTATTAGTGGATGGTTATTAGCTCCTTTCTTCTCCCTTTCCCGAATATCCCAAGTATCTTTTGGAAGGTTGGGATGGCCTAAAGTCCATTATTATCCCAAGAACCTTCAGGCAGGGTGGTGTGGTGGTTGGCCCAGGTGTGTGTAGGCAGGTGGTTTCCCACGTGTCTTCGGGATAAGAACCAGGTGTCTTCGGGCATGGTAGTAGATCTTTTAACCTAGGTGCCTTCGGGCGTGGTGGTGGTTGTTCTAGCCTAGGTGTTTGCAGGCGTGGTTACATGTGACAGTTGTGCCCCAGGTGTTTGTGGGCGGGGTTTGGCAGTGGGACTGCATGAGGATATGGCCCAGGTGTGTGCGGGCGGGTGTGGCAGTGGGACTACAGTGAGAATGGTGGGATTGGTTAGATGCGTATGATGACATCAATAACCAGTGGGAAAGTGGCGCGGGGTACCCAAACATCGATGTGATTTTATTATACTTTACTTGCTTTAATTATTTGGTGAGTGTGGCCAGTGAGTGGGAGGATGAACTCCTTGATAGTGATGGTTTTCTGCTTCTCACGGGACTTTATTACGTCTCCCCACTTGTGCACGAGAGACTTTGGTTTTTCTCTACTGAGTATACTTGTATGCTCACCCTACGTACATAAAACTGCTTTTAGGATTCCAGGAGGACTTCGGGGATCGCGCGGGACCTTACTAGGGTGGACTTTTGGGACAGTTTCTATTGTTTCTTTTCTTTTCTTGGTATTCCTTTTTTCCTTCGAGGTTTTGTGACTTGTATCTTTTACCTTTGAACATGCATGTGGTAATGGTTTACTTCCAGCCATACTTGTACTTTTAGTTTTGTTTTTTGTTGGATTTTATATCTTATCTCCCGGTCCTATTAAAAGAATAAGGGTAATGCCTTCCATTTAGTGTGTGATTCTATACCCTTGGTGATGGTCACAACTCTGGGACCTATTGAAGGCGGGTTTTAGGGGTCATTATCTCTAGAAATATGCTGACCCTTCCCTCCTTTTGGTGAAGGCGGGTCATGACAATATATGTCATATTTTTCATATAGGATGAAAAATAATATCATGGATAAACTCAAAATATAATAAGATCAACATACAATAAAATACAGGGAATTCCCACACTCATAGTTCATATGATAAAAAATTTATCTTTGATGCATTTTGGTTAGAGTGAGAATATCAAGAGGGGTGTAAATTGCGTACTAAAAAAATTCTGTTTTAAAAGAATTATTTTTTAATTTATCAATTAATTTAAAACTAGACCATTTAATCAATACAATAGATCATTATAATTTCTAATCTTTCAATTGCTTTCATAAAGAGTTATTAGTTCTCAATTAAGTAAGATACAATGTTACATAGTCATTTGAAAAAAAGTAATTAATTAAAATCTTTTAAAATCACAAATAAGGATTAAATATCAATGTAGTAGTTTTTTTTGGTTAAAAAATATTCCATTTTAAATTAACAAATAATCTAAAAAAACACATAGTTGAAATTTGAAATAGAAGGTTTCTTCTCATGTTGAGGCTTAGTCATCTCTACATTGTGATCACCCTCCACCAAGAAGTTTATATAAATAAAAAAAAATTATCCACAATGTAGATCATTTTTTACAATAGATTACAAGTGTCTAGGTCACACACAACCTCTTACAAAATTATAATTTTTAGTAAAAACAAATAGGCCACACATAGAACTCTAAAACTGTTATACATGGTAGTAAAAATATATGATGTTTGAGAAGATATCAAGTATATTCAAATTTACTACAATATTGAGTGTTCATAAATAAAACAGAGTATAGGATACACTTTTCAATATGTAATAATAAATAAATATAATCAAGCATTATAAAAGGGTAAAAATAGAAGTCCTCAGTCTGTTGTATTGAATCTCGTTACTCTTTATTTGATTTACATTGAATCTTATGTCATGTTATCTTGAAACATTCATAAGAACAGAGTGTTGTAGAATTTTGTTCTTGACTTCAGGAAGTATCTTGATGAAATTATGTGATTTGGATTCCAAGTCAATAGTTTTATAGGATGCATCAGTTCAAATATTCCTCTCTATGTGTGTTTTTATTAAGTTCAAGCTATCAGCTTGATATTGGAATGATTCACACATCCATTGTGGATCCTTCACATGAGGGAATATCTTTCACTCTTATACCCACCAAGAGTATGAATATCCATATTCTGTTTTCTTCCTCGTACTGCACATCTGATGTCCCTTTAAATTCATTTGGACGAATATTTATGAGACAATAATTAAAATGGGAATTTGAATTTAATTTAATAATATATCCATTATAATAATTTAAATGAGAATTTTATGGTTTGAAATACTATTGGTGTCTTAGAATGGAAGTGTGAGACTTATGGTGATTCGATCTATCAGTGAATCAGAGTCTGGAGGTGTCTTCTTACAATGGGAAACAAAGATAGTGGTGACATGTAATTAAACAAAATATCACTTCACTAGTGGTGACTCCTCTTATGCTAGGTCTAGCTTGAGGAATCTCACACTTTTCCAAATTTACATTCTAGCGGCATGACATACTCATGGTGTGATATCCTGGAGGTATCTCATAATTTACTGATTTTATGCTCGGGAAGTATTTCGCCTAACAGTGACACAAACATATTGAAATTTACATTATGTCGGTGAGTCATGGACAAAATTAAATTATATGTGATAGAATCTTAGTGATTTCCAAAATTCTATCTTAGCAGTGACTTGTCAGGCGGTGTGTCGGTTCAGTGTTGATTTTAGTCTTAACAACGACTCATGCTTAGTGGAGTCTTAACTACAATGGTGACAGGCAGTGACTCATACTTAGTCAATTTCATGACCAATCTCATATTATGAAATACATATAGAAAAAGTTAAATTAATTAATATCATTGGATACATGAATTAGTGATCATTAAAACAAGGTGGTAAAAAATATCCCTCCTTTTGATGATCATAAATCATGGCATCAAAGGTATCAGAAATAACAGACATGGAAATAAAGGTAAGATCAAAAATACAAATCATGGATTATTATTCATAATATGTGCAGATCGTATAAAATATAAATAATTATAAACTAAAGAAATTATCAAGTATCAAAGATAAAAATTTTAAAAAATTATCAAAGGTACCATAGAAACATATTTGTACAGAATCAAAAATAAATTCCATAGAGTTCTCCACCTTTTGGGAATATCAAAAAGGTAAATGGTTGAAGATTAGTATTATTAAAGTTGTAATAAAATATAAAGAATAGATAAATATTCATCAATAAAGTTGATCAAAGGGAATGCATAAAGTATCAACGAATAAGTTATTACAAATCAAAAGTCCCATCAAATTTGAGTATCTACTCCAACAATAGTCTAAAGGCTTGGAAAGTGGATCCATTGGTTATTTTCCTTTTCCCATGAATTTCGTAGGATCAATGGAAAAACAGCTTATTCAAGAGGAGCTGTAGACAAAGAAGATGGATTATTAGTGGGAGTTTTAGCTATAGCTATGGAAGGTTGTTTATTGATAAAAATAAATGGTATCATTTGGGTCATATCTTTTGTAGTATGAAGATGAAAAGATTCAATTTGGGTAGGTAGAGGTATAAAAAGAACCCTGTTAACTCATGTTTGAATAGAGGCTTCATGGGAAAGAGGGATGATTTCTTGGGAAACAACTACAACACCATGCACATAAATGAAGAACTTCATCACGTTTATATAATACATTATAATCTAGACACCTCTTTCATGGGTACTAAATAAATCATCGTTCTCCTCCATAAAATGATCAAACACTGGATTCATCTCCTTTAATTTCCTTACATTATCTTTAATGGCCACAGTCACATGGGGAATCCACATATTCTCAGAAAAAAAAATTTAGGTTTTCATCCATGGAATGCTTTGTATAAATTCTTGAAATGTAATACTAAATGTCCTTGGTTATAGTCTACTTGTTAGATTTAATGTCAAGATTAGATGATGTTATTAACTTAAGTACATGTTCATTGATATATCTTATGTGGATCAAGTTTTCTTAGAGCAGATCAGGCATAACACAAAAAGCACTGGTGGATGCAGTTCTCAACTATTATATTACAGAAGATCTGATCACTTCAGAATCAAACAATGGAGGAGCACTTGAACAAGAGGCCAACGAAGGAAGATTTTCAATTCTTTCAATTTTGACATCCATACTATCTATAAATTCATTTTTCAATCCTTTAATAAGAGACTTCATGGATTTTATATCACCATGATTTCTCTTCTTTTCAATCACTATTTCGAAAATATGATGCATCATATTTTATTTTATGTGTAAAACCAGCGACTAAAATAAATATAGTGAATCATTTTAACTTAATTTGGTCATGGGAGATGGTTGATTCATCAAACACTTACTAATATTAGAAATAATCTTCTCACCAAAAGCATCAAAGTCACTCCTTGTGAACACAACATATCATAAAAAATGGGGAGTTGGAGTATTAGGTTTAGGTGCATGAGGTCTAACTAGGACAAATTTTTTCCCTGAACCCCCTAAATGCTTCTTGATAAATCAATGATCCCATAGGATATCCTTCATTTAGAACCTCATATCCACTATCCTTTAGTTGAATCCTGTTTATTTTTCTCATTATTCAAACATGTCATAAACTCACTAGCCAGAAGGAGTAGAAATGTAATATTCAACATGAATAGGTACCATAGAAGAGGATAAAGGTACCACAATAGTGGGTACAATTGATACTGCATCACATTTCTATCCTTATGGATTATAGGCATCATTAGCATGTCTATCTATTTCATATACTTATTTCATATGGAAATTAGATTTATAATCATAAGAGCTCCAAACATCAACCTTCTAACCTAAAAAAGGTTAAGAATCCACGTAGTTGCCAACTATAGGCTTATCAGTAGGAAAAGCACCAAACTATTCATCACTTCCTTGATTATATCAAGTCATCTCCATTTTATCTTTCTCAGCCCCATATTGTTCCACAAAAAAATAACACCCATCTACCTAGCCAAGGAAGAATCAGAAACTATCTAACCATCAACAACTGAACTCATTTCACTTCAATCAACATCCTTATACTTTTGTATTAATTCAATAGATTGGGATTCCTCCCCCTTAACATGTGTAAATTTTCTTTTATGTTCTAGAGGAATCTCTACATCTATCATTTTGATCCTTTTATATGAACCATACAGGTCAGACTCATAATTATTATCATCACTTCCATTACCATTCTTATCATTTCCATTTTCATTTTCCTCATCTTCCTCCAAATCATCTCCATTATCATCTTCATCTTAAGACTTATAAGAACTATTAAATTGATCATATCCTAAAACCATGGTTTTCTATTTATCATTTTTAACAAACTGATCTCTTTTTCAAATACTCCTTGGTTGACTAAGAGGTCCAAATATGAGGGAATGAGATTTTGAGAGATTCGTTTGGATCACTTCTCAGATAAAAAGAAGGATATTATTCTACTTCTCATTTTTTTAATACCCTGTTCTTCCACATAAGAGTATTCTACAACCCCATCAAACTGTAAGCATAAATCACCGACATCCCTCGGTCTGGTAGGATGATCCACTAGGTTAAACTCAACATAAATATTTTTACAATTCCAATCCACTTTCTTTTCCAAGTGTTGTGTCTAATATTTATCCTTGAATATATAGATTTTGAAATATAGAAACCACCATAGTCTATAATTGTCTCTTCATACTCATAAACTAGATCTTTGGCCTTTAAAATTTCAGAAATCAACTTTGGATAGTTAAAAGTGTTAGATCTTGAAGCCGGTTTTATCAATTTCAGACATATGCACAACAAGATAACTACGAAAATTGATCATATAACCTAATTTACTATGAAAAATCATGTACAAATCTTGGTATCTCAGGGTGGGAATATAAAATTTCCTTGGGCATATCATGTGTTGTATGAGCATAAACAACAACTTAGACTCCCCATCCAACCTCGACACAATAGTTCTTATGGTTATCACATTATTAGTACGTTCTGTAAGAGTATCATCATATAGAAAAAGTCACATTACACAATAATAAATCCTTGATAATAATCATAAATTTCATCATGGGGTAAATCTAGACACATGCCAAATGTTTGGAAGAAAAAAACTTTTTTCCCTTATATTCCAACTCTCATCTATCACTCTTCTTCGTTATTAAATCCAAACTCGATATATTCGTAAAAGATAAGTACTAACCCTGGATATAATGTCAACTAATTTGAGGAAAACCAATCTAGTCATCCTTGGTAATTTATTACTTTATATATAGAAGAATAACTAGGAAATAACCCTATTTCTTAAACTTCCCTTTCATCTATACTAAACATTTTCTATTCTCTTGAATAACTGGTGAAACTGGAGTAGGAACACTTTGTTATATATTTTGCATCATTTTTAATCACGACTCAGTTAGATAAGTCTTATAAATAAACATCATACATGGAATATATATTGCATTAGTTCACTTAGGTGAAGCTAAAAGAATATAATGTTTGTGAAAAGAGAGGTCACAATAGGCTTGAGAGAAAATCAGAACAACAGTAGAGGTGAGCTGGAAATACACAGAGTTTTGTTTTTGTATCAGTTGAGATTTTGGTATGATGAAGAAATCTAAATTGGAATAATATTGAAAAATTTTATATTAATTTGGTATGAGAAAAGTATTATGTATAGGGTCATAGAAATAACATAAATTGGAAAACAAACTAGCGAATGAAAAAAATCAGAATAAAAAAAATTATCATGGGAATGGAATAAGAAATGATATATAAATAAAAATAGTGTGTCAACTACAATGTTGAGAAAAAGAATCCAAGAGACTATTATAATGGTGATAAAAATGAAATAGTGAGATAATCACTATAGTGTGTCACCCAATGTCATGAAAATCAATAGTGTGTTACCCAATGGTGTGCCATAAAAATTTAACCATAACTGAAATTAATCATTCATAATTCATGTTTGATATAGTTTATTCCCTAAAATTTCAAAGGCTTAGTAAATATATCAGATAACTAATTTTCCATCTTAATAAACTCAATAGTGATATCATTATTTTGAAAATGATCTCTCAAAAAGTTATTTCTTATATCTATGATATTTTTCCAAAAATGAGAAACTAGATTATTAGTGATATTTATTGAACATTTATTATCACCATTTATGTGGAAATTTCAGAATTTATATACATAGTCTTGTAAAGTATGTTTCATCCAATATATTTTTTGCACAACATCGGCCTATAGCTATGAATTTAGCTTCAATAATAGATAATGTAAAAAAAATTTTAATCATACTACACCATGAAACTAGAGACTTGTCCAAAAATTGACATGTTCCTGATGTAATTTTTATTTCTAAATTGCATCTTCCAAAATTAGTATCAGAATAACTCACTAAATCAACTACATGTCCACTAGATCAAAACAATACTAAATTGATATTATACTTATGGTATTTTAATATTATTTTAACATCAATTATGTGTGACACTATTTTATTTTCGTGAAAATGATAACACATACACACACTAAACATTATACCATTTAGGTAATAGTAAGATATAGAATAATTTCAATCATACAATTATAAAAAGTTTGACCCACTAGTTTCTCAGATTCATCAAGATCTAACTTGTAGGTGAAAATCATATTTGTACCACACTCTTAGTACTATAAAAGTTAAATCACTTTAAAATAAATTATTTTTATTTACATCGACTCAAAATAATTCCTTATTTATTTTGAATGATTTTAAAACCAAGAATGAATTTGAGTTCACCTATTAAAATCATTTTAAATTCATTCTGCATCATTTTTATAAAACAAGCACATAAAGAATTTATTGAAGATCCACAAATAATATCATCTACATATATTCTTAACACTAAACCATATTTTGAAATTTATTTTATGAAAAGAGTAGGATCCGATATATCTTTTGAAATAGTAAAAATTCTGAACCTATCATACCAAGATCTCGGAGCCAATTTTAAACAGTATAAAGCTTTTGTTAATTTTAAAACATGCTTTTGAATATGGGTATTTTTAAATCTAGGGGTTGTTCAAGAAAAAAATCCTTAATTATAAAACCATTCAAGAAATCACTCTTGACATCCATTCGATTATTTTTGAATTCTAGATGTGATACATAAGAAAGAGGGATTCTTATGAACTTAGGTTTGGTTTTAGGTGAAAAGGTTATTCACAACATATCCCACCTCATTTAATATAACATTGTGCAAGAATTCTTTCCTTATTTATAACTATTGTGCTCGACTCATCATCCTTGTTCCAAAATAAACATTTATTTCCAATAGTCATAGTATCTATGAGTCAATCTATAAGTTCCCATGCATTGTTTCATTCAAACTGATTTAATTATTATTTCATGGATATTAGCCATAATACATCATAATGGATCCATTGATTCACTTTGGTTTATACTAAGTTAAGAAAACTTGATATTAAAATTTTTTTAGAGAAGATCTTATTTTTGTTTCTCCTATTTAGGTATCCTATAAAAACATCAACTAGTAGAAAAATGATTTTTAACATCGCCAGTTTAACGTTGGTTTCTTATAAACCGACTTAAATAATTTTTGCGGTGATTTTTTGGCGTCCGTTTATTTAAAAAACGACACCAAAAAGAAAAAAAATTCTTTTGGTGTCGGTTTTTATGAAAACCTATGTATTAAAATTTTTAAAAGAATACATTGTTTTAGATAATTCAATAATCTTTGATTTTACTTGTTGTGGAGCGAAAATAGAGTTACAGATAAAATGTTATAGATGTCGGAAGTTGACCTTCTCTAAGACAAGTCTTAAAGAAGTTCAACATTCAAAGACCATAAATTTTAATCCGTAACTCTATTTTATCTCCACGACTAGTCAAATCAAAGATTAAGGAATTATTTAAAACACTGTAATTTTTTTAAAAATTTTTGGCATCGGTTTTCATAAAAACCAACGCCAAAAATATTTTTTTAGTTTTTAGCGTCGGTTTTTATAAAAACCGATGTAGAAACAATTTATTTAGAAAAATTTAGCATCAGTTTGTTAAAAAACTGACACCAAAGATATATTTTTTTACTTTTTGGCATCGGTTTTTAAAAAAACCGATGTGAAAAATGTATTTTTTTTAACTTTTTAGCATCGGTTTATTTAAAAACTGATGGAAAAAAGGATATCCATTGGCTTTTCTGGCGTCGGTTTTCTAAAAAACCAACGCCAGAAGACCAATATAAATCTTTTCTTGAGTCGGTTTAAAAAAAACCAACGCCAAAGTGTTACACAGGATCAGAATTTCAATTTTTTTCACAACGCACGTTTAACTTTTTAAAATCCCGCCTACATTTTCATACAACGGAAATGAAAATATTTTCGTTTACTATATATACATCCAGTTTCTTCTTCGTTCATCATTTTCAACATCTTCGATTCAATCAAGTTTTCAATATGACATTAATCATTAATTTGAACACGGTACATATTCTAATCATTTGTTTTCTGTATTATTATTATCCTTCATTTCAAAACAACTCGATTAACTTTCTTATAATGATGATTCATTCTCATTTCTAAATATAAGTTATATGATGATAAAAAACATATCATTTAGATAGAATCACTTAAAACCATTGAAATATGTTTGAAGTATTATGTTTTTTTTATTTCATTTGGTGTACATGATTTTAATTTATGTTATCATGTTTTCATTGGAACGAGTTGTATCAATCGAAACGTTGATAGGTTCAACTTCTGACGGCAATAAATTTTGATCCATAACTCCGTTTTAGGTCCAAAACCTGTCAAATCAAAGCTTAGGAAATGATCTAAAACATAAAAAAAATTACTTATTAGCGTCGGTTTTTTTAATAATCAACGCCAATTTTTCTTTTTAATTTTTGTCTTCGGTTTTATTGAAAACCAATTCTAAAAATGATATCACTTAGTTTTTTTGGTATCGGGTTTTTACAAAACCGATGCCAAAAAACAAATGTAATTCAGTTTTCATGCCGGTTTACAAAAACCGACGTAAAAAGTCATATTTTTTACATCGGCGACTTCGACGTCGGTTAAAAACTGACGTCCAAAATAATAAAAAACCGATGTTAAAGACAATTTTTCTACTAATAATCTAAATTATGGAACCTAATGGTTCTAATAGCTTGAGAAATGGATTGAATGTTCACCTCAGGTTCTACATGATCAAGTTTAGGATGTTCTAGATATTATTCAGAACTAGATTATTTTTCTAACTACTTGACAATATATTCTAAAGGTGTAGAATTTATTTTAATAGAATTCAAATCCTACTAATGGATTTTAGGGAGGTCTTAGTCTCATGTGGAACAGTATCATCAAACATTAAATAAACTGATTCATCCAGATTTTGGGAATTATTATTTAAATATTAATAGGGTTTTTTATAGATTGAATTACCCGTGAATATTAACTTATCACTTTTGGAAGAAATTTTTTCTAAATTACCCCTAGTATTAAGAGTAAGCACATTAAAATAACAAAATCCAAAACAATTAACCTTAGGGTTCTTATTGTTCTACAGTTCTTAAGGGGAATTCAAAAGGATAGGCCTAATCAAGACTCTATTGATCATATAACAGGCTGTATTCATAGATTCTTCCCAAAAAGAGATATGATGATTATAATCATTCAATATGGTTTTATATATCTCTTTCAATGTTATATTTATCCTCTCTAAAACCTCATTCTCCATAGGGGTCCTAAGAGTATAGAAGTTATTCCTTTACTCATATTTTTGAGAACAAAGATTCAAAATCATTATTTTTAAACTCATGACCATGGTCACTTATTATGGTAATAATTTTAAATACACTAACATTTTATAATGACATAGAATACTAGGTAATGTATGAACGGTATTCACTTTTATGAGCTAGAATGTATACCCAAGTTTATATAGAAAAATCTTCTACAAGAACGTAAACATAGTAATTAAAATTTAAACTAGAAGTTATACAATGTACATGTTGGAGTTGGTGTCATAGAACCAACTAAATGTAAATTTATTACATGAATATATAATGTATTTAAATATTGAACATCTTATTACATATTTTTTAATTATTTTCCTTGAGTATAATTTAATAATTTCCTAGATTATTTTTTTCATTAATAAGGTCATAGCAGTTCCCTACTATGATAAGAACCTTGAAGTTCAATGAAAATATTCTTAAAAATAGTTCGGCGGTTGGAGGGCATACTATAATGGGACACATAGTATAAATAATTTTAGTTGTGAGTACTCCTAAGAAGATGAGAATTATTCTCTTATAGTTCACACATGGTAATATCTAATATGGGAGATTATGAGAAAAACTCTGCCAGTAAATTTTTTTCATGTTTTGGTGTCATTGTATATTTCTATCTACGAACATGTGTAACAGTTGTTAGACATTAATATTATAATTAATATGAGTCATGACTCGCTCAATTATATTTTATGAAAAAACTGTTATGCCATATGTTGGTGGGAAGTAGGGTACGTTGGTTGGGCCATGAATGACATGTTATTAATAGGAAAGTTGAAGAAATATTTGTCCCTTCCATTTATGGTAGTTGATATCTCATCCGATTGATTTAAATAGATATTTATCCCAAAATCCCATGAACATGGTGGACAGATGAGTTTATTTCAGGTAGTCAAATAATGATGTATCAAGAATATAGGTTTATGACCCTATCCGGAATCCTTCTTGTTGAAATATTGTGACAAATGCATTATATTAATCTGTGAGTGTTTTTATGCGGATTTCATCATTGCAACTTTATATTATTTATATTGTGTTTATTTACCCATTACTAGAGAGTAATCGTGGATTTTAAGTATTCCCTCATAATTCCAATAGGAAGTAATCTTAGATGGGAACACACTATGTGTTTATAGAGGTCCTCATTAAATACAATTTTTAATTTAATTAATGGAATAAATATTAATCACAAGACTAAGGAATAAATTTATTCAAGTTAAAATGAACATATAAATTAAATAAATATTTATTCACTAGATTGAGTATAAAATATAGTTATTTATTTTAAAAACATTTAATAAATATTTATTTACTAATTTGTAGATTAAAATAATTATTTAAGAGAATAAAAAATTTATTTGAGTGTTCTATAAATGGATGAGTATTTCTAATGGAACAAGACTGTGTACATTGATAAAATAATTTTTTAGAAGTCGGTAAATATTTTTTATCCAAATGGCGCAAGAAATAATAATAATACTATTATCATTAGATGGTAGAATATTTTATTTATGGTTATATTTTGTGCATGTTGGTGCACTATAAATAATAGTTTTGTTTTTGTAGTTATGTGGCAGTGGTTTTCTCTAATAGATATAATTTAATTTATTTTTTGTTTTGAACATAAACATTATAACTGAAACCCCATGTCAATTAATAGGCAAGTACGTCTATTGTGCCAAACCCCATTGAAATGAGAACTGTTGATCCAAACATTTTCTCTCTCGACTCCTCTCATATATCCCTCTCAATAACAAGAGATGTTCTTCAATACCAAAGAACGATCGATCAATAACGATCAACGTAAGACATACATCCCACAGTGATAGCACCCGGAGAACGAGTGTCGTTGATCAGAGACCATTAAAGAATATGTGGATCACCACTAGAGGGTTTCTACATTGGATACTCAAAATCACAATGAAGTAAATCAAGAAGGTTCATTCTGAATGACCAACAATTATCAACGAAGAATGTACCAATGTCCTAGGAATTTATTTTCTTCAGAAATAATTAAATTAATTATAAACATGATGTGAAAGATCCTTTTTCTCGGATATGTTACTTTTCTTCTCTTTGTCTAAATCATTGATTTTAATCTATGGATACTGGCATTTATTATTGTATTGTTCCCAGATTTTTAATCGATTATGGAAAAAGAAATGCTGGGACCTCTCAGCTGTTATGCTTCAATTACGTCAAGATCCTTAATGTTGTATCAGAGTTGGGTTCAACATCGTTTATAATTATTTAAATAATTTTTTAATGATTTACGCATTAAAATTTTAGTTTTACAATTAATTTTTACATGTTATTTTAATCTAAATTTAAATATATATTCTTCCTCAACGTATCTCATAGATATAATATAAATGAATATTTTTTTAATTAAAATTAAACCAAAGATCTCATAAGGAGGTTCCAATGATTCTATCTAGGTAACACAATAGTACATAATATTTATTCAGATTTAAACTCCTTATAATCTTCCATACACACTGTGTAATCCGGATTAAAAACCATGTATTTGTGTTTAATTCATTGGGAGTAATTCATTAATTAATCAACCCATGTGATTTAATGAAACACGGTGTAGTTAATTCTTACACCGCGTGATGAACAAGATAGACTGGTGCACGGTCAGCCAGATTACACACCGTGTGGACTACTAAAGACGGTGTGTTGCCTCCTCATGTTAAGGGCCAAACCATAAATCCCATACATGGCTAAGCCGACTGGTAACCATGTAACCTAGAGACAACATGACATGTGACCCACTGGACATGCTTGTACTCCCAGATTTATGAAGTATGCGTCGCATACCGAGTCCCTAGGCATGTACTTCGAGTAAAATAGTGAAGGAATTATATACCATGTAGTCGGAACTACACACCGTGTAATTTAGAAAATTACATAGAATTGATACATTAATGTTTTTTTATGTTTCATAATTACTTATCATGGAGATTCAAATGGGTGTTCACCATGTTACCTCTATGGTTATGGATGCGAATCTCTGGGAAATTCAGAAAAATATTAAGATAATTGGATTGATTAATTAAATATAACAATTAATCGATTCAATAATTATTTACATTTATAATAATGATTAATGAATTGAATTATAGATTTATTAAATGTGTAATTCTTTTCATGTATGTGGATGATCATGATCTAATCCATACCTTTGTATGGGATTGGATTACTTTTATTTTATTTTAAATTAAATCGTTGGCCTATGTTATATCTCTCATTTTTAATATATAGGACTTTTGTGCCCATGGTATCTTTTATATAAACCCCTATTACCCCTCACATGTATCAGAGTTAAAATAATAGGTAATGGATGGATCTCCCAAGCTTTTGGGGGCAGTTCAAGTAAGGAGCTGAGGTGAATCAAATTGAAGGAGATACAAAGGCGGAGAGGTGGAAGGCTATAGAAACGAACCATAAATGGTTAAAGGTGTTTCTACCCTAGTATAGTGGTTATTTTATCAACCTCTAGATAAAGTAACTAGTAGAAGAGATCAAGATCATTACCTTTACATTATTATATTTCTGTCAGTTTCAAGGTTTTTTTAGTATGGATGTGTTGTCGGGACTATATGATTAATGAATTAACAAGCACGCAAGGTGGAACTAAAAGAAAACAATATTATGCATAAATATTATCAAGAAATGGTTAATCACTTAAGTAAGATCCACTTAATATTAAAGAGCATGTGATAAAGATAATAATCCAATTTATCTGTAAGTGATAAAAATCCATCAATAAAATATTACGTCCGAAAAATCATTCCATTACTTGTTTAAGGGAAAGACACAATAAAACTATCTGTTTGACTACCCCTTGTAAGGAGACATTATATTATATAGGAATCTATTATGATAGACTCAGTTGACTTAACCATTTTTCATTAATACGAGTATCCCTTGCTAGACATGGTGCAAATTTGGAGGCATGTGTTGTAGAAATCCAAGTAAGGATTTCCGGATTGGGGAGTACACTAAATAGGCCAAGGAGATGCAATCCCAAAATTGGAAAATAATGGAATACTTAAATACCTTTAAATATATTGATCAACCATTATTGGGGTTATGAAAAGGTTAATATGGATCCTTGCAACTAGAATGTACTTGAACTAGACATTTAGAGTTCAATGGCGAGGGCCATTTGGACTTGATAAAATTGTGGGAGACATAATAAAATTAATTTATTATTTCTCATTAAATTTAATCCATACTTTACTAATTATCTTATATTTTATTTTTAGAATAAAAATTAAAATATTATTAACCACAGTATCCCTATGATAAATTTTAGATAAAGACAACATCCTCACCGTCAGTGACTTCGAAGAACGGTTTAGATGCCTTCAGGTCATTCTACACCATGAACGAAAATCTTATATACTGGATCCCTCATTATCTTATCCGCCGACCCAAGAGGTTAGTGATGAAGATTTCCTAGTCTACGATAAAAATATAAATGATTCTATCTAAATTCAATGTTTTATGTTATCATCAATGTCTAGTGAACTCATGATGTCTCACGAAAACATAGATGCCTATAGCATTCTGGAGAATCTCCATGGGCTTTACCAAAAGAGAGAAATATATGAATGGTTTGATATCTCCAAGGAATCATCTCAGAGTATGATTAGAGAGGGTTCCCCAGATAGGCATCACCTAGTCATTCTCATTGGATACATTGACCATATGGAGGTTTTAGGTTTTAGACTCCCCGAAGAACTGGGTACCGATCTCATTCTTGAATCACTCCCTCAGATATTCTCCAGTTTTGTTGTGAATTCTAATATGAACAATATTGAGAAGTCTCTACCAGATCTTCTTATCCTCCTTCACTAAGTGGACAAAGTCATGAAGTGTGAAAAGCCTTCTATCCCTATGGTGAATAAGAGGAAAGGGAAGGAGAAGAGCTTCAATCCCAAAGCTTCTTCATGATCTTCCAATAAAAGGAAGATCAAGGGGATGAAAGGGATCATGAAGTTGTTTTTTTTCTTGTGGAAATAAGGGCCACTAGAAAAAACATTGCACCCAGCTAAAGAAGGAAAGTGAAGTTTCATGTGCATTTTTTATCAAGTGAAATTTATCTATTTCTATAAATTGGGTATTATATATAGCTTGTGTTTCTCACATATGTTTCCAAATACATGAACCAAGTAGATTTAATAAATTGGCCGAGGGGAGGCAGATCTACAAGTAGACAATAGAGATAGACTTGTTGTTATAGCTGTCAGGTCCTACCAACTGACGTTTCTGACTGGAATAATCTTTGTATTAAAAGGTTGTTATTAGGTTCCTTTTGTAACCAAAAACATTATTTCTATTTCCAGACTAGATACATATGGATTAATTTTCATGTACAAGAATTATTATTGCTTATTTTATAATGATATAATTTTTTGGTAATGAACATTTATATAACGGTCATTACATGTTGGATGACACAAACCAAGTAATTATAATCGACAAAAAAACTACTTCACAAGACTTATACCACACACAATATTGGCTTCACCAGCTAGGTCATGTAAATGATAAATGCTTGAAAAATTAACATCTGGATGGATATTTAGATTATTTTAAACTAAAACGAGTTGGTGTATGTCACATATCTTTACAAGGGAAAATGGATAAGGCACCATTTTGTGGGAAAGGTGAAAGATCCAAATATATTCTGGAATTGGTTCATACTGGTGTGTGTGGACCATTTCAAGTTAAAGAAGTGTGTGTGTACTCATACTTCATAACATTTACTAATTATTTTAGTAGATATGAATATATCTACATAATTAGGTATAATTTAGATTCTTTTGATAAGTTCAAGGAATACAATTACAAAGTTGAGAACCATCTTGGTAAGAAGATTAAGAAAATCTACTTGGACCGAGGTGGAGAATATATTAATCAAGACATCATAGAATACTTACAGGTGTTTGAGATCCTATCCCTAATCACTCCTTCAGACACACCCCTATGGAATGGTTTGTAATAATGGAGTAACGACACCTTGTTGGACATGGTGAGATCAATGATGAGTCATGAAAGTCTTATATTATCCTTTTGGGGATATTCATTACAAACAGTAGCACACATACAAAACCAAGTACCAAATTAATTGATAAATGGTATTTCATTCAAGATTTCTATTGGAAGAAAATCCATGTTATCAAATTTACATGTGCGGGAAAGAGAAGAGTTTATTGAGTCCTCTTTAGGTAACATACTCTGACCTGAGGTACAAAGTGTACCTTTATTGGATACCAAAGGAAACAAGGGGATATTACCTATACAAACCCTCATACAAAAAGGTTATAGTGGAAATACATTCCATATTTATTGAGAGAGAGAACATATATAGAAGAGATAGTGGGAGACCGATAGACATTGATGAATCCGAGGCTCAAGGTACACAAGAGTTGGCACAAGAGAAGATTCCACAAAGCACCGTGGAATATAGATCTAATCTAGTGACACAAACACTACGTAAGAGTACAAGAGAACATAGAGAATTGGAACAATATGGTTTTCTAGTTACTGAGTACGGTGACTCGTTATTAGTTTATAATAATGATACCCTAACCTATAAGGAATCAATAAGTGGAATAGATGTTTCCATGTGGAAAGAAGCCATGAATTCTGAAATGGATTCCATATACCAAAATCAAGTCTGAATTTTGGTAGATCTTAAAATAGATGAAAAGCCTATTGGTTAAAAATTGGTATTCAAGAAGAAACTAGACATGGATGGAAATGTGACTACCTATAAGGAACTACTTGTTGAAAACAGTTTTAAACATCATCAAGGAGTGAACTACAATGAAACCTTTTCACCAGTTGCAATACTGAAGTCCATTATAATTCTATTAGTAATTAACACTTACCATGACTATGAAATTTTAAAAATGGATGTCAAAATATCCTTCCTTAATGGAAGCCTTTAGGAAGATGTTTATATGACACAACATGAATGGTTTATTACTCCGAAGGATGCCAATAAGTTATAAAATTTGTAAAAATCCATTTATGGATTAAGGAAAGCATCCAGGTCATGGAACATTCATTTTGATGAAGCCATAACAAAATTTGGTTTTATAAATAATGAATGTGAGCCTTATATATGAAAACCATTTAATGGGAGTGTATTGGGTTTCTTAATAGTGTATATTGACGACATGTTAACTATTGGAATAAAAATAATTGTCTTATAGTCTTCTATGGAATGGTCGAGTAAATTCATCTCTATGACAGACTTGTGAGAGGAATCACACATTCTTGCGATCAAGATCCATCGTGATAGATCTAATAGATTTATCGACCTATGTCAAAGTACACACATTGACAAGATACTGAAGAGATTTAGTATGGAACAATCCAAGAAGGGATTGTTGCTAGCGTCACATGAAATTCATCTTTCCATGAAAATTTGGGCTTAGATGCATGAGGAATGAAATGTAATGATATGGAATCCATATGCATCATCAACTAGGTTAGACATATATGATATGTAATATACTAGGCTAGATTACACCTATGTATTATGTGTGGTAGAAAGATATCAAGCTGATCCAGGTGACCACCATTGGATGGAACTGAATAATGTCCTTAAGTATCTAAGGAGTACTAAAGATGTGTTCCTAGTTTATGGAAGATATAAGGAACTAGTCATCATAGTATATATTGATGGTAGTTTCCAGACTTATTGAGGTGACATTAAGTCACAAGTGGGATACATATTCACTTTGAATGGAGGTTCAGTGAGATGGAAGAGCTCAAAGAAAGGTGTGGTTACAGATTTGATAGGAGAGTCTTATTATATCATAGCTTATGGGGTATCTAATGAAGTAGTTTGGATGTAGAGCTTCATCCAAGAGCCATATGTGGAACCTAGCAGTAAGGATCCCATGACACATTCTTGTGATAATACTTCAGTGGTGGATCTCGAAAAAGTTCTATGGTCACATCAATAGACGAAATACATACTACAGAAGTATCATCTCTAAAGGGATTTTTCTCAGAGAGGTGATGTTACAATGAGAAGTATTTCCATGGATGACAATGTGGCATAGCCATTGTCTAAATCTTTGGCTCAGCTGAAGCAAGATCCTCATGTGAGATCTAGTGGACTAAAATTTATAGGAATTTTTCTTTAGACCAGGTGAGAGTTTGTTGAAGTTGGTTTCCTGGAACCAATGGTTTTTACATTAATTGCATGAAAATTTAATGTATTTAAATATTAAACATCTTATTACATATTTTTTATTATTCTGCATGACTATAATTTAATAATGTACTAGAGTATGTTTCATATTAAAAAGGTCACAACAGTTCTCCAATATGATGAGAACCTTTATGTGCTATGAAAATATTCATAAATATAGATCTATGGTTAGATGAAATACTATTATGGGAGTCATATTATACATACCATCATGAGAGATTACTTGTAATAAGATGAGAATTATTCTCATGATGTTCACAGATAGTAATATCCAAAATGGAGGATTATGAGAACTGAACCACCAGTATGAATTCCACAAGTTTTGATATTATCATATTTACATTTATGCGAGAATGTGTAATGGTCCATAGACTTTACAATTATCATTAATATGTGTCATGAATTGTGAGATTATATTTTTTGAATAAAACTATCTCACCATATGTTGGCGGGAAGTTGGGTATGTTGGGTGCGCCATGAATCACAAGTTATTAATGGATAATTCAAGGAACGATTTCCCCTTCCATTTATGGAAGTTGATATATCATCCCATTGATTGAAATATAATGTTCACCCTAAATTACATGGCCATGTTGTAACGACATGTTCATTTCATGTAGTCGAAGAATGATGTATCAATCATATAGGTTGATGACACTATCATGAAACTTACTTGTTGAGATATTGTAATAAAGGGATTATATTATACTGTGAGTGTTAGTATGTGGATGTCATCATTGTGATGTTAAGCTATTTCTCTTGAGTTCCATGACCCATTTCTAGATAGTAATCTTGGACTTTAGGCATGACTTCTTAATTTTAATGAAGAAGAATCTTAGAGGGTCACAAAATAAGTGTTTTTGGTGGCCTTGATTAAATTATTTTTGAATTAAATTAATGGATTAAATTTTATTTTGAAGATCGAGGAATAATTTTATTCATGTTAAAATGAACACGTAAATTAAATAAATATTTATTCACCAGATTGTGAATAAAATGTATTTTTATATTTTATTAAATTTTTTTTAAATATTTACTTAGTAGTTTGTAAAAAAAATATTTATTTAAGAGAATAAAATATTTTATTCTGGTGTTCAATAAAAGGAAGAAGAGTTTGAAGGTCCTAATACCATGTCCGTTAACAAATTAATTATTTATAAGATGGTAAATAATGTTTATCTAGTTGGCGTAATAAATAATTATAATACTATTATCATTATGTGGCATGAGATTTTATTTATGGTTCCGTTTTGAGCAAGTCGACACATCAAAAATAATGGTGTTGTTATTGTCATTTTGTGGCATGGGTTTTATCTAATAGTTATAATTTCATTTTATTATTATTTATCAATTAATTATTTTAATTGAAACCACATTTCAACTAATAGAAATGTACGCCAATTGTGTCCAACTCTGGGGAATTGAGAATTATTGAGCAACAAATTTTCTCTCCCACCTCCTCTCATCTCTCCTTCTCAAGAACGAGAGACTTTCATTAAGATCGAAAACATGTGATCAAGAAAAATTGACATAATAAATTATTTACTCTATGTTGGAACCCGTAGAATGAGTGTCATGGATTAGATACCATTGGAGCATGTGTATATCATCGTTAGAAGTATTCTACATTGTATTCTTGGAAGAGAAATGAATGAAATCCTGAACGGTCATTCCAGACAATCATCGATTAGCATTGAAAAAGTTCCAAAGACCCAAGTATTTAATTTCTTAAAAAATTATTAAATAAATTGTAAACATGATGTTCTATATCTTCTTTCTTGGATCGGGCACTTTTCTTCCCTTTTTCTAAATCATTGATTTTATTCCATGGATACTTGAATTCGTCATCATATTGATCCCAGATTGGTCATCGATTACGACAAAATAAATATCGGAACCTCCCAACTTCCATGTTTCAACTATGTATGGATTCTTCAGTTCGATAAATTCCATGTGAACATACTCAAGGTGTTGAAAAGATGACATTTATTTCATTCATTAAAAATAAACTATGTGACATTTCCATTTTTGACATGGGTTACTAACTTTATCACTTGGAAACCCAAGGGAAGGTAGATCCATAACTAACCAATTTCATGTAAGCTTTCTATGTGAGTGAATATTTCCATGGGATAGTATCCTATGATAAAGAAAACATTCTATGTGAAAGGCTATTAATACCGATTATTTTGGGAAACTAACAAATTTAAATCTACAGGAAAAACATTATCATATCTCAAAGTAGGAAAACCTAAAAAAACATTTCAATCAAAAAAATTTCAATAATAATTATTAAACCTTACATAAAATCCATAATCACATATCCAATAAATAGTAAGAAGATTGTACTTTAATCCATCAAATAAATAAAAAATTAGAAATTAATGTTGAATCATGGTTACCTATTTGGCCTAGGATGATGATTTTTCCTTTTTCATTGTAACAAAAGATGATCTAGCCACCATCAGCATTTATAAGGCTCTTGAAGCATCAATAATATCTGGTCATATTCCTTGAAAAACAATTTTCTAAGTACCATAGTCTCCTATAGGGGGTCTTTAAGCAATTTTCCTACAAAACAATTTTTAAAGAAGAAATGATTTTGGTACCCAAATTTTTTGTGTGTCTAAAAACGTATTAAATTAGAGCTTTGGGAACCCAAGATTTATTTGTGGGTTTACAATAAACAGACTGCAAACTTTTAGAAATAAATACTTTATTAGATCCATTAGGAAAATTATATTGCAAAAAAATATCTGGTATGGACTAAGGTACTTTTTTTTATAAATCTCTTTTGTCCAGGCTCAAATCCAATTATATTGACAAAGATAGGTGCAACTTGTCTACCTAAAAAATGAGTAATATTTTCTCTAACATTTTTACACCATTCAAGGTATTCCATTAATGTCTCATTTGAAAACATAAGTTCAGTATTTTCCTTTATGATTTTAAAATTTGTGTCTTTTTTAATAGATAGATTAGATTTACTATTTGTTCTTAGTGCATCATGTCTTTTGATAAATTCATACTTATCTTTTCATTCATTGAAAGTATATTCTATAATTTTATAGTATACGACTAATTATTCAACTGAATTGTCATCATAAAAACATTAATTCTCAGAAAAATATGAATTTAAAATAGATGTCACATAATTAGAAATAGTAGACTCCTCATAAATATTCATCATGAAGCACTTGTTTTCTCTCTTTAACTTCTCTTCAGGTAGATAATCTGAATCATTGGATCTATCGTTAGATGCACTATAGGTGGATTTAATTTCCTTTTTGTATCTTATGTCTTTATCCTCATATTTATTCTTGTATAACAAATTGGGAAGTCAGATTTTATATGTCTTTTACTCTTATACTCATAAAATATAACTTTAGTATGATCATCATCTTTATTCCCTTATTTCTTCCAATTTCCTTTTTGTCATACTTTCTTTTATAGTTTGATTTTTTGAAGAACGTTTTCTTTATATAAACCTTATTAAACCATATAACTAGGTGAGCCATCTTATCATCACCATTAGGAGATGAATTACTATCACTTGAACTAGAATCTTTTAATTTTTTCTATAACTTATGATTATATGCATTAGTATTTAATTCTACTGATACTATTTTATTCTTTTTATCTTCTTCTCAGTATACCTTTAGCTCTTCTTTTTTACATCATAATTTTACCTATTATCTTTTTGACTCCTAGATTTATAATATCACAAGATTTTATGGTAAACATAGATGTGCATCAAATCATTTACATAGTCATATTAACAACAACATGATTTTGTAATTGGTAGAAAATGGATTTCCAAGTGATCTCATTATATTGAAAATATCATTAAACCTATGATACATGTCAAAAATAGGTTCAAAAGGGTTCATTTTAATGTTATCCAATTTAATAGTATAATTGATAATACAAAACTATTTAACATTATATGTTCCATCATGGGAAACATACAAAGTGTCCCAAATTTTATAAGCATCATTTCATGTAAAAATTCTGTAAAACTCTTCATCTCCTTGGGCACAATATAGGGAATTCATAGCTTTACAACTATTATTTGTAAATAATTATTTTTTCATCTTCCCATTCTTTCATAGTGGTATTAGGTATCACATATTCTTCTTCTATAGTAGACAAAATATCAAAACACATGCTTCCTATATGCATTCTCATCTTAATTTTCCAATGAGCATAATTAATTCCATTAAATAAAGTAGGTATCGTTATTGTAAAAACTTATTGATGATAATCCATTTTAAAGGAATAAATTTATAATGAATAGTTATTTAAGACCATTAAAGCTTAAGATAAATCACAGTTAAAAATATTTTAAAATTTAAATACTATAGAAAAAATCACTTGAATCCAAATTTTGGTCTGAGTGATTATCTCAACATGGTGGTGAATTGAGTACCCAATGAAAATTTATATTTAAAATTATTAATTTTATATCCCTCAATTAATTTAAAAATATCCTAGTTAATCAACATAATAGATAATTAAAAGTTCTAATATTTAAAAAGGTTTTTAAATATTAATTAGTTCTTTGGTAAGTAATATGAAATATTACAGAGTCCTTTGAAATCAATTTACTTAATTAAATGTATATAAAAACAGAAAAAAGGATAAACTATAAAAGTATTAGTTTTTGTACAATTAAAAAACATTAGTTTTAGAAGAGGAGACTAATTAAAAACTACACAATAGAAATTTAAAACAAGAGGTTTAGTCTCAAGATGATACTTAGTCCCCTTTAGTTGGTGATCACTCGCCACCACGTAGTTAAAAATATAAACTAATCCAAAACCTTGATCAGGTTTTAAAATATTATTCAACTAAACAGGTCACACATGACCTCTTCCACAGTTTTATGTGGGAGTAAAATGAATAAAGTCACACAGAGTCTTCAACCATAGTTATACATGGGAATACATATATAATAAGTTTGAGGAGATATAAATTATCTTCTAGTTTAATTTAGGCGACCATGTGTGTATATAAATCATACTGTAGCATGAAAATATCAATATATAATATTAAATAAACAAAACTAATTAATCTAAAATTATAAAGATAGAAGACATTAGTTTGTTGTAGTGTAGATTGTGACACTTGATTTTATTTTTAGTGATGTTTGAGTCTAGTTAAATTCAAAACATAATAAGAAAAATGTGTCTAAGAATCTTGTTCTCTACTGAAGGAAGTCTCTTGATTAAATGAATTGATTTTGATTCCCAGTCAAGAGTTTTCCAGGATTTTGTAGTTCGCCTCAACATCTCTATGTGTGTGTTCAGTAAGCACTAGCTAACATCTTGTTAACAGTCATATTCATACATCGATTGTGAAACCTTTGCATGAGGAAGAGTTCTTTAATTTTATCAATATTAGTAGCAAGAATATCTAGAACTTATCTTCTTACTCATACTACATGTCAAAAATACTTTATAGTGAATAGTATCAGACATTTATGAGAAAATCATTAAAATAGAAATTTCTATTAAATTCAGTAATATATTTGTTAGATTAATTTAAATGAGAATGTTTTGTATAGAAATAGTGGTGGTGTCTTAGACCAGTAGTGTGATTCTGGTGGGGACTCGATCTTGAGGTGTCTTAGAGTCTTGAGGTGTCTCCTTATAATGGGAACACAATGTGAGCGGTGACTCCTTTGATCGTAGGTTAAGATGGTGGGGTCTCACATGGTGCCAAATCATCATTATGGAAGAATGACATCTTGACAGTGTGATATCCCAGTGATATCTCATACTATACCGATTTTTCACTCTGGAGGCATGTCATATGATAATGACTTAGACATATATATACTTTCATGGTGATGGTGATTTATGGAAAATGCTGACTTATATGTGATGGAGTCTTAGTCATTTAAAAATTATATCTTGGTGGTGACATTTCTGGAGATGTTTTAACTCAACTTTTGGTCAGTATTTATGGTGACTGGTGGTGATACCTACATAGTTAATTTAATCACCTATCATAGATTATGCAACAAAAGGTTTAGGAGAAAGTCAAGTATTATCATAATGGAATTTATTAAAAATACATTTAGAAAATGAGCATTACAATGGGGGTTATACAAATTCAGGTATACACATCACCACGTGCATCCACATGAATCAGTGAATGTCAAATTTTAGTTGCCAAAAAAGACCAATGGGAGCTGGCCTCTACAATTTCTTTCATGGAAAGGGAATCAACAACCATATTTGGTTATCTATATACATGTGTAACAACATTATTAATATTATCCTCAAGTCATAAAAAATTAATCCCAGAAGAGAAAATCATTCATGGGATATTCCAAGAGAGACTTCTAATAATACAAACTACGACACTTCATTCTTATTAGATCAATAAGGATTTCCAACCAAAATGAAACACATACCTGACCTCTTTGATCATGTCCCACAACTCAGCTTCAATTGAATGGATACTCCTAATGAATTGATGATACCAACCATAGGTGAAAAATATTACACCATTACCAATAGGTATTTGTTCACCAAATACCACCACGTCCACATTGAACTTTATCCATCCAAGAATAGGATGTATCCACCTAATTGATTTAGAAACTAGGGAATTCTTATTCCTACCATTAACACCAACATATCTCAAGATAATAAGATAAGAGAACTCAATATTCTTAGTTCTAGTTTGGATCTTATATTAAATCACGACTTCATTGGGAATTGTATTAATTAAAAAATGTAATGGTAGAACCTGATTATCAAAATCCTTAGTATTTCTTACTCTCTATGTAAAAAACAATATAAGATTTTTCAGAAAATAATAGATCTGACAACTGATCTCTACCGCATGATTGAGTTATATATATCATAAGCTATTCAAATATGGGAAAATAAATCCATCAATAAAATATAAATATTATATAAATTCATAACTATCATGTAAAATAGAATGAGACAAATATATTACCAAGGTATTTATCTGCACTCATGCAGAGATAACAGACATGCGCAGGACTAAAGCCTACATTGTAGAGTCCAATTTGTGTATGGATTGTATTTTTTTCAACTAATTGTCATTGGGATTCAATGGTGTACATTGATATAATAAGATCTCATTTCATTAAAGAAGATAAAGTAGTTCCAAAGAGAATGGATCTTTGATGAAGTCTTCAATTCTTATAATGCCAAGCAAAATTCCCATGGTTTGAAGACTTTGAGTTTCAAGGTGATGCATGGAGAATTGTTATGTATTCATTTGATTACATTGGATTTCATGGTTGACTAAATCTCATAGTTAAATATAAATATTCTTTTCTGACTTGTATTTCGAAAATATCATATATTGTTTGGGGAACTTGTGATGCATGCCTTATGAAAGAAAGGGGGTGTAAAGGTGATGTAAATCTTATTCAGGTTTCATTTGAAATAAAGCTATTGTAGGAATAAACGGAAGTTAAAATACATTCTGTGTAAAATATAATGATGCTAAAGGCGTTTGATCAAATTCTACCTATCATGAAATATATGTTTCATGTTCAAAGAATTTGATTTTCAAATATTCCAAATGATAGTGAAGCATCATGGGTGTTCTTTTAGAGGCCGATATTTTAGGTGGTGTCGTGTTCTAGTGTTTTCCACATTTTTGGGCATAAAATAGAGAGTTTTTTTGGAAAAGTATTCTATAAAGAACAATACATGGACCATGAAGGATAGTTTCTAGACCACATTGGAGGTGTGCGAAGTGGAAATGGAAAATTAAAAAATGATGAAGTTTGGCATATCATTGCTATGCCGACCGAGAACCACATTATGTGGACCATGTAGGGAAAATAGTTCCCGAGAGGTATTCTATATGAGAAATACATTGGGTTCATATAAGGATTGAGGTTCATGGTGAAGGCTGCCATTTGTGGATTGAGGGAGGTGATATGATTCAATGTGACGTTAGTACATGGGAGGTTCTATGTACATAGAAGAATTTATGATTACAGATGGATTGATGGGGGATGGAGTCTCTTCAATTTGAAAATAGAATTTTTGTTTCATTTTCGGAAGGCATCAACTATCCTAAAGGAAGAATAGTGGTATGTGGACCATAGAAGGAATAATAGTTCGCAGGAGGTGCATAGTTTGTAGTGAAGGTTGTACCACATTAAAAATTTGGGTAAATCACATTAGTGGTATTTTGGGATTTATTTTCACATATAAAGGTCAATAATCACTTCATTAAGTACATTGAAAATTTTATTACAGAATAAAATTTCATTTGGAAGAATTTTTATAAGCCTGAAAGAGTTATCATGGAATAATTCCCTAATGGATATGTGTTCACATGGAATAATTCTACGAAGAAGATTAGTTCCTAGAGGAAATATCCCATGATTTTGGAAGATGTCTATTGAAAGAGTTTCTCAAAGTATTAAAGCTCAAAAAAGAAAACGGACCACAGAGGATAGGTAGTTTGCAGTGTGAAGGATGTTCACAAAATGAAGTAAATTCATGGAGTAAAGAGGGACTGTGTATCATAGGTGTCCATGAGGCATCAAAAATACCACGAAGGAAATAGGCATCCATGGAGCAGGTGAAGTACACAGAATAAGAGAATGTAAATCGATGGAGTAGCAGTCTGTATAAGAAGTGGTGTACTACGGAAGATGAAACAATCCAGAAAAGAAGATAATGTCAGTGGAAAATGAGGCAGGCCATAGAATGAATGGTTTTCCACAAAAGGAAACATTTTCCATATAAGTAGAGGTTGTTCATGATGTACACGCATCACATATTTAAATGAAGTATGTATAAAATAAAGGATATTTCAAGAAAGAGAAATATTGAATACACGTGATGGGTGTTTACACTATATGCATGCTTTGTGAAGAACAAATAGAGATCAAGACACTATGAAAAAATTTCACATTATTTTGTGTTCAAGAAGAATAGATTTTTACCACTTAATTAATGATTATAATTTTGGAAAATTGATAGTTATGATTCTCTGATCATTATTTTATTAATAATCAAAAAGAAATTTTTTGATTGCAGTAAGAATAACCTGAATGGCTCAAAGGCCTTATTTTTTATTTTATTATGGATAATCCCCCTTTTAAGGGTTGAAGGGGAACCCATAAATGACCCGTAGGCCCAAGGCACAAAGCCCCACATGACCCTCAATACATGAACCGAAGGTACAAAGGCATATATGCCTAATAAATGACCCGTAGGCCCAACCCACATGAACTGACCCTCCCCAGCTTCAGAATTGTTGATCGCCTAGCTCCCCACCTTGCATTGCTAATTGGATAGCATTTCCCCGTACAATGATATACGGTTCCTGGTCCCGATTTCAGTTGGCATAGCCTCTCATTATTCCAATCTGGTCAGATCTGCTTCTGGTGACTGCTACTCTTGTTTCTCTGATCCTCTTCTGGGGCATGGTCTATGTGAACTGGGCTACTCAATGGTTTCTATGGTCCTAAATCCCTATGGCCGGAATTCCTTGATGACCCGAAGTCCCCTGAGACCCATAGATCCATACTGGTGGCCCAAAATCCCAAATCAGGTTAATTGTTTCGGCTTCTACCATTCCGAATCAGTATAAATAAGAATAAGAGATATCTGTGTTGTTGATTTTCCATGGAAGAATAATGTGAGAAGAAGAGTAGAACATTTTATGAAAAAATTGATATCAATAAATTATAATTTGGAAAATAGAATATTCATTGTTCATCAGTGCGAAAACATTCATATTATTTTGAATGATTAAAGAATATGATTGTGCATCCTTTAGTTTTTTGTTGGGAACAGGTAAGAAGAGTTACTTTCATAAGTCTAAGCAAGTAAGACGTTAAAAGAGGATGATCCAAGATGTAATGTGGATTCCAATAGCTATCAATATGTGAAAGGCTTTATTGTTCATACAAACCATTAACAATGAGAATACTATCTTAGGAGGTAGTATAATGATCCTACTAAGTGCTGTAAAACATGTGATATTTGATTGTTTTTCTAGTGACACATGAGTGTAAGGGTATACCCTACTCATTGTAACCACATACAATGGATTTTTTTCTAGTGGTAGTGTGGTCAATATTATTTAGAGACCATGAAAAGTACTAGATACACTTATTTAGTAGCAAACCTATTAAAAATGTCAGGTTTTATATTTACTTATTTAATATTCATTCATGCGTCAATGAAAAGAGAAAAATAAAATCTTGATCCTACCAAGTCAAAGAGGTTTAGGGATAAAAAGTTACAATTGAATATAAAACTACCCAACACTGATTCACCCCCTCTTAGTGTTAGGTTGTTCCCAAACTAGTCCTCACTTTCATTTTTTATGAGCTAGTGAAAATATAGGCACTGCCTCCAAATTATTAAAAGGAGAAAATACTCAATTGCTGTATTAAAAGTATTTTTATATGGAAATAGCCAAGAGGGAATAAAAATATAACTATCATATTTTAATCCTTATAAATCCCAAGATGTGATAATTCCAGTCAAATTGGGTTTTCAAATAAGAGTTTCGTGATTAGTATACTTAGACCTATCAAAATAAAATATCATATGATTAGGTGACAATTCATATACACTTACATTATTCTACATGCCATAAATTTGGAGGGCTTATAATTTATATGTAATTTCCACATCACTTGAAATTAGAATTTATACATAAGTATATGTATAGTAGTTAATAGAGTAATGATTGGAAACCATCCATTTAGAACATTTAATGATCTCATTATAAGCATATTTGAAAGTACGCCAAAAAGATGATGAGATATACAAGGAATAACTATTCTATATATCATTACAAAACTAAGTAATAAGGAATTAAAAATAAGAATCATTGAATGTAAGAACATTCCATGTGAACTTTTTAAGATTCATTCATTGAAAATACTTAGATCCTATATTCCCATTCCTCTAATATCCAATGGTCTGAAACACACTTTCTAGGCCACTGGGACGAGTTTCCTCCCATGAATAGAACCAGTCCAGTAAAAAATTACAAATCAAAATTTAAATCTCTTAAGAAGAGTTATATGGTATCTTTATAAAGATAATGAATAAAAAAATAGAAGTCATAAGAGAGTTATAAGGTAGAGCATCCCTTCTTGAGACGCGTTTTTTTCTTTTAAGGCTACCATTAGATTAATAATTTTGATGCAGATGTTTTCCATATAACACCTTTTAACTCTAATCCAAATGAGAGGGACACGAAGATAAGTTTAGGGAATAAACCCTATCTTGACACCAATATTTCTAGCCACCCTATTTTTATATAGAAGTGGACACCCCTTAATTAAATGTCATATAATATTTATTCAAAACAATCACTTGAAAAATAAATTCCTTATAATTCCAAAAAATATATTTTATAAAGGATAGTGTGATTCTCTCAACCATCCCAAATAAAAGAATATCATCATCATATAAAATATGTGAAGGTGAAAAGTGTGATCTTACAACCTTTATTTGATGATATAATCAAAAATGAAAAAGATCATTTAGATATGTACTCAAGTATTCTCCCGCAATAGAAAAGAGAAGGATAAATAATGGATCCCCCTCTATCACACTTATGGAGAATTGATAAAATGAATAGGTGACCCCTTTACAATCACAAATTGCCTAGAATGTTTTAATATGTAGTTGATAAAATTTATAGAATAATTGGAAAACCAATGAATTCTCATAATGAAAAAGAAGAAAATCCATTATACTGTATCAAAATCCTTATAAATATCAATCTTAATATCTATATTCATATTCTCCACCCTCTTATTTATCATACTAATATACTCTTATTCAGTTAAAAGTAATCATTAAATGTTACTTCTAAGTAAAAAATTAGATTATTTATAATAAAGACCTTTGAAATTTATCCCAATATATTAGCCATTATCATACTAATCACTAATGGAATGGTGTTCCTAATAGGAACCAGTCTAAAATCCATGATATCAAGGTAAATCTATTTATTTTTAATCATGGAAATTAAATTAGCATTCAATCCATATATAATAGAGACATAAATAAAAAAACTCCTTATATAATTAAATATATCATCATAAATAACATATGATTAGAATATAAAATTTTATAAGAAAAACCATTCAGTCCTGCTACACTATCAATGATCAATGAAAAGAGGGCATCTTTAATTTCCTTCTCACTAGGTTCTTCAGTATGTAATCTGTTTTGAATTTCATCAATTGTAGGAGTGATGTTGAGGACCATTTTTTGATTATTATCATCAAATTTATCTATATAAAGATCCTCAAAATACTTGTTAAACACATTTTAAATTTCATTCTCAGCGATAAAAATATCCTTATTGATTTCTAAACCATTGAGCCCTCTTTTATCCTTCTTACCTCTACGCATGAAGGGAAAAACATGAGTTTATATTACTATCCTTCATCTATCTAATGTTCTAGTGGCATAAAGAACTATTTTTATTAATAGACATCATATCATCAAATTTATAAAGGGAATTCATCTCTTTCCCAGAAATAGCCTCTTGATTCTGATTATTCCTTTAATATTACAGGAGTTGATTTTCAGCATTTTTAATTTTAAAATCAATGCTGAAAAAGTGGTTTTTCTCTATTTCTTTAGTATTTCCTTGAAATTACTTAATTTGATGGAAAACATATATAGTGTAATGCAAAAAATTTCCCTTTCTTGTTATATATAATAACCTACCTACATTCAGGAATCATAAAAAAGTATTGTTGAACCTAAAAGGTATAGGATTTGACCTTAAATTAATCTAGAAAATACACACAAGAATAATTTCATGATCCGATTGAGACTTTGGGAGAGTCATACCAAATACATCAAAAACCTTATTTCTTTCATCCACCTGTAGAACAAATTTATAAAACGTACATAAATAAACTAGTTTAAAATATTGTGAATATTTTTCTAAATCCAAACCCCACTATCCATCATTCTAGGATTATTATATGTTATAGATTTATTCCTAAAATAGGTAATTGAATCACAAGATATTGGTAATCATATATTCTCAATAAGGGTAAAAATAAGAGATAAAAATAAATGATAATAAGTGAGCATAAGTTGAAGACATTGGTATGAGGGAATAATCAAAGAACATGAACATATCATGTGGAGATCATAACTTATAAATCATAGATCATAATTCATAAATCACAACATAAGTATTTTTTTTTCAGAAAACATTAGTCTTGGGAGTGTGGATACATGATCCAATAATATGTGAACATGATGAATAACATAAGAATATAAAATTAATATCATCATAGAACATTAATCAAATACAGCCCTAGAGGATGTTATCACATAAAATACATTAATAAAATAATATACTAGGAAAAATTATATCCCATAATATAGTTTTCTTGGGATAACCACTCATTTACCTTTTTGGTATTTCTTAACCACCTGAGAACCCTTTTGGGCTTCAGCTCACCACCGATGTAACATTTTGGGATAGGTACCACTACAAATATAACAATTATATATTTTTTAACCGCCTATATTCCATTTTAGGAATGGTTTCACCATAGATGTACCCTATAAGAATTGGGATACCCACCCATGTACCATTTTGGTCTTGGGATCACTACTTAGTTTCCCTTTTGGGATTATGATGACCACTAATTTAACCTTTTTGTATTTGGATAACCTCCATTGTACACTTTTGAGATCATGATATATACATAATTTCTCACTTAATTGGAGGGTTATTTCAAATCAACTCACATCATAATGATAAACCATACATATATGGCCCCAAGAACAAGAAAGCATCTATAAATCCCTCATAACAAATTTACCCCATGGGAATGAAATGTATTTCATGAAAATTTCCATAAGACATTATCATAAAGCATATTAACAGTGCATATGGATAATATCATTATATAATATCCATAGTGAAATAAAATAAAAATTAAAGGGTGTTAACATATAAGAAAACACTATTTTAAGAGCATTATAAAATTGATTTGAATAATAAAAATAAATATCAATTACCATTGATAATTTTTATTTTAAATGATTTTTTTGAAAAAATGGGGATAATAATTTATATGAAAAACATAAAAACATAGAGATATATTTCCTTAAATAAATTTGATTATTATTGTGGAAATATATACTCATGTGAAAATCATTTTAATAATATATTCCCCTAACACGTTTTTGAACAAAGTCGATGTCAATAGAAAATTTACATTTTGGAAAATAGAATAAAGGATTATTTTGATTTATTGTAAAGAGATTCAAGGAAAATGGAAAATTAACTTCACTCTTAATATAAATAGTAATAAGGAAATTCATAAAAAAATATAATGAATATGTATTCAGTTGATAAAGAATCCTAACCAAAAACAAGAAAGAATTTGCGTCCACTTATAGGATTCCATTAATATGAATTGTGAAAAAAGGAAGTGAAATTGTAAGGAAAAAATATAAAATATAAAATAAATAGGGTATATGAAAATATAAGGGGTTATAGAGATAAAAAAAATTCAATTTTCATATATTTAAATTAATTCATAAAAAATTTCCATTTGAAAATTAGACTGGATGAAACCCCTATGATTTTCATAACTTTTAAAACAAAATACCATGAAAAAGAAAACCAGTATTGGATTTTTTAAATATCTCATATATCATAAATGTTATGATAAATTACATCATTTTTTTATTATATACACTACAAAAAAATATAGGTGATGAATATGGATCATATCTCAATCAAAATATTATTGTGATGAGGAAACTCTTACCTTTACATCCAAATTCAGGGAAAACAATTATCCACCTATATATTAAACAAAATATTTTGATTCCCTTATTTAATATCCATATTCATATATATTAAATTGTATATTATTAATTTATAATCATTAAATACAAATATCATAGATAGTAATATTTCATTTTCATCATCAAATATTTGTACTTTTGTTTTTTTCTATATAAGATTCATAATAGAGATGTTAATCTTTATCCATTGATTCCATGAATATTAAAAATAGTTTATTCAAGGAAATGGAATAATTTTGAACCAATTATTTATTTAGACCCATATTAATTTGACTGAAATTATGAGAATGGTTGATGAGAAAAAAATCCATCAAAAACTTGTTTCGAGTAATTAATCGATAAGAATGAGTTACTTTGTAATAGTGTTATATTTTTTAATCAAACGTAAAAAACCATATTAATAACATAAATTAATATTAATATAGTATATTACAAATATTAAGGATTTTAAAATAATTATTTTTAGAAAATGTGAAGATATTATAACATCATTCACATTGGTGTTTGAATCAACCCAAAGAAGAACATGTTATACAAATAAGTGAGTAAGAGTATAGCGTCATATAATAAAAATATAAATTTATCAGATTCATAAGGATGATAACATAACATAATTATATTTGATAATAATATTTATAAATTTTTTATATGATATGACAATTTAAAAATTCAGTAATGAACTAGGAACATACTTTCATGAATTTTCACTTTAACGAAATAGGTTACTTAATAATGATTGATTTAGTCATTCTTCTTGGAACCATAGTCTATTAAAAATATATGAATGTTCTAGGAGAGTATAAATGTGTATTTATTTAAGTTAAATTAAAATGATTTTTTTTGGAATAGGTAGAGGATAGATCAATTTATAAGTGAAAATGAGGGACATTTCCATGGAATGTTATGTTAGGTGAAGGGTAAAGTTTGAATCACATGTGAGTTAGGATAATTAGGTAAGAAAAGTATTTTTGGAATTATATTTTTACCCTAAAACATAAAAATGGTTTCTATACATCTTTTTATTTTTAAAAAATTTAATCCATTAGAAAATATATTTTTTAGGATTTATCAACTTGTATAATTATTTACCATGTACATTATTTTTTTACTAAAAATTTAAGATGAATCGTTATACATAATTTTGACATGATGATTCCAAATCATATCTCAATTTAATAGAATTAAATTCTTATATATGTCATAAAAGTAGAATTTAATTTAAATCATAGGACATATATACATTTATATTATATTTTTATAGAAAATTAATTTTGAATCATTAAATTTTCTTATTATTATTTCCAATAAATTACTAATTAAATTAACATTTATATTTATATTACATTCGATTCATCATTTAAAAGATATAAATTTATTCTATTTAGATCAAAATACCATACAGTTAGAAAATAAATCTTTGAAAATGACCCTTTTACCTTTCCCATTGAAGCAATAATTAACCTCAGTAAATTAATTGTGTACCCAAAAATAAATTTTTACAAATAAGATAATTTATAATTTATAAATAATAATTTTATATTCATTTAATTTTATTCAATTTATAAAACTGATGAAAATTTATTTTTATATGTAACTAACAAAAATCATTTTTTTTGAAAAATGTAATTTTCAAGCACAAAAAAAACAATTTAACTATATTTATTATCGAGTAACAATAGTTTAATGGATGTTAAACTATTTAGTTCATATATACACAATAAAATTAAATAAAATAGATCTTTATCTGTGGTCATTTTAATTTATTAATATATATATATGTATATGTTTATGAAAATTATTTCTTTATAACTGTAAATATTTAAAACTAACTAATTCGTAAATTTTATTCATTTAGTTTGGTAAAATAAATAAATATAAATATAATTTTTACTCCAAATTTCAAAAATTTAAATTTCAAAAAAATATATATAATATATAATTTTAAAAACTATGTTCTTAAATGAAATATTTTATATTAGACATGAATAATTTAACTATTATTCCTAATATTTTCTTAATTATTTATAGTATTTTATTCCAATATTTTAATAATAACTTATCTAATTTTATAAATAAATGTGGTTTATATCATTCAATAAAAGTAATAAATTTTAAAAATTGATATTTCATTATTTTATTCATTTAAACAATATGTATTTTCCAAAATGAATTACTGTAGACTAAATCTACTGAAAATCATTTATTTAATTTTAAATAAATTATCTATAATGAAACAATATATTTTTTCATCGAATTTTATAACATGTAAATTAACTATAAATCATTAATTGAAAACTTGTAAAATGTTTATTGGAATTATACTCAATGGTTATATGTCATTTCAATTTGATTAAACTATTGAATAATTTATTTTATACCAATTTTATATTATTTGAAATAATAGAAAAATCAAATTTAGGAATGATATAAATATAGTTTAAGGATATAATATATATCATAAAACCTAGGATGTCTCATTAGACCACTAAATATATTTCATCCAAATAATTTTAATTTATTTAATTGATTAAAAATTTCATGGGTATTCATAGCATCATCACAACTCGAGTTGAAATTTCAGTGAGATTCTAAATATATAATTTTGGTTGAGGCAAAGAAAATCATATTTACCTTATAATAGAAATATCCAAAAATTGGGTTTCTCCCAAACCATTTGAGCTTAATACTCTTCATGAATGGTTATTAAGACCCATATAATTGAAGTAATTTCCCTAAAAAGTTCAGAGTAAACCTTTCACTAATAGATGATCATGGATTGATTTATGATATAAATTCTGATTTCCTTATCCCAGAAATTAACATTCCCTCTATATAGAAGGATTTAATCCTGAACCAAAATAACATCAAATTATTATAAAGGTAGAATAAAAATATTTATAAAAAATGGATTCCCATAGACAAAAAATCAGAGATGAGTTAATAAATTTGGAAAAAATCATTACAAAATAATGAGTTTTCACAAATCATTAAAAATATAATTTTCGAGGTGGTGATTTTATGACCTCAGAAAATTTATTAGATATAAATTATTGGGTATAACATGATTATATAATAAATTTTCAGTTAATTATTGGATGATAAGTGTATCTTCCACCACTTCATTTTCACGAACCACTTTAGAAAGTGTGATTTTATTATCTTTCCCTTACTCTATTGGATTTTTAGATAGATGATATTGATTTTTGTCATGAAACCATGTGGTGGTTATCTTTTTCAAATAATTACAATACTCTTGACAATTTAATCATCGAAGTGTGTGGGTGCATTAGGTTAATAATTATTCTAATTCATCAGAGACATTTGAAATTTCTGTTCTTGATGGAATTGTATTCCACAAATGAGGAATTTATATATACTTTTTAGAAAATTACACCTTGTCTTATTCCCACATTATCGTCATTTAGGATGATGAATATTAATTCCTCCATAATGATTGTCATTTTAGTTTTCATCAAAGTACATTCTCCACTTCTTGTACCCAAAACCAAGAGAATACTAGGAGAATCCAATTTCCATTTCCACATAGATAGTATATCAAATAATATCTTCACACCTACCAAGGTCCCTTATACCTATGATTTTTTTGGAGAAAATATTTTAAGGCACTAAATAAATGATATATTTTCTTTTAGGGTCAAGTATTAATCAAGAAGTATTCCATTCACGTGTACTGAAGTTTTAATCATATGTATAATTGTATTAATACTCTTGTGGTTTCATATCAATGAATTATCTCTTTATTTTTTTAATAATCCATGGAAAATATTTATTAAAAAATATAATCTTAAAATCCACCCATTAAATTTAGTTAATTCTAATTTTTTATCAAGTTCATAATTAGAGTCCTCCGGATCAGTTTCATCTTCCATATGGTAAATAAATATCACAACATTTTCAAGCCCCGGGCAATAATTTTTTGTAATGTCAATCCATTTCTTGGTAATTAGTGTATTATAGGATCCACAAATTGTCAGTTTTAATTGATTTCTGAGATACTCAAATGTTTTTTTATCATTATATAGTTTTTTTGAGAGCTCATATTTGTTTAGGTTAGAATTGATTTTCTAATATTAAAATGCCTTTAATATTTTCACTTCATATCCTATCCTATTTGGTATTTTGTTTTAAAATCACATCATTTTTCATCAGATTCATTAGTAACTCAATTCATCCTTGTTCCATACATTGAATAAAACCATAAAATTAGTGTGAGTATTAAGAAATAGTTATTAGACTATACAATCATATGATAGTGAAAATAAATCATATGACATATGAAACAATGATAAAATCATTTCAAAATATGATATTTTAGGTCCATCTTTCCTCACATTTAGTTCATACATTGTTTTTTAGGTTCTATAATATTTTTTTAATAAGATAATTTAGAAAAAAACTAAACATTTCTTTGATAAAAACTAAAGCACCACAATCCCATGTTCCCATATATTGTACTAAAACACATATAATGTGATAAAAATTAAGGAATCCAAGCCATAATATAATCTTGTATTTAATCACATTACATGAATAATTAATAAATGTCACAAAAATAATACCCTATATCCTATATGATTAGTAGATTTAGAGATTATATTTGTAAAAATCTTATTTTACAACACATTCAACATTTCTCCACTAGCATACAACACTAGAAAACCATTTAATGATATCAAATTTTATAATTTTCATCATGAATGGGGGAATAAAAACATAAGAAAGGGTGATATCATATAATTAGTAAGGGTAAATATATAAGATAATAATTGAAGATCATAAGTGAATACTAGATGAACATGTTAGAATGAGAACATAATTTAAGTACATGAACATAAAATAAGTAAATAATACATAATAAAACCAATATCACAATTCATAAATTTGATTATAAGTTATTTTCCATAGAACATCAGTCTTCAAAGTTTAGAAACATTAGTCAATAATATTTAATCATTATTAATAACCTAGGAATATAACATAAATATAGGTATAAACGTGTATAATTTTTAAACAAAAATAATTGCATCACATAATAGTCTTGGATATCTTATTATCAATAATTTAATAGGCTTGGTCTAACCATCCTAGTATCATTTTGGGAATGGTTTAACCACTGGTGTATTCTTTTGTGTTTCAGATCATAACCTATGTACCTATTTGGATTGGGATCACCACCCATGTACCATTTTTGTATTTTCTAAAAAAAAACATTTGTCAATGGTCTCACAAATTGTGTACAATTTTAGGCATGCAATAATGCCATGTATAAAATGTTGGCATTGGGCTCACCATCTGTGTACTATTTTGGGTGCGGGTTAACCAACAGTGTATCCTTTTTGGCCGTAGGTTCTCCACTGATGTATCTTGTTGAGATCATGAGATATAAAAAATTAACTAATACATTTTATATCTATATTAGACCCACATATCTAATGACGTCCTTTTTTTTGATCAGTTTGAAAAATCATTTTGAATTTGAACATTACATCTAGTGGGAAAGTCAAATATTAAACTGAGCATCAGAAAATAAATTTGAGAATTGTATCACTTAAATTTTTTTCTTTCTGATGTGTTTTATGACCCAGGTGTTTTCTCTGATGTTCAGTAGAGTTTTGGAAGCATCAGGCTCCAAAATCACCAGTTTTGTTTGAAAATAACAATATGGTGAATAGTTGGAACATAATTTTTTTAATTGTGTTGGTCAATCGTTTGATCCCTTATATTAATTGTAATATTTTTTTTAAATTATTAAACATCCGAAGAGTAACTATGAACCTTGTAGGTGTGCAGAGGTGACCTGCATAGGATGCACATGGTTTTCCCATACCACGCATTTAGACCACACCCTTTCTTCCACTTAACTCATAGATGCACATGGTTGGAGAATGGATAGTTCAAACCATATGACATAACCTTGAAAGATTTGGATCATAGTAAGAGGAGGTTCATGGTTGGTTCATGATTTCTAATATCATGCAAAAAACCATAAAACTCTTAAAAGAGATATAAATGTGGGTTTTACCGTCATTCTTTTTTAAATCTCCCCATTTTTCCTTCTCATTTCATGACCACCAGGGAAATGTGATCTAATCTTTCTCCCACATCTATGGTTGTATCTCCTATGTATCTTGTCCAAATCAAATTCTACTGGGTGCATTGGAAACATATCAAGTGTTTGATGATTCATCTATTTTATTCTGTTTCGGCTCAAACGAATTAACGGTATTGGATGATTGGACCATCCTAATATTGATTTAAGTGGTTTATATGGATTTCCCTCATATTTGTTTCATTTATATAATACTACCATTATTTCATGCATTGGACCTTTAGGTCATCACCTCTAAAATGTGAATACCCTAAATAAAATGCTTAGGAAACATGGTATTGTTTTTCAAAAACCTTTGTTATGGTTGGAGGTTCTGACCTCAACTCGAACTACCATTAGGGTGGGTTATCTTAAAAAACACAATAATTATGGTTTCTTTATTACTAAACAAACCTTGAAGTTTGTTAATTAAAACGATTATTCTTATAATAAACTTCTCATGTTTGGCTTTTATTATAGATCTCCCGGTTTTTCTGTATTAAATTCTTCGACATGATTGAGAATATTAAATTGAATTAGAGGAATTGATTTATTAAAATATATTGTTTTATAATATAACCACCTTATGAGATGTGTTGTCTTAAAAATAAAAAATTGAATTGTTTGAGGATGTGTGGTGATGTGTCTGATGGTATGGATGTTTTCCATAGACTAATTTTGATTTATAAATAAAGCATACTTGTGGAATACATGGAATTAGTAATCACATTGATAATATAATGAACATTTTAAATGATAAATGTATATTTTATTAAAGGTATGTCGCACCTTGAGCAATGCATTATTCCTCCTTATGGAATGTTTAGGATATGGGATGATTGGGAAATTGGGATTTCCTAGGATTTGATCTTTGTGGAGGGACCATGGTTTGGATCATAGAGAATGATGTATCACACCAAAATTATTGGATAAGGGTAATTTAATCTCACATATCTCAAGTTGTTGGGCATGGAATCTCGTTGCGCCTTGATTAGAATGTTGGTTATGGCTATCACATCCAGGAGCAGGATGATGGACTCAAATTATGTATCCCATTTCAGTTATTGTGATTATGAATTATATATTATAAGAAAATGTTTTATTATTAATAATTACTCCTTAAGACATTTTTATTTTATTCCATTATTCATTCATTGAGTTATTACAGGCATGAAACCCCATAAAATGTATGACACTCTTATGATTATATAATGATGCCTCAGTTATGCCTAAGGTCCGGACTAGTTTTACGTATTTAAATATATTTCAATATATTATTGTATGTATAGATTACATATATATAAAAACCCAGTTATATATATAGGGTGAAATGTTCAGAGACATCCCAAATTAGTTCAAAGTTGGTATAGTCGTCCAAGTGTCCTTGAGGAACTCCGTCTGACTTGTTTACATTTATTATTACAACAATAATTTACTTTTGATATAACTAAAAACTAACTTATTCTACTTCAATAGAATATATTATTCCTTAGAAAACATTTTTTTTAACTATTGAGTATATATCACACCCTTTCCATACCACCATTGCACTTGGGTGCCCAAAAAGACCTCCAGGTTGCAGGTTTAGGTTCACAGATTGTGCTCACTCGATGTTACCATTCTTACTTAATAAGGAGTATTTTAGACAAGGATAAACCTAGTTATTGTGATTATATTAGTGATTGTGATGGTTTATTTTATTTATTTATTTAATATTTAAGTTGGGTTATGTACCATGGTTACCTTCATGTATTTAGGTTTGATCATGTTCATGCATGATCCTTTATTAATTCATTATTGATTGTAAAATATTATTACATTCCACTAACATTATATGTATTGATTCTAATATAATTTTTACTAATTAATAGGGTATACTATCTCTTCTATACCACCATTAGAACATCAATTCTAATTATAATCCTTCAGCATATGGGGAGGCATGCTGAAGGTATAATGGCTAAGCATCTCTAGAAACTGTTTTAGTGGATTTTGGGTTGGGATGATACAAATGTTATTTAAGGGATTCTTTTTACTCTTTGTTCATAGTATGTATACCTACCTAAATATTTGTTAGATCATTTTCATTAATGATAATTAATTTATTCATTATTGATTGATAGTTATTATTATATTATGCTACCTATTTTTTTATTGATTCTAATATATTTATTACTAATCATGGGGGTATTTTCATTCCATTGTACCACCATTAGAACTTCTGTAATAATTAGTATCCATTGGAATATGTGGAGGTGTTCATGAGGCCTAGTGGATAAATTGCATGGGGATCATTTCTAGTGGCTCTTAGGCTGGGATGCTACAAATGGTATCCATGGTTTTCTTATTAGTCATTGCTATTACTATTTTGGGAAAAGGTAGACAAGAGATTAAGAATATGTTAGAACATGAAAAATAGCTTGTGTTTGGGTCCGAACAACCCAGGAATGAGGGAAAGAACAATATTCTAGGTTATGGGGCTATCATTAATGGTTATATTATTATAGTTCATTATTATTTCACCTTGTGTGACTATTATACTTCAATTAGAAATTAATTTATGGATTTTATGGATATTTCTCTTGGACCAGTATGCAAAGGATATGTGTTACATGAATCATTTTAGGCACATTGAGATTCCCATTCCATCCATATGTGATCCCATATGGATTTAATTATTTCTTTCCTAGTGCATGATGATTTGTATTCCCTTCTCCGTGATTATTAGGTATGATTATCTATAAACCATGCTAGGCAATTTATTAGCATGAATAACTGTAAATTCTATGCTTGAGTGTTTCCTACTTATGTAGTGACTTTCCATGTTTGTTTCTATGGTTACATGTATATTTTTTCTATTGATTAAATTCCACTGTATTCATGATATATGGGTGATTAAATAAAATGTATACATCAACATAAATAATGTTTTCTCGAAAATCTTGATAGTGGAATTCTATTTAATATACTGATTATTTTATGTTTAATATATGAACCATTGGTTGTAAGGAATGAAAAAATGATGATTACGATTTAATAGTTTATAAATTTTGAATCAATAAGTTATATGGGACATTATAAATATGTAAAGGTAACCTATAAAATCTAACGATCATCTATGGTTTTAATATATTTTGAGACTTAGAGTTCTATTCTTTTTTTAGTTACATTAATTCCAATTTTAAATTATAATTTCATGTATATCTATAATTTGGTAAGGGTGATTCATATAACTGGACCATTATGTTGAATAAGAGTTTTTTATCTTGAATTATCAATGAATGGTGAAAGAGTTAACCTATTGGAAACATTAATTGTAAATAAATTAAATTTGTTTTGAAAAATTCAAACAAGAATTTATTAATTCTAGTTAAACAAGTGATTAATGGAAAATTATAAATAAGTACACCTTTATATTTTAGGAATTAAGACCTATATGAATAAATTTATAAATTCATAACTATCCCCAAGAAGGTCGGTTGGGGCATGTTAAGACGACCCCTTTTGGGGGCATGATAAATCTAACTAAATCTATTTTTCCCACTGTAGACAAGTAGGTCAGTTTGGCATACCTATTATGAATTAAACACAATAAGGGTGACTTATTTTAAAAAAAAACCATATCATGTGTTGCTTATTATTGAATCAATATTGACATGATTAAACCCTCACAGGTCATCATGATATTTATATTATTTCATACACAACCTCGTCGTGGTATTCTTATGATAATGGGATGGTTATTTAATGATTCTACGACTACTGATATGGTGTTACATATAATCACATGGTGGCATCATACTTGACCAATATCTTTAATTAATAAATTCATTTTTATATAACAATGATCTTTATTATTATGAACTAGAAGTTAATTAAAATTAAAATTAAAAACTAAAGAGTTTTTACTCTATAGATTGGAAATTGACATTTTCTTTAACCGACCCAATTGTGGAAACTCTTGAATAAAACAAATTATTAAAAAGAAAATATGAAATAATTTTCACAATGTTTCCTGAAATTACATAAATAAGATAAATTGTAAAATTTATTAAAAAAACTTTTACTTAATATACTATATGTATGAACTGCATAAAATTTCTAATAAAATAGAATCGTTTAAATTACTTAGATGTGAAACATAATATAGGCGTTTATAGTTGGTAATCCCATGAAAGGGTCGGTTATTGATGTTTCATATGAGAGGGAAGATATATTCTTCTTATATATCCTAGTTGACTTCATCCTTGGTTGTTTTTGAACTAAAGGTTAGGTGGTAAGGTCAAGTGATCTTTTTTGGCGTGAACTTGTATTGTTATCGATGACTTTTTTATATATGGGGCTATCCTAGTAGGGGTAGAACCTTCAGAACCATTAAAAATTTCAATTTTATTGTGATAAGTTTTTTATGATGGTTTCCATTGAGGTTCTATTTTTCTCGAGTAGTACTCCTAGTAATGAAGCAACGTGCCATGTAAATGGGTGATCGATTGACAAGTTAATACTTCTTTAGCGAATGAGCACCATGTAATGGTCCAATTCACCAAGTTATACATGCCTTAAGAATGGTTATCCACTTCGCATGTCATGTTACCTTCTTTATTTTCTATGGGTTATAGTATAATAAGAACGTATAGATCTAGTTGTGCCATTTCATAGTCACTGTGGCATGAATTGTTAAATGTTGTTCCCATTGACTAAAATCGATGCATTAAATCAATTTTATTTGAGTTATAAGGTCACATTTTCCTTAAACCATATAGTTACCGATCCACTTGAATGAAGGTTTATGGGTTCTTTATGACTACAAATTAGGTTCATCTATGGAGTAGAGTGTCCCAAGCATTGTGAGCACGTCGTGAGCATTGTATCTTTGAGTTGGAAATCAAGAGTGTTTTGGTCCCAGTGGTTTGAGATGAACTAATAAAAATTATCATATGATTTTTCATGTATGATCAAAAATAGTTTTGGATCTTACCCGTTATGTTGTTGTTTTAATTATATTGGACTTGGGGGAGCATCATGTGTACATATAAAGGTTAATCTATTCAAGTGATCTTATGAACGTCTAGTTTTCCACTCTTCTTGTGATCTGTTTGCTAAATGAATTTTGGAAAAATATAGGAACTGGGTTTGGTGGTGGTATAACATGTACCATCATATGTTTTCTTTTCTTATTAGCATGATGACTAAGACACTCCTAATGTGGGGAGAATTACATTGGTCAAATGAAACATGTCATTCGGGGTAGAAGGAATGTGGTCATAAGGGAGCATTCACAAATAGCTAGGATGGGATTAACTACTTAATGACATATAAATGATTATCTTAAAGGTGACTTTTATGGGAGATACAATGCTAATGAGACTAATGTTATAGGTAAAATGGTTTTCATGGCCTTAATGATGAAATACCTACAAGATAGTGAGTCGTATTAGGAAAAGGGTGGTACGGGAGTGTACAGTCAGAGTGTAAGGTAGGTTTGGTGAATGCTAATTATATGGGGTACCATTTAGATAACTAGTTTGGTTGGTGTGAAAGATAATGATGAGTATCAATGATTTTCTATTAACACTTTTTGGGATTGGTGACTGGAAGCTTTAGTAAACTTAAAGGTAGTTCCCATGATGAGTGATATCGTGAATTCAAATTGGGCTCCATGAGATGGTTGATCCATGTTGGAACCTAGGAGCTCATGGTTGAGAGATATGTAGTTTTTTAATTAGTTATGATAGTTATAATTGTTTTCTGATATGAGTGTGGCTCAAAAGGAGAAGGAAGTGCCTAGTGATAAAATAATTGTGTACTCCTTGTTTAGATGTGAGAATAACCCCTATCTTGACTTCTTCCAGAGTACACCTAGAGATCAAAATCCATACAAAGAGATAAAATAATTAGATTCAATTTTTGTTTTGATAGATAGAATCATTTGGAGTGTCCTCAAGGAGTGGTTTAAAGGAATACTTATGATGTGCATGCCACCATAGGCAGTTGTAAGATTCCCCTAATGAGAGAATGATTGTGGAAATATGGGACCAATTGTTGGAAATTAATTTAAGAACTTCAATATTGTTTGATACAAAAACAGGAATTGTTCTATTATGAGACATCATCATATGTTAGTTTTAGGATTCAGTAAATGTTCTCGATGAGATCTCGTGATAGCTCCTCTTAAAAGAACATATAACTTTCTTTTGAAATGCGCTAACCCTCTAAGATGAGCCTTTTTTAGAATAGTTAACTAAAGCTGGTTCAACTAGATATATTTCAAAATTCATTCTATGGTTGATTTGTGACCATTTAATTCATTCTAGGAGTGTAGGATATTACTATGAAAATGTTCATATGGGATTCATAATGAAGGCCAAATCGACAAACTTTGAATTAGATTAATCTGAACTGATTTTTGAGATCATAGTGAGGGATAAGGTTTTTGTTATCACCTATAATTGGTGAATCATTTTGAGAAACATGTCAAGAGTTTCATTATAATCCTATATATATGTTTTCTTATGAAATTATGATGGTTCAAGTGTCAGGTCATAGAATTGGCCACTAAAAAGTTGTGACCAGAGTTGGAAAGTGCCTTAGGCTGCTTAATAATACAGATGATGAAAATATCATGTCTTGGGTTAGACGAGCTTGGTAAGCTCCATCTAGACTTTTTTGCCTTAGTTATTAGTATTAGATCAAATTTAATAGTTTATGTTCCATATTTTTGTAATGACTCATGGAGGTGTGTTGGGTGTTACAAACATGACATGACCGTTTGAGTGGGGGTTTCACAACCCTATTATGTCAAGTGTTGTTTATACAGTTCCCTATGGATTCCTAGGGATGATTAGTTATATGGTGGGAAGATTGTAACATCTTGTTTTTTGGACATGGTTGAATATTCCTTGAGAATTTGAACTTTTTATTTGGTGGGAGACTTGAATCATAAATTGAGCACTGGAACATAATTTCATGAATTAGACCACTTGAATTTGGTGTTTTTGGATGAGTATAAGACCTAAGACATTCCTTATGAGTTCAGTAGTGTTTCAAAAGGGTCATGATCCTAAATAATGAGTTTATAGAAAATTAAAATGATGCACACAGTTGGTTCACAATTATTTTAACCATGTATGTCAACCATGTGGTCCATTTCCTTAAGGAAAATAGTTTGGTTAAACCATACAATCTCTGAGGAGTAACCATTATCCTTATTGGAGGTGTGCAGAGGTGAACCTCATGGGATCCAAATTTTTTCCAAAACAATGCACCTAGCGTACAAACTTAGTCTAATTTATGAGTAAATATACATGATTGGTCCATGGTTAGAATAAACTATGTGACCTAACCATGTGGGGTGTGGCTACTAAGAATATGAGAAAGTTTGGCCCATGGTTTTCTAAACCCAGTGGCCAAACCAAGTGGCTCTTAAAAGATATATAAATGAACATTTTACCATCCTTATTTTTTCATATCCTCCTATTTTCTTTCCAATTTATTTCCCATTTCATTCCTCAAAGGGGTATATATGCTATCATATTACTCCATCTTTTGTGGGTAGATCTAATCCACCACTATTCCGAATCTATTGTCATTAGGTGCATTGGAACCATATCAAGCTTCTAAAAATTCTTCTATTTTCTTCCATTCCAACTTGAAAAAAGCTCAATATTAGATGAGTGTACCATCTTATACAAGAGTTAGGTGTTATGTATTATTTTCACATAGATCCATGACATTTATATAATATTATTATTGTTCAGCGCACCATACCTTATGGGAATTCCCTATAAAATGTGACTGCATTAAATAAAATGTATTGACCACCTGGAATTGTGTTTTTAACCCCTTTGACATGTTTAGAGGTTACGAACACAACCAAAATAATCCATAGGGTGAGTTATATTAAAAACACATAACCGGTATGGTTTCTTAATGACAAATACACCATTGGGGGTGTGTTAATTAAAATGGTTATTCTTATATTCATCTTCTCATGTTTGGATTGAATTTTAGATCACCCCATTTTGGTATATTAAATTATTCCACTTCAGTGAGATGGATAAAATGAATTAAATGAGTTTTTATTGATTGTAGCATGTTTTCTAATAAAACAGTCTTTTCAGGTTCACCTTCTTATAAATCCAAAAGTTGATGGATTACTGATGTGTCTTATGGTAAAAATGTTTTTGATGTCTTTCTTGTCATTTATAAATGAAGGAGACTAGTTTTATAAATTGTATTGATCATGGAATGGATAATATAATACCCTTTTTAAAGGCGAAAGGGACCCTAAAATAAAGGTACAATATTCCTTGAGCGATGTCAGATTCCTCATTACAGAATATTGAGGATAAGTGTTTGTTGGGCTAGTGAGATTACCACATATTGGATCATTGTGGAGGATCCTTAGTTTGGGTCATTAAGCATGACGTCTCAGACCCCCAGATCAATCATGACATGCATCAAATCTTATATATCTTGGTTTTTTTGGGAATGGTGTCTCACGCTTCCTCCATTAGGATACTGGTCATTGTGGTCACATTCAGGAGAAGGATGACATAAATTACTTCTATATACCATTTTAGATATTGGGATTATGACCAGTTTATTATAATAAGACAATTTGTTTTTATTAATTTACCTATACGACTATTGTAATGGATGTCATTATTCAGTTATTGTTTTATTATTAGAATGATTTCCCTTAGGAAGTTTGAAACACTTATTATTATATAAGGATGCCTGAGAAATACCTTGGGTCCTATCTAGTACAATGTACTTATATATATATATATATATGATTTCACATATAGAGTAAATATATAAAAATAAAATAATATATATATTTATACATGGTGACATTTTTAGAGATATCCAAGATTAGGCCAAAGAATGTATAGTCAGCCAGGTTTCCATGAAGAACCCAATACCGAATTTTTTAAATTTATTAGTATAACACTGGTTTACTATTGATATTCCTTGACACTGATTTATTTTATAATAGTAAACGTTATTATGCATTATAATTCATTTGTGGTGGCATAATGAGTATATCCCAAACCTTATTTGGGTAGCCGCCACAATAGGGTACTCAAATAAACATCCTAGTTATGTGTTTAGGTTCATGGAGTGTACTTTATTGATGTTATCATTATTATATAGGATTGAGTATGGGATTAGAAGAGCATTCTAGTGATCATGATGTTATTGGATATATTAATTTTTCATTTTATTTATTTTTTTTCCATTGTCTGTCTTTCATTGTAATGTGTATACCTTCCCTTATTTTTGTTAGATCATGATAATCCATGAATATTTATTCATTAATTATTGATATCCAGTTATTTTTATAGTATAATTAATTTATTTCTATTTATTATAATATGTTTTTTTACTAATTTTGAGGGTATAGTTTCTCCACTGTACCACTATTAGAACCTCGTTTCTAGTCACCATTGTTGAGTGTATGAGAAAGCATGCCTGAGGCCCAGTGGACAATCGGCTCAGGGAACTCTTTTAGTGTCTATTTAGTCAAGACACTACATATCTCATAATGATTATATATATATATACATATGACACAAAAACATGAGAACCTTAATAATACCTTCATATTATAAATTCTACATGGGAATGAAATTGGTTTCAAGTATATACCCATACCACGTTATCATAAAGAATCAAGAGAAAGATGTTAGATGCTATCTTTAGATCATATCCCCACTATAAAATAAGAAATGTTAAATTATTTTGACATAGATAATTTTTTTTTATAATTTTATTCAGAAATTTATTTTAAAACTAATATGGAATATTGATTACTTTTGATAAATTTTATCTTGAAAAGGAATCAATTTATAAAAAATGCAGTACAAATTTATTTATAAAACCCTAAAACAGGAGAGAGGATGTTTCTTTACAAAAACCAATGTATACTATAAGAAAATATATTCATCTAGAAATTTTTTTAAAGAGATTTCTTTCATGGGGTTTTAAATAAATTCATTATAAATAGAATCCGTCCATGATAAAAAATGAAAAAAAAATTATTTAATTATTTGTAAATAAAGTCAAGGAAAATTCAATGTGAACATAAGGTACCATAGTTTGTATAAATTCATCAATGAAACATTAAAATGAATATGGAAATTGATGAGAAATATTCTAGACTGGAAATATAATGTAAGTTCAGCTACATTTATAAGAAAACATTTGGTTCAATTGTATAACAAAAAGGAAGTAAAACGGGAAGAAAAATTTCAAAACCTAAAAATTACCAGATGAAAAGAAAGTATATGGGGTTTTAGAGAGAAGTAATATATAATTTACCAAGAAAAAAATTTATTCATAGATAATATTGACTTTAAAATGAGACTAGAAATATACCGTTATGACTTTGGTATATTTAAATCAAAATCCCATAAAAGAAAAAACATAAGATTGATTTTTAAATAACATAAATTTCAGGAAAATTATGAAATAATCAATTATTTTTAATTTTATTACATAAAATATATGAATATATAAATGGAATATAGATCATATCTCAATATATGGAAATTGGTAATGAGAAAACCCTTACATATAAACCAAGAATTCACGAAAGTTCTTTAACCTCCATCATATTAAATATAAACATATAAATATATTATTTCAAAAATCTATTAATATATATTAATTTTCAAATATTAAATTATTATAATTCATTACCCATATATTATTCAGTTTTTGTTTATTTTAATATTTGAATGTTTTTATTTTTTTTATAGTTTTTGTAAATGTTTATTAATGGGGATGTTGATCCTCATTATTTGATACAAGCTCATCATTCCCATATTATTATTGGTATTGAAATTATTTTTCTATAATTCCTTATCTAATCCAATGTTCATTTTATGGAATGTATGGGTATGATTTATAAGAACCAAATCCATGGGGAACTTGTTTCAAGTAATTTATCAATAAAAATGATTTACGTTACAATGACCACAATTTTTTATATTTACCCATCCAAAACAATATTACAGATATAAATTATACTTTAATATTATATATTACAAGTATGAAATTTTTGATACTCATCCTTGTTTGAAAAGTGATGACAGTATAAATCATTTATGCAGGTCGGTGAACTGATCGAAACAAGAATATATTATGCTAGTGAACGAGTAGGATCATAGAGCTATAAAGTATTAATATAATTTTAATATAATAATAATTTTGTTAATATAAAATAAAATTAGTGGATAATTAAATTTATAAATTTGTTAGGTATCAAAGTAATTAAAAAATATAGTGAGGTACAAGGTATAATGAAAATATTCCACATTCACGAAACAGATCCACGCAGAATAAAGGATTTAGGCTTCCTTATTATAACTAGAGGCCACAAAACATATATGAATTATTATTAAGAGAAACTATAGGTAGTTATCAAATATTTACTCAATTTAAAGAGTAATTTGTGAGGGATATAGGATATATCCATTTGTAAGTGAAAAAACATTTTTTTGAAAAAAATGTTTTCAAACATTACGTGCTATTTTTCTTTTATTTTTTATTAATTAATAATTAAATTACTTTCAACATATTTTATTATAAATATAAAAATTAAATTTGAAACATAACATAAAAGTGATAAATTTAATTTTTTTTGTATAAAAATTTAAAACACAAAAAAAACAATTCTTTAAAATCAACACACTTACATTTATTGTGGTGACAGATTTTTTCTATATTAACTTATTTTTTTATTTAAAATAAAAATAAAATTATTTAAAAATTAGGAAATTAATATTCAAAAAATGAAATTCATATTATTGTGAAAAATTTATAATAGTGATAAAAACTAATTTCAATATAAAATGCATAAAAACAATTTTTTGAGAAAAGTATTTTTAAACCAAAAAAATGAATTTAATATTATTAACTACAAAGTAAAAATTAATGAATTGATGTAAAATTATTTTTTTGTATATATAATTAATAATTATTTTAAATATATAATTTTTTATCAACCAGTTTAATTTATTCAAATACCTTTTGAGAACCAATTCATAGAAAATGTTCCTTATTGACAGTAAATCATTATTATAAGTCAATTAATATAAAATTAAAATATGTTTATTAATTTTTCATATATAATTTAGAATTTTAATTAAATTTAATTATTCATATATGAGAAAGTTATTTAAAGAAAATTTATAATATTGGATTAAAAAATTCATGTTCTTAAAGAAAAATATTTTTCATTATATGTGAATATTAAAATCAATGTTCATTATAGCTCATTAATTATTCCTTGTATGCTATAATACAATTTAATAATTATTCCTTGAACACAATAAATAAGATTTATTGGCATAAATCAATAAAAATATAAATATAACAAATTACATATTTCATTAATGAACAATTTCTTTAAAATTATAGTCATTTTCAGTAATAAATTAACATCATTTCATTTTAATGAAAAATATTTTATTTTATTTTAAATAAATTACCTATAATATATCGAACCATTTAGAAGATATAGAGGGAACATTTATAAGTAATATTGTTCTTTTTATGGAGTATATTTCATTAGAGTATTATGTTTGCGTGTATTTGGGTGAAAATTGAGAAAATTGGAAGTAGGGGTTTTGCATAGTTTGCGCACGGTTTTCCCAAACCGTGTGCCTATCCCAGAAAACTGTGCACCCATGAGATAGTGGGGGTTCACACATTTTGTGCATTGTTTGTAAAACCATGAACCCAAAATGAAAAAACCATGAACCCCTAAATTAATAGGCACATGGTTTCCTCAAAGATATAACAAACCATGTATCACTGCCTAGGAAACCATGCATGGTATTTTTAATGGGATGAAAAGTAGTTTTAAATTTTCATGAACCCTCAAAACATCCCCAATTTGACAGAAAATCTTTCCAAATTGATTTCTATAAAATCTAGTGCCTCCTGAGGGGATTTCAAGGCCCTTTAACATCTTTTCTAGGTGATTCTATGACCAGTTGGAAGATATGCACCTCATGGGTATGTGTGTTCCTCTTATTTAAATATACGTCTCTCTTTATCTCCTATTCCTAGATAAATAAGTATTTTTATCTGATGTTGAATCTATTTTTAGATCTAAGTTTATTAGATCACGATTCATTTAAATATTGGATATATGAATTGATTCAAGATCTTATTAAAGGTTATTATACCACCAAAATTGGGGTTATCCATTGGTGAGAATTATTCATCACCATTCATAAGGTAGTGGTCTAAAATTAAAATCCAATATTATAGATTACAATTAAGTGTATGTAATTTTAGAATTTATATTATATTTTTATCAGTTTTATTCTAGATTAAATTATTTAATTTGGTTAATTAATTAATTAAATTAAATGTGAAATTGGGTTATTGGGAGTTTATGTCCCGAATAATTACTTGTTAAATTAATTATGAGGAAACTAAGATTATTGATATGGGGATAATTAAATATTGAGTTCATTATCAAAATTTTGTATTGGTGAATGACATGATTAATTATAGAATTATTTATGAGATATTTAGATATAATTAGGTATTTAGTTATTGAATTAATTATACGATATTGAATTTTTGAATACTAATTCTTTAGTTGGTGAATTAATTAATGGGTTCGGTGAGAGATTTTTTTGGGGTAATTAACTAAGGATATTGATTAATAAGATAATTGTTATATTAGTAATGAGATTGTGTTAGAATAATTAAGTGACAAATTAATTAAGGATGTTGATTTTATTAATATGGAACAATCAAATGATGAATTAATTTGGGATATTGATTTGATTAAGATAGAATAATTAATTGAGGAATGAATTTGGGTTATTTTATTTTTTATGTTTAGATTAATTAATTTAGCAATTAATTGATGGGAGTAATGTGATTATTTAATTTTTTAATTTTGTAATTGGATTAATGAGGTTAATTAATTGAATTAATTAATGTTATTGACATGGACAATTAATTGTATAATTAATTAAAAGGATGTAATATTATTAATTAATTTTGGAATTAATTAAGGGGAATGGATGTGAACAATTAATTAGAGAATTGATTGAAGGGATTTAGTAAGATTAATTAATTATGGAATTAATGAATTCACATGATTTGGATTAATTAATTGTAGAATTAAATAATTCATATAATGTTATTATTTTTGAGTTGGATTAATAAATTAGAGAATTAATTAATGGGGATTGATGTGTTAATGCAATTGAATGAATTAGATTAATTAATTGGGGGATTAGTTAATGAATATTGTTGTGTTGATGAAATGGAATGAGTTAAATTAATTAACTAGTGAATTAATTAATGTATATTATTATGATGAAGAAATTTAATGGGTTATATAAATCTTTGGATATTATTGTGATGGTGAAATTGAATGAATTGAATTAATAAATTGTAAAATTAATTAATGTGGATTTTTTGGATATTGAATAGATATAATTAGGCAATTAATTGATGAATTAATTATGGGACACTGAGATTTTGAATTGGATAATTAATTGTTGAATTAATAATGATATGTTAAGATAGATTATTTCAGATAAATAATTATAGAATTAATTAGGAGTTATTGAGATTGTGAATGAGATATTTAAATTTTAGAATTAATTATGTGATTTTGAGTTCTAGATATTGATTAATTAATTGATGTGTTAATTAATGGGGTTTAAATACTTAATTAATTAGTTAATTTGTTAAGGGGATTTATGTGGTAAACTAATTGTTGAATTAGCAATCACATTAAAGTGATCAGTTAATTGCAAAATCATCTAGTAGAATTGATGTGATTAATTAATTGTTGAATTTAATTATTGATATTGACATGATTATTTAATTGTTGAATTAACTAATGAAATTTAATTGATTAATAAATTTTGAAATAAATTAATATTATTGATGTTATTGGTTATTTATTGAATTAACCAATTTATAGAAATGATAAATTAATTTTAGGATTTAATGAAATAATTCATTGTGATTAATTACCTATTTAATTAATTAATGAACGTGGATTAATTAATTTATAAATTAGTTAATGGATGATTGTGGTGGTTAATTAGGATAAGAGGATTAATGTGGATTAATCTTGATTAACGTGGTAGTGAGATACATGTGATAATGTGACATGTCATGTTATGTTTGAATTGTTGATAAATGGGGTTCTAGACATGGTGATCTATGCCAAAAATACATTTGCATGGTTGATAAACAGGGTGTTAGACAAGGTGATATACACCAATGGTGCATATGTAAAGTTGATAAATGGGGTGTTAGACATGGTGTTCTACATGAATGATATATCTATCTATGTTGTTGAGAATTGAGGTGTTATACATGATGATCTATAGTAATGATAAATGCACACGATTGATATTTGGGGTGTTAGACACTGTGTTCTATACTAATAATGTATATGCATGATTGAGATTTGGGTTCTATACATAACTTTCTAAACCAATGATAAATACGTATGATTGAGATTCTTGATACTAGACATAATGGTTTATACCAATGATAAATATGTATGATTGAGGATTGGGGTATAAGACATGGAATTCTATACCCAAAACATAGGCATTGGACTATCATTAGAAGTGCCCACAGTAATGGACGTAAAATAAAAATTATAATGAAAGACAATTTTATAAAATTAATTGAGGATTGAATAAGTAAAATGGTTCAGAACCGATGTAGATGGGAGTAAGTATTGAGGTATTGGTGTCCTCGGTAACCCAGTGATCTATTTATTTAATAACGATTAATTGATAATGTGATAATTGTTTTATTATGAATTATAATTATTTATTTTTTGTTGTATGGATTTTATTTATGACCCCATTGGCGGTGGCATATTTTGTTTTACTCACACCCCACTCAAGCTTCCTGTTCAGTACCACAATATACATAGTATTATCAGGATTGGTTAAGGGAAAAGGCATTAAGTGAGATGGATGGTTGGATATGGAGCATTGATGAGGGAACTAGACATGGTTCGAGACTCACTTGAGATTCATGGTTGTCTTTATTTTCAATTTTTATTTCCGACACATAACACAGACATTGGGATGCAATGCTTTCTACTTCAGTTGAATATTGTATTTCCTAATTTTATGATTTTGAGGCATTGTTATTATTTATGATTATATATACTTATGTAATTTTTTACTACATAATTTTGTGTTTACTTTGATAAATTTGGGTATAGTATCCCCAGTAATGACTTACCAGACCCTCATTGCTAGTCTGCAACCTCTGGCATATTGGGAGACTAGCTTGAAGTCACAGAACCGACCTGCTCGGGGCACTGGTGTGTGAAACCCGATCCGAGACATTAAAATGTCGTGTCACAGCCCAATTTTATTTTATTTTCTTTTGTATTAATATTTGGGAAAGGTATAATGAATATTATTAAGATTCAGGGCATGTTTTTGAGTTCATTCATGGGATTGGGAAACCCATGTACACGAGAGAACCCAAGTTCCCATAGTGGGATATTGTTATTGTTGTTTTCTGTTATAGTTGAATGTTATTTCAACTTGGGTGAAATAATTGTGGTGTGATGTGGTAATTGTTTCTCATATTTGTATATAAATCACTTGTGGCCTAGTATGGCATGATATTTGAGTATACATTCATTATTCTAGGCAATTGGGATTATTTTCTATCATGCATCATTTTAGGCACAGATGGGAAAACAAGATATGGGTATGTTATTGAAAATGAACCTTTTTCATTTCTTGTTAAATTGAACTGAAAATGGTTCTTAACATGAAATTTATAATGATTACAAAATGATTCAATATGAGAATAAATGGGTTCCCAAATAATAATCTCTAATTATGAGAATGTGTATACCCTTGTTAACCAAAACCCAGGTGTGGGATGGTTAAGTGTAGTGATAGTTCCCCAGTTTTAACCTTATTGTGGGAAATGGGGGAACCAATTATTATGATTTTTGTGTAAATTCCTCTTGATAACAGTGTTAATGTGACTAAATTAGAATACATTTTTTTATTTTTCCCTTTGATGTGGATAGTTTGGGTCATGAGAATTCCCTAGTTTTAGAACTAGGTAGTGAGTTGTGCAAGGGACTAACTTGTTTTGGACCGGTGTGGTGAGATGTTGGTAGGTAGGGAAGCCCGATACTTTTTAAAGATTAAGGTGCTTCTATACTGTTAGGAAACATCAGAAATGGACCAAAAAATTCTTAATGTATATTTAATTAGAGATGATCCTATACCCTTCCTTGAAATCATCCCTAGTACACTGAGAACACTCTAGCTTTATCCCTAGCTACCTGAATGTGTTTTTATTGGATATGAGGCCCTTGGGAGGCTAATATTACGAAGTGGTGTGTGGAGAGATGGATGGTAGGAGTTATTCCATTGAATTTTTATAAATGAAAAGCATGTGAGGAGCACATTTACATTGCTTATGGAAAGGATAGGTGGGTCGTGGTGATGGTGGATGAACATCCTGTCCATATAATTTTTGAAGGCAAGGATAAGTGCCTATGTTGGGAGGTGTTCTTGTTGGTGTTTGGAGAAGTGAGTTAGGAAACATGTTGGGTATGTTGGGGAATTTTATATATAGATCAATGCTTCTTTTGAGGAGAAAATGATACATGTGTTGAATTTCTATGAGAAAGTGTTGTGGGGGATGTCAATATTGGTAGTTCATGTATTGTGGAATCATGGGAGGGTTCATGATGAAGCAAGGGAGAGAGAAGTGGATATGAGGTAATAGTATCCTGATCCTTTTAACTCAGAATCATAGATTCTCTTGGGAGTAAATCTTGAGGATGACTTGTTATAAGATAGGGAGATTGTATGAACCTGAAATTTCTTAGACGTTATTGGAAGTACAGCTCGAGGATGAGTTTTTATATGATGGGGAGAATGTAAGATCCAAAAATTCTCAAGAGATATATAATAATAGTTTACTAGTACTTTTTTTCCTTTAGGCGAATAGTGTTTTTGGGTTTTACCATGGGGTGTGTTTGGGTTAAAATTGATAAAATTCTAAGGAGGGGTTTGGTACAGTTGGCGCACAATTTTCCTAAATGTTGCACTGAACCCAGCAAACCATTCACCCTTTATATAGTGGGGTTTCACACGACTAGTGCATGGTTTTTAAACCATGTTCCCTGGTAGGAGAAACTGTTCAACACTAAAAAACAGACATATTGTTGGCATATGGTTAGAGAAAATCGTGCAACCTAGCCCAAGAAACATTGAATGATATTTTTAATGGCAAGAATTTTAGTGTAAAAGCCACCCAAACCTCAAAACGTCCCCTATTCTATACAAACATAAGAGAAATTTATTTCTATCAAATCAAAAGCCCCTCAGATAGATTCCATATCCCTTGACCCTTATTCATGGCAATTTAGTTCCCAATTGGTAGATCTTCATATCCTAGTTATGTTTATTCTTCGCATTTAGATCTATCTCTCTCTTCCTATCCTCTTCCCGAATAAACGAGGTATGTTTATCCACTACTAAATATAGATTTAGATCATGGATTGTTATATCATGATTCATTTAAATCTTGAATCTCATAATTAAAGCAAGATCTCATTATACATTTATATTCATCCAAAATTGTGGTTTTCTATTGGTGGGAATTTTTCATCACCATTATTTAGCTGTGCGGCCTAAAATACAAATCCTATAGTCCTGATTACAATTATGTGTATGTAATACCATAATTTCAATTTGTTTTTTAAAATTTTATTCTTTATTAAAATAATTAATTTACTATTTAATTCATTAAATTAAATGTGAAATTGGGATATTGGGATTTTAGATATTGAAAAAATAATTGTTAAAGAAATTATGAGGGAATTTAGTTCTTGGATTTGGGGATAATTAAATTTTGAGTTAATTATTGAAAAATTGTTCTGTTGAATTAGAAAATTAATTGTTGAATTAATTATGAGATATTTATATTTAATTATATAATTAATTATTGAATTAATTAAAGGAAATTAAAGTTACGAATACCAATTACTTAATTAGATAATTAAATAATGTGTTTGGTGTACTTAATAAATTTGGGAATCAATTAATTAAATTTTTGTGATGAACTAATTTTTAAATTAGTAATGAGATTGAGTGAGAACAATTAATTGAGGAATTAATTGGGTTTATTGATTTCTTTATGTTTTGATTAATTATTTGATTATTTAATTAATTTTTTAATGTGATTATTTATTTGTCGAATTAAATATTGGGATTAATGAGATTAATTAACTGAATTAATTAATAGGATTTACATGGAAATTAATTGGTAAATTAATTTAATATATTGAATGTGATTATTTAATTGTGGAATTAATTAATGGGAATGGATGTGAACATTTAATTGGTGAAATTATTGAAGGGATTCTATTAGATTAATTAATTGTGAAAATAATTAATAGAAATTACATGGATTAATCAACTGGTTTGTAAATAATTGGATGAAATTTTATAATTTTTTAATATGATTAATTAATTGGTGAATCAATTAATGGGGGTTTATGTGTTAATGAAATTTAGTTAGTTATATTAATTAATTATAGAATTAATTAATGCATTTTGTTGTGTTAATGAAATTGAATGTTTTAGAACAGTTTACTGGACAAATTATTATGATATATAATTATGTTGAATCAATTGAATGATATATATTAATTAATTGGTGAATAAATTAACAGGGATTTTTGTGATAGTGCAATTGAATTAATTGGATCAATTAATTAGTTAATTAATTAATTTGAATTGTTGGGGTATTATTTGATTTAATTAGATATATAATTTTTTAATTAATTATGGGACAATGAGATTTGTGAATTGGATAATTAATTGTCAAATTATTTATGAGATATTAAGATAGATTATTTGAGATAATTAATTGTATATTTAATTTTGAGTCGTTGAGATTTTGAAGGAGATAATTAAATATATAATTAATTATGAGATTTTGAGTTAAAGATATTGATTAACTAATTGATGGGTTAATTAATTGGGTAGGCATACTGAATTAATTGTGGAATTATTTAAGGGGATTTATGTTGTAAACTAATGTTGAATTAGAATTTACATTAATGTGATTATTCATTTGTTAAATTAATTAGATTAACAAATTTGATTAATTAATTGTTTAAATTAATTAATTTTATTGAGGTGATTAGTTAATTTTTCAATTAACTAATGAAAATTATGTGATTAATTAATTTTTGAATTTGTTATTTTTATTGATTTGAATAGTTAATTGTCGAAGTAACTAATTGATAGACATGATTAGTTAATTTTTTAATCAATTAATGGAAATCAATGTGACTAATTAATTATCTAATTAATAAAAGGTCATGGATTACTTAATTTATGAATTAATTAGTGGAAGATTGTGGTGATCATTTGTGATAAGATGATTATTGTGGGTTAATCTTTGTTGATGTTATACTGTGAAAACATGTGATAATGAGATAAAAAATTTAATGTGACATGTTATGTTATGTTGGAATGGTTGATTAATGGGGATCTATAAATCACAATCAATGCCAATGATATATATGCATTGTTGATAAAAATGGTGTTAGACCTGACTATCTACACTAAGGATTCATATGTAATGTTATGAAATATGGTGTTAGATATGGAATTATACCACAACGATAGATATATCTATATTACTGAGAATTGGGGTGTTATACATGATTATCCTCACCAAATATATATATAATTATTGAGATTCTTGGGGTTAGACACGAAGTTCTACACCAAGGATTTATAAGCATGATTGATATTTGGGGTTCTAGAAATGATGTTCAAAACCCACAATAAATATTTAAGTTTGAGATTTTGAGTGATATACATGATATTCTACACCAATGATAAATATATATGATTAAGTATTAGGGTGCTAGACATAGTGTTATATAGCCAAACAAATTGACATTGGACTATGGTTCCATGGGGTTGTAGTAAAGAAAGGTAAAAAAATTGATAATGAATGAATATTTGTTGAAATGAATTAAGGATTGAATAAGAAACATAGTTCAGACCTGGTGTAGACCAAAGAAGGTGTTGAGGTGTGTATGTCCTCAGGGATGCAGTTGTCTATACGGTTTAATAAAGATGATTACATAATGTGGTAACTGTTTAATTATTCATTATAATTATTTCTTTATAAAAATACTCACTGTTGTCATTTACTAGATTTTGTATTAGACACCGTTGGTGGGGGCCTATAGAGTTTTACTCACACCCTACGTGGGTTCTCTGATCGGTACCAGAATATATATTGTGTTTTCTGGTTAGGTAAATGGAAAATTCACTGAGTTAGATGGATGATTGGGGATGTAGCATGGATGAGGGAACCAGACATGATTCTAGACCCTCCTATGAGTCTTCGGTGTCTTTGTTTTAAATTATCATTTTAGACACTTGACACATACCATTTCATGACATGCTTTCGTCTCTTTTGGGATATTATATTTCCTTCTTTGATTATATTAATTTATTGGTATTGTTTATTATTATATATACTTAAAATATTATTTATTATTTCTGTTGGTGTTTACACTCATAAAAGAGTGTAAATTCATCCCATTGCTGACATACTAGACCCTCACTACTTGGAAGCCTCCTGAATACTGGGATGAACGCCTGAGGTCATGTGACCGACTGGCTCAGGGCACTAGTGTGTTACCGAGGATGGGACATTAAATTATCAATAATGAATATTTAAATTTTGGAAATATAAATGAAAATTATGCATGTTAACTATAGAATTTTAATTTGAAACATTAACCATGTTCATCAGTACTATATTTAATAGATATTCAACCATTAAATTTGATTCATATCTTTTATGATTTATTTCCTACCCAATTTTAATTATTTCAAAAGAATAAAAAATAGGAATGATAGAAATACAATTTAATGTAGGAAGATGTATCATATAACTTGGTGTGTTACATTCTCTCCATATAAATAAAATTCACCCACATAATTATAATTTCTCTCACTAGAGAAAAAGTAGGTTATTCATATCCTTTTGATGACTCAAGGTATAATTTATAAAGATATATAAATATTAAAATGTTTGTTAAGACTAACAAACCCATATATTCACTCATAATTGAAATATCATGAAAATTCTGTATTTCTCTAACCATTTGAGTTAAATAGACCCCATGATTGGGTGTTAAGACCCATATAATGGATCTAAAATATATAAGGTTTTCGTAGTCATCCATGCACCTATAGATGATAATGGGTTGATTTGGGATATGAAATTTTATTTCCCTATCCCAATTAATGATATGACCTATATATAGGGAGAGGTAGTCCATGTTAAAAATTTTATCCATATTGTCCAAAAGGAGAATAATAATATTTTTAAGAACTATATTACCACATACATTAACCAAAGAAGATTTGAAAACTTTTGATTAAATTAGTACACAACTAGAAGTTTCCACCAATAATTTAATATCAAATCATTATGGCGGTGAATTTATACCCATAAAATATTTCCAATTATAATGGTATGTGTAAAAAAATAATTCAATAAGAAATATTTAATTCTCGAGTGGATTATAAGTATACATATCACCAGTCAATTTTAATGTCATACACTAGTATTTTTTACTAAATAGGCTTTCCCTTTCTCCCTTGTATTTATTAGTTAGTGAAATTCATTATTTTAACTAATCCTTGTATTGGTGTAGCTATTGGAGTTGTAGTGACCCAACACTAGAAGCCCGAAGCTGGTGTCTATACCATTACATTGGCATGATTACAATTCAGATGGACTGAAAGGATTAATTGTATTGGAAAACAAAATACATAAACATATTACAAATGAATACACTAAGTACAACACACTTTTTTATTCAAGGATAACTTTTATTCCCTCTAGTATATCCTTGTATATATTTCATATTATGATTCATTCCATAAGGTGATCGTATCCACGCCTCAAGATGAGGTACATTTACAAATTGAATATTAAAAAAATCCCCCCTTCTGTGAATCATGTGGCATTGTGGGTCACTCTATTGAGGTTTGTAGGGCCAACAAAATCTGTTCCAACTGTGATACTGAAGAACATGACTCAACTCACTGTTTAATAAAACCAAAAAATGAAAATGATATGCTTGCAGCAGTATTTCCCAAGGACCAAAGTGTTATCACTCCATATTTAGCTCTAGCTCATGATCCCCATCAGTTAGAGACAAAGACTAAATTGGAAATATTAATCAATAAGTTTAACACTATTGATAAAACTAAACCTAAGGATACTTCCCTCCTCCGAGTAGAGGATAGATTTGAGGAAGGCCCTGTATCCAAAAAGACATGGGATGATTTGATTGATGAAGATAATAATCCTTTTATATTTACCTCTCTTAGAGATTCTTTATATAAAGGACTTGTGAATGAACATGATGTGGTGGATTCTTTTGACAGTCAGGCAGAAAAAGAGTTATCAGTTTAGGATGAACTAGATTTCAACTTGTGGCAGGAATAGAAAATGATTGATTCCAAATCCCGGAAAGGGAAGTCAAAGACAACCATAAATAACTTGGTGAAACCTACTCCCATGAGGCCCTCCTCTTAATGTGAGCAGACTCTAGGTAATACTTTTAATTTTTACACTCCTACTATGGGTCGTGACTCTAATTTAAAAATGAATTAAAATCATGGTACTAATGCCCTTAAATCGGACATAGGCTTGTATTTAAAGGCTACTCATGGTATGATTTTTTACCTATTTTAGATGGGAATGGAATAGTTGACCCTTGCAATATAATCCTTCCACAAGATTCTCATTATAAACCAAACAAAGGATCTAATACAATTACAATGGCCCTTCAAGATCCAGATTTGGCTACTCCTTCTGAGCAGGGAGAGAGGATTGGAGCAGCTTTTTCTTGCAGCAAAATAGTTCACCCTATAAATAATAGTGGTACTACCTCAATGGCTTATTTGGCTTCCAAGAAGGGCAAGGAGTCTGTAGATATACCATACCGTGCTGTTGATGGAGAAAATACCCCTGTTTATTGTGAAAGGACTTAAACTCTCCATCATTCCCAACAAATATCTTCTTCTGGACATCAACAAGGTATGCAGGTCCTCAGTCCTACTTCCACCTGCCAATCTAAAGAGGAATTATATGGTCATTCTGCTTCTTCTGGTAGATCTGATGTCCAATCCAAGGACAAATTTCACTCTAAAGTAAATACATGCAATTCATTTGATTTTCTTGCCTCCGCATGCAATGATGAAGAAGTAATAAAATCTGAACGTACACTCGCTACAAAAGAAATGATGGCTGTCAAAAAAGACGAACTCTTGGATGATGGAGGTGGACCGTGCTTGCAGGCCAAAAACGGGAGACGAGGAAGACTTCCTCATGGACGAGGTGGGAGACTCCCTCACCACAGTATGATCACCAGATCACATGTTACTTGATCCACTCACCTTATTGTGTTTTGTAATGTTATGTCTTTGTATGTTCCTCTTCCACTCTTTAACATTCTTTAATAAAGAGTCCCATGAGCCTCAACCTTTTAAAAAAAACTGGAAGGGAAAAAATAATGTTGAGATAAAATAATCATTATGGGTAACATATAGTGGAATCAAGAACCAATCGATGAGACAAAATCAACATTTAAATGTAAATAACTGATAACACAAGCCATTAAAATATCAAGATAAGGAAAAAATAAATATTAAAATATATGAAAAAGAAAACACATTCAATTTAATCAATATACCAAAAATGAAATAAATCCATAGATTCTATCAAATGAAATCTCCATGGTTAATAAAAATAATAACTAAAGTGTCAATTATTACATTTTTTAATTATTGGACATCATTTCTAAGGCACAAGAAAATATATACTGTGAAAATCTATCCTCCAGGCAGTTTAAAATTTCATGAAGAAAACTATTTAATTTTTGAAAATATTTTATCTCAAGAAGTCCTATCAATGAATAGAGGGGATATATAAAGTATTTTCCCAACCCATCATTGATTGTCTAACCAGTTCTTCATATCGAGTAATCTATTAAGTTAACAAAAAAAAATTCATTATCAAATAATTGTATTGAATAATGAATAAATATTTAGAAATATTTTCCATGATAATAAAATAACATTCAATGTATACATTGTATGAAAAATTGTATGTGGTTTAGCGAATAATCAGATCCAAGAAAAATTATATGGAGATTTAGGGAAAATTCATTGTTAAAATATTATAGTAAATCAAATATTTCTAGGGGAATAAATAGAATCAATGAAGTGAATATCAATACCATATATGGACAAATCAATCATAACCCATACAAAAGAGGAATAAGTGTGGTATCAATAAAACACATCTAAGGTGTATTAAAAATATATGTTTTTTGTTTATGAATATAAATATTATAAAAATAAATTTTTAAAAATAATTCCTGAGGAAAATATAATTTTTTTTTAAAATCCATTTGAAAATATTTTATTTTAAAATAACATTCATTGGAATATTTATTTAAATAGTAACTATTTAAAGATGTAATATAATAATAAATTAAATGTTGACAAGTTACTCTATACATATCCTACAAGGTAAAAATAACATTTCTTTCATTGGGTAAATGGTTAAAATAATTCTTTTTTCGGAAAGTGATAAATGATTCCTTTGAAAACATGGGTAAATGAAATAAAGTGTAAAACTATTTTTAATAAATCAATTTTTAAGGGTTAAATATTTTTTTGGAAACATTTTTAGAAATCAGGGTTTTTTGATGAAAACAAGTTCTCTGACTAAAAATAGAATAATGTTGGGTTTTCATAAAAGAAATTTCTAAAACATTTTGAGTTCAAAATAGTGGAAAATAAAACTATTGCTTGAAAAGGATCATGAATAAATTAAGGAGAAAAATATTAATTGGTTTATTAGGCATGATAAAATAATTTATTCAATTGTAAATTCAATTGTAAACAATATTGTACAAAATGAGTATGTAATGTAAACCTATGAAAATATTATAATGTTGGAGTGGGAATCAATCTATGGGTATATTAGGAACATAAATTATAAATCTACATTTATAAGTGGAAATACATCAATAGATAGTCAAAGTAATTATAAAAATAATCATATAATATTTAGAAAAATCAGTATGTATTATATCCCAATGAAAATTAACTAGGTTATTAAATTTCATTTCCACTAGGGTAACTTTTAACTAGAATCCCCTTAGAAGAACTAATTCATAATGAAAATAAAAATATCATGAAGAATGAATGAATCATGATATTATAAGAATAATTTGAAGTATGTACAAACTATATAAGAAATTAGGTGCCAAGAATACATTGATTGTTTCAATAGAAAGTTAACAATAAAAAAGGAAGTTATATTGAAATGATAATCCTTAGAAATTTTCTCTAGTAAAACAATCTTTTAATATTCCAAAGTGTCCCATACCAATTTGAATCATTTTAATCATAATCTATAAGAAGTAAAAACATAAAATGAAACTTATAATCAAATGAGAATAAATATATTAATGATATAACATGTCAAAGGGTAGTATATACACCAAATAAAATAAATGAGGTTCATAACAACAAATAAGTCTCAATTGAATGTAAATTGGGATAAAATCCATTACCTTGCATTTCATTTTGTTTGAATGAATTTGAAACTCATGTATAATGGTTATTATATTGTTACTAACTTATTTAACAACCATATTGACCATCCTAATATCTTATAACCAATTTTTATAATACCCTTTTATTATTTTATATATTTCCGTTGTTAATTGCCTAGCATTTCATGTATGTTTTAACTTGTTACATGTTGTTCTTCTTAAGTAGATCCGAGATTCACATTTTCAGAATGTAAAAAATTATTTAATTATCATATATATTCAGTATATATGTATTTATAATACTATATAATTTTTTATATAATAAATGAAATGCATCGTCCATGGAGATGGTAGGCCGTATGTACGTAAGAACACTACTTTCATTTCAATGTCATTTCAAAAGAATGAAATGTAAATGATATATATATATATATATAAATGTGTGTGTGTGTTTATGTATATGTATATGTATATAAAAACTTTAATATCATATCTATGTCATTTATGTTACATAGTTTTATTAAAACAATCTTTTATACATTCCTTGTATAGCGTGGATGAATCACATCGCTTTAAGGATGAGGTAGTCCACACTTCCACAAATGATGTTTCCATAATCCTAAAAAATTGAGTGGATAGTGGTAAGTGTTATATAATAATTACAAAAGTATAAATAAACTATAAATATCACATATAAGATATATAAATAGAGTGTCTCTTATAATTCCCATCCATGAAAGGTAGTAATGTAAAATTGAACAATATCATTTTGTGAGGTAGTAGTTTTCCATAAACATAAATAGTAGGATCGTTACCCACTATATTGAAGTGTTTTAAGTGTAGTTAGAACGCATATTATAATAAAATATCAGTATATTGAGGATACTAGTGTTATTATATAATCATGGAATAAGGAGAGTTGAGGGGGTGGAGAATAGAAATAAAACTAAAGTGATTGAGGAAGGATGTTACCTCTTATTTGGGTAACTCATTTTTTGTTTACTCCAAAGGGATTCCATGGATGGATTCATTCTAAAAGGGATACTTATAGAATTAAGGGAGGGATGTTGATGAGCTATTTGGGTATATATTTTTCATGTCAAATTTTCTTGAGAGGAACTACTACAAAACAAACCTTTAATAGTGTTGGCCTTTATCAACGCTAGAAAAAAGTAGTGATAAATGTACCCTTTATGAGCTCTGAATCACGAATTGATAAGTGGTTCCTTTTGTTAGTGATTTATTTTCTAGAAAAGATAAAAGGAACCCTTTATCAACATAATTTTTAGCACTGATTAAAGGAGACCTTTATCAACATATGTTTTAGTGCTGATAAAGTGTTTCCTTTATTAGCGTCGTATGTTTAGAGATGATACAGGGAACCCTTTATCAATGATTTATATCAAGTTCCCATAATGGAATCCTCTATTAGTGCTTTTTTAGTGTTGATAAAAGTATGAAAAAATTAAATAATAAAATAAATAAAAAATAAAAATGATTTGATTAAAATAATATTATATATTATATTATTTAAATAATTATTGTAAAAATGAAGATATTGATTATACTTTATTGAAAAAATAAATAGTATATATTAAATATATAGAAATATGTAAAATAGTTATTAAATAAAAAAACTAAAAATAAGTAAATTGAGAAAAAATATTAAACATTTTATAATTTAAATAATTATTGATATTGGTAATATATAGTATATATTAAATATATAGATACATATCAATATATATAAATATTATTTATTTATAAAAAATATTATTTATTATTTACATTAAATAGTAATATATTTCGTGAATAATTTTTAATGATTAAAAATTAATATGAATTAAAAATACAGACTAATTATACTAGGTAATGGAAAAAATTGAATGTCAATTGATTTTTCAATTTAACATAGATAAAATGTACTTATTGTAATGATTTAAAGTATATTTAATTAATTCATATTTATATACGTTCGCACACACAGAAATATGTATTTGGGAATTTAACCAATTTATATTATTTATTATATATGTATTTATTTACTATGATATAATATTTTCAATATGTACTCGTCTATATTGAAATATATATCCATTTTTATTGATTTATTTTAATCAAACTTATACAAATTTTCAATATTTTACTCATTTTTAATTAATCAATTTTACTCATTTTTAACATGCATGAACTTAAGAATAAATATTAGTTAATGATGTAGAAACTACATTTTATAAAATTTAATTAGAAATAAACATATTTTTAAATGTATAATTATTTTTTAATATATTTATAATTATAAATAAATAAATAATATTTTTCTATTAATTATTTATATATTTATCAAGAAAAATTATAAATTTATTATAAATTTATTTAAATAGTTAATGTATTTAATATATATATATATAAATATATATAATGATTTAAATAATATTTTTTAAAACATTATTTTTATAATTACAAAAAAACAATTTTGTATTCTTAAAATTATAGAATTAATATTTTAAAAAAATTATTATTATATTTAAAATAAATATATATAATAAGTATACATGTTTAAAAGTATTATTATTTTTTTAAAAATTATTATATGAATTTATCAGTGTTTTTTAGTGCTGGTAAAAATAGATATTTATCCCTACTAAAAAAGGGATAATAAATATTCATTTTATTAGTGCCTCTTAACATGAAACTTATAAAAGTTATCATTATCAATGCTTTTTGGTAGCACTGATTAAAGGGTCACGATTTATTTTAATAACCCTAACCATCATGACCCGATTCACAATATCTAAAGGTCTCTCTGGAAGTGACCTTCTGTTGGCTCTCCATGTTGTCAAATCCAAGCTCGAATCTAGCCTAGAATCATTGATCTATCTATTCCAAGGATCAAATCCAAGACATGAATGCTTCTGTTGGACTCCTCATGTATTAATCATGTTTTAATGATCACAAATCTTATTCAACCTAGTCAAATCCCATAAATTATATCCAATCATGTGTATTTATGTTTCAAGATCTCTCATGCTTTATAATTGTTAAGATCAATCCATTTCATGCATATCACTATTTATGTCTGAATATAGTTATTTTCCTAAGTACAAGACACCATGAAGCCAGACACCGAAAACCAGACACCGTGAAGCAGACACCATAAACCAGACACCGTGAATCCAGAAACCGTGAAACCAGACACCGTGAAATAAGACACTGTGAAGCCAAACATTGTAAACAAGACACCATGAAGCCAGACACCGTTAACAAGACATCATGATGCCAGACACTATAATCCAGACACCGTAAGCCAGACACCGTGAAACAAGACACCGTGAAGCCAGACACCGTAAACAAGACACCGTGAAGCCAGACACCATGAAACAAGATACCGTGAAGCCACACACTGTAAAAAAGACACCGTGAAGCCATACACCGTAAACAAGACACTATGAATCAAGACACCATAAATGAGACAACGTGACACTCAGACACCATGATCAGTCTAGACACTCTTTGAAGGAGACACCATTTTCATAACTTACTGTGACACCGTTTCTTAAAATATTTTGTCGTCTTTCAATTTAATTTCTAACGGTCATATTTGATGACTTTAATGCACTGATATAATTAAAGTTTCTTTGTAGACATAATACAAGGTACAAGGTGTAGAACACATGGAACCTGTCGGCTAAAACTCATGCACTCGAAGATAAAGAGCAATGTGTTCCCAAGAACCAAAGAGAGGAAACTGAACAAAAAACAAGCCTGTGTGCATGAACATGAAGAACATATTGCAAGATTTTCTAAAGTAAGCATTGTCACATGCATATAATCGTTCTCTCCTGATGAAAATATGAAGTACAATGGAATATAGAGAACATCTTCTCATTATCAAAACTCGTAAAGAATACAAGATAAATTTCGACACTCTGTTTTTCACACATCATCCAAATAAGGACTCGAAGCTTCATCTTCAACAATCCAAAGAAGTCCAGAGCTGAATTGACATCAAACAAGAGCATTCTAACCTCATCTCTATATTCTTGATCTACTGCGATCATCTTTTTATTTACATTATTAGAATTGTGTTCCCCTGTTTGATTTGACACACACTGAATTCTGAGTTGAACTGGAGGAAACTTAAATCCTTTCACCAAAATCATTATACTTTTTTTACCCACAAAAACTGTGGAAGAGGTCCCTGTGTGGCCTAGTTATATTGGTTCTTACCCATGAAAACTGTGGAAGAGGTCTCTGTGTGACCTGGACAGTCTGTGTATTGTTGTTAACCCCAATCCAGGGTGTGGATTAAAGTTTATTTATATAAATTTCTTGGTGTCAGGGGATCACCAACTGGAGTGGATTAGGTCTCATCTTGAGACTGAACCACTTGTTTCATATCCGTTGTGCTATTTAAATTTAATCTTCTCTATTTTATTGCTTTATTTAATAATCCAGAAATCTCTAATTTCACTTTGATAGTAAGTATTGGAAATAAGTTATAACTGGTTTGTATTAGTAGGATAACTTCAAAAGTAATATTAGTAATACAAATTAAGATTACTGAGAATTAATCAATCTTTTAAGAAGTTGTTTAAAAATTCAAACTCTTATAATAGTATAACATTGATTAACTGGGTTGTATATATATTTTGGGAAACCCTTTTTTTTTGAAAATAAAATTCCTTTTTATAGAAATTTTTTATAGTTACTCAATTCAACCCTCCACTCCTGAGTAAAATGCTCCGACCAACATTTGGAATCAAAGGAGCTTTATTAGGACTCACTTTAATCTTACTCAACTGTGATTGTAGTTGTACTTTAATGATCTGTAAATTTCCATTAATTCTGAATTTATATATCTTATTAAAGTAATAAGTTAGCATGGATAATAGATTGGAAGGTGCTGCAACCAACAAACCACCATTCCTTAATGGAACCAACTATGCTCAATGGAAAATTAAAATGAAAACGCATCTAGAGAGTATGAGTTTTGAAATTTTTTCATCCATTATAGATGAATACAAACTTCCTGTGACTGATAGAATTACATGGGATGAACCTACCAAACTTGCCTACAATAACAACTACAAAGCCATGAATTATTTTTACTGTTCCTTAGGAGATGAATAATTTAATAGGATTTCTACTTGTAAAACTGCCCATGAAATCTGGGATACTTTGTCTGTATCACTTTAAGGAACATCTAGTATAAAATAAATGATACTTAATAATTATACTATAACATATGATATCTTTAAAATGAAACCTGATGAGCCTATTTCTGACATGTATCTCAGGTTCAATGATATTGTCAACACAATGATTTCTCTTAGAAGAGAAGTCACTGCCAAAGAACAAATAATGAGAATCCTTAGATGTCTACCTGATAGATGGAGGGGAACCTCTGCCTCTATTAGAGAATCGTGCGAGATCAACATGCTACCTGTAAAATAACTCATTGGGAAATGGATGATATATAAGGAAGAGTTGAAAGTCAATAAAGAAGTGGAGGAAGAACCAAAGAAGAAATCTCTGGCATTCAAGACCACCTCCTCGAAGCACAAAGACAAAGGAAAACTGGAAACTTCTGTTGAAAGTTCCACCACTGAACAATCATCACCTGATAGTGATTAGGAGATGGATCAACTGGCTAGAAGGTTCAAACGATTTTACAAAAAGAAGAACTTTTTCAGAAAGCCTAACTTTAAGGGAAAGTATGATCTAAAAGGAAATTGGAAAAAGGACTGGAAATGAAGTGACAAAACTAATGAAATTGTATGCTATTAATGTAAGTGAAAAATACATATAAAGGCTGACTATACAAAGCTAAAGAAAAAAAATATGAAGACAAGGACAAGAAGTAAAAAAAGGAAATGAAAGCAACCTAGAGTGCCTCTAAGGATAGTTCAAGATACTTAGAGACATCACAGGATGAACATGCTAACTAAGAAAATATGTGTTTTATGAAAAACACATCAGAGGTAACACTGAACTCTTCTGTACATAATTCATACTATTCTGAAGAGGAAAGTGACTCTGAAAATATGAATAATGAAGAAATGTTTTAATACTGTAACATGCTTGAAGAGACATGCAACGAATTAAAATATAAATACAAATCATTGAAGGAAAAACATGCTGTCACTGTTAATGCTAAATCTAAACTTACTACTATAAAGGGGGAAAATTATCAAATGCTAAAAAAACAATGGATTAAAAATATATAATGAGCAATTAAAAAGTGACATAGAAAATTTTATTCAGGGAAAAAATACCCTTACCCAAATGCTAGGGAAAAAATTTCCCCTAAATACAATACTAGAATTGGTTATCAACCTGGTAAAAAAAACCTTGGTAGAAAGAATTTTGTTTCAAAGTCTAGGACATATAGTTTTGTTCGCAGTTCTGGACACAACTCAACTAGCTCAAGTCATGATACATATTCTACTGTTTCAAGTTTTTGTGGACCGAATACAGTTTATTTTTCAAATACTTTACATAATGCTTATAGGAAACCTATGAGGCAAATATGGGTTCCTAAAGAACTTATTACTAATGTTACTAAACCCAAACGAGTATGGGTACCAAAATTTGTCTTTGCATGATCATGTTATAGGAAATATTCTTAAAGAGATCCTGCAAAAATCTATGGTACTTGGATGGTTGATGTTCAAGGGAGAAGACAAGAGAGTACTCATGATTCAAGAACCTGATAAAAGTAGATGGAGGTCATGTCACATTCAGTGACAACGAAAAAGGGAAAATCATTGGCTTAGGCCAGATTGGAAACACTGATTCGATTTTAATTTCTAAAGTACTATTTGATAAGGGCTTAAAATATAATCGTCTTAGTATATCACAATTATGTGATGTTGGATATCATGCTAAATTTGAAAATGATGCATGTAATCTCTTTAATTCTAAAGATGAATTAGTATTTTATGCATCAAGGAATGAAAATGTTTATTCTCTTAATTTAGATTCCTTAGCTTCTCAAAATACTTCATGCTTAAGTGTATTTCAAAAAGAATCTTGGCTTTGGCATTGGAGACTAGAACACTATAATTTTCACTCCATTAGAAAGCTAACTAGAAAAGTGCTAGTTAAAGACTTACCCAAACATGAGTTTCCACATGAAAAATTATGTAATCCTTGTCAAAAGGGAAAACAACAGAAAATATATTTCAAAACAAAGAAATAAGATTCTACTTCTCAACCTATCGAATTGGTTCACATGGATTTGTTTGGACCATCTAGAGTTTCTAGTTTAAATGGGATGCACTATGTTTATGTTCTGGTAGATGATTTTTCTAGATATACCTGGACCTTCTTCATGGCTCACAAAAGTGAAGCCTGATATTATTTTACTAAGTATTCAAAGTATGTATAAAATCTTAGTGGCCTTAAAATTAAATCATTAAGAAGTGATCATGTTCGTGAGTTTGAAAATCAATAGTTTGAATCCTTTTGCTCACAAAATGGTTATAGTCACAATTTCTCTGCCCCTAGAACACCCCAATAGAATGGTGTTGTAGAAAGATGAAATAGAACCCTGCATGAAATTTATAGAACAATGCTTAGTGAATATGACTTACCTATTTACTTTTGGGCTGAATCTATTAACACAGTATGCTACATAATCAATAGAGTCTTGATAAGAACAATTCTCAAAAAGACACTGTATGAACTCTGGAACAATAGGAAGCCTAAGGATAATTACATTATAGTTTTTGGTTTCAAAGACTTTATTCTCAATACTAAGGATAATCTTGACAAATTTTCATCAAAAAGTGATGAAGGAATTTTCCTAGGTTACTCAATATTAAGTAAATATTACAAATTATTCAATAAGAGAACTAAATGTGTGGAAGCATATATTCATATAAGGTTTGATGAAACAGATCCACAAGATCCTAGAACCATCCTAGAAAATCTGGAGGATGATGTATCAAATCTGAACATCAACTTAAAATCCTCAAATTCCTCTGTGAAAGAATCTATGAAAGCATCCTATTCTGGAAATTCCCTAAAATCAAGTCATAATGAACCTGAATCTGTTGATGAACCTGAAATCACTAGTCCCTCTTTTTCTAGAAAGGTTACAACCCTTAAACACCATCCCTTAGATGCTGTTGTAGGAGACTTAGATAAAGGAACACAAACTAGATCTTCTCTTAGAAATTAGGTTGAACAACATGCCTTCTTGTCACAAAATGAACCTAAAAACATTGAGGACGCCATCAATGATGAATTTTTGGTAATGGCTATGCAAGAAGAACATAATAAGTTTGAAAAAAACAAAGTTTGGAAACTTGTTGAAAGACCCAATGAAACATTCACCCTATGCACTAAATGGGTGTTTAGAAATAAGGTAGATGAAGCTGGAAATATAGTTAGGAACAAAGATAGATTATTTCAAAAAGGATATAGTCAAGAAGAATGAATTGACTATGAGGAGACCTTTGCACCAGTAGCCATACTTGAAGCCATCCAAATCCTACTTGCCTATGCTGCATAAATGAATTTCAAACTATATCAAATGGTTGTTAAGATTGAATTCTTAAAATGGTATATATCTGAGGATTTCTTTGTTGAAAACCCCCTAGATTTACAATTCCTCTTTTTCCCAATAATATTTTAACACTATCAAATGCTTTATATGGTTTAAAACAAGCTCCAAGAGCTTGGTATGCCAGATTGAGTACTTATCTCATTTCCAAAGGTTTTACAAAAGGAAGAGCTGATCCTACCCTCTCTGTAAAAAGAATTTCTAATGATGTTTTAGTTGTTCAAATCTATGTAGATGATATTATTTTTGGATCTTCAAGAAATTCAATATGTATTGATTTTTCTAAAATGATGCAAATGAATTTGAAATGAGCTTAATGGGTGAACTAAAATTCTTTCTTGGATTTCAAATCTTTCAAAATAATGATGGAATTGTTTTAACTCAAAGTAAATACAGTAGAGATATTATAAAACGTTTTGGATTGGATATCACTAAAAGTAGTGACACTCCCATGAGTACCAGCTATAAGTTGGATCTTGATGAAGATGGAAAATCTATTGATCAAACCAATTATAGAGGAATGATTGGAAATTTACTCTAATTAACTGCTAGACGTCCCGGCATTATGTTTAGTGTGTGTATATGTGCTCGTTTTCAAGAAAATCCTACAGAATGTCATTTAAATGTTGTAAATAGAATTTTCAAATACCTCAAGCATATACCCAATCTATGAAAAAATCTATCCTAAAGGACAATCATTTGAACTAGTTAGTTATTCTGATGCTGACTTCAGTGGCTGTAAGTTAGATAAAAATATCACCACTGGAACATGTCACCATTTAGGCAAGTCACTAGTATCATGGTGTAGTAGGAAACAAAATTCTATTGCATAATCTACTGCAGAAGATGAATACATAGCTGTTGGCAGTTTTTGTGCACAAATTTTATGGATGAAACACACATTACTAGATTATGGATATCAATTCAGACCTGTACCAATAAATTGTGACAACACAAGTGCTATTGACATCTCCAAAAATCCTGTTTCACATTCTAGGAAACAACATATTGATGTAAGACATAACTTTTTGAGAGATCATTAAAAAAAGGTGATATCACCGTGGAATTCATTATTACTGAATATCAACTTGCTGATATATTCACTAAACCATTAAATTCTGAGAGAATAGACTACATCATATATGAAATTGGCATGATAAATCTCAAATAGATATCTTTCTTGTCTTATTATTTGAAATTTTACTATGTTATACTTTTCTATTTCATGATTACGGTTTCTCGGTTATTGTCTCTTATGTTTACGGTCTCACCATCAGAACTTTGTACTCACGGTCTGACATTTACTATCTCACCGTAACGCGCACTGAAATGTTCACTTACAGTCTCACCATATCAACCAATCATGGTCTCACCGTGAAAAATTCTTTTTGTTTTTCTTTAAACCCATATCACGGTAATTATTATTTCACCTCTTTTAATTTCCCACGTTTTTTATTTCTGTGACATTTGGTATTCTTAAATGATAAAACAATAGGTTTCACTCAGTTCTTCACTTGGCATTTCTCCTATTCAGTCGCTTCGAACCCTTTCATCCTTGTAACCCCCCCGTCTCTCTCTCTCTCGAACCTTCCGTGGATTCCAAGAATGAAACGTCCTTCATCATCCACACTTGAGAAGTACAGCCCGAAGAAGAAGAAGATTGCACTTAATCTAACTCCCAAAGGACATTTAAATCCAAATCTGGTAAATCGCAGTGTTGTACTTGAGAAATAAATTTGCCAAGAATGGCTTCTATCTAGAAAATTTCTGGCCTTGAATGTGTTAAAAGAACAATGCTGGTTAGAATGGTTCTCAATGGAGAATAGACCCATCTATCATAGGTTAGTGGCTCAGTTATACCAATACATACACTTCTCTTTTGATTCTAGTGAATGTTATGTTATGGGGAGCTGGGTTAATGGCCAAAGCTGCTCCTTCTCTTCGAGGTTATGGGATGCATGCCTTAGGAAACCTCATGAAGGTATATGTGAGGACTATTACAGAGGACCACCACCTTCAAACGATTTCTTTGATCTTGATGTTACTCTGAAAACCCTAACTAGAAATGGAACCAAGTGAAGGGCCATCACTGCTGAACTAGATGGAGAAACAAGGCTTCTGTTTATGTTTGTTCAAAATCTGGTTAGTCCAAGAAAAGGTGATTTTGTTGTGTTAAAATACCAAGATGTTATTTTGATTCACCTTATGAAAAATGGACATATGATCAACCTGTGAAAGTACATCATTCACCATATGTGTGATTTGATCAAAGTTACATCCAAGTCCACTTCTCTATTCTACTCTCAGCTGATATCATCCATGCTTTTTGCAAAAGGCTTGGTTGGACCTAATGAAGAAGTGTTTATGGACTATGAGTACTGTCTATCTAAAGCCACCATGAAGAGAATAAATTTAATGTGGAATCCTTTGAAAAAGGAATTGGTGGAAGACAATGATAAGTTTTATGAGATGTTTAATCCTGTGGATTATCCATCAAGGCTAAAAAAATTTCTGATCCTGGTTTGGAACTAGATGAACTTGTTGAGTATTCAGAAAATGAGGAAGAAGAGGATGAAGTACCAACTGGGGAAGCAATTAATGTTGAGGAAGAAAGGGCCATTGTTCCTCATGTTGTTTTTGAAGAAGAAGTTCCTGCCCCTAGAGATGATACCAATCTGGAAATCCAACCTGAGGCTAAAAAAGAATCAGTTGTCATAGAATCTGAGAAGCAAGCCATGAAAGAGCCTACAGTAGAAGAACTCCCTATTGTGCAAGAAGCGAATCTGGAAGAACTACGTGTGGAAAAATCTTTTCCTGAAGTCATAACCTCTGCTGAAGAGAGGATAGATATGGATTTTCATCTGGCTAGGATATAAATGAATGAGGAACTTAGAGCTGAGTCTGTGGATTTAGACCAAGCTCCTAAGCCTCTCAGTCCTAAGAAGGTGGCACTTGTTGAGGGGGAGAAAACCACGAATCTTGAGTCTAATGCAGCCTCACATCCAACTGAGTCATGTCACATGGATACTTAGTAATATTTTCCTAGTTTCTATGATGTGAATTAATCTCAGTAGGTTACAGCAACCGAGCTTGATCTCTTCTCCCAATTTCTGTTGAAGTCAATTTTATGTTTTTCACCTGAGAAGGAACATGAACCTGTACCAAGTCCCACACGTGGAACTTTATCTGCATAGCCTTCCATTGTCATTAACGATGATCTAAAGGAATTTTTAGATACTCTCTTATCTGGAGTTGAGAAACTTATAAACTCCCAACCTCGTCTTGTGACAAATTTGAGTGAGAAAGATGCCTAACTACTTTTGGAGAAAATCATTTGGAAAATCCAACATAAGATGATTCATGATATTCAATAAGTATTTTTTGAAAATAAGCTGCTCAGTAATGAAGTCACAACCCTGAGAAGAATGGTTGAAGACTTGCAGAGATAGCTGCATTCAAGATTAGGGAATGTTACTGCTCCACTATCACCCAATGTTTCTCAAATCCCTCGTGATGTTGTTTCTCATATTCAACCTTATCTGGAATCCTTAGATGAGAATATTGCAGAAAGGCACAAACAGATGTTGAAAGATATGAGAGATCTTGTGGTGAACCTTAATAAACTCACTGATGAGTACACTGGTTGTCTTCAAAAGGTACTAAATCAGCTCAAATCTCTGACCACAACTGTTAAAGCTTCTAATACCTCTGGTCAATCCTCTACACCTTCCTAGGACAGTACTCTGCTCAGATCTATAGTCAATGAAGAGCGTCAGAAAGTTTTTTGTGGATTTAATGTGGCTTCTTTATCTAAAGACTTCAAGAACAGTGATAGAGGTCTTGACCTTGTACAAATTCACTCTAAGATTGCTAATGATGCCCAACAAGAGATTTCTAAAAAAGTAGATTTCTATTTCAACTGAATTTTTTCCAAGACTGATATGGACCACCACTTCAAATACCTTTTAAATAATCTTCTAATTCCTCATGTGACTCAAGCATTCAAAACTCAAGTCTAGAAGCTAATCATGTTTACCCGATTGTTGGAAAAGATTCTAGAAAACAATGATGACTTTGAAAAAGAAATGAGGTATGGTGGAGAGATTATTGCAGACTTAATAAAACTCATGAGACCATATCTTCAGGTCCAGAGTACATCAATTGTTGCTCTAGCAGCTGAACCTCTCAAACATGGCCTGCCAACATTCACCTCTGCCTTAGCTTCAACTACCATGACTATTGGCCAAGCTCTCAGTCAGATCAGGCCTGGGATTCTTGATCAACAATTACCTTGATCTTTTACAGCTCCTACCTTGGATCCCTCAGTCAATCAAGGTATCCCTTTACCCTCTTTATCTACCACATCTCTACCTTCTTCTACCTCAACCACTTCCCCTATGGCTTCCTCTTCTGCTGCTGATAAAGGAAAAGAGAAGGCCAATCCCTGAAGAGGACCCATGCTTACACCTTTTTGATGGTAATGCCATTGATATTTTATTTTTCTTTACTTTTTACTAACCTATGTTTACTCTTAATGGAATTTGCATTGTTTTCCCTCTCTTATTTCAAATTTTTGATAATCCCAAAAGGTGGAGAAGTATTTGTTTAAAGTTTCTTCTATATGTTATTTTCTATATAGTTTCATCCAATTTAAACTTTACATGTACATGATTTGTGATCATCAAAAAGGGGGAGATTGTTGGACTCCTCATGTATTAATCATGTTTTAATGATCAAAAATCTTATTCAACCTAGTAAACTCCCATAAATTATATCCAATAACGTGTATTTATGATTCAAGTTATCTCATGCTTTATAATGGTTAAGCTCAATCAATTTAAAGCATATCACTGTTTAAATCTGAATACAGTTATCTGCCTAAGTACAAGACACTGTGAAGCCAGACACCGAAAACCAAATACTGTGAAGACAAACACCGTAAACAAGACACTGTGAAACCAGACACCATGAAACAAGACACCATGAATCCAAACACTGTAAAAAAGACACGGTGAATCCAGACACCGTAAACAAGACACCGTGAATCCATAAACCGTAAGCCAGACACCGTAAGCCAGACACCGTGAAACAAGACAACGTGAATCCAGACACCGTAAACAAGACACCGTGAAGCCAGACACGGTGAAAGAAGATACCATGAAGCCAGACACCGTAAACAAGACACTGTGAATCCAGACACCGTAAAAAAGACACCGTGAATAAAGACACTATAAATGAGACACTGTGACACTCAGACACCGTGATCAGTATAGAAACCGTGTGAAGGGGACACCATTTTCATATCTTACTGTGACACCGTTTCTTAAACTATTTGTTCGTCTTTTAATTTAATCTCTAACAGTCATATTTGACTCCTTTTATGCACTGACATAATAAATGTTTCTTTGTAAACATAGTACGAGGTAAGAGGTGCAGAACACATGGAACCTGTCAGCTAAAACTCATGCATTTGAAGATAAAGAGAAAAGTGTGCCCAAGAACCAAAGAGAGGATACTGAACAAAAAACAAGCCTGTGAGCACGACCATGAAGAACTTATTGCAAGATTTTCAAAAGTATACATTGTCACATGCATGTAATCCGACTTTGCTGAAGAAGATACGAAGTACACTGGAATCCAGAGAACATATTCGCATTATCAAAACTCACGAAGAACACAAGGTGAATCGCGACACTCTGTTTTTCACACAACTTCCAAAGAAGGACTCAAAGCATCATCTACTTCAATACAAAGAAGTCCAGAGCTACATTAACATCACACAAGAGAATTCTAACCTCATCTCTATATTCTTTCTTGACTGCGATCATCTTTTTATATACATTATGATCAGTGTGTGCCCCTATCTGTTTTGACACACACTGACTTCTAAGCTGAACTAGAGGATATTGAAATTTTTTCACCAAAATATTTATAGTTTTTTTACCCACAAAAATTGTGGAAGAGGCCCCTGTGTGGCCTGGTTATATTTTTTCTTACCCACGAAAACTTTGGAAGAGGTCCCTATGTGAACTGGATAGTCTATATACTGTTGTTAACCCTAATCCAGGGTGTGGATCAATGTTTATTTATATAAAATTTTTGGTAGCAGGTGATAACGAAGTGGAGTGGATTAGGTCTCGGTTTGAGACTAAACCACTTGTTTCATATCTGCTGTGTTATTTAAATTTAGTATTCTCTGTTTTACTACTTTATTGCATAATCCAGAAATCTCTAATTTCACTTTTATAGTTAGTCATGGAATGAAGTTATAAGTGGTTTGTCTTAGTTGGATAACTTCAAAAGTAATATTAATAATACAAATTAAGATTACTGAGAATTAATCAAGCTTCTAAGAATCTATTTAAAACGTAAAACTCTTATAATAGTATAACCTTGATTAATTGGGATGTATCTATATTTGGGGAACCCATTTATTTTGAAAATAACATTCCTTTTAACAAAATTTTTTATAGTTACTCAATACATCCCTCCCCTCTTGAGTAAACTACTCCGACCAACAGCTTCAAGGGTGGAATAAAATCAAGGCTAAAATGAAATCCAGGTTTGTCGATATCTTTAATTTCCCTCATTTTACCACCAAACCTTCTCATACCAAATCCGTGTATCCCATGATGTTTATTTGCATTGTACAATAATAAAACAACCCCAAAATTGTCATTTTTAGAGATATTGATGTATCTTCTCCCCCGATAGTATGCGGCTTTCATTAGGACAACATTAGTATTGTGGAACATGAAATATATCAAACCAAATGTTGGTCTATGTCGTTATGAGGTATAAAAGGCTCTGAATTCAAATATTCCATGAAATTTACCTCTTTCCAAGCATCAACCGTAGAATAATTCACCTATATAGTGGTCATTGTTGTAATTGGTTTTGAATGTTCCATTGAAAATCTATTGAGAATTTATTTATAATATTTTTATCAAGAAATTAATATGCTACGATTTCCTTAATTTTCAAATAAATAAAGGGAAATGTTTCCCAAATCACGGACATCTAGATATCATACCTCATATGATCCACAAAAAAATTACATTTTTCTTTGTCTAATCCTCAAATATTATGACTTCGACATATATGAGTACCAACATCCTTTGATCACTCTCCTTCTAGAAGTAGAGGGTGAGATCAACAATACCTCACTAAAACCATGCTTTCTTAGATATTTATGCAGTCTTAAATACTAAGTCGTCAATGATTTATTTATCTTTTACAAAAAATTATTTAACTTTAACACCTTTCTCTCATTTACATCAATAATAAACCCATATAATATGTCAATAAATACTCCCCCATTAATAACTCCACTAAGGAACATTGATTTTACATCAATTTGGTATAATTATTACTACATTTTCACTAAAATAAGAAAAACATTAAATTGTTTTTAACTGGTCTATGGGTGTAAATTTAAATTAAATTTAAATTCCATTGATCTTGGAGTACCCATTCAACACTATCCAATTTTATTTTGAGCCACTTTTCTATAGTTAATTAGTTTATTACTGAACACCCACTTTGTTCTGATAACATTTCTATCTTTTAGCCATGTAGAAATTTCCCATGTCACATTTTACTTATTTTAATCAATTTACTCATGCATATATTCTGTCCAATTATAATCCTTGTCAGACTCTCGAAACGATTTTGGCTCAACATAGGGAAAATGAGTGTTTTCTAAAGTATATTTTTGTTGATATTTAACTGAAACCTTCCAATCACGAATGAAATTTTATTCATTGATTTCAACCTTTTTTCTATATCTTGTAGTTGATAAAAATATAGCCATCTCTGAAATGATAATATACTCGATAATACTTATTGAGAATAACATCATTTATTTCATCACACATCAAACAAAAACTATGTATTTTTACTTAAATCAATATAAAAAAGATCATTAATTAAAATATCCATTTGGTTACACCCTTATGGATACCGTATTAAAATCCATTTAATTCACAAAAATTGAAGGAATTACCCTTCTAGAGAACAGAATGGAGTTCAACTATCATCCTTATCATTTTTATCTTTAGAACAGTTATTATTCTAATTTTATATTGGGACACTTCCCCCATATCTATTATGTTTATCTTACTACTCTAAGCAGTATTCATCATATATATTACTAATTCATTGAGTATTTCATGAAACATAGGTTCTTTTCCACAAGAGATGCAGGACGAGTTCCATACTAGAAAATACAATGATAACTATTTGAAGGATGAGCTAATAAGGATGAAAATTGTTTATAACTTTCACGATTGGATGAATTTAAAGGGTAACAATAACCATAGTAGATTAATTAATTTCATAAATTAAATTACCGTTTTCTTCAAAATATACTGAAATTATTTGAAACAATCAGAAATTTATGTTTCCCTTATTAAAATTATATAAATCTTCCACCTTTAATAATAAATATATCGTATGTATTTATTTATTTATTATAAAAAATCTATATTTTATGACCCAATAATATATACTTACTTTCTTTTAGAAGTTTCAGATATTCAATCCAATTTATATTATTTTCTTCTTATCCTCCTCACTCATTGATTCATTTTTTAGAAAGATCTATTTTTTTATTTTTATCACAATTATTTCATTGCCATCGATATATCCCTGTGGTCAAAAATGTTTGCATAGTAAAATAATTATACATAGAATTGATGTATTATTTCATATTTATGTATTATTTTTTAAGAATTAATCAAAGAATAATTATATTCTTATATAATAGTATTTAATTTGTTTGAGTTGGGGTGGTTTGATCGAATCCGTTCATTCTTATGATGGATAGGACTTCGAGCCTACAACTAATATGATGAAAACAAGAAAATGGGTCAAGAATGCAAATAACCATATGGAAAAGTTAAATTCCTACTACTTATCTAAATAATATTTCTTCATTTTATCTACTATTTTATGTTAATTTCTATATAATTTTTATTTAATATTTATTTAGTTTTGATTCATAGATTTATTTGGATGTCATATTTTTCATTCTACTATATTTAACAAGCCACAAAGAGATAAAATGATTATATCTTCCAATGTAAATAAATTTTCCATTTTCAATGTATTTCTTTACCGAACCACCACAATTTCATATTGATTTAAGGTTTTTAGATGAAAACGATTTTTCATTTTTTAAATCCAAAAGAGTAGAATAATGTCATGCGCCCGTTTTGGTGGCTTCTCATGATATAATGGGAACATGGGATTCCTCTACTTTTCAGAATTTCAACAACGAGAAAGTATTTTCAGCTTAGAAATTAAGTCAATATATAGTGTTTGATGTTTAACATATAAATAATATGAAAATGTTGTTACATTGGAAGTTATTATTGTTTTCATACTTTGGGATGTGTATAAATCAATTTCACCACATTCTGACACATTGTGTGACTAGTATGACGCAAAGTGATTCTTTTTATTTAAAATTGACATTAATTTTAGTAAAAAGGAAAACCGACATACTCAAAACTGAGTATACATATTATGAATATTTTTTTTATTTAGGGAGAGGATCCATAATTCAATTGGGATGTTTAGGAATCATACATACATCAATTTAATGCACAGTGTGACTGCTATGACTCAATTGGTCTTTTATCAGTTTAAAATCGACAGTTAAGATCAAAAAAAATCCAGTCATTGAAAACAAAGATAATATAATCATATTTCCATGATAATTTAGGAAACTGGTTTAGAATTCATTTGTGACATGTAGGAATCAGTCTCATGTCAAACCAACACACGATGTGATTGGTTTGGGTCATAGTGCGTGTTTCTAGTTTAAAATGAAATTTTAGTAAAAAAAATTAACATACATAAACCAGGGAATGAAATGTATATTATTTTTATAAATTATTTAAATTATCCATAAATCAATTTTCATGTGTTGTAATCAGTCACATCTCAAGAAAATGCATGATGTGACCAGTACAACTCCAAGTGAATCATTTTATTTAAAATTGACATAATTTTTTTAAAAAAGGGAAACTGACCAATAAAAACAGAGAAATCACAAACATATTATTTTTAGAATTTAGGTAGAAGATCCATAATAATTGGTTTACATGTAGTAATCAGGTTCATGTCAATCTGATACATGATGTTCTTAGTATGACTCAATGAGTTTGTTATCAGTTAAAAAATGACAATTTAGTTCAAAAAATTACACTCACTAAATATATAGAAAACCCACTCAGATTTTTATGATAATATATGATATTGATTAATCATTCATTTTTTATTTTTAGGAATTGTCTTCAGATCAAACTTATACATGATGTGATCAGTATGAGTCAATGTGAGTGTTTCCAGTTTAAAAGGACATTTTAGTAAAAAAGAAAACTAAGATACTCAAAAATTATTAAATTCATTTTTATTGTTTATATATTTTATAAAAAAGATATGTAATACATTTAAAATGTGTAAGAATAATACTCACCTTAATCTGATGCATGTTGTGACCGATATGACTCCACGGGAGTCCATTTTACTTAAAATTAACATCAATTTTAGTAAAAAGGAAACCTGACCTACTCAAAACTATGAAAATTCATTATTATTGTTTTAATAATATTTTAAATTGATCCATAAGTAATTTGTTACTTTTATTAATCAGGATCACCTAAACATGACACATAGAGTGACTGGAATAACCCAAAGTGCATCTTTTTAATTATAATTATCATCAATTTTAGTAAACATGACAACAAACATACTAAAAATGATCAATTTTATCATAGTATTAATACATTATTAAAATGATCAACATGTCATTTGTGACTTTTCATAATCAAATGAACCTCAATCTAATGCACATTTGGACCAGTATGACTCCAAGTGCATCTTTTTATTTAAAATCGATATGAATTTTAGTAAAAAGGATAAGTTACCTACTCAAAATCAAGAAAACACATTCATATTGTTTGGATAGTTTAAGTAAATGATCCAAAAGTAATTTTTATGTGTAGTAATCATCATCACCTCAATCTGATAAACAATGTTCCCGGTATGACTCAATGTGTCAGTAATTATTTTAAAATATAAAATTTAGTTAAAAAATGTCACTCACTGAAAACTGAGAGAAATAAACACAAATTTTCTTAATAGTTTAGGAAAATTATTCATAAGTCATTTTTTATGTGTGGGAATCAATCTCACATATAAATGATACACTATGTGATTAGAATGAGTCAATTTGTGTGTTTCTTGTTAAAATGACATTTTATAAAAAAATACATGTGACATAATCAAAACTAAGTAAAAACATTTGGGTTATTTTGATACATTTTCAAAATGATCCATAAGACATTTTTGATATGTAAGAATTTGATTCATCTCGATATGATGCACGGTGTGACTGATATGACTCAAAGTGAGTGTTTTATTTTAAAACTGACATCGATTTTAGTAAAGAGGACAATTCTCCTACTCAAAACCCTGAAAAATCATTTGGATTATTTTTATATATTTGAATAATGATCCATAATTCATTTATCACAAGTAGGAATCATCCATACCTCATAATTGATACATGATGTGTTCTGTATGACTCAATATGTCCGCTATCAGTTTAAAATTGATATTTTTTTTCAAAGTGCCACTCACATAAAACCTAGAAACCACATTTAGAATGTATTTATAATTAAGGAAAATTATTCATGAGTTATTATTTATGTGTATGAATGGGTATCATTTCACACCAACACATGATGTTACTTGTATGAGTCAATGTTTGTGTTTCCATTTTAAGATCACATTTTAGTAAAAAAGAACAGTGATGTAATAAAAACTGAGTAAACACATTTATATAGTTTTGATACCTTAGGAAAATGATACATAAGTCATTCAAGACTAGTAAGAATCAATTGAACCTCAATCCAACAAAATATGTGACTGGTATGATTTTGAGTGCGTCTTTTCAATATATAAATGTCATTTTAGTTTAAAACGTGCATCACATCATCAAAACAGAGAAAACAATCCTAGATTGTTCTCTCATCATTATATTTTTTATTACATAATTAATTTCAATATATTTTTTATCTTATAACTATTTATGTTTTTTATAGAGATAATTATTGAAGGAAAACAAGAAATGGTGTGACTTCCACGAATCAATCGCAACACAATCTGATACCGAGAGTTCTTTGTATAACTCAAAATTTAGTTTAAAATTAACACTTTATATTAATTACTTTATTTAAATTTATACTAAAATTAGAATTCTTTCCTTTTCAAGTGATATTTTTATCTTGAGAAGGGGTTTGGGTCAAAAGGGAAAATAATACTACTATTTTTTCTATCTATGTAATAATTTGTACTTATGTTATTGTATAATCACTTGTTTGAAATGTCTATAATATTTTGTTTTTTCTTGTATTTGTGTTGTAAATTTTATTTCATTTAAATTATGTATTCCTAATTTGTATTTTTAATTTCATCATGTTTTTGGTGATGCGGTGTGCTATTAAAACACACAACACTAGTGTTGTAGTGTGTTGTTACAACACACTACAATATTCCCATTTATTGGTGCTTCTAAAAGCACTAATAAAATGGTCCTTTATCAACGATTAAAGAATTTATGATAAAATTATAGGGATTTTAATCTCATTACATTAAAAACACTTCTATAGTGAAGATAAATTTCATTTTTTAGTGCTCTCAAAGGCCTATTTTTTAGTAGTGAGGTGTGAGGAAGTGGGAGTGTTTAGTGCCATTTTATATCGTCGAGGAGTGGTGCTCTTATAATTTTTTTGAAAGTGAATTACACCTTCAATGTTTCCAGGTTAAGTGCACAAAATAATTTTCACAATTCTATAAAACTGAGTATATGATTGAAATATGGAATGAAAATGGATTTTAGAGAAGTTTCTAGGTTTTTTGGGCCCTTAAATTTTATTTTTAGTCCCCTGTTAAGCTTAATTATATCTCAGTTATTGAAAATAATTTTAATTACATTCAAATAATAAATTATTTTTCCAAAACTAAGTTGACCTTATTATGCATTATAAATTATGATGATTCCAAACATGAATTAAAATTTTCCCAATTCCAATCAAATAAGTGGAACAAATTAATTTTAATTTAATCTCTAGAGGCTGGATGATAATGCTGCGTTTTAATGTAAAAACGTTAAAAATATTTGAGATGTGTTTATATCCAATTTCAAAGTGATATTGATTATAATGAACCAAACTGGTTTAAATGATATAATATTGATCTAATTAAACATTAAAAAAAACAAAATATAATTTTTCCATATAAATAAATTAGATAAAAATTCAGTTTTGAGATAAAATTTATCATTTTTTCACTATTCCTCATATATTGAAACCTAATAGAAAAAAAATAATTCACCCTGACATATTTTTTATGCCCCAATTTCTAAAGATATGTTTATTTTTAAATATATTATTTTGAAATAAATAAATATTGTATTTTAAATACATTCCCCATTAAAAGGAGGTAATGGCACCTTTATAAAAATATAGGATTTATAGAAATATTGGGTTTGTTCATATCTTATGATTATAAAATATAATTAATTAATTTAAAAAAATATTTTTTTGAATATATATATATATATTAAAATAATGTCACTTATTAATTATAAATAATTTAATTTAGTAAGATAAAACACCTCTGTGAGAATAAAAATATTTTTCTATAAGAATATTTTCTTTATATTCATTTGGTTTATATATTAAATCATAATTAATTTGAAAACAATGAATTAGTTTTATATTTTTTAAACCATATATTTTTATATGGTCTATAATACTATTCATATAAGCTAGTTTATGTTATATTATATTAAATAATAATATTTTAATAAGATATTATTGTTCTGTAAAACCCGGCCTTGCGTGTAAAACAATCATTGAAGAAACACATTATTTAATACGATGTAAACTAGATCATTTTTGTGTGAATTGAAATATGTAAAATATAATAAATTTATTTAAAATATTAAATATATTATTGTGTCTAGAGATATTATATTCCCTTATGCGCTTGGTGTTTCATATCATACATGCTGTTGAATAAAATGTTTTTACATTCGAATTTTAGGGTGTTACATTCACCCCAACTTAATTAAAATGTGACCTTAAAATTTAAACACAATCTTGGTGATAAATTTTTTGGTATTTCCTCTATTTGAAATCCAACATCATGAGTAGGGTTAGTAAGAGATCCTATTGAAATGAGAGAATGAGAAGTACAATGGTAACATGGAATAACATAAAAATAGGTCTCTATATAAGGGATCATTAGAGAATGTTGAGAAACATACATAGAGAAAAATAATTATTATTTATAGGGAGTTATTGAGGTCATCAATCAAAAAAATTTAGTGATCAATGGAATGTTGAGGGCCCCAAATCCATTAACCTATGAAGAATTATAGGACCATTGGTTGAACAAAAATTAATATATTATGGAAAATTTTCATTAGATCATTTTCATTGTGTTGAGTAATTATTTTGCTAACTAAGAATATAAGGAAATATAATTTCATGATACATTTAAATTTCATATTAATAATTTCATAATTTGTTTGTGCTTCAATCATATACTAATTTCTCCCTTACTCCATGAAATGGGTTTCCAAAAAACAATTTATATCTATGAATCACTAATAGATAGATTTAGTGGATCTTAAATCCCATAATAGGGTGAAATATCGATACATTTTATCTAAATATTCTTCAAACCCAATATAGATAAGAAAATAATCTATAAACCTAAAAAGTTACACTACTAGTTCATCATTAATATTTATTTGTCAAATTTTTAACTAACAATTTCATATAAACCTGGAAATTCTGTAGGCCAGTGGTTCGCATGAAACCCTTATCGTTCTATGATCATGGGTTCAAGACTCGTGACATTACTGGAATTGACTGTTTTTCAACTAAAAAACAAGTTTTCCATTTCTAAAACCATATTAATATAACTTCCAAAATAAATTTTATGGAAATCATTGAAAATAAGGCTAATCACTAAATAGCCTTTTAACTATGGTTTTAAATACAACCACAATAAATAAATACTTATTCCACTTACTTAAACATAGATCCTTCCGTTTCATAGTTTTTAACCTCTTGAATAGGGTATTTGATATGGTAATGTATAGGTTCACCACATTTATAACAACCAACTATAAAGGATTCCTTAGGATGAGTTTCGTTACCTTCAATTGCACTCTTCATTTTTCATCATAAATTCTTTTCATTATGTCCTTATTTCCCACACATAATTTGTTTCCCCATTCCATAGAGACATTTTCCTAGTTGTATTGTTCCACATTTCTTGCATGATGGAAATAAATCCTTCTTCTCTCTACGGTCTTCAGAACTAGAGATCTTATCAAACACCATCAGTCACTTCTTTTCGTGCTTGGGTGTTGGATAAGGTATTGGTTGTTAATCATAATTCAGGAAACAATATGAGTCATAAACATGATATCCTTCACTCTTATACATACCTAATTTATTTTCTAAATTTCACCACCTTTTACTTCATGTTCAATGTTAACTTGACTCTATCAGGTACAGGCTATTGACTAAAACCAGAAATTATAGTGCGACTAATAATATAAAAAAAAATTATAATCATTTATACGATATATGAATCATGAAACATTACCTTCAATCTAAATCACTCTTGTTTTAACCTATTTTACTCATTTAGAAAACCCTTCATATTTGTTTTTTAAAGAAAAATTTAATTATCCTAATAATACCCCCAAGAGTGTCAAACTAGATTTGTAGTAAGACCTGTTGTCATGTACCACGTTACGCTAAGTCATTCCCAACACCCCATGTCAACGTTGTTACTCCTAGGTACATATGTTCTAGAACTAAATCCACTTTTATTATCTAGACATGGATTTATTTCTTATAAGACCAACATAATATCTACTTTACCAAAATTCTAGACTATTTTTATATACATATACTCAAAATCTACCTTAGGGTTATGTTTTAGAATCTATGATTTCATAAATCTATTTACCAATGTTATTACTAAAATTCCTTTGAAACCAACTATATCAATGAAAACCCAAAATCCTAGAGCTAATTCCAACTATTATTACATTAGAATCATTAAAATGAATCAAATCCAAAAGGACCAAAGACATAGTAGTTTTTTAAACCACACACACAAATGAGATTTGTATTATAAATAAACACACTAATATCAACATAATTTTTTTCTTTATATGATAACATTATTCCATCAATTATATCCATGAATACCATTAATAGTATGCTTCTTTGATTCACGTGGAAGGATAAAAATAAATGTGAGCTCAAATGCTCAGTAAGGGTAATGTATATAGGAATAAATAGTGAATAAATGAGACTAAATAAATATGGAATGATAAATAATTGATAACACATGAAATTTAAATCCCTACATAAGGAAAAATCAACATGGAAAAGAAAAAAACTGAAATATCATTCCATTTAATCAATCAAATGATAATTAAACGCATATATAAATTGTTTTATATGAAAATCCCATGGATAAAAACAAGGAAATAAAAAAAACATTTGATGTAAATGCTTAATTATCTAACTTCATTCCTAAGGCACATGGAAACCTATACATTCAATATCCATCATCTCAATATTTTTAAACTATAGGAAGAAACCTATTTAATTTATGCACCTAAATAGTCTCATGAGAACCTATCATTGCATCGAGGGAATATATTAAATCCAGGCCCCACTTGTTATTACATTTCAAATTTATTATTCATATTGATTAATCAATTTATTTATATGACAATATTCTCCATCAAAAATCTGTATTGAATAAAAAATACAGATTTATCAATATTTACCATATAATAAAATAACATTGAATGTTAAAACTGTATGAAAACATGCATATGGTTCAAGAAATAATTATATCCATGAAAAATGATATGGGTAGTTATAGGAGATTCAATATCAAATGATCATATGAAATTGAATATTTCAAGGGTACTAAAAAGAATCAAGGATGTTAATGTCGATACAATCATTGAACAAATAAACCATAAACCATAATTAGAAATAATAAGTATAGTATCAATTCAACATATCCCAAGGTGATTAAAAATAATGGATAGTTGTCATTAATTAATATAAATATTATAAAAACAGCTTTCACAAAACAATATTGAGGAAAATATCCATTTGTTTTGAAAAAACCATTTCTTTTAAGAGAACTATTGAAAAAACATTCTTCAAAAATTAACCTTCAAAACATTCAAAGGAATATTTAAAGAAATTTCGACGGGAAAATCTATATGTGTTGCATGTGGTGAAAATAACATTCATTTGGTATGTAAAAGGTATAGATAAATTCCTTATTCAGAAAGCGAAAAGAAGAAAAAACACATGTAAAAGATAAAAGGGTAAATTTTCATTAATAAATCATTTTGGAATGTTTAAAAAAAAATTTTGAAATAAATTTTAAAAGATTTTTATAAAATGGGGGTGTCTTTTATGAAAACAAATTCTTTGATTGAAGAGGGAATAAAGTCGGGTTTTCTTAAAAACAATTTCTGAAACATTTTGAGTACCAAAGAGTGAAAATTGTATGATTACATAATAAATTCCATGAATAACCAGAGGAGAAAAAAATTAAAGGGTTTATTTGATAATGATCAAATAACATTATTTGATGGAAATTCATGTGTAAACAATCCTAAACACAATGAGATTATAAACTACACCCTTGAAAAGATTATAATGTTAGAGTGTAAATGAATCAATGAGTAGATTATGTGAGTCAACTATAAATCCACATATAGTAGTTTAAATACATAAATAGATAGTAAAATTCATTATACACATAATCATGGATTATTAATGACAACTATAAAGTGGTATAAACCAATGAAAAGATATTATGATATGAAAATTCCTTCCAACATGGGTAACTTTTAACTCAAATACCCTTAGAAGAAATAATTCAAATTGAAACTCAAAATCATGAAGAATGAATGAATAATGTGTTGAGGAAGTGTTGTTTTAAAAAATACATAATATTTTTATTAAAAAGGGGGAGATTGTTGAGAACAATACTATATCCCTTTAGGATGATTTTGATTCTCAGAAATACCATTAATTGTTTTCTAATGCTTTTACTTTTAGTATATTTCATGAATTAAATATTTTATTATTCTTATTTTTTGAAGAGTATTTAAGTAATTATATAGTGTGGAATAAGTGTTAAAGAGTTCATAAATCTATTCAAAGTATTCCGGAAACACTGTTCATATCATATGTTTGAGAGCGCAACATAAAGAAAGGAACCTGCTGTTTGCATTAAAAGATATCTGGATAATATCATTAAACAACCATACTTTATTGGAGAAGTATGGAAGAAGAACCCTACGTTAGGAGGGAACCCTATGTTTAGTATATTGGAAAAGTAAGGAAGAAAAACCATGGGTTAAGGATATTGGAAAAGTATAGAAGAAGAACTGTACGTAGATTTTAAACGTTACATTTGTTTCTCAAAAGTATGGTTCGCCAAACTTATTTTTGTGAACAACCATATGTTTCATCAAAAATTATGGATCATGTACCTTACATTTGGATTCTTATAAATGTATGGATCATATATCATACGTTTGATTTTTGAAAAGAAAAGAATGGATGATCAACCCTACGTTTTTTATCAACCCAACGTCATCAACCTTACGTTTGTATTCAACCATACATGTGAAGGATGTGACATCAAACTTACATTTTTGATCTACCTAATGTTCGGAATAAGCATGCTATACAGTTGAACCTTAGGTTTGGCATCAGAGAATTAATTATGATATTATTATGCAACGGTGTACAAGATAATTATTAGGATGATTTCAAACCGGATTAAAAGATGACTTTAAGGAGTGTCATTGACGTGTTCAAAACCACTTATTTATGATTAAAAGGATCACAATTAAAGGATATTTTCATGGATATTTTCAAGAGGAGTTATGACTTCTCTTTTAATTCAAATGTTTGAATATCCCGAGTCCGAAGGTGACTTTTGAGGATCTGACTTTGTAGAGAAAGTGCTTGATGTATTTGTGCTATTTTGAAATTCAATATATACACAGCATACAAGATCTAGAACAAGAACACGAGAGCAGATACTCTTACGATATACAAGATCAGTAGCACGACAACATTGATACATAAGAGATAAATAGAGTCAAATCATGATCTATAGATCTACTGATTACGAAGAGCGAAAAAGCTCTATTTATTGAAGAAAAAGAAACATGACATAATCTTCACCCATTCAACATCAAAAAACTATTTTGAATCTACTACTACTGATGATGATAATTATATTTCTATATCTACTGCAATCAGATCAACTCAGAAAAACTATTACTTGGAGAACATTATTTCTGAAGACGATGATCCATCTACTGTCGATTGCATTCTGTTGCAATTGAGAAGAAAAAATAGGAAAGTATTTTCAACGATCAAATACTCTTTTATCTTGAGTGATAATATTCTCATATTAAGCTGTGGATTAGGTTCTGCGTTTGAACTAGAAGGCTCCGTTTTTCCTTAGATTGTAATGTTTTCAACTACATGTACTCAGTTGTGGAACGGTCTATTGATAAGAGGACCAGATAGTGAAAATCACCAAGCTCCTGGAGTAGAGCGTTGGTAGAGTGGACTAGGGGCCTTCCATTCCCCGAAACACTATACATTGGGTGTCCTATGCTATTTATTTTCCACTACTAAATCTTTGATATAAAGGTAAAAGGACAGATTATGATTATGTGAAGAAATTTTGAAAGACACAATTCACCCCCCTCTTGTGTATATTTGGTATAACTTGGTCCAACAATTGGTATCAGAGGTGGAGATTTTGTTAAATCTATAACAAGCTAAAAGTTTTATAGGATTACACACAGAGCAAGATCACTGATAAAAGAGAGGTAATGCCTATGTTCAGAGAACAATACATAAATGGAGAAAATTATAGAAGTTGGAAGTCAAGAATGATAATTTATAAGAAAAACCATGGATATAGAGTATATTCTAAGATTATGACTCCATATAAAATACCTGAAAATCCTGAGACATGGACTGCAACTACTAAAGAAGAATATGATATGAACTCGAAGGAAATGAATGCAATTATATGTGGTCTAGGACCTGATGAATTAAACATAGTATCTCAATGCTCGACAATATATGAGATATGGAAAACTATTGATGTTACTTATGAAGGAACTGGAAATGTTAGGCAAATGATATATGCTACTAGTATGCTTAAATTTGATACATTCAGAATGGTAGAAGGTGAAAAATCACTCAAATGAATGGAAGATTGATAGAAATTGTCAACTATATAACTGATTTGGGATAACCAATCAAACAAGTAGATCAAGATTTAAAATTACTTAGAGTACTGCCTACTAAATGGAATGGCATCTCTACAGCAATCAGATATCAACACCTATCAAAGACTTAACCCTGAGAGAGATGATTGGAACACTTATGATGTATTATGCCATGATTAAAGATAAAGAAAATGAGTATAGGGTTTTTATCAAGAAAGATGATATTTCCTTAAAAGTGTCATCACAAAGTAAAAGTAGAAAGATAAATAAAAAGGAAGTAAAGGTGGAATTAGAATGTTCTGATTCATCAAATTCTAATGTAGAACTGGCTCAGCTTTCCAAAGAGTTTAGTAAATTATACATAAATAAGAAAGGCTTCAAAAAAAATTTAAAAATGATTAAAAGGAAGTAAGATGTTATGAGTGAAAGAAAATGGGGCACATCAGACTTGACTATCCTTAATTAAATGAAGACAAGAAGAAGAAGTTCTTAAAAAGGAATGATTATGATAAAAAATAAAATAAAGTTATGAAAGCCACATTTACTATATCTAAAGACTCCAGAAGCTCATCAAATCCGATTCAGAAAAGGAGGAATCTAATTTGAATATAAATATGTGCTTTATGGTAAAAATGGATGAGGTACAATCCTATTACTCTACTGAATCTAATTCTAAATCATGCTATACAAATGATAAACTTGCAGATTACTGCAATATTCTTGAAAAGATATATGATTATTTATTTATGAAACACTAGTATTTAATGAATATTCATAATGCTATTTTAGGAGAAATAGATACTCTGCTAAAACAACATCAGGAATTACTGGTAAGATACAATTTGGTAAATAAAAACAATACAAATCATGAAGCTAAAATAAAATCACAACAAACTGAAGTAGAAACATATAAAAGTGCAACTCTTATTTTTACAAAAAATAGAAAATACCCTAAATGATATTCTTGGAAAGAATGTGATTAAAAATGGAAGATATGGAATAGACATTAAAGGTGAAAATCCTCAACTATACAAGAATTACTTTGTTTCAAGTACAAGAAAGGTAATATGTAACTATAGTAGTGGAAAAGGATGTCTGTCAAAGAATTGTTACTTAAGGCAACCCCATATAAGTGATATAAAAAAATCCTTTGTCTCAAAATATTTATATGATTCTGTTGATTTCAGAAAAACAATGAATGTTTGGATTCCCAGATCATTGTTGGATAACACTTCTGGACCCAACATAATATGGGTACCAGAACAATCTATTTAAATGCCTTTGCAGGAAGCAGGTCATAGAAGAATAAATTACATAAGGTATATGGATAGTGGTTGCTCAAGGAATATGATTGGAATGTCATCTAATTTTACTACACTAACTCAAAATGATGGTGTACATGTAACTTTTGGTGACAATTCCAAAGGCAAGATAATTGGCCTTGGAATAGTTGGAGATCCAGAAGTTGTCTCAATCAATAAATTACTCAATGTACAAGGATTGAAACAAAATATGATAAGTATCTCTCAACATTGTGATGATGGTTATATTGTTTATTTTCCTAACAATTGTTGTTCAGTTTTCAAAAATAAATTACTTAAATTTAAAGCACCTAGAACTGATAATGTGTACACACTGGATTTAAATTCCTTGTGTAAACAAAAAGTAAACTGCTTAACTGCTAAGATAAATAAATCCTCAATATGGTATAAAATACTTGGACATTGCAATATATATGTTTTAAATAAGTTATCTAAGAAACATCATGTTTCTGATTTTCCTAGTCTCAAGTTTTAATGTGATAGATTTTGTGATATATGTCAACTTGGCAAGAAGCACAAATCATCCTTTAAATATGTGAACAAAATTACTATAACTAAAACTATAGAACTTATCTATATGGATTTGTTTTTACCTTCAAGAGTATAAATATTGGTTGGTAAATTATATGTATATGTTTTAGTTGATGACTATTCTAGATTAACATGGATTTTCTTTTTAAAATTAAAAAAATGAAGCTTTTACATTATTTGAATGTTTTTTGCAAAATTGTTCGAAATGAAAACGGTTTTAAAATAATTTCATTAAGAAGTGATCATGGTGGAGAATTTGAGAATCTGGAATTCAATTCCATTTTCTCAAATATGGGTATTAAACACACCTTCTTTACACAAAGAACACCTCAAAAAATGGAATCATTGAATGAAGAAATATGACTATTCAAGAAATGGCTAGGACTATACTAAATGAATAGTCTTCCTAATTATTTTTTGGTAGAAGCTTTAAGTAAATCCTGCTATATAACAAATAGAGTTTTAATAAGGCCAATTTTGAAAAAGTAACCCTATGAACTCTAGAATTATAGAAAGCCTAAAGTAAATTATTTTAAAGTTTCTAGATGCAAGGTTTACACCTTAAAAACCAAGGACAATCTTGGCAAGTTTGATCCAAAATATGTTGAAGGCATTTTCTTAGGATATTCTGCTACTTCCAAAGCTTATAGTATAACGACCCATACATTATATACATTGTTAATACTTCAAAATTGAAGCATACTTATTACAACATATAACAAAACCACGAAAGGACCGTATAAGTATAGTGTCTTTAGAAACTTGGAAACATAAACAACTGGTTCATAAAGCGTCTACATTGTCTCCCATTTATTTCATCATATCTATTGTCCATTTTGGCATATCTTACTTAATGACCTTCTTCCTGACCTGGGGAAAGAAAACATACAAAAGGGTGAGCTCTAATGCTCAGTAAGGGTAAACAAAAGAAATATCAATCACATCATATTCATAAGCACATAACTTTTGGAAATCTTAACCTGCAAAAGAGATCATAATTTCATAACATGGGATAAATCACGGTAGTGAAATGTAATCACAATAATCCTAACATAAAACATGAAACTTTGTGGCATACACACATAATCATAGAGAATTATTTCTTGTTAGTCAAGACTCATTTCCAAGACTATCTTAGTGGACAAAGTCCCTTTCTGAACTGAGTCACCCTCGTTTCAGTCCTGTTTCACTGAACTGGTATAACCTACCGTTCCAGCCATGTCTGTCTCATGAGATATAAAATCTTTACCCAATGCATTGGAGGGAGATATAGTTCCCACCCATCTCATAATGATACCATTCTTATTTGTGCCACAAAATCATAAACCATACATCATAGCATAACCCATGTAATAAAAATGGGAATCTTAAACATCGTGATGTCATAAAACAATTCATATATGATAAAGAAATTCATAAAAATATTTCCATCACAACATAATCAAACCCATGTAATAATAGGGATAGAAATATAACCCTTTATCATCTTAGATGGAAAATAATTTTGATAAAACACTTGAACTCCATTCTTGAGGAAAATATCCTTTCTACTTCAAAAAAACTTTTCCTTTCTTAACGTGTCATACAATTCAAAACTAAAATAAGTTGATTAAAATAAACTTCAAAACTTGTAAAGGAAGCTTCTTGGAAATAATGTTTTAAAAATCCATTCATACTATATAAGTTAAAAAACATTCTTCTTGTACTTTTGTCAGAAAAGTCAAAAAAGTACCTCGTACGAAAAAACGACAAAATATTCCTTTCATATCCTTTACTAAAAACTCACCGAAGGGTAAAATTGGATTTAAACAATTGTACGTGGATGGAAATAAAATTACATATTGATGAAAAATGGATGTGGATGATAAAATACACCCCAGTAAATACCAAAGTATAAACAATCTCGGATAAAAATTAGATTGTGATATTTCCCTTACCTTAGGTCCGACTTGCATTATAAGTGTCCTAACCTCCTGTATAATGATTTAAATAATGTTATTGACTTATTCCAGAATAATAATTATTTTTTTGATATCATATATGGTCATATTCCTAGCTTCTTAGTAGTAATATTTCATTGCTACTTGTTATTCGGGTGTTTATAACTTTTTGTTCTTATGCGTGTTTTGTCGAATAAATTCTTATTCTTCTCTTTAGGTTATAGATACCTAATTTACAGAATGGTATTAGTGTAATATATATCATATTCATTCATCCAATTCATTTATATAATCATTATGAAATGAAGATCATGTAGAACGAGTCGCATCACATCGTGGAGACGGTATTCCGTACGTATGCACGAGTGATGATATCGTTCCTATGATCGTGGAATTGTATTGGAGTGTATGTATACTATTACAGAATCATTATAACTATATAATAGTCATATATAGTCATTATTTACACCATTATACCCATCCAAGTAAGGTGGTGGTGGAAAATAGATTACACCACGGCGTGGAGACGGTATTCCGTACGTACACACGCGCGGTGATTTCTTTTTCCGTAGGATGGATAGATGGTGAAATAGGGTTGTTTCATACTTATAATAAAATATCAGTATATGAGTGATACTGATGTTATTACTTCATAATGAAACAACTAAAGAAGAAGAAGTGGAAGAAGAAATAAAGATGAAATAATCGGTAAAAGACATTACCTCTTCTTTGAAGTGCTTCTTTGAAACCTTCTTTTAGGGCACTAAAATTGGTAGTTAAAGAAGACCAGGACCTCTAAGATGTCTATAGGGAAGTGGAGAGGAGGAATTGTCAGTGGTTGGGCGAGCATGAAGGTTCAAGGTGGTGTGAGGAAGAGGGGGAGGAGGTTCCCTTTTATAAGGGAGGAGAGGGGCACCTTTGGAATAACAAAAAATATTATTTTATTATAAAGTCATGTTCGGTTTTAAATAGCTCCAAATTGATTTATTTCGAGGCTAAGGTGGGTATGGGTCGAAATAATCACATCCAATAGAATTTAGACAAGTTTAGGTTCCTATTTTAACCTTATCATTTAGATTTAACATTAAGTTAAATAATTTTACTTTTACCATGTCTTCTTGTGTTCTTATACTATATGGTTAATAAACTTACTATAAGCAGACAAAAGAACCTCAAGTTGTTTATTATTATTTTATATAACCTTATATAAGTCATTTGGCCGAACCTTAGATTTTTAGGAATAAAATAACAATTAATAATATAATATGTGTTTTAAAAACTATTTTATGTCAATTTTGACACTATTTAGTAATTGATTTTTGTGAAAATCATAATAAAATTATTAGATCAAACCAAGTTAATTAAATAATTAATAACATGTCATATTAACCTATAAAATTATTGGAATGCATAAAAAGTATCAAATTATATTTATTTTGGTATTTATAACATTAATTATGTCAATATTTCATTAATAAGATAATTACTGCACCATCTTTGTGTCATAAATACATTAAATTATGTAATGTCTAAAAATTACAAATAAAATACCATTATGTATGAAATCTTTTTATCTTTCTAATGAATATTTATAGTCGAATTTATCTTATGTATAACCCCATATTAAAAATTATTTACTTATTAAACATTGATTTTAACTATTTTAACCCTTCTTTAAATAAATTAATAATAAATGTCCTAATCTAATCCAAGTGGGCCTAAATGGTCATATTTTATTCCTATGTTTGTTTTTGGTCGAATTACACTTATCCAATAGAATTAGGACATGTGTTAGGGTAATATTAATATCATCTTTACCTGTAATTACCCTATTTACTTTTAACCGTGGTAAAAAGAAGTAAAAAGTTACTATTCACCAAAAATTATTTTCATCTCATTGAACCAAATTTTAGTCCTTGATATTAAACGTGTCTCTCGGATTTTTAAAATTCCACTCACAGAAGCGGTAAAATTAAGTTTTATGAAAAATTCAGTTTTTTTTAACTACCACTTAGTGGTTTCACTATTCATCAAAAATTGAAAGTTTTCAGAAAAATACCAAAATTTCACCCTAGTCTAATTTCGATATTCTGAATCCAAAAATGAAGTCCATTTTGAAAAATAAAATTTATAAAATTTCAAAAAGTTGTTATTACTATTTATAACAGCTTGTTTTAATAATATTTTAATAGCATATCGTTGTTTAGTGAAACTCGGTATTGCGTACGACGCAAGCTATCAAGGAATGTCGCGATTTCATGTAAAGCAAGCCAAGCAAGTGTTGTGTAGAAAAAGATTCCTTTGATGATTTATATAACATAAAAGTCTCGGTTGTTACATTCTACCCCCCTTAAAATGAATTTCGCCCTCGAAATTTGTCACTTTGTAACAAACAGATGAGGATACCTCTCCCTCATCATATCCTCAAGCTCCCATGTAGCTTCTTATAATTGGTGGTTCCTCCATAAAACTTTCCCCAATCGAGTGGTCTTGTTTCGTAGGTCTTTTTCGCTACGATCCAGAATCTCTATCGGTTGTTCTTCATTAGAAAGATCTTGCTCCAGCGGTACAACTTCTGAGCTGAGTACATGTGAAGGATCAGGTATGTACTTTCTCAGGAGAGATACATGGAACACATCGTGAACTTGAGATAGATTCAGTGGAAGCGCCAATCGGTAAGCTACCTTCCCAACACGATCCAGTATTTCGAAAGGACCGATATATCAAGGGCTCAACTTCCCCTTCTTAACAAATCTCATGACTCTCTTCCAGGGAGATATTCGTAAGAACACTTTATCACCCACTTCAAACTCTAGGTCTATTCTTCCGTTGTCAGCATAACTTTTCTGTCGACTCTAAGCTGCTCTTATGTGTTGTTGAATAGATCTGACCTTTTCTACCATTTCATCAACGATATCAGGTCCTAATAGCTTTCTTTCCCCACCTTCATCCCAACAAGTTGGAGTCCTGCATTTCTTTCCATAGAGAGCTTCATAAAGAGCCATCTGAATACTGGAGTGAAAGCTATTATTATAAGAAAATTACACCAAAGGTAGGTGTTGATCCCATCCACCTTTGAAATCCATAGAGCAAGCTCTCAACATATCTTCTAGAGTTTGAATTTTTCTCTCAGACTTACCATCTGTCTGAGGATGATAAGCAGTTCTTAAACTCAACTTCGTATCCAGAGTATGCTGAAGACTTCTCCAGAACATCGAGGTAAATCTCGGATCCCGATCAGATATAATAGAAAGTGGTACTCCATCCAATCTTACTACTTCCTTCAAATATATCCTGGAAAGCTGATCCAGATTGAAATCTTCTCTAATAGTAATGAAGTGTGCAGACTTGGTACGACGATCAACTATGACCCAGATAGCATTATTTTCTTTGGATGTTTTAGGAAGTCATGTGACAAAGTCCATAGTGATGTTCTCCCATTTCCATTCGGGTATGGGTAATGGTTGTAACATCCCCTTAGACTTTTGTCTCTCAGCTTTAACTTGTTGACAAACCAAGCATCGAGAGGAAAATTCAGCAACATCTCTTTTCATGCCATCCCACCAGAAGTACTCTTTCAGGTCCCTATACATCTTTGTGCTTCCAGCATGAATAGAGAATGAAGAACTATGAGCCTCATCCAGCAGCTCCTTCTTTAATTCGGGGATGGGAGGAACACAAGCCCGATTCCTAAACATTATTATCCCATCACAATCAAGGTTGAATTCAGGAACATTTCTCACCTTCTATTATAACTTGACATCTTCTTTCTGTGCCTCTTTAATCTTCACATGTATAGATGGTTGAACATTCATTTGAGAAAGATAAGATTTTTCCCCTTCCATTATAATTCCAAGATCCATCCTTTGTAAATCCATAAATATTGGATCTTTTGTGATCCTCATCATGGATAAACTAGCATTGTCTTGTCGACTTAATGCATCTGCCACCTTGTTTTCTTTCCCAGGGTGGTAATGGATTGAGCAGTCGTAATCCTTAATCAGCTCCAACCATCTTCTTTGACGCATATTCAGCTCCTTTTGTGTGAAAATATACTTTAAACTTTTTGATCAGTATAAATATCACACCTTTCACCATAAAGGTAATGCCTCCAAATCTTTAATGCAAAGATTACCGAAGCTAACTCCAAATCATGTGTTGGGTAATTTTTCTCATTGATTTTCAACTGTCGTGATGCATAAGCTATCACCATATCATTTTGCATAAGAACACACCCCAATCCCTTCTTGGATGCATCACTATAGATCACAAAGCTTTCTCCACTACAAGGCAGTGTGAGCACAGGTGCACTGGATAACCTTCTTTTTAACTCGTTGAAATTCTCTTCACATTCTTCCGTCCAGACAAACTTAACTCCTTTCCGAGTCAACTTGGCGAGTGGATTAGATAATCGTGAAAAATCATTCACAAAACGTCGATAATATCAAGACAAACCAAGAAATCTTCGGATCTCAGTTACTATTGTTGGTCTCGACCATCATTCGATAACCTCTGTTTTTTATGGATCCACAGATATCCCCTCTTTTGAGATTATGTGACCCAAAAATGCTACTTTTTAAAGCCAAAATTCACACTTGGTAAATTTGGCATAAAGCTTCTCCTTTCTTAGGGTCTTCAATAAAATTCTCAAGTGATCTTCATGTTCTTCCTTTCTCTTTGAATAGAAAAGAATATCATCTATAAAGACTACCACAAATTGATCAAGATAGTCTCTAAAGACTCTATTAATCAGATCCATGAAGATAGCAGGGGCATTAGTAAGACCAAATGGAATCACTATAAATTCATAGTGTTTATACCTTGTACGGAAAGCCGCCTTTGGTATATCCTCCCTTTTGACCCTTAATTGATGATACCCTGAACGAAGATCAATCTTGGAAAAGTATTGAGCTCCTCGTAGTTGGTCAAATAAGTCATCAATGCATGGGAGATGATATTTGTTCTTGATAGTGATCTTGTTATGTTGTCGATAATCAATGCAGAGTCTCATTGATCCATCTTTCTTCTTAACAAATAGAGCAGGTGCTCCCCAAGGTGACGCACTAGGGCATATGAATCACTTATCAAGATTCTCTTGGAGTTTCTTCTTCAATTCCTGCAACTCAATTGGGGCCATTCTATAAGGTGTCTTTGAAATAGGCAAATCACCCGGTACGAGTTCTATTGAGAACTCAACTTCGCGATTTGGTGGAAGTCCCGGTAATTCCTCCGGAAAGACATCATCAAACTCCCGTACAATGGGCATATTCTTAATCATGAGTTTCTCACCAACCATTTGAGATAAATAACCTTCATTTAGTGGAATCAATACCCATAAAATGGAAGAAATTTCCACAGGAAGGTTATGTTTATCTTTGCATTGATAGACGATCATAGATTGATTTGGAATATGAAATGTGACTTCCTTTCTTTGGCAATTGATATGAGCTCCATATAACGAAAGCCAATACATGAAAAGAATCACATAAAATTACACTATAGGAAGGACCACAAGAATTGCAGGAAGCACTTTCCCACAAACTTTAATCGGGGAAGAATTATAAACTTTTGATGCGACTGTTGTGCCATTAGGTGTTGTCACAGCTAACTCAACATCTAATTGTTGAGGTAATATGGTGATACCCTAGCAAAATTCTTCAGAAATAAAAGAGCGGGTGGATCCAGAATCAAATAAAACATTTGCTACTTTAGAGTGGATGGTAAGTGTACCTTTCACCACATCGTTATCGTACTCCACATTGCTGATAGAAATTGCATGTGACTTTCATTTGTCTTTATACTTAAGAGTTTGTTGATGTCAACCATCATCATCAACCCTTGGATTAGGGCATTTATTGGCATAATTCCCCATCTCCTAGCACTTGAATCATTGAAGTGTAGTAGGTTCATTCTGTGTATCCCTTCCTTTGTTTGCATCATTAGACATCTTTTTCCCATCATCACAGCATTCAAATGCCCGATGACCTTCCTTTCAACATTTGAAACATTTACTTGTCCCTTTAGGACAACTCCCTCCATGTTTCATTCCACACTTTGAGCATAAGGGAAAGCTCATATTCTTTTCAGTGTGCTCTTTAGATTTTCCCTTTAATTCCATTTTTCTCTTCTTATAAAACCCGTATGACTGATGGGTTACTCCAATCTCCATCTCAACTTTGAGAGCACATCGAACGATTTCCTCGTAGCTATTGAAGTCCCTTATGGCTAAGTCCCTTCGAAGACATGGTTTTAAGCCACTAAAGAATTGATCGATCTTACTCTCAGGTTGGATAATAATACCAGAAGCATACCTTGCAAGTCTTGTAAAATTTGCTTCATAGGTACCAACAAATTCATCATCCTTTTGCTTCAGTTCAAGAAACTCTTTCTCCATGTTTGCTCGGAGAATACGAGGGAAGTACTTATTGAAAAATAAGTTCTTGAACTCGTCCCATTCCATGGACTCAATTTAATCCCTTTGCCTTGTATTCTTAATAATATTCTACCATTGATCAGCATAACCCTCCAAACGATACACTTCTAGGATGACTATATCATGTTCAGAACATTGAAGATCTGAAAATATCTTTTCATTAGTACTAATCCATTGTTCAGGAACTAATGGATCATTAGACCCGCTGAAAGAATGTGGACGCTGCCTCATGAAGGATTCAACAGAATTTTGCTCCTTCCTTTGCTCGTTTGGAACTCTTACATGATTCATAGCTTGAGAATGTTGTGTGAGCCTGGCTACAAGATTTTTCATTCCAGCTCCCATAACGTTTGGTTGCTCAGGGGGACAATCATTGCATTTCCCGTCGCATTCCGCATTAACACGGTTCCTTCGGGTTCCAGCCATTGACTAAAACCAAGAAGAATAGTGTGAGAAACACTAATTATAACAGGAAAACCACATAATAAAGAATAAAATTTCACACTTAAGGTCTTATCCTAGGTTATTTATGGCCATTTATAAAACACTATGATTTTGTTCTATGCTTAGACTTATCCTTAGGGTTCTTACTAAGGCTTTCACATCCTAGTTTCCAAAGGTTGACTATAGCTTTCCTCTGATACCAACTATAACGACCCATACTTTACATACATTGTTAATACATCAAAATTGAAGCATACTTATTACAACATATAACAAATCCACGAAAGGACCATATAGGTATAGTGTATTTAGAAACTGGGAAACATAAACAACTGGTTCATAAAGCATCTACACTGTCTCCCATTTATTTCATCATATCTATAGTCCCTTTTGGCATATCTTACTTAATAACATTATTCCTGACCTGGGGAAAGAAAACATACAAAAGGGTGATCTCAAATGCTCAGTAAGGGTAAACAAAAGAAATATCAATCACATCATATACATAAGCACATAACTTTTGGAAATCTTAACCTGCAAAAGAGATCATAATTTCATAAGATGGGATAAATCATGGCAGTGACATGTAATCACAATAATCATAACTTAAAACATGAAACTTTGTGGCATACACACATAATCATAGAGAATAATTTCTTGTTAGTCAAGACTCATTACCAAGACTATCTTAGTGTACAAAGTCCCTTTCTGAACCGAGTCAACCTCGTTTCAGACCTGTTTCACTGAACCGGTAAAACCTACCGTTCCAGCCATGTCTATATCATGAGATATAAAATATTTACCCAATGAATTGGAGGGAGATATAGGTCCCACCTATATCATAATGATACCATTCTTATGTGTTCCACAAAATCATAAACCATACATCATAGCATAACCCTTGTAATAAAAATGGGAATCTTAAACATCGTGACATCATATAACAATTCATATACGATAAAGGAATTCATAAAAATATTTCCATCACAACATAATCAAATCCATGTAATAATAGGTATAGAAACAGAACCCTTTCTTATCTTAGATGGAAAATAATTTTGATAAAACACTTGAACTCCATTCTTGAGGAAAATATACTTTCTACTTCAAAAAAACATTTCCTTTCTTAACATGTCATACAATTATAAACTAAAATAAGTTGATTAAAATAAACTTGAAAACTTGTAAAGGAAGCTTCTTGGAAATAATGTTTTAAAAATCCATTCATGTCGTAAAAGTTAAAAAAATCATTATTCTTGTACTTTTGTCAGAAAAGTCAAAAAAGTACCTCGTACGAAAAAACGACAAAAGATTCCTTTCATATCCTTTACTAAAAACTCACCGAAGGGTAAAATTGAATTTAAAAAATTGTAGGTGGATGGAAATAAAATTAAATATTGAAGAAACATGGATGTGGATGATAAAATACACCCCAGTAAATACCAAAGTATAAACAATCTCGGATAAAAATGATATTGTGATATTTCCCTTACCTTAGGTCCGAATTGCTTTGTAAGTGTCCGAACCTCCTGTATAATGATTTAAATAATGTTATTGACTTATTCCAGAATCATACTTATTTTTATGATATCATATATGGTCATATTCTTATCATCTTAGTAGTAATATTTCATTGCTACTTGTTATTCGGGTGTTTATTACTTTTTGTTCTTATGCGTGTTTTGTCAAATAAATTCTTATTATTCTCTTTAGGTTATAGATACCTCATTTCCAGAATGTTATTAGTGTAATATATATCATATTAATTCATTCAATTCATTTATATAATCATTATGAAATGAAGATCATGTCGAACGAGTCGCATCACATCGTGGAGACGGTATTCTGTACGTACGCACGAGTGATGATATCGTTACTATGATCGTGGAATTGTATTGGAGTGTATTTATACTATTTCAGAATCAGTATAACTTTATAATAGTCATATATATTTATTATTTACACCATTATACCAATCCAAGTAAGGTGGTGGTGGAAAATAGATTACACCACGGCGTGGAGACGGTATTCCGTACATACGCACGCGCGGTGATTTCTTTTTCCGTAGGATGGATAGATGGTGAAATAGGGTTGTTTCATACTTATAATAACATATCAGTATATGAGTGATACTGATTTTATTACTTCATAATGAAACAACTAAATAAGAAGAAGTGGAAGAAGAAATAATGATGAAATAATCGGTAACGGACATTACCTCTTCTTTGAAGTGCTTCTTTGAGACCTTCTTTTAGGGCACTAAAATTGGTCTTTAAAGAAGACCAGAACCTCTAGGATATCTCTAGGGAAGTGTATAGGAGGAATTGGTAGGGGTTGGACGATCTTGAAGGCTCAAAGTGGTGTGAGGAAGAGGGGGAGGAGGTGCCCTTTTATAAGGGAGGAGAGGGGCACCTTTGGAATAACTAAAAATATTATTTTATTATAAAGTCAAGTTCGGTTTTAAATAGCTCCAAATTGTTTTATTTCGAGGCTAAGGTTGGGATGGGTCGAACTCCTCTCATCCAATTGAATTTAGACAAGTTTAGGTTCCTATTTTAACCTTATCATTTAGATTTAACATTAAGTTAAATAATTTTACTTTTACCATGTCTTCTTGTGTTCTTATACTATAAGGTTAATAAACTTACTATAATCAGTCAAAAGAACCCCAAATTGTTTATTATTATTATATATATATCCTTATTTAAGTTATTTGGGTGAACCATAGATTTTTAGGAATAAAATAACAATTAATAATATAATATTTGTTTTAAAAACTATTTTATGTCAATTTTGACACTATTTAGTAATTGAATTATTTAATGTCTAAAAATTAAAAATAAAATACCATTATGTAGGAAATATTTTTATCTTTCTAATGAATATTTATAGTATAATTTATCTTATTTATAACCACATATTAAAAATTATTTACTTATTAAACTTTGACTTTAACTATTTTAAACCTTCTTTAAATAAATTAATAATAAATGTCCTAATCTAATCCAAGTGGGCCTAAATGGTCATATTTTATTCCTAAGTTCATTTTTGGTCGAATTACACTTATCCAATAGAATTAGGACATGTGTTAGGGTAATAATAATATCATCTTTACCCTTAATTACCCTATTTACTTTTAACCGTGGTAAAAAAAAGTAAAAAGTTACTATTCACCAAAAGTTATTTTCTTCTCATTGAACCACATTTTAGTCCTTGATATTAACCGTGTCTCTCGGATTTTTGAAATTCCACTCACAGAAGCGGTAAAATTAAGTTTTATGAAAAATTCAGTTTTTTTATCTACCACTTAGTGGTTTCACTATTAATCAAAAATTGAAAGTTTTCAGAAAAATACCAAAATTTCACCCTAGGATAATTTAGATATTCTGAATCCAAAAATGAAGTCCATTTTGAAAAATAAAATTTATAAAATTTCAAAATGTGGTTATTACTATTCATAACACCTAGTTTTAATAATATTTTAATAGCATATCGTTGTTTAGTGAAACTCGGTATTGCGTACGACGCAAGCTATCGAGGAAGGTCGCGATTTCATGTAAAGCAAGCCAAGAAAGTGTTGTGTAGAAAAAGATACCTTTGATGATTTATATAACATAAAAGTATCGGGTGTTACATATAGAGTTTTCAATAAAAAATCATGGATTGTTAAAGAATTAGTTCTTGTGAAATTTGATAAATCTGATCCCTTTGAGAAAAGAACAGATCAACGAGATGAACTTGATGCTAATGATAACATGAGACTTAAGAACCTGAAATATGATTTTGAAAAATATTTAAAAGAAATTCAGTCAAGTATAGAAGAACATGACACTGAAGAACCTATAAGTGTACTACCTAAACAGTCATGAACCATAAAGAATCACCCTGTAGAAACTGTAATATGAGACTTTGAAATAGGAATAAAAATAGAAGGAACATAGGAAATCATGTTGAGTTTTCTGCCTTTCTATCCCAATTATAACCCCAGTCTATAAAAGAAGCCTTAGTTGACGAAAGTTGGATGATAGTAATGCAAGAAGAACTAAACTTGTTCAAAAGAAATGATGTCTGGAATTTTGTTTAAAGACCTCAAAACTATCCAGTTATAGGAACGAAATAGGTCTTTAGAAATAAACAAGATGATAAAGGAATAATAACTTAGAATAAAGAAAGACTATTACCTAAAGGATATAATCAGGATGAAGGTATAGATTATGATGAGACATTTTCTCCTGTAGTTATATTATAATCCATTTGAATCCTCTTAGCATATGCATCTCATATGAATTTTAAATTATTTCAGATGGGTGTTAAGTCTGCCTTTTTAAATGGTTATTTAATGGAAGAAGTTTATGTTGAGAAACCTCCTAGTTTTGAAAATTCACAAAAACCAGATTCTATTTTTAAACTTACTAAAGATCTTTATGGACTTAAACGAGCACCTAGAGGTTGGTATGAAAGATTAAGATATTTTATTCTGAAAAATGATTTTATTGTTGGAATGGCAGATCCAACACTATTTAAGAAAACTATAAACACTAATATTTTATTGGATCAAATTTATGTTGATGATGTAATTTTTGGATCAACTTATAAATCACTTTGTCATGAGTTTTAAAATCTAATGTAAAAAGAATTTGAACTGACTATGATAAGAGAATTAAATTTTTTTAGGTCTTCAAATTTATCAAAAATATTTTGGAAATGATTTAAATCAACTAAAATACATTTATAATTTATTAATGAAATTTTGAAATGAAAACAAGAAGACATATAAAACTCTTATGTGTACTAATATAAAACATGATTTGGATGAAACTGAGAAATTAGGTGACAACAAGTTATATAGAGGTATGATTGGTAGTTTATTATATCATACTAATAGCAGGCCAGATATAATGTATTCATTATGTCTTTGTATAAGATTTCAATCAAATCCTAAAGAATCACATTTTTGTGATGTTAAAAGAATTTTTAGATATTTAAAAGGAACTGTTTTTTAACCTATTCTCTATCCAAAAACGTCTGATTTTAATTTAATTTCATATTCAGATGTAGAATTTGGGAGTTTTAGATTATATAGAAAAATCACCGCAGGGACTTGTCACTTTTTTGGAAAATACATAGTATCATGGTTTAGTAAGAAACAACATTCAGTTGCCCTGTCAACAACCGATGGAGAATATGTGCCTGTTGGTAGTTTCTGTGCACAAGTGTTATTGATGAAAAACACTCTTATGGAATTTTGAATTTTTTTAATAATAAACATATTTTATGTGATATTAAAAGTGAAATTAATATTTCAAAAAATCTTATTAATCATTCTAGGACTAATAATATTGATATCAGACGTCATTTTCTAAGAGGCCATGTTCCGAAAAAGGATATATTTTTAGAATTTGTATATTGTCTAAATTATACAATTCAAACAACTACCCTAGTTTCCATCTTTTTATCTGGTTTACTTGTCAGTTTTACTGGGTACGCTTTTTATATCATTGTCCCCGACTGATTCTACATAGAGGGAAACGATAGACAAAAACTCCCCCCGAACACAGCTTACAACTTTCATCGTACTGTGCTCTCCAAAAAGCAACTCTTCTAACCATCTCAACAATAAGGTGCGGCGGAGTTGGAATCTCATTCTAAGGATTCTTGTGGTTCCAGAGGCCAGTTACATGACTGAACCACTTCCCACTGCATGGTTTGATTTTATTATGGGAGAGCGTGGTTTACTTAATTTTAAATAATGTTTTTTTTATTAATTTTATTATTCTATTTCTATTTTATTTTTAATACTATTTAAAATAAAGTAGTTATTTTTTTCAAACAGAATAATTTTTATTTTTATTGGATTTATTTTTATATGCTCATGTACAATTTTATATGTTTTGAAAATTTATATAATGATTATTGAAGACACGAGAATCAAACCTATGAGAGCCCATTTGAATTCTAAATCATTTCATTTCTACCACAAACCCTTTAGAAACCGTAGAGCATTACCGCTATTTGTCAATCCTAATATGAACCATTAAAACCCTCATCTTTGAAATTTTATAGATCTTCGCAGCAATGGTCAAAACTAATAGGACTGTTGAGGCTAAGACCAGCACTGCCAAGTGGCCGCCTTAGGAAGGAAGCAAAAATTTTCCAGGAAAGGTCATAGATCTGGAATGGTTATATCAGAAGAATCTGTTGCTGAAGGAGACTCTTGATTCTCAAAACCTCAAACAGAAATTTAATGGTGAGAAAACTGAGTTTTTATATGAGGTGGAGCTTGAGTATTTCTTCAAATCTATTCAGTTTAGTCTGGGGGAAGATGAAGATTCTATGATAGAGAAAATAAAAGACATATATGTTTCTATATTTTCTGTAGAGATTGCGTGGATTCTAAAATACCCAAACAAGGGAGTTTTCTATTCTGACCTAATGAATATTGGGGATTCAGTAAATAAATCTAAGGATATTATGTCATTTTTGTTTGGTTCAAAAAATAATAGAAAAATACTAGTGAAAGAATTGGAGCCTGATCAGAAGATTCTTGTAAAGTTTGTGAAAACTAGGATTTCACCAAGGAGGTGAGAAATGGAAAAGATTTTATATCCAGATATGTATGTTATGTTTCTGCTGATGAGTGATATCAAGTTAAATTTTCCTAGGTATATGGTAAGGCACCTGTAGTACTTTTTCCAACCAGAGGCAGTAATGAGTTTTTATTCTTTTGGAAGGTTTATCTCAAAAATTCTGTTTAAGACAGCTATGATATGATTGGTGGATGCTCGGGTAAAATTCCACCATAGTAATATCTTCAATGATGGTACATTGATAAAAATTGTATATTTCTGGAGAACTATAAAAGGAAAACTACTGCATGTTGGCACTGAAGAGGATGAAGAAAGTGCTCACACCCAATCAGCAAAATCAAAAGAAGGAGTAGCCAAATCTAGAATCAGTGTAGTATCATAGAGGATACAGTTTAAAATAGTTGATCCATCAGCTGATGAGGGATGTTAAAATGAACTTCATAGGTAAAGACATTGAGTGAATCAAGCTGATGAATAGACAACTCAAGCACTCTTAGATGAAACTGAACCTATTATGAGCTACATATTCATTAGAGACTCTACAGTACAAGAAACTACTCAACCACTAGTTTATCGGATTGAGGTGACTACTCATGTGGATCATGCAAGTGTGCCTCAAACTATTTAAAATCCTAGAGACATTGAAGTGGATCAATTGGAATCTTCTCAAAATGAACAGCCTACTGATAACATTCAAGAGGAAATTGTTTTAGAAAACCCAATAGAGGATATGGATGCTGAGGATACTCTTGAAGAGAAACCTCCATCAAATGTTGAAATTCAAGATGAAAATGTATTTGAAATACATACAGAGGTTCTGAAGGAGGATTTTTTGTGGAGGAGTCTGGGAAAGTCTCTGAGGAAAAGTCTGTTGAAAACCCTACTTAGGAGGAAGATAAGGAGATATCTTATGTAGAGACATTACCTATAGTGTTGATGCATCCAGTACAATATTAGGATAAGAATAAAGCACATGGTGCATCTAATTTAGTGAATAAGGAAGTAAAAGAGATGTACAAGAAGCTGTCAAGTTTGGAATCTGAAAATTATTTTCTGAGGTGAGCCTTAGATAAAGAACAGTTGAAATTTTAGAGGCTGAAAGCTAGTTCAGTTTAAATGTAGGAAGTTGAAGTGTTTAAGAGAGATATGTTGAATGAAGTATTCACGATAAAATCCGATATAGTACTGAGACAAAATTGATGGCATTCAAATCATTCGTGGAGCTACAATTTGCATCTGTCAGACCATGTTAGGCTAGTGCATCAGATACTTCACCTGATTTAATCAGAATATATCAAGCTATTACAACAGCAATGAACAATATGAATGACTGATTGTAGGACCTTCAATGCAATATTACCCATTTGTCAGTATTGTTAGTTAATAAGAAGTTTCTTGTTGAGTAGTTGACCTCAAATGAACCAATATTGAGAACTGTGCTGAATCAGTTCATAGAGAAAATGACTCTATTTATAGAGAAGGAAGAGAGGTTACAATAGTTTTTCAAAGTAAAATTGATTGAATATATTCATATGTCTCAGGAGAATAGAGATCTTATTATCAAGCTAGGAGATGGCATGGTGAGAAGGGTGAGTAACAATTGATAGAAATCAAGGCAGTAGTTCAGAGGAGATAGACCCTATCTAAAACCCATACCACACCTTGATTCATGTGTTCACCATGATTGCAACTGTTACATATTTACAATGAAATTTTGTTTCCTTCTATATTTGTGGGTTTCTATTTGTTTTGCTATCTTTGTTTAGATATACCAGTAATCCAGATCCACCTATTGAAAAATAGTTAATAATAGCATTTATTTAAGTTCAGTGCACCATTAAAATGTGTTCTATCCCATATTCTATCATTTTTTGATATCACAAAAAGGGGGAGAAATTTGGATAAACACAACATTTTATTTTAACTATTTCAAATTGTACTTTAAATGTTTTAAATATTAATTTTAAATATATTAGAGATTTTTTTATTTTTTATTTTTATTTTTATTTAAGGGGATGTATTTTTATTTTTCACTTTAGAAAAATGGGGAGAAATTTATTTTTATGATTATGGAAAACACATTGTTAACTTTTTTTTTGAATTTTTTTTATTAAAATTAAATATTTATTTTCTCTAAGAAAAATTCTAAACTATATGTAATTAATTTTGGAAGGTAATTTCATTTATTATTTTGTGGGTTTTGTGATCATCAAAAAGGACGATATTATTGAGTAATTGTTGTTTTCAGCAATAGATAATATTTTTATTAAAAAAGGGGGAGATTGTTGAGAACAATACTCTATCCCTTTATTTTTATTTTAAAGCTCAAAAATACCCTTAATTGTTTTCTAATGATTTTACTTTAAGTATATTTCAGGAATTAAATATTTTATATATTATTATTTTTGGAATAGTATTTCTGTATTTATACTGCATGTAACAAGTGTTAAAGAGATCAGAAATCAATTCAAAGTATTCTAGAAACACATTTCATATCCTGTGTTTGAGTGTGTAGCGTAAGGAAAGGGACCCACTGTTTACTTTAAAAGTTATTAGAAAAAGTATTTTTAAACAACCATACATTATTTGAAAATAATGGAAGAAGGACCCTATGTTTGGAAGGAACAATACATTTGGGATATTGGTAAAGTATGGAAGAAGAACCCTATTCTAGGAAGGAACCCTACATTTGGGATATTTGAAAAGTATGAAAGAAGAATCGTATATATGTTTTAAACGTTGTGTTTGTTTCCCAAAAGTATGGTGCATCAACCTTATTTTTGTGAACAACCTTACGTTTCATCAAAAAGTATAGATCATGTACCTTACGTTTGGAAGCCTATAAAATTATGGATCATTTATCATACATTTGAACATTGAAAAGAAAAGTATGGAGGATCAAACCTCCATTTTTTATCAATCCTATGTCATAAACCTTACTTTTGTATTCAACCTTATGTTTTAAGGATGAGACGTCAACATTATGTTTGTGATCTACCTTACATTCAAAAGATGCATGCAATACAGTTGAACCTTACATTTGGAGTCAGATAATTAAATAAGAAATTATTATGTAACGGTCTACAAGTGAATTATTAGGCTGATTTCAAAACAAATTAAAAGATGATTTTAAAGAATATCTTTGACGAGTTCACAACCACTTAATTATGATTAAAAGTATCAGTATTAAAGGAACTTTTCATGGAGAATTTCAAGGGAATTTGTGACTGCTATTTTAATTCAAATGTTTGAATATCGCAAGTTAGAAGGTGACTTTTGTGGATCTGGATTTACAGAGAAAGCGCTTGACATATTTGTGCTATTTTGAAATTCAATATATACACAGCGTACAAGGTATATAACAAGAAAACCAGAACAGATACTCTTATGATATACAAGATCTGTTGCACGACAATGTTGATACATAAGATATGAACAGAGATAAATCAATATCTACAGATCTGCTGATTACAAAAGTGACAAAGCTCTGTTTATTGAATAAAAAGAAACACGACAGAAGAGTCACCCATTTGACATCAAGGAACTGTTTTCAATATACTACTGCTGATGTTTCTAATTATATTTCTATATCTATGGAAACCATATCGACTTTGAACACCTATTACTTGAAGATAATTATTTTTGAAGACAGCGATCCATCTACTATCAATTTCATTTTGTTGCAATCGTGAAGAATAGTTGGGAAAGTATTTTCAACGATCAAATAATCTTTTATCTTGAGTGATCAGATTCTCACACAAAGCTATGTATTAGGTTCTGCATTTTAACTAGAAGGCCCGATTTTTCCTTAGATAGTAAAGGTGTCAACTTCCTGTACTCAGTTGTGGAACGGTCTGGGGATAAGAGGACTAGATAGTGAAAATCACCAAGCTCGTGGAGTATTGCGTTGGTGGAGTGGACTAGGGGCCTTCTGTTCCCCGAACCACTATACATTGTGTGTCTTGTGCTATTTATTTTCTGCTGCTAAAGTTTTATATAAAGGTAAAAGGACATATCACGATTATGCGAAGAAATTGTGAAAGACACAATTCACCCCTCTCTTCTGTATATTTGGTATAACCCGATCCGACATAATAATATTATAGGAAAAAGTGGAATTATGTATACAATATATAGGAAATTAGGGTCACAAAAATAATTTTACTATTTCAATAGAATCTTAACAATCACAAAACAATGTGAGGTTTCAAATACAATCATTAAAAATGTTCTCGGGGTGAATAACATTTAAACATTCCAATGTGTCCCATACCGCATTGAAACATTTGAATCATAACATACATTGAGTAATAAAATTAAATTAAACTTCTAATATCATGATAATAATAATATTAATGAAATAACATTTAAAAGGGTGTTATATACTCAATATTAACTAAACTATGTGTATAATAACAAATAAGTCTCAATGGAATGCAAATTTTTATGAAATCGCTCACCTATCATTTAATTTTGTTTGAAATGACCTTAAAACCCTGTATAATGGTTTTAAGAATTTTACTAACATATTTTATAACCATATTAATATTTTAATATCTTATTACTCATTCGATAAGAATATTTCAATATTTTCACTATTTCATTTGTTAATTTCCTAGTCCATTGAGTATGTTTTGAAATGTCACATGTTTTTAATCCTCTGTCGATCGTGGTTTCATCATCTAAAGAATGTAAGACATTATATATCATTCATATATATTAATTTAATATATATATATTGAATAATCTAAAACATTTTGAGATAAGAAATGAAGTGCACTATTAATGGAGATGGTAGCTCGTATGTACGCACGAAAGTTATATTCATTCCTTTGTCCTATTAAATGAATGAAAGGTAAATGATATAAATATATATATATATATGAATGTATATAATAATTCCAGTATCATATATATATTTATAAAAACTGTGTCATATTTTTTTTAAAACCATACTTTTTACATTCCATGTATCGTGTGAACGAATCACATCTCTTTGAGGGGGAGGTAGTCCACCCTTCCACAAACGATGTTATCATATTCCCACAAAATGGATCTAATAAAGGAATGTGTTATTAAATAATTAAATAAGTATGAATTAATTATAAATATCATATATAAAATATATAATAATAATTTCCATTATAACTTTCAACCATGAATGGTGGTAATGGAAAAATGAATGGCATCATTTCGTGAGGCAGTAGTTCAGCATAGACATAAATGGTAAGTTCAATACCAATTAGATAGAAGTTTGTCTATGTTTAGGTAGAAACATTAATATGATAACATATAAATATTTAAGATACTGGTGTTATTATATCATTATGGAATAATGAGAGCTTAGGTGGTGGCAAATGGAAATAAAACTACAGAGCTTGAGGAAAGATTTTACCGCTTGCTTGGGTAACTCCTTTTTCGTTGCACCAAATGGATTCCTTGGATTTATTTAATTACAAAGGGAGGATTATAGGATAAGGGTATTTATATTTAGTAGATATTGTTTCAGATATTGGTTGAGCCAATGTGGCTTTTGAGGTGTGAGGAATTGGGAGTGGAAAGTTTCATTTTATAGTGGAGAGGAGTGGCACTCTTGTAAATATTTGGGAAGGGAATTACACCAATATTTTTTCCAAGTAAAGTTTACCCAATAATGGTCCAAATTATATAATAAGGATTATAAGGTAAAAAACATGTAGAATAGTTCTTTTGGAAATGTGTCTATGTCATTTTGGCCCCTAATTTTAAGGTTTAGTCCTATATTAAGCTTAATTTAACCTTAATCATTGATATTTATTTTTATTACTTTCACTAATATTTTTGGTTACAAACTAAGTTTTACTTAATATAAATGTGAATTTACTATTATTAGAAATACTGAATCCATTTTTAATAAACTAAACCAGCCATGTGGTGGAAATTTATTTAAAATTAGGCTCACAAATGAGACAACAATGCGGGGTTTTAAAGTAAAAATGTTCAAATGTTTGGGATGTGTTTATATGCAATTTCAAAGTAAAATTGATTCTAAATAACTAAATTAGATTTTATGATAGAAAATTAATCTAATTAATCCTTGAATCTAGTAATAAAATATATAATTTTACCATATAAGTAAATTAGATGAAAAAGAATGTTAGAGTTAAAATCCAGTAATTTTACTATTCATTCAAAAATGAAATTTTACAAAAAAAATTAAAAAATTCAACATAACTTAATTTTTACGTTCCAATTTCAATTTGAAATTTTAATGTGACATATACGATTTAAAAAATTTATAAATAAATGGAATTTAAATAAGTATTCCATTAAAAGGCAGTAAAAGTGTCTTTTTAAGAATATACATTTTTATGAAATATATTGGGTTTGTTCTTATATTAGGATATCAAAATATATTGGATGAATACAATAAAATATTTAATTTAACATATAATATATATATATATATTACATTAGTACAACTCACTAATTTTAATTAATTTATATTATTAAAATAAAACACCCTTGTGAGAATAAGAATAGTTTTCTATGAAATTATTCCCTTTATATTCAAATTATCCTTATATTCACTTCAATTTAATTTGTAACCAATGAATTAGTTTTATGTTTGTGTAAACCATCTATTTTATTAAGTTGGTTAATATTATTCCTAACAGCTAGTTTTTATCCTGTTATATTAAATAATAAAATTTCAATAATATAATAATTTTCGTTTAAACTCGGCCTTGCATGTAATACAAGTCATAGAAGAAACTCATTGTTTCATGTGATGAAAGCTAACTCGATGTTTAATTCATTTAATTATATAAAAATATGAATTTATTTAAAATAGTCAATATATTATAATGTTTCAACATATTATAGTATCTTACATGCTTGGTGTTGTATGCCATACACTCTATTGAATAAAATGTTCTCACATTAGAATTTTGGGTTATTACATGCATAATATATATACTCCTTACAATTGAATAATTGAAGTGTATTTTTTCATTAAGATGATCACTATTTAAATTCATAATTTTCCTTCTAAATTCATGTTTTAGGGATTTATTGTCCCCACATGATAAATTAACATGTTATTTTGTGAAATTACCCCATGATTTCACTATACATATATCCCATATAAAGATGAATCCTATTCCCTCCATGTAATTATCATTATGTTTTCCATAAAATATTATTTACACTTTTTCTCTAAAAAAATTAGAATAATGAGTGCCTCCAATTTCCAATTCCACCTGGAGATCATATTAATTTTTTTCAATACTACCAAATTCAATTATGTAGAATAAATTTAATAAACATGTTTTTAAGAAACTAATGAAATAATTTATTTATAGTTTAGGAACAATATTAAAACTATAATAATACCATGCATGTCTAGTGATGTTTTCTTGATTGATACTAATGAATCTATTCTCGTTTAACTTCTAGTTAATTAATTCTCAATTCGTTCTATTTTGGTGTTGTAGGTAAAATATTTATATAAAAATATCTTCTTAAACACTTCCAATTACATGGAGTTTTATTCTTAATATCTCCTCATGTTATTGGTGAGATTCTACCACTAACCCGGTTCACATTTCAAATGATAAATATATACCACAAACATTCATCTATGGAAATTGAAGAACAAGAAATCTCTTTTGGATCAGGCTAATCCATTTCTTATCCATTAGTAGATCCGAATAACCAATAATGGTCGATGTTCATTTTTGCATGAAATAATCAATAACATGTTTCTCCTTATTTAGTGTGTTAGGGAGATCAACATGGTTTATATTATTCTTCATAATAAGATATATAATTTCTGTAATGGTTTTCACTCCTTGTCCAAACCCATACAATATCTCATTAGTAAATTCACTACATTCTCCATCATACACATTGTTAACATGATTTTCCCTAGTTCCAGTTATAGACGAAAACTAAAAAACTTAGTGTGAGTATATAACAATAGTAATAAAATTAGGAAAATCACATGATAAGGAAATTAAATCCTAATATAACATAAATTATAACAACATAATTTTAACTTTTGAAGTTTTAGGTTCATCCTTCATCATGTTTCATTCATCATAGGGTGTTTTATGTTTTATCCCCTTATTTTTCATAACATATTCCATAATAATAAATAAAACTTTAATTAATACTAATATAAGAACCATAGACCCACAACTCTTGATGTGCCCAAAAAAGAGATTATTTTATATAAACAATAGTGAAATAAGTATAATATACTTATATATTTCATCACATTACATGAATATTTATTTCATATTAACAAAAAACATGCCAAAAACATTATATATATTGTATATGGGTATTAGATACATAAAAAACATATATGAAACTGCATGAATATTTATACACAAGAAGACAACATAGGAATACCTTATAGGAATATCAAATGTTATATATTTATTCAATACCTAATTAATTAAAATGTAATAAAGTTTTCAGATTCATATAAAGGGAAAACATAATAGATAAAAAGTGAAGATAACTAGTGAGAATTACACTGACATGTGAGTTTGAGAACATAATAAATATACATGAACGAAACCTAATGAAATAATACCAAAAAACCTTATAAATAAAAAACATTTACAAAAGGATTTTATCATATATCATGAGTATTGGGAGTGTGATAAAATGAGTTCATAATATGTTAACATGATACATAAACTAATAATATTTAATTAATATGATCATTGCACATGAATCAAGGTTGACTACTAATACTTTCATAACATTAATTACAAGCCTAATCTCCCCCCAAAAATAAAGTAGGATTTGGATAACCATGTACTTAACTTGTTGGGTATGGGTTAAGAACCCATTTAGTTTTTGATTTGGAATACATTGTATGTACACGTTTTTGCTTGGGCTCACCATCTCTATAACATTTTTGGATTTGAATATACACCTTTATACAGATGTGGGATTTTTCTCCCTACATGTGTAATCTTTTAGGCTTGGGATAAGCACTTATGCACCCTTTTAGGCTTGGAATCACCAGTAGTATACCCTTTTGGGAATGGGATAACCACCTGTGGATAATTTTAGTCTTAATCTATACACATTTTTTAATCTATTTTAACTAATAGGATATAAAACCTCATCAATTTAATTGTAGATATATATTTATCCCACCAATATCATAATTACAAAACATACATATGTGTGCAATAATAACATGAAAACTTTTATAAATAAATTATAGAATCATTAATACATTTGAAAGAAACTAGTTTGCTGAAAACATGCCTAATAAATAATCATAAACCACCCCGTTTTTTATATTTTCATTAAAAAAATCCTTATTTAAGAATAGAATACATTAATGGATGTTGAAATAGATGGAAAATTATTTTATAAAAAGATTAGAAAATATCAACGAAAAATAAGAAGAAATGTATTTTTCTTTTGATAACATATTTAATAAATGAATATAATTTATAAAATAAGATAATATAAATTTCATTGAAAAATCATGAAAATATAGGGAGGATGTTATTTAAAAATATGCAAAGAATATTTCTAGAACATTCATTCATGTTAATTATTTATAAACTTTTTGTCTTTTTTCACTTCTATAATGAATGTAAATGTATATAGAAAATGAACTGTATAAGATACATAAGGTTGTGTTAAATACTTCTTTTAAAAAATTATAAATAACATGGATATAGAGTAAAAATATTCCCAATAAAAAATAATAAATAAGGTTAACTCAAATAATAAGAATCGTTTCTATTGAATTATGGAAAAAAGGATATTAAATGGAATAAATACATTTAAACCACAAAAATAACTAGAGAAGAAAAAAATAGAAGGGTTTTTAAAGATAAACCACATTAAAATTCAATAGATGTAAATTCATTCATAAACAATATCAATTTGAAAATGCTGTTGGAAAGAATCCCTGATGACTTTGGAAACATATGAAACAAAATCCATTGAATTAGAATACCAAACATGACTTTGTAAATAAATTTAATTTCATGGAATTTATGATAAAATACAATCATGATTTAGTATATACACTGCAAAAAATATGATATGTGGGGAATAATGAACATATATGAATAAAGGGAAAAATGAGATGAGAAAATCATTACCATTAATCCCAAGTTCAATGACTGTTATTTATCATATAGTAAAATAAACATAAATCTCATAATATCTTTTTTATGAACAATATTAAAAAATATTATAGTCTATATGTTTCAAAAATTTCTATTCATTACACATATATTAATAATTTATATTTTAATTTCCTCGATGAATGTCATAAATTTTGATTATTTTCATATAAGTTCAATATTGGGAATTTTGATCCTCATTATTTGATATCAATTTTATAAATCATATATTATTCATGTTATTTAAATAATTTTTATACAAATTCTTATTCAGTCTCATGTTCATTTGATGGAAGGTATGGGTACACTATTACAACACTCGATTTATCTTGAATTAGATTTTTAAGAATGCTAGCTAAAAGTGCTATTAAAAACCCCCTTTGTGAGTGCTAGATAAATAACTATTGTAAGGGGCTATTAAGAGCACTTTTTTAGTGCTATTAAAGGGGTCCCATTATCAGTGATTGTAAAAAAGTGCTTCCAATACCCCCTTAATCCTCACTAGTAAAAAATCATTGATAAAAGGGTGCCATTTTCAGCACTTCTAAAAAAACCTGATAATGGGGGGAATTTACCTACGCTTGTATATAATCGCTAATAGGGGGTCTTTATCAGTGCCTTTATAGAATCACTAATAATGATACCCTATTATCAGTGCTTTTTTACTCGCCCTGATAAATGGAATATTTCAAAAAAATATTTCTTTGAAATTAATATATTTATATAAATTTATATTAATATTGATTTTAATAATATATATATATATTCTAAATATGTTTTAGATGAGGCTAAATATAAAATTTACACATAACATATAAGATATTTAGTTAAAATGGAATATAAAATTATTAAAAAATATTTTTAATCAATATTTTACTAATTATTATTTATTAGTATTCTTTTAATTACAATATGAAGACAAAAAAGTCACAAAATTAATAAAATATCTAAAATAAGTTGAAAATGTATCTTGAATTCCAAAAAAAAACCACTTTTGGTCTGAGTGTCCATTTGAGCTCTACCACATATCAAATCATAGCCTGAAATGACCTCTATGCCCTGTGTGACAAAGGGTCACCATGTCACTTTTTACTAGTACCAAAAGGCAATTAAGGCAATAAAAACTATGTTTTTACCTGTGGTACCCTAATATTTTGACATTATATGGATTTTAAGCCTCGTTTATGGGGATATTTTTACCCTTTTCCATTGGGGTATGAATTTATTCCAATGGATTATATTAATATTTAAACATTGGATTTGAAATTTTATCATTTTTCATAATGTACTTATATTTATAATAAAAATATATAAAAATATATAAAAGTTTTTTATAACAAAAAGATTCGGGGCAAGCACCTTTATTAAGAAAAAGAAAACAAGAACCCTTTTAAACTGTGTAAGGGTGGACCCAAAACAATCCCGACCCATAGGCCCAAAGGTATATAGACATTACAAAAAATGGCTCGAAGGCCCAGTGGGACAAAACCATTACAAAACAAGCCTAACAAGTCCAAAAAATGACAAATATCAGTCCATCCATTCCACCATCACCAGCCTGACCACCTGCTGACCGAAGACGCCACCCGCTGCATCGGAGTAGAAAGAACTGCGGTGACTCCTACAAGAGCCGTTGGGGTTACCAAGTCTGCCACTGTCAGGACCGACATGCCTTTACCCCACGAATTGCCCGCTCCCGCACTTGAAGCCTGCATCAGCCATTCTCCTGAGGCCCTGCCAAAGTGCATCCCACAACGCCGCCTGCAGGAGTGCAACTACGCCGCCGTCAAGTGCCCCGACCACGAACCCACCGAAGCTCACATGCCTGACCATAGGGATCCTTCACCCTCCGCACCTACCTAACTCCTTCACGATGTCAGAAAACCCCACCACACATCCCATCAAAACCGACACACACCGCCACCATCATCTCTACTGCACCGCCTTGTTATCACACTAGGATCTCACCTCTAAAGCCAGATCTGTACCTGAAGCTTCCGCACCGCACCACCAAAGCTAGATCCCATCCTCTCACACCATGATCTGACCGCAACGTAGCCTCCGTAGCCAAAACCACACATCCCCGCATCCTATCGGGTTTCTGTCACTGAGGGGCATCATTCCTCTGCTCATCAAAACCAGAACACTGACGGGTTTCTAAACCCTAAAACACCAGAGCGCATCTCTCCACTGAGGTGGATAGATTTATCATAAACGTTTTTTTGGGTAACGAGGTATTGGGTTGGCCTACCCACTTGTGCGCTGCACGTCCCCAGTGAGGCCCAAGGTGGACAACCCTTGGGCTTAGGCCTGTTCCCAATGGGGTATAGGGGCACACGAGTGGTTTCCTATCATATAGTGTGCGTTGCCTTGCAAGGAATCGAACCCGGAACCTCAGGGTTAGGACGCCACTGCCTTTAACAAACTCACTCGTGCCCCAGGGGAAAACATGTTGTTGGGTTACGAGGTATTGGGCTGGCCTACCCACCTACGCACTGCACGTCCTCAACGAGGCCCAAGGTGGCCAACCCTTGGGCTTAGGCCAGTTCCCAATGGGGTAGAGGGGCAAAAAAGTTGTTTGCTAGAATATAGTGCGCGTTGCCTTGCGAGGACTCGAACACGGAACCTCGGGGTCTGGACGCCACCACCTTTAACCAACTCACCTATGCCCCGCGGGCATAAACGTGTTTTGGGGTAACGATGTATTGGGCTAGCCTACCCACCAGCGCGCCGCACGTTCCTAGCAAGGCCCAAGGTGGCCAACCCTTGGGCTTAGGCCGGTTCCCAACAGGGTAGAGGGGCCCACGGGTGGTTTTCTAGCATATAGTGTGCATTGCCTTGCGAGGAATCGAACCAGAACCTCGGGGTCAGGACGCCACCGCCTTTAACCAACTCACCCATGCCTCACAGGAAAACTTGTTGTTGGGTAATGAGGTATTGGGCTGGACTGCCCACTTGCGCACCTCACGTCCCCAGCGAGGCCCAAGGTGGCCAACCCTTGGTCTTAGGCTAGTTCCCAATGGGGTGGAGGGGCCCACAAGTGGTTTTATAGCATATAGTGTCTGTTTCCTTGAGAGGACTCGAACCCGGAACCTCGGGGTCAGGACGCCACCACCCTTAAACAACTCACCCGTGCCCCGCAGGCAAAAGTGTGTTGTTGGGTAACAAGGTATTGGGTTGGCCTACCCACATGCGCGCCGCACGTCCCCAATGAGGCCCAAGGTGGCCAACCCTTGGGCTTAGGAAAGTTTCCAACGGGGTAAAGGGGCCCACGAGTGGTTTGCTATCTTATAGTGCGCGTTGCCTTGTGAGGACTCGAACCCAGAACCTCGGGGTCAGGACACCGCCGCCTTTAGCCAACTCACCTGTGCCTCGTGGGCAATAGAAATGTTTTTTTTATATTTACACATAAAATTCTAATTTAATAAATAATTAGTTAAGCATGTTAATATATAAAATATATTTCTCAGTATATAAACCTTATCTAAAAAAACCAAGGTCCATTTTTAAAAAATAAAAATGTATGAATATTGATATACCTACACAAATTAATATATTAATATATACTATATATATATATTTGTGTATGTATAGAAAAACTACTATATATTTATCTATATATATTCTAATATATGTATATAAATATTAATATATAATATGTGTAAATAAATATAAACATGTATTATTATATTTATATATGTATATATATATATTAATGATATATGTATGTTTTTATATATTATTATCCTTTAAATATTTAAATATATATATATATAAACATATATATATAAACATATATATATAAACATATATAAGTATTTGGATATAAAAATGTAATTAAATGTATAAAAATATATAGATATATCATAAAATTTAAAACAAAATGTGATAGGTGAGTGGAAATGTTTTGATGAATAAACTAGAGGTCTTAGGATCAATACTTTTTGAAGGCTAGGATGGGCGCTAGAGGGCGGGATTATCTAAAGCCCTGATAAAGGGGAGGGCAAAGTGCCCATAGGGGGTGTGAAAGTAATATACCCTTTATTAGTGGGGCCTTTATCCAAACTTTTTAAGTGTTGTAAAAGGGGGACTTTAACATCACTAAAAAAGCAATAATAAACGTGGCCTTTAACAGAACTATAAAAGCTCTAATAAAGGCCCCCATTAATAGAGTTAAATAGGAACTGATAAAGGGCCCCTTTAATAGTTCTTTTTAGAGCTGTTAAAGAAGGAATTTATTAGACCTTTATACGAGGTTTATTAAATCTAACCCTTTAACATCGCTTACATTATTAGGACTTATATAGAAATAATAAATCTCTTTTACTAGCACTGATAATGGATCGATTTGTAGTAGTGGTATGATTTAATATGATGGAACACCTAATGAACTTATTTCAGGTAACTTATCGATAACAATGAGTTACTTTATAACAACAATTTATTTATTTGACTAAACCTAACAAAAAATATTCATAATATAAATTAACCTTTAATATTGAAAATTTTTAGTATTAATGTCTTAATACTCATTTATTTTGGAAAATCTGAAGATAGTATAAAATCATTCATGTTGATGGTTAAACATTACAAAACAAGAACATGTTATACAAATGAATGAGTAAGTGTATATAGTTATATAACAACAATATAATTTTACAAAAAATAATAATGATATTAATATTGAAACATTATAGTTGATAATGAGATGTATAAAGAGAAAAAAGTATAAGTAAATTTTAAAATATGGTGAATAAATAGGTTCTTACATTGAGGAATTTGCCACATAATGAAATGAGTTCTTTCAAAAAGAAGGATTTAGGATACCTTATTTGACCATAGGGCAAAAAAAATCAATGAATTATTTAGGATATTAAAAACTGTATTGTATTAGATATATATTATAAGGAATTATTTTTTGGTAATGGGTATTTGAGATCTCCTTTTTTAAGGTTGAAATGAGATATATTTCTTTAGAAACAAAAGTTAGGTAAAGAGTATAGATAAAATCACATGGTGATTTGGTGATTTAGGTGAGGAAATATTTTTAGATATTTTAGGATTCAATACAAAGACTATCATAGTTATTTTATAATTTAAATACATTAATTTAATTAATCATAATTTGAGCCATGATAAATTATATCTTTTTAACTTTTTTAACTTGTTAAATATTTACCATTATAACCGTTTTCTTTTCAAAAAAAATGGAACCATATTATCTAATTTAAAAGAGGATTCCAAATGTAGAATCCATTTAATATAATTCAATTTCTTCATACGAGAAAAAAACATTAAATTTATATCATAACATATATAGATTTTTTTAAAATTGAATTTCTAAAAATCAAGTGTTCTTATTATTATTTAACACCAATTAATAATTAAATGAGTTTTATTATATATTTTTGAAACAGATATATTAAATTTTATTAAACAATAAATACATATTAGTTTCATTTTTTAGATAAAAATATACTTCACTTAAACAAAATTATAATAACATTTTCAGATTTGTTGGGGTAACTATCCTTTATCACTGTAAGTTATATTAGTTTCTGAAAATAAAATTATTCTTATTGTGTAATATTGAAATTATGATTTGATAGGTGAAATCAATTTTATTGGATTCAAGTTATATAAATTATTAAAAATAATTTTCTTAAAGAGTGGATAATAGATTTTTTTAGAGAAATGTATTTTTTATGTATACAAATAAGTTCATTATTCATCATTTACAAATATTGATAATTGGAGAGATGTTAAATTAAATCTAATATATGTAAAAAATAAATTCCATTAATGTAATAGTATATAACAAATCATTTTACTTTTTATTTAACGATTTTATTCATTTCTTTCTTATCCCCTTTTAAATTGGGTTGAGGGGGAAACCCACAAAAACTTGTGGTTAGGTAAGATGAGAAAGCAATGAAGACCCGACCCACCCCACACCATTGACCGGAAATGAATAATAACCATCATTTCTTTGAATGAAAACAAACAATATTTCACCTTATCATTATTTAAAAAATTTATTTGAATAGTATGGATTTTTTAAATTAAATAATTGTTAATAATGAATCCATTATAGTGATCTAATTGTTTTATATATAAAATAATATATTTAATACAATTCCTTAGTCCAAATATGGTAAATTAAACATAAACAAATATAATATAAAAATAATTAGAAAATGTTTTAGATTAAATTTTTTTATTTAGGAATGAGTAATAAAATTATTATTTTTTATAGTTCCTTAATTATTTCATATATGTTATTTTTTTAAATAAATTATCATATTTTATTATAATATATATATATAATTCTTCAAAAAAAATAAATTTAACAAAACAAAAATTTAAAAAATGAAATTTCTCTAAAATAATTGGGTTCTTACAGATTAATTAGCATCCTTTAATTTTATGAAAAAAATCATTTTTATTACAAATAAATTACTTATAATGAAAATGAATATTTTTTTAAATTTAAATTTACATTATGTGTAAAAAATATATAATGTAAAATCCAAAATGTTAACATGTTTAATAATATTATGATTAATGGCTATATACCAGTTAATTTGATTCATGTATTTTGTGATTTATTTTTATTCATGTTTAATTTAATTCAATGAATAGAAAAATAAAGTTAAGATATATATTTTGTTTAAGGAATCAAAATGGGTTATAAAACATCATATGTTAAAATACAAAACCACTACTTCATTGGTTCAGCCTCAAGGCCAGCGTTAGAAAGGTATCAAAGTACGAATATTCACATGATAAGTATCTTTTCAACCATAAGTAATGTGGATTAATATTAAACCTAAAACCCTATGTATATTAATGATCATATGACAATAAATATGATATAATTTCTTGAATTTTCCCAAATAATAAGTCTCTACTTATTTTCTCCAAATTTTACCTTGTATTATATACAAGACTTTAATAATGATAACCATAAAATATCATCACGAACCATAATAATCCACCATTATCAAAATTTTAGGAATGATCATAGTCATAAATTTATGGATTATTATCATTCTACTCTTCATGTAATATCTGTAACATACAATAATTAATGATAAATATATATTTGTTTTATTATAATACCATGAAACATATTAAAACCATTACATCCAATGTTTCATATATATATAACACCCATATATTCCACATAAAAGTCATGATTTTTATATATTAATAGTTTTGTGAATTTATTTTTAAATATCTTATATATCCAACTAATAGTGCATTACATTACCTCTCTTTGTGATCTCAAGAATGAGATTGTATTTTAGAAGGATATGTTTAGTCCATTTGAGAGATGATAGTTACTTATAATAAGTAATATCTTTAATTTAATCATAATAAATCTCAATTAATCCCTCAATTCAAGGTACCACCCCATGTTATTGGATAAACTAATTGATCCAAACTACATCCTTCATAGGATCTGATGTAGCATTAGACCTTATCTCTATTATCGAGTATACCATAATGGCATGTTTTGAAATATTCTAATTTATTACTCTATGTTTTCATTAAAACATGAAACAAGAATAATATCCCATATCATATTTATCAATAAGTAACCAATAATTTGTATATCCTTTTATAATGTGCTCATCCTCACCACTAAAGATCGTGAACATGTTTTTATATTTCTTAAAGTACTTCTGTATATTATTGTCTATAATATAATGACTCTCAGTAATAGAGGATTAGTATTTACAAGATATGATAAAATAATAAGTGAAATTGGATTTAGTACATAACATAGTATACATGATAAATCCCATTACATAAAAATAATGGATCTAATCTATCCTTTTTAACTCATTAAACAGATCTTGAATCTACTCAATATTTTTAACATTAAATAATTGATTAATATCACATAACATATTGAACAATTTTTATCCTATCATATTATAATTATATTTATACTCTCACACCAAATAACATGAACATATTGTTTCATTTTCTTCTCCCATTTCTTTCACCAAAAATCATTTTACCAAAAAAAAATCACGAAATTTAAATTTTCATTATCATTTCTAATATGTTGTGTGTCATCTCTATAAAATATAAAAAATACAACAAACTATATCTATGCCACTTGTATACACAATATTTATCCCCATTCATGATCAAACCTAACACTTTAATTAATCTTTTAATCTAAATGTTCCAAATTTGAGAAGGTTACATCAATCCCGGATGGGACTAATAAAATATAAAAACACTATCATGTTTAGTTGCTACTTCAAAACCTCTTGGTTGTATTATATTAATGTCTTAAAAAATTCACATTATGGAATGTGAATATTATATCCATATTATATATATTATAATATAATTCTATTTTATGGCATTTAATATATGAATGAACATTATCATATCAATTTGAGGAAAGGTCTCTTCAAAACCAATACCATGTTTTTTTTATACCTTCATATACTAAATGAGATATATTGGCATAATCTCCTCCATATATGTAATTATTTTTATAATTACCCACTTGAATACAATAGGTGGATCCTCTTCGGGTGCATCCGTCATATTGCAGGTATGGTTAGTGTATAGGGGTTATATTTTAGATTTCATGGAATTGATAAATTATTATAATAAGAACTCTTAATTCCCTATAAGTAGGTATTAGGTTCATCATCCATTAAAATCACCCCTTCACAATTTTCTATAAGAAATATATATCTCTCATCCAACTAAAAAATCCTAAAAAATCTTCAAGGTACTTATGTAACAATTGTTAGTCTATCATAAAAACACTTTAATACACACAATAAAAATGCCATATGATGAATTTTATTGTTTTTAACATCTATATGTTCAAAATTTCTCCCAAAAAATTGAGAAATGTGAAACTCTCCTGGAAAAAACTATATCAATCCATAAACAGTTTTTTCAATAGAATTATAAATATATAATCTCAATGTATCTCAGTTATAACTATCAATAAGTTATTTCAATAATTTAAAATAATATTATTTATAAGATAAACATTATAAACTTACCTCACAACACCAAATCCAAATAAAAGTAAATTTGGTATGTCTCCCATACCATATCGAAAATTTCATCATTTAAACTACGTTGGATGAAACATTATTTAGTATGAATGATGTTAATTTAATAGAATATTCCAAAAATGATATAGTATGGTCACATAAAATCATAATTTAATAATCCTTGTATAATATGGTATGACATCATCTATCAAACACACCATTCCACTATGGTATTCAAGAAAGGGTGAGTTATGAAACAATAACACAATCTCTCAGATGATTTGTTAACTATTAACTAATTTGTGTTCAAACCCAATCTATTTAGAGAATCATAATAGTTTTTACCACTTGATTCCATACTTCACATTTAAGAACCCCAAACGTTTCAAGGATTTGAATCTTTTTTCCACGAATTATATAGAACCATGCTGACTAAATCATCGATAATGTTTACAAGGATCTAATAAATACCACTTTCTTGTGTACTCAATGTTCCACACACTTCACTTTTTATAATATACAATATTACACTAACCTTATCACATTTTTACTGAAATTTTCTTTGGTCATTATTCCTAATAAAAAATATTTATATTTACCAAACTATTCCAAAATAAATCTTCCCAAAAATCCAATTTTTATGTATTTTTTTGACATATGTAAGAAAGATATGTATAAGGTAACAACTATAAGGAAAATTAGTATTAATATCAACCTTTAACTTCAAATATTGAATGTTCTATATTGGATTGACCATATCCATAATTTCTACACCATTCATTGTATTCTGAATTCCATAAATCATTTCCACAGAATAAATATTTTTTTTAATATTGAATGAAAATTCATTCTTGTATAAACAAGTTAAATAAATAGTTTTTTAATAGTTAATACATAATTTTTTTTTATTTTGTAACTAATATACAAGAAAGTATTTTATTATAGGTACTAAGATAAAATTTAATAACTATTACATAACATATAAGATATAAATTTATTTCATCATTCATCAATTCACTAATATTTTTGAGTCATTTCTTATGGTAAAAAATGTGTGATTGTCACCCAGTATCCAATTCTGAAGATTATAAATTGGAGAGATTCATTTATATAAATTTTAACATCAAAATTCTTAGAATTAATATCTTTGAGAATGCTTTTAAACCTTAGATACCAAAACATGAATTATATTATAGTTCATAACTATAAGTTATCTCAAAATGATATGCATGGTGCCTACCATAATATAAAATAAAGACATATATATGAGTGAATATCATGTTTTTATATCTATTAATAATGGGATTTTAATGAATGTAATCCCCTAAAAATGATGAAACCATATATCATCACCTATAGTTTGCTTAAATCCATAAATCATCATGATATATCCTAGATAATCCCATAACATAATCCAAGACTATATCTGGTAGGAAATTTTCTAAATCATATCATGTATGAACCTTGGATAATTGAGTGTAACACTCTTCATCATAATATATCATACCGATTCACTCAACTATATTCCTCTAGTATCTTAATAGTTAGCATTTTATAACAAAATGTCACTGAAAATTCACATCTTTTATAGGTATATAAGAATTAGGGTAACCAATAATTTTCCTCCCATACGCAAGATAATTCATGGGAACCTAATGATTAGGTTCACCCATATTTAATGGTCATGGTCTTGAAAATTTATTCCTTTAGAAGGATTCATATATTTTCTATTTGAGGGAATTTGTTATTCTCTCATATTCTATATAAATCCTATGCATAATATTTAATAATATCTCTTATGATGAAATATTTATAAAATCATATTTTTCCATATATGTATTCATCCTTCTATCAACTTTTTTCTAAATTTGTATTAATTAAAGAAATTTAATATTCTCAAACAACATTATTTTTCATCTCTTGACACGACTCATTATTTCGGTTATTCACCCAAAAATAAAAGCCAAATATATTTTCACTCATCTATATGAATCAAATGGATTAGGTATAATAAAATATTTTATTTCATGTAGTATAATTATATAAAATTAATCAATCCTACAAGAGTATGCATAGAGTGATAGGTATCCAACCCCCACTTTTATAGACAAGACATACACCTCCAGTATAGTGACAAGTCCAACCCAATATCCCTCTACCCATTGGTCATTACAAAAGAGATATTTAAATTCTATCAAAATATTATAACCTAGTATATTTAAACTATAATTATCCTCTGAATTAGATATTATTAATTCATATAAATCCAAATCAACGGTATAAAAAATGAAATATTCAATTGTTATACCTTCTAGAGTGTAAAAGTTTTATAATAATTCGTTTAAATAATTTATATCAATTTATATATAATTAAAAGTATATAAAAATCATATATATATTAATAATAAATTGTAATAAAGAAAATATATAAAAATTAAAATTATTTAAATGAAATAAAAAATATTAGAGAAATAATATTATCGAAACCAATTTATATATTCTATAATGTCGCATGGATTCAGTGTGGGTCCAAAGGGCCAACATCGATCAAGTTTTTTTTACAAAAAAAAATTATTTTCATAAATCATTAATAATAACATAATGTGGTGTTATATTTTAATCCATTTTGTACTTTAAACCCTCTTTTAATAGTGTCATAGTGACGTTTTAGTTTTTTAACTTTGGAATTACTGAGGATAACAGATTGTAAAAACCATTTTGGTTATTATTGTAGTTCCTAAAGTTGATTTAGTACTCTATACATTATTTTATTAATATTTTCAAGAATTATTACATACTCCTTTTAATGATTTTATATGAAATGTGCATAATTTGTGTGAAATATTAATATTTTAATACTAAGTATAATTTTTGAGCATTTTTAGAAGCAGTCCAATTGAGGAAGTTTACTATTTTATTTATAACATTCACCAAAATAATTTATATTGTGTGGTTATTGTTATTTAGGATTCCATATTCAATTTCTCACATATCATTAGAAGGGATCATTGGCCAATTCTGTTATTTGAAGGATCATATGGACCACACAAGAAGACGAAAATAATTTGTGATGAAACTGGACCATCCATGATGATTGAGTTACTGGTATAAATCCAGAAGCCCAAATGTTATGAAACTCCGCCATTTGTTTGAGATTATCTAATGGAATCATGGATAAAAACTGTAAGGTCAAACTACAAGAACAAGGGGCCCAACAAATTCCATGAAGTCTAGTCCACCATTCTGACTGGAAATTAAACTCAGTATAGTATTCATGACATGTCTCCTGATCTAGTAATCAAATCAAATTGATCAATTTTAGTGTGAATGAGGAGATATATTTGGCAGAATTTTTTGAATAAAGCATTTGAATTTTAATTCATCTTCCTATTCCAAAATCCATTAACATTTTGGCCATCGAAAAGGAATGGATATAAATGGATAGTTTAACATTGTTTATTGAAACCACCATAACATGGGCTCCATAAATTCAAATGAATCCCAACTTTGAGGTTAGTTTGAAAACATTATTATCTACAACTTTTAAGAAGGTTATATCTAGAGATTAGGCTTTCTGGATGTCCAAATCGTCATGCCAAGTGGAAGGAAAGATTGGGAATGCAAACACTCCACCTCTTTGGACTATAAATACATCCCCCTCCTCTCCTTCAACGGGTTTGGAAGTTCAGAGAAAATTAGGATAGGTTAGCATTACCAAGGCTCTTCCAAAGGCTTGGGAGGATCTTTCATACTCATTTTTTTATTGAGAAACCATTCCTCCTTACTTCCATTCATTTACTTTTGTGTTGTTTTTCGTTTGTAATCTTGTAAGTCTTTCTTTTGTAATTCTGTTTTAATGCAAGTTTATTCTCCAATATCTCTTATTCTCATACACCTTAGTTTGTTTAATATTAATGTTCTTAAAATAGATTAAATACTTGTAACGTCCCAGACCGGAATCAACTAAACCGGTGCTCCGAACCGGTTCGCCATAAGGCCTCAAGCGCGCCTCCCTGTATGCCAGAGGTTACCGACTAGCAACGAGGGCCAAGGGTGTAATAGTGGGGAGACTATTCATTCATACCAGAGTAATAAAACTGTGGAAAGAACTAAGTATCATACACAATGTAAAGTAAACAGAGTGAGGATGCAATAAACAACTGAAATAGAACATGCTGTAATAGTAAAATGCAGTAAAAGCCCGAATAGCTATGCAATACAATACAACACTGGTCACCCACCAGGCCGACCATACAGATACAAGTACAAAAGAAACTGAATGTACATGTACAAGGCTCTAATACTAACTCCGAGCCAAACCACTTACCCAATCTCCAGACACTGTCAAACTGTAGTAGCCCGATCAGTAGTACCACTCGAACAGCTCCGCTCGATCATCAAACACTGGGCCTCAGCCCTATCCACCATGAAACTCAGGCTCAACCTGAAAAGCAGACATAAGGTCTACATGTACACCAAGGTGTACGTTCAGGGGTGAGAAATAATCTCTGTAGGGCACCCCGACAATCAACCTATAACTGTGCTACTAAAAGTATATGCAACAGCAACGTGATCAGCCTAACTGGAACACAACAAAGGACGTAAACCAAATGTGCAACCACAGTCTAACTCAGGGTATGTAATCTCTGTCAACTGGGAGATTAACACCATGGATTTCCATATCTATATACATACACATGTATAATCCCAAACCTATACACGTATACATAAATATTAACATTCATGATTAGGTGATTCAAATAACAAGAAACCAGATAAAAAGTCGATCCTTGGGACCTTAAGCCTAATGTACTTGACATCCTGTGCAAGGGAATTGAGCTGGACGTCGTGCCACTCAAGCCATGTATCATTATGTCAATCTATGGTTCCTTAATCCCATTGACATATACCTGCTTCGGGCAACACCGAAAATAAATCCCTGAACAAGTTAACCAAAAACAAGAAACCAGTTCAATAGAATTCAATTTTGAGTTTCAATGAGACTCGACCTCGACCGACCATTTCTTATACCAAATCCACAGCAGAAACCACAACAGGCTACCAAAAAGTCAAAGATAATAACAATGGAAAGCCTATGATGTAGCTTGGAAGGATCAACAGAATAAATCACCACAATGAATATAAAAAGTTACCACTGTCCTCAGACATGAGAAACCTTTCCATCATGCAAACAGAAATAAAACCCTCAGGTGACTTCCCTCAGGGATAACGAATAGTGACCTCAGGCATATGGAATCTCGACCTCAGGCATAACTAATATTTCCCTCAGGCATGGAAGCTACTACCCTCAGGCATTTTAAACGTTTCCCTCAGGCTATGTAACACTGCCCTCAGGCTAAAAAAGCACTGCCCTCAGGCATAAGAAATTTTTCCCTCAGGATAACGAACACTGCCCTCAGGTTGAACAGAATACAGACCTTAGGCATTCTATAGTAAATTAAGTAACCGGGACGAGCCCAACATACAAACAAGCATTTAAATAAAATTCATCTCAAGGAAATTAAATAAAAATTATTACAATGGCATACCCTTAGGTATCCAGCCAAACGGCTAAACAGAGGAACGCATCCCCGGGGTGGTCCTGGATCCAAACAGAGATCCCAAACAATGGTTTCATATCACATTTAATTACCTATACAAGTCTAGGTATTCAAAAGAACCAAGGCCTCAGCCACACGACACCCCAACGTGGGTTCGTAGCACAAAATACACACAAACCCACAACAGTTGGAAATTAATCACCAAGAAACCTACTACCCAGGCACACAAGGTAAAGTAGGGATCCAACATAAAAGAAAGACACCTCAGGTCAGGCTCAACAGCCACCAACCAGGAAGCACCTATGGTAACCACTACAGCCTAAACAACCCAAGTCAGATATAAACAAACAAGTGAGGGTGGCCGAATGCCCAACACAACACTAAAACATAAACCCATAGGATTAATAGTTTGGAACGAGTTCTAGATGTCACCCGAACACCTTCTCTACCCAAACCTGACGTAACAACTCAGGTCTGTCAAAAAACGGGCACCTGCCGGGTCCCACAAGTCAAACACCAAGGAGTCATCCTACATGGGATCCTTAGCAAAGAGGATTCCTACATTGGATCCTCGAATGAAGAACAAAAGAGGCAACCCATAATAGAGGTCCCTCAAATAAAACATGAGAGATTTCCTACAAGGACTCCCTAGTTCAGCATACAAGCAAGGCATCCCTTAGGGGACCCGTAGAAGCATTCGGTCTCACGGCCTCATTGGCCAGAAGGGCACTCCTCACAAGGGGAACATCCCCTAAAGAAAATTTTACCAGAGATAGCTCACAACTCATCTCAGATTAAAGGTCTCGACTAAGTTGGTCCGAACACCCAACCTAGAAACCTCGCCAAGTCTCACCCTCAGGTGACGACTGGGCTCGATAACAAGAGGAAGAACCCCTCTGTTTAGATAAAACCCCCAAAACTCTATTTATATGAACTCTAAATGTAAAACTAAGTTCACTGTTGTGATATACATGGAAACACGCTCATAATAGACTACTCACATGCCCAATTCTGACTTCCAGAGCATAAGATATCCCAAAACTACCAAACTGAAGCAGTACATGGCCAGAGTACATGGCCAGAACCCCTTGGGCATGCCTGTGTAATAGTACACGGCGTGTAATTTATTGTACACGGCATGTACTATTCAAAAAAAATTAATCTATGTATTTTTTCACCCAAAAACATGCCCAAGTACAACTACAAAGTGTGTACTTTACTGTACACGACATGTACTTCAAAAAAACCACTACTCAGTGTTTTATTCCACACGGCCAGCCACATAGCCAGCCACACAGCCACCCACTACACGGAGTGTACTTAATAAAACATCATCTTCCTGAAATGGGAAGAACACATAGCATGTTCCCCTGGAACACATGCCGTGTCTACTGGGTTTTCCAATGGAAAATCCCAAAAAACGTACGATTCGCCTGTTTTCGCCCCCGAAACAATAGATCGAGCGCCATGGGCATACAAGCAAGAAATATAAGGCATTAAAAACATAAAACAACTTGTTTAAGGGGGATATATGGAAAAAACATAAACATCCCTACCTTTGGGAGGAAACCGCCGAAGCCTCGGTTGATTTCACGGTTCACGGATGCCGCACGCCAACTCAGCGCGTCGAGGGCTTCGATTCGGTACCCCTCTTGCCACCCAACTCTAACTCTTTCTCAATATCCCAACTCTACCCATGGCACACGACCTTGGAAGAGAACACATGGAGTGTGTTCAAGGAGGAGGAGGAAGTAAGAGAGAGAAAATAAAAGAAAAGAAGAAAAGAAAAGGAAGAAAAAGGGGCTCGGGCCGGCCCCAACGCCTGACATGAGTTTATGCTTTATCTAGGCTAAACTCCCAATTCTGGAATCAATGGCGCAACAATAATTGTAATCTAATTATCCATTTAAATTTTATTTCCAAACGAACCTGCATGAATAATTTAATATTTAATTTAAAAATATTAAATATTAAATATTCTGCCAAATTCGAGCAGCTCAGATTTCCACCAAACTCCTTTCCTAGGGTAAACACCCTATTAGAAGACCAACAGAGTTTTCAGAAAAATTATTCAAGATCAGATGGTAGGGTAAAACGACCATTTTACCCCTCACGAGCATCCAACAACAAAAATTCAAATTTCTGCTCAAAACGACTATCTGGAAAAAACACGAGTTCTTACAAACTCCCCACCATAAACCTTATCGTCCCCTAGAAGCCCAGTGAAAGAACCAGCAACCATGCTCATAACCTAAGAATCGGCACAACCAAGCTATCGAGACTATCCAACGACCATCCTAATAGTATTAACCACCACCTTTTTCACAGAAGATATTCAACTATGACTGATTTGGTACTCCCCACCATAAGAATACCCTTATCGTCATCTTAAAAAGAAACCTCAGAGCTTAGAAGCTCACAAAAAAAACACTGAAGTTTAAACAGAAAGAGGAAAACCACCGTCAAACGGCCAATGGTGCACTCCCCACCATATGGATTTCCTTAAACCACTCCGAGAGCAGAACCAGAACATGTTCCATCCTCAACAGGGATACACATTGAGAAAGAAAAAGGATATCGATGTAGTGTTGGAGGTCTCTTAGCATACTCAAGACTAATCAAGATAGCGCAAGATAGTCTCTAATAGGAGTACACTATGATTTAACCGAAGGTGTGTCCAGCTCCCTCCGAGCAACACAAGCATCCTTCCATAACCCGACTAAGATTCCAACATGGTTCAACCATCCTCACATAGGTTTCACTAGAACAGAACAGACATCGACCTACAAAGGTTCGAGTCAAAACCAAAACACAACCTTCAAGGGCCCTGATCCTCTCCGAGCATCCCTAGAAGGAGCTACTCCCGGGTGTTCACAACACAAGAAGAAGAGAAACTGAACTGACACTCATCGGGTATACATATACAAAAATACCACAAGGAAGTCCTATTCACAAGAAAAGCCTTGGCATCTGTCGACATCATACTCATCGATTCGACTAGATAACCACAGTCCTGAGAAACAACACCCAATAAGTGGTTAAAAAAATGGAATCACATGCCATTTAGACCAAATGGGTCACTACACCACCTGTGCATGAGGTATAAGTCATCATCCTCAAGAAAACGCCTCAACGTAGATCCAAGTAACCTTCCATCAGAGTAAAAAGTATGTGTAGGTAGACCAAAATGACTCAGTCATCAGTAAAAATAGACACTAGCAGGCCTATATGATGTTAATCCTATGTGCCTAGTATGATGCATGAGACAACCCTTGCCTTTTCCGGCCAAGGGTAAAAATCCATCCCTAGCATCTTACTAATTTCCAATAACCAAGGTTATATAGTAAATCAAAACATCACACAACATGCGCATCACTCAAGGAGAAAATCATATACAACTGTAACATCGCAAAATTAGAAAAGAAATCCCAAACCCTGGAAACCAGGACTTCTTACCGGAACAAGTGTTCTCGACGCACCAACCCAATATCCATCACAGGTTCTGCCACATTCCTAATACTCCTGTCTACCATATACCAAATAGTAAAGACCAGGAATGATAACTCCCCTAATACCACTTTGTAACATCCCAGCCCGGAAGCCACTAAACTGGTGCTCCGAGACAGTTTTCCATAAGTCCTCAAGCGCGCCTCCCCATATGCCAGAGGCTGCCGACTATCAGTGAGGGCCTAGAGTGTGATAGTGGGGAGACTATTCCCTCATACAAGAGTATGAAAATAGTGTAAATAACTAAGTATCATACACAGTGGAAAGTAAGTAGAGTGTGGAAGCAATAAACAACTGAAATAGAACATGCTGTAATAGTAAAATGCTGTAAAAGCCCGAACATCTATGCAATACAATACAACAGTGATCACCCACTGGGACGACCATACATATACAGGTTCAAAAAAAACTGAAAGTAAAAGTATAGGGCTCTGCTAATAACTCCGAGCCAAACCACATACCTAATCTCTAGACACTGTCGAACTACAGTAGCCCGATCAGTAGTACCACTCGAGCAGCTCCTCTCGATCATGAAGCATTGGGCCTTAGCCCTATACACCATGTAACTTGTGCTCAATGTGAAAATAATACATAAGGACTACAAGTACACCAACGTGTATGTGCATGGGTGAAAAATAATCTCAGAAGGGCACCCCAACAAGCAACCTATTACTGTGCTGGTACAAGTGTATGCTACAGCAACAGGCTCATCCTAGCTGGAACACAACAAAGGAAGTAAAACAAATATGCAACCATAGTCGAACTCAGGGTATGTAATCCCTGTCAAATGGGAGAGTAACACCATGGTTGTCCATATCTATACACGTACACATGTATAGTCCCATACCTATACACGTATACATAAATATGAATATTCATGATTAGGTGATTCAAATAACAAGAAACCAAATCAACAGTCGATCCTTGGGACCTTAAGCCTGATGTCCTGGACATCCTGTGCAGGGCATTGAGCTGGAAGTCATTCCACTCAAGCCGTGTATCATTAAGTCGATCTCAGGGTCCGTAATTCCATCGACATATAGCTGCTTCGGCCAACGCCAAAAATATATCTCTGAAAAAGTTAACAAAAAACAAGTAACCAGTTCAATATAATTCAATTCTGAGTTTCTACGAGACTCATCCTTGATCGACCATCTCTTATACCAAATACACAGCAGAAACCACAACAAGGTATCAAAAAGTCAAAGATAATAACAATGCCAAACCTGTGATGTAGCTTGGAAGGTTCAACAGAAGAAATCACCACAGTGAATATACAAAGTAACCACTATCCTCAGACATGCGAAACCTTTCCCTCAGGAAACAGAAACAAAACACCCAGTTGACTACCCTTAGGCATAACGAATAGTGCCCTTAGGCATATGGAATCTCACCCTCAGGCATACCAAATATTTCCCTCAAGCACGAAAGATACTGCCCTCAAGCATTAGAAATGTTTCCCTCAAGATAACGGACACTTCCCTAAGGTTAAACAGAATACAGCCCTCATGCATTCTATAGTAAACCCAGAAACCTGGCCGAGCCCAATATACAAACAAGAATTTAAACAAAATTCATCTCAAGGTAATTCAATAAACATTATTACAATGGCATACCCTCAGGTATCCGACTAAATGGATAAACAGAGGAACGCATCCCCAGGGTGGTCCTGGATCCAAGCAGCGATCCCAAACAATGGTTTAATATCACATTTATTTACCTATACAATTCTAGTTATTCAAAACAGCTAAGGCCTCAGCCACACGACATCCCAACGTGGGTTCGTAGCATAAAATACACACAAACCCACAACTGTTGGATATTAAACACCAAGAAACCTACTACCCAGGAACACAAGGCAAAGTAAGAATCCCAACAATAAGAAATACGCCTCACGTCAGGCTCAAAAGACACCAACCAGGAAGCACCTCTGGTAACCACTGCATCATCAACAACCCAAGTCTGATATAAAAAGACAAGTGAGGGTGGCCAAACGCCCAAACCAACACAAAAACATAACCCCACATGATTAATAGTTTTTAATGGGTTTTAGATGACACCTGAACAACTTCTCTACCCAAACCTGATGTAACAACTCAGGTCTGTCAAACAACGGGCACCCACCGGGTCCCACAAGTCAAACAACAAGGAGTTATCCTACACGGGATCCTTAGCAATGTGGAATCCTACATGGGATCCTAAAATAAAGAACAAAAGACGCAACCCATAATAGAGGTCTCCTCAAATAAAACATGAGATAGTTCCTACAATGACTCCCTAGTTCAGCATACAAGCAAGGCATACATGGCTAGAACCCCTTTGCGATCTACATGAAAAAACACTCTGAATCGACTACTCACACTCCCAATTCTGACTTCCAGAGAATAAGATATCCCACAATTCCCAAACTCAAGCAGTACATGGCCAGAGTACATGGCCAGAACCCCTTGGGCATGCCTGTGTAATAGTACACGGTGTTTATTTTACTGTACATGGTGTGTAATATTCATAAAAATTTACGCCGTGTCCATTTTCACCCGAACACATGCCCAAGTACCACTGCACGACATGTACGTTTTTGTACATGGTGTGTACTTCAAAAAACCACTATTTAGTGTTCTATTCCACACGACCAGCCACACTGTCACCCACTACACGACGTGTAATCAAAGTACACGGCGTGTACAAAATAATACATCGTCTTACCCAAACTAGAAGAACACACGGTGTAGAGACCCGAAGCCTGACGTACATGGACATTACATTACTTTTGCGGAATACTTAGTACATAACAAAAACACACACACAAGGATCGTAATAGTTTAGTGTCTTTGGAAACTCGGAACGTAATCTTCTAATCGTGGTGAAAGATCTTCAATATCTCCCATAAGGATCTTCCATTTTTTTTAACTAAAACCATTATTTATATCCTGGGGAAAAGAAATCATAAAAGGGTGAGCTCAAATGCTCAGTAAGGGTAAACAAAAGAAAAATCAATCACATCATATTCATAAGAACATAACTTTTGGAAATCTTAACCTGCAAAAGAGAGCATAATTTCATAACATGGGATAAATCATAGTAGTGAAATGAAATCCCAATAATCATAACTTAAAACATGAAACTTTGTGGCATACACACATAATCATAGAAAATCATTTCTTGTTAGTCAAGACTCATTGCCAAGACTATCTTAGTGGACAAAGTCCCTTTCTGAATCGAGTAACCCTCGTGTCAGTCCTGTTTCACTGAACTGGTATAACCTACCATTTCAGCCATGTCTATCTCATGAGATATAAAATCTTTACCCAATGAATTGGAGGGAGATATAGGTCCCACCCATCTCATAATGAATCCTTTCTTATGTGTGCCACATAATCATAAAACATACATCATCGCATAACACATGTAACAAAAATGGGATTCTTGAAACATCATGACATCATAAATCAATTAATATAATATAAAGGAATTCATAAAAATAATTCCATCACAATATGATCAAATCAATGTAATAATAGGGATAAAAACAGAACCCTTTATTATCTTAGATGGAAAATAATTTTGATAAAACACTTGAACTCCATTTTTGAGGAAAATATCCTTTCTTCTTCAAAAACACTTTTCCTTTCTTAACATGTCATACAATTTTAAACTAAAAGAAGTTGATTAAAAATAAAATTGAAAACTTGTAAAGGAATCTTCTTGGAAATAATGTTTTAAAAATCCATTCATGCTGTATAAGGTAAAAAAAACATTCTTCGTACTTTTTTCGAAAAAGTCAAAAAGTACCTCGTACGAATAACGAAAAAAGATTCCTTTCATACATATTACTAAAAACTCACCGAAGGGTAAAAATGGATTTAAACAATTGTAGGTGGATGTAAATAACATTACATATTGAGGAAACATGGATGTGGATGATAAAATATACCCCAGTAAATTTCAAAGTACAAACAATCTCGGATAAGAATGAGATTGTGATATTTCCCTTACCTTAGGTCCGATTTGCTTTGTACGTGTCCGAAGCTCCTGTATAATGGTTTAAATAATGTTATTGACTTATTCCAGAATCATATATATTGATATGATATCATATATGGTCATATTATTAGCTTCTTGTTAGTAATATTTCATTGTTACTTGTTACTCGGGTCTTTATAACTTTTGTTCTTATGCGTGTTTTGTTGAATAAATTCTTATTCTTATCTTTAGGTTATAGATACTTCATTTCCAGAATGGTATTAGTGTATTATATACCATATTCATTCATTCAATTCATTTATATAATCATTATGAAATGAAGATCATGTAGAACGAGTCACATCACATCGTGGAGACGGTATTCCGTACGTACGCACGAGTGATGATATCGTTCCTATGATCGTGGAATTGTATTGGAGTATATATATATTATTTCAGTATCAATATTACTTCATAATAATCATATATATAGTTACTCATTACACCATTATACCCATCCTTGTAAGGTGATGGTGGAAAATAGATTACACCACGGCGTGGAGACGGTATTCCGTACGTACGCACGCGCGGTGATTTCATTTTTCCGTAGGATGGATAGAAGTTGAATTAGGGTTGTTTCATATTTATAATAATATATCAGTATGTAAGTAATACTGATGTTATTACTTTGTCATGAAACAACTAAAGAAGAAGAATTTGAAGACGAAAGAAATTGAAAAGATCGGTAATGGATATTACATCTTCTTTGGAACGCCTCTTTGAATCCTCCACTTAGGGAACTAAGATTGGTCTTTGAAGAAGACCAGGACCTCTAGTATTATTCTAGGGAAGTGTAGAGGAGAAAATGGCAGGGGTTGGCCGAGCTTGAGTGCTCAAATTGGTGTGAGGAGGAGGGGGAGGAGGTTCCCTTTTATAAGGGAGGAGAGGGGCACCTTAGGAATATCTCAAAATATTATTTTATATTAAAGTCAAAATCGGTTTATAATGGTTCCAAAGGGTCTTATTTCGAAGATAAAGTGGGGATGGGTCGAACTCATATCAACCAATAAGAGTTAGACAAGTTTAGGGTATTATTTTAACCTTATCAATTAGATTTAACTCTAAGTTAAATAATTTAACTTTTACCATGTCTTTTTGTTTTCTTTCACTATATGGTTAATAAACTTACTATAACATGCCAAACGAACCCCAAATTGTTTATTATTAATATATATATCCTTATCTAAGTCATTTGGCCGAACCTTAGATTTTTAGGAATAAAATAACAATTAATAATATAATATTTTATTTAAAAACTATTTTGTGTCAATTTTGACACTATTTCATATATGATTTTTGTGAAAGTCATAACAGAATTATATGTTCGATCCAAGTTGATTAGATCAACACTAATATATCATAGTAACCTAGAAAATTAGTGTAATTCATAAAAAGTCTTAAATTACATTTATTTTGGTATTTATATTATCAATTATGTCAATATTTCATTAATAAGATAATTACTGCATCATCTTTGTGTCATAAATAAAATAACTTATTTGATTTCTAAAAATTACAAATAAAATACCCTCATGTAGGAAATCTTTATAGATTTCTAAGGAATATTTACAATCGAATTTATCTTATGTATAACCCCATATTAAAAATGATTTACTTATTAAACTTTGATTTTAACTATTTTAACCCTTCTTTAAATAAATTAATAATAAATGTCCTAATCTAATCCAAGTGGGCCTAAATGGTCATATTTTATTCCTAAGTTTGTTTTTGGTCGAATTACACTTGTCCAATAGAATTAGGACATGTGTTAGGGTAATATTAATATCATATTTACCCTTAGTTACCCTATTTACTATTAACCGCGGTAAAAAAAAGTAAAAAGTTACTATTCACCAAAAAATTATTTTCATCTCATTGAACCACATTTTAGTCCTTGATATTAACCGTGTCTCTCGGATTTTAGAAATTCCATTCACAGAAACGGTAAAATTAAGTTTTATGCAAAATTCCGTTTTTAACCTACCACTTAGTGGTTTCACTATTCATCAAAAATTGAAAGTTTTCAGAAAAATGCCAAAATTTCATCCTAAGCTATATTTCATATTCTGAATTCAAAAATGAAGTGTATTTTACCAAATTCATAACATAGAAGTTGCATTAATTAATTTTATAATTAAATCCCGCTGTTAAAACAAATAGCGTGTTTTTTTAAGAAACAAAATCTATCAAAAGATTGACACTTGATTATGTCTGGTTTAAATGTGAAATTACAACCAATGACCAACATTGTATTAAATTGTAAAAATATATTCTAAATATACTTTAAAACCACTCAAATTAATAATTTATCACTATTAATTATTTCGATTAAAAAAGTTGTTTTTAATTATAATTTAGTAATTTTCACTATTCATTAGAATATGAAAGTTATCCGAAAAGTACCAAAATTTCACCTTAGGCTAAATTCGATACTCCGAATCCAAAAATGAAGTCCATTTTGAGAGCTAAAATTTCTAAAATTTAAAAAGTGGTTATTACTATTCATAACGGCTAGTATTAATAATATTTTAATAGCATATCGTTGTTTCGTGAAACTCAGTATTGCGTACTACACACGCTATCGAGGAAGGTTGTGATTGCGTGTAATGCAAGGCAAGTCAAGGATGCGTATTGTGTAAGCTCCTTTTGGTGTAGCGTACAACACAAGACATTAATAAAATTAAAAAGAATATTTTTCATAAAATCTCGGGTTGTTACATTCTACCCCCCTTAAAATGAATTTCGCCCTCGAAATTCGTCGGGGTTATAAATGGTTTACTATTCGAAAGTTTCTTTAATAGAAACCCACATCGTAAAAAGGAATATCAAAACCAATCTTTAAAAACGAAAGTATGAAACGTAATGGTTACCCAAATAAACTAATCACTGGGTTTCCACATAGGTGAAAATATGGGTATGGAAGAGAAATCTAACCATCATGTTCTGATAGAGAGTGGTAGAGAACATGGCTATGGAAAAGCCAGCAATCACAAAGCCATAAATTTGTGACGATCTAAGGTACCATCTGATTCATCAGGTATAAGATCACTAGGACAACATTTTTGGTTTTCAAGATCATTTCCCTAAAGTTGAAAATTTGAATTAGAATAAATACTTACTTTATTTTGGTACAATCTCACTGTTGTTCGTGCCTTGAACAATTTTCACTTCATCTCTTAAATAAATGAAGTTGAATTTGTTATTCGTGAAGTGTTAGCAGATCATGTGATAGAATGACGGGTCATTCCATCTGTCTCAAACAAAAGGTTAGAAAAAGTTATTAAATATACATAAGTCATTCTATAGTGAGATTAATCATATATGGTTCCTAAAATTGACTTATACTTCATATATCATACTGCTTAATATAATAAAACTAGTTTCTACTAAACAGGGACTTCCTGTAGGCCAGTGGTAAGCGATAAAGGCCAGTCGCACTTCAGTTGTGGGTTCGATTCCCACAGCCTTGTCCGACGCGATGGGTTGTCGCCCGTCCTGCAGGTTGTTCTTTTTCTAAACCTACATTACTATAACATCACATAAATAATATCGAAAAACAAACAATACTAACTTATGTCCAACATAAATCATTCCAATCCTTAGGCTTATCCATAATACTACAGTCCACTCTCATAACAAAGTGAAAACGATTACCAGAGATTTAATACCATCGTTGATCCCCATATATCATAAGATATGTTTTGTTGGTCACATTCCAAACATTAAAAGTCCTTAATCATGTATTCTCTTGAATACCTTAGTGAAAACATGAATGCAGTTAAAAGTTAACACCTTCCACATACCAAAATCCTCAAAATTCTATATACTCAAACCATGATATCACTTAGTCCTTATATCAATCATGAGCTCATGAATACAATCAAACATCTCATTGTCTTCTTATCCTTTCATTATGCACTTATCATCTACTTTCCAAAAGTATCTGAATAACCTTTCATGGTTACTGGTACCATTCATCATACACTTAAGGAAATACAACAGTGTAACAATCCTTAGATGTCTCATTATTCCATGAGATTACTTATACAACATTAAACATGATAAACATGTAATCATTCCACTACATTCTTAGACCATTGACCGAGCTTCAACATTTCTTTCATCTCACATATCATTTGTTGTTTCTTCATCATCATCAACATAAATACTTCCCATACGACCATACTGATTCTCTTCATGAGACTTTCCCTTAGGGCATTGGTTTGCATAATGCCTGTACATTCCACATTTAAAGCATTTAACCATTGTTGATGTCGTAGCAATACCATTATCCTCATCCATGGTGTTAACTGAACCTTTTCCTTTGCACTTACTTGCTTTGTGTCCTTCTTTTCCACACCCAAAGCATCTTCCAGTTCCTTTGAAACATTCTCCTTGATGCCTCTTCCCACATGATTTACATAGGGGAAATTGAACTTTCTTTCCTCTATGATCAACATGAAACTCCATCTTTCTCTTATTATCCGAGTCAAGAAACTTACCAAATTTTACTTTATTGATCATATTATGAGATTGCTGATTCGGCATAATAATGATGTTTGGACTTCCAAATCCCATTTCATTATGAAGAATATCATTCCATTGTCCATCATATCCTCCATTATTGTGAATCATCTTGTCTCCATCCATTTCCTAAAACCCAAAAAGAATAGTGTGAGAGGCAAAAATCATGCTAGGGAAAACAACATAATAAAGGGGGAGTACCTTAAATATCTAACATCTTAGGTTTAATTCTATGATCGTTAGCGTAATCATAGTACTATAACCTGTACGTATACTTAACCTTTGGGACATCCCTGTACATACCTTATAAATAGCTCTAGGGATCTCACTAACGTTTTCGCATCCTAGTTTCCAAAGGTTGACTAAACCTTTCCTCTGATACCAAATGTAGAGACCCGAAGCCTGACGTACATGGACATTACATTACTTTTGCGGAATACTTAGTACATAACAAAAACACACACACAAGGATCGTAATAGTTTAGTGTCTTTGGAAACTCGGAACGTAATCTTCTAATCGTGGTGAAAGATCTTCAATATCTCCCATAAGGATCTTCCCTTTTTTTTACCTAAAACCTTTCTTTATATCCTGGGGAAAAGAAAGCATAAAAGGGTGAGCTCAAATGCTCAGTAAGGGTAAACAAAAGAAAAATCAATCACATCATATTCATAAGAACATAACTTTTGGAAATCTTAACCTGCAAAAGAGAGCATAATTTCATAACATGGGATAAATCATAGTAGTGAAATGAAATCCCAATAATCATAACTTAAAACATGAAACTTTGTTCCATACACACATAATCATAGAAAATCATTTCTTGTTAGTCAAGACTCATTGCCAAGACTATCTTAGTGGACAAAGTCCCTTTCTGAATCGAGTAACCCTCGTTTCAGTCCTGTTTCACTGAACCAGTATAACCTACCATTTCAGCCATGTCTATCTCATGAGATATAAAATCTTAACCCAATGCATTGGAGGGAGATATAGGTCCCACCCATCTCATAATGAATCCTTTCTTATGTGTGCCACATAATCATAAAACATACATCATCGCATAACACATGTAACAAAAATGGGATTCTTGAAACATCATGACATCATAAATCAATTAATATAAGATAAAGGAATTCATAAAAATAATTCCATCACAATATGATCAAATCAATGTAATAATATGGATAAAAACAGAACCCTTTATTATCTTAGATGGAAAATAATTTTGATAAAACACTTGAACTCCATTCTTGAGGAAAATATCCTTTCTTCTTCAAAAACACTTTTCCTTTCTTAACATGTCATACAATTTTAAACTAAAAGATGTTGATTAAAAATAAACTTGAAAACTTGTAAAGTAAGCTTCTTGGAAATAATTATTTAAAAATCCATTCATGCTGTATAAGGTAAAAAAACATTCTTCGTACTTTTGTCGGAAAAGTCAAAAAGTACCTCGTACGAATAACGACAAAATATTCCTTTCATACATATTACTAAAAACACACCGAAGGGTAAAAATGGATTTAAAAAATTGTCGGTGGATGTAAATAACATTACATATTGAGGAAACATGGATGTGGATGATAAAATATACCCTAGTAAATTTCAAAGTACAAACAATCTCGGATAAGAATGAGATTGTGATATTTCCCTTACCTTAGGTCCTATTTGCTTTGTACGTGTCCGAAGCTCCTGTATAATGGTTTAAATAATGATATTGACTTATTCCAGAATCATACATATTGATATGATATCATATATGGTCATATTATTAGCTTCTTGTTAGTAATATTTCATTGTTACTTGTTACTCGGGTCTTTATAACTTTTTGTTCTTATGCGTGTTTTGTCGAATAAATTCTTATTATTATCTTTAGGTTATAGATACTTCATTTCCAGAATGGTATTAGTGTATTATATACCATATTCATTCATTCAATTCATTTATATAATCATTATGAAATGAAGATCATGTAGAACGAGTCGCATCACATCGTGGAGACGGTATTCCGTACGTACGCACGAGTGATGATATCGTTCCTATGATCGTGGAATTGTATTGGAGTATATATATATTATTTCAGTATCAATATTAATTCATAATAATCATATATATAGTTACTCATTACACCATTATACCCATCCTTGTAAGGTGATGGTGGAAAATAGATTACACCACGGCGTGGAGACGGTATTCCGTACGTACGCACGCGTGGTGATTTCATTTTTCCGTAGGATGGATAGAAGGGGAATTAGGGTTGTTTCATATTTATAATAACATATCAGTATGTAAGTAATACTGATGTTATTACTTTTTCATGAAACAACTAAAGAAGAAGAAGTTGAAGACGAAAGAAATTGAAAAGATCGGTAATGGATATTACCTCTTCTTTGGAACGCCTCTTTGAATCCTCCACTTAGGGAACTAAGATTGGTCTTTGAAGAAGACCAGGACCTCTAAGATTATTCTAGGGAAGTGGAGAGGAGAAAATGGCAGGGGTTGGCCGAGCTTGAGTGCTCAAATTGGTGCGAGGAGGAGGGGGAGGAGGTGCCCTTTTATAAGGGAGGAGAGAGGCACCTTAGGAATATCTCAAAATATTATTTTATATTAAAGTCAAAATCGGTTTATAATGGTTCCAAAGGGTCTTATTTAGAAGATAAAGTGGGGATGGGTCGAAAGCCTATCAAACAATAAGATTTAGACAAGTTTAGGGTATTATTTTAACCTTATCAATTAGATTTAACTCTAAGTTAAATAATTTAACTTTTACCATGTCTTTTTGTTTTCATTCACTATATGGTTAATAAACTTACTATAACATGCCAAAAGAACCCCAAATTGTTTATTATTAATATATATATCCTTATATAAGTCATTTGGCAGAACCTTAGATTTTTAGGAATAAAATAACAATTAATAATATAATATTTGATTTAAAAACTATTTTGTGTCAATTTTGACACTATTTGATATATGATTTTTTTGAAAGTCATAACAGAATTATATGTTCGAACCAAGTTGATTAAATCAACACTAATATATCATAGTAACCTATAAAATTAGTGGAATTCATAAAAAGTCTTAAATTACATTTATTTTGGTATTTATATTATCAATTAGGTCAATATTTCATTAATAAGATAATTACTGCATCATCTTTGTGTCATAAATAAATTATATTATTTGATTTCTAAAAATTACAAATAAAATACCATCATGTAGGAAATCTTTTTAGATTTCTAATGAATATATACAATAGAATTTATCTTATGTATAAACCCATATTAAAAATGATTTACTTATTAAACTTTGATTTTAACTATTTTAACCCTTCTTTAAATAAATTAATAATAAATGTCCTAATCTAATCCAAGTGGGCCTAAATGGTCATATTTTATTCCAAAGTTTGTTTTTGGTCGAATTACACTTGTCCAATAGAATTGGGACATGTGTTAGGGTAATATTAATATCATATTTACCCTTAGTTACCCTATTTACTATTAACCGCGGTAAAAAAAAGTAAAAAGTTACTATTCACCAAAAAATTATTTTCATCTCATTGAACCACATTTTAGTCCTTGATATTAACCGTGTCTCTCGGATTTTCGAAATTCCATTCACAGAAGCGGTAAAATTAAGTTTTATGCAAAATTCCGTTTTTAACCTACCACTTAGTGGTTTCACTATTCATCAAAAATTGAAAGTTTTCAGAAAAATGCCAAAATTTCATCCTAAGCTATATTTCATATTCCGAATTCAAAAATGAAGTCTATTTTACCAAATTCATAACATAGAAGTTGCATTAATTAATTTTATAATTAATTCCCGCTGTTAAAACAAATAGCGTGTTTTTTTAAGAAACAAAATCTATCAAAAGATTGACACTTGATTATGTCTGGTTTAAATGTGAAATTACAACCAATGACCAACATTGTATTAAATTGTAAAAATATATTCTAAATATACTTTAAAACCACTAAAATTAATAATCTATCACTATTAATTATTTCGATTAAAAAAAGTTGTTTTTAATTATAATTTAGTAATTTTCACTATTCATTAGAATATGAAAGTTATCCGAAAAGTACCAAAATTTCACCATAGGCTAAATTCGATACTCCGAATCCAAAAATGAAGTCCATTTTGAGAGCTAAAATTTCTAAAATTTAAAAAGTGGTTATTACTATTCATAACGGCTAGTTTTAATAATATTTTAATAGCATATCGTTGTTTCGTGAAACTCAGTATTGCGTACTACACACGCTATCGAGGAAGGTTGTGATTGCGTGTAATGCAAGGCAAGTCAAGGATGCGTATTGTGTAAGCTCCTTTTGGTGTAGCGTACAACATAAGACATTAATAAAATTAAAAAGAATATTTTTCATAAAATCTCGGGTTGTTACACACGGCGCATTCCCCTGGAACACACGTCGTGTATACTGGGTTTTCTGACGGGAATTCCGTAAAAACGTCTGATTCGCCCGTTTTCGCCCCTGAAACAACAGATCGATCCCCATGGGCATACAAGCAAGAAATAAAAGGTTTAAAAATCAACTTGTTTAAGGGGGATATATGGTGAAAACATAAAAGACCCTACCTTTGGGCGGAAACCGCCGAAGCCTCGGTTGATTTCACGGTCCACAGATGCCGCACGCCGACTAAACACGTCGAGGGCTTCGATTCGTTACCCCTATTGCCACCCAAATCTCACTCATTCTCAGTATCCCAATTCCCCTCATGGGACATGGCCAAGGAAGAGCACACAAGTAGTGTGCACAAGGAGAAGGAGAAAAGAAGAGAGTGAAAACAAAAAAAAGGAGAAAAGAAAAGGAAGAAAAAGGGGCCCGACACGGACCCGGCGCTCGACATGAGTTTATGCTTTATCTAGGCTAAACTCCCCATTCCGGACTCAACGGTGAAAATAGAATCACAATCTTATTCTCTGTTTAAATTTTATTGCCAAACGAACCTTTGTGAATAATTTAATATTTAATTTAATAATATTAAATATTAAATATTCCACCAAAATTCGAACAGCTCAGATTTCCATCAAAATCATATCCTAGGTTAAACACCCTATTCCAAGACCAACGGAGTCATCAGAAAAATTATTCGAAATAAACTAGTAGGGGAAAATGACCATTTTACCCCTCACGAGCATCCAATAGCAAAAATTCAAATTTATGCTCCAAACGACTGTCCGGAGTAACACGGGTTATTACAAAATTGTTTAATATCCTTCCCTTATTTTTCTTTCTCATTCAATCTAACATCCATTTTTAATTCTAATCATTGATCGTGTGTGTGTGTTCGAGGCACAACTATTTCTTATCCCTTTATTTTTATTCTCTTTTTAATTTGTCATAATAATCATTATTACCAGATTAATATTAATTTAAATGTCTGATTAAATCATTCATTGGGGTGAGTTATAATTTAGGTATCTTAGGAGATAGTGAGATTTTGCTCGATGAATATTCTTTGATTTAACATTGTGTATGTTGGAATTAACATGTCATGGATTAATGAATTGTTTTGTTTAACATGTAGTTTCCATGGATTATTGGAACCATAAATACACCACCAAAAACATTCTATGATTGAGATTAGAACTTTAAGTTAAGTTATGCCTTGGAATAAATCCTTAACACTTAGGAATTCCAATCAATGATAACTTGTGACATGGGTGTTAATTTAATGCAATATATAGCAAAGCTCAAGGATATCACAAACATAAATACCTAATGATGAACTCGCCCAAATATTTATTAAATTGTTAAATAAATCAATAGTTTCAATTAATATCTGCAAAAAGCCCCCCTAATCAAAATAAAATCAACTAAAAATAATCGACTATTAAAAATTATCATCGCTGAGGATTCGACCTGAGTGCTGCTATACACATTAGCAGAGCATCATAACCTTGAATGATCGGTAGGTGACAATCGGCCCCACGTTTCAATTGGTTCCATTTCTGGGGATGGTGTAATTAAAAATTCATTAGTTTCTGGTTACTGTAAAAGACAAAAATTTTTAAAAAAATTGAAAAAAACACAAAGAAAAACCCACATTCTCATAAAAATCATAATCTGAAAAAACACAAAGAAAAACGCGTCTTCCTCTTTCTTCCAACATATCTCTGAATGCCCCATAGCCTCCCAAACAATCCCTCCAATTTTTTGATCTTAAAATTTAGTGAACTCTTCACCAACTTAAAATGAATATTATGGGTAATAAAATAATTCAAGAACCAGTCCTTGTCCAACCATTTGAATTAGATATGACCAATCCTATAGAAAAAATGCATAAAGAACTTATTTCCCCTTATATGAATTACCAACCTCTTGGTATTGAATATCCAAACATAGATGATGACATAGAACTCAAATCAGGTTTGATTCACTTTCTACCTCATTGCCCTGGACTACCCTATGAGGATCCACATCTCCACTATAAAGAGTTCCAAGTGGTGTGCTCTACCATGAAGCCACAAGGGGTTTATGAGATACAAATAAAACTCTGAGAATTCCCTTTATCCAAAGATGAAACTACTAAGTCATGGATCCACTACCTTCCCTCTGGTTCCATAACCCCATCGAATGACATGAAGAGACTCTTCTTAGAGAAATTCTTTCCTGCTCCTCGTACTGCTTCTATCTGAAAGGAAATAAGTGGTATCCATTAGTTTCCAAGTGAATCACTCCATAAATACTGGGAGAGGTTCAAAAAGTTTGTTTCAACCTACCCACACCACCAAATCCTTGACCGACTATTGATCAAATACATCTATGAGGGGTTATTCGCTATGGATTTAACCCTCATTGATGCCGCAAGTGGCAGTTCTATTGTTGAAAAAACTCCTACAACTGCAAGAGATCTGTAAGAACCCAGTTTTTTCTACGAAAGAACATGAAATATTCTTGATAATATTCCAGAGCAGTGCCTTCAAACAGCGTGCGATTCCGAGCCCCGGAGTGGACGGAATGAAATTTTCAGTGCGTTCACACTGGAAACGCTAAAGAAATGGGATAAATCCTAAACGGAGTTCCGGATCAGAGATCCGAGTATACGGATGGGTGCGAAATGGGGTGTTTACCCCAGGAACGACATAAAACGTTTCGGCGCGGGATGTTTGGACCCCTCGCCCACTCCCGTAACGTTAAACGGATAAATAAATTAATTAATTTATTCGTTTAATGTTGAAATGATAGTATCTCTTAAATGGTGAGTCATATTGGAAAACTGAGGGCACTGTTGTGTTCAGAATTTGCCATTTACCCTAGGAGGGGTATCAGTTTCGCGGGTGTGAGCCGTTTGTGAAAAATGGCCCCAGGGGCGTTTTCGTAATTTAGCGGCTTCAGACGTTAAATTTTATAACTTTTGAACGGGGTCTCGGAATAAAATTCTGAGACCGCCGTTGTGCTCGGGAGGTCATGTTTACCCCAGGGACGCCCTCATTTTTGTCTGCTTCTAGAGCGGGGTCGGGGGGCGTGCCGGGCGGGGGTGTTTAAGTGTTATTACTTAAACACCCCCCCCTTCTTCCTCTTCTTCTTCTTCCTCACAACCCATCTCCTCCTTTCTTCCTTTCCGGCGAGCTCCAGCGAGCTCCGGCGAAGCGAGATCCGACAAGCCAACTCCGGTGAGGCAACTGCGCGAGGCGGATCACGCGGGAAGCGCCGGGCGAAGCCCAACGAGGTAGGCAGATTTGAGTGTTACTCCCCTTCCCCGTTTTAATCCTCATTTATGCTCAATCGCACCATCGGATCCTCTAAAAAATCTTGTGGTTGCATAGATCTCGTCCCGAACTTTCTGTAAAGCTATTCGGATCGAAATTTCGACCACCGGATCGTTCTCGGTGGCACATGGAAATTTTCCGGCCACAGCTGGTTTCCGGCGAGGGCCGAAGGCGGCAGACGGCGGTGGCGCAGGGTGGCGTAGGGCAGAGCGAGGCGGTGCAGGACCTCCAGCGGTCGGCCGGGGCTTCAGCATGCGGCGGCGGAGTTTCCGGGAGGCGGCAGCGGCATTCGGCGGCGGCTGTCGGAAGCCGGCCACGGCGCCGGCCGCGGGCGCCGGCAGCGGAGGAAAGGGGGGCCGCGAACCACACGACCCCCGTGCGTCGACCGCGTCCCGCGAATCGCGGGTCGCTGTGGGGAATCAACCGGCCGCGAGGCGGCCGGTCGGCTGAAGCGAGCCGCAGCTAGTTGGCCGCAGTGGGGTGGACCAGACCCACGGCTAAGCCGCGGGCCGGCTATGCGGACCGGGCCGGCCGGCGCGGTCCAGCCCAAGCAGGGCGGACTGACCGGTCAGGGCCGGTCCAGCCCAAGGGGCTTTGCCCTCAGACTTTGAACGCCCGTATTTCGGGCTACAGGCTTCCGTTTTGCGCGCCGTCTGCGGAAGCGCGGAGCTTGCGTCGAGGCGACGCATTTGAGATGGTTTCGGGAATTTTTAGTTCCTGAAACGAGGGGCCTCGGAGGTGCGATGCGTCCTTAAGTGGACGAGCGCTTTTCCCGGGATTCTTGTTTTGGACGGCGCGGACGCGTCCGACGTCGGTTTTGAGCGTCGTTAGTGGCGTTGGGACCCTGGCACCGAGGCGGAGCTTTCCAGGGTGGTTCCAGGCGTTGAGGCTGAGGTTGAGGCACGGGACCCACGACCCGTCTTTCGAGCTGCGTGCAGCGTTTCACGACTTTTTCACCGGAAATCCGTTCGGGGCGTGCGAGTAGTCGTTTCTTGATGTTTTTCCGAGGGAATTGCAGTGGTGCAATCCGCCCACCCTAATTTGGCACGATGGTGCGAGCCCCGTGAGGGCCGTTTCAGGAGTTGACGGTGACTTCCAGCTTTATCAACGGGCGAGCATTTTGGACAAGTGAGTAGTCCATTTCGTGTACTTATTCGAGAGGATCAGAACGGTGTGATCCGTTTACAGAGTTTCGGGACCAGGATGCGGGTCCCACGTGGCACCGCTCGTGTGCGGTGCGCCGGGATGCACCTTTTCCTCCTGATATCCATTGCACTCAAGTGCGTAGTGCTTTTGACGTGTTTTTTCGAGGGGATCGCAATGGTGCGATGCACCCGACTGTTTTCGTGGCCGAGGCACGGGATCACGGGACGCCGTTCGGGCGTGAGGCGGTGTTGGGGACTTTTCCGTCAGATATTCGATGGAGGTGAGTAAGTAGTCGATCTCGCATGTTTTTCCGTGAGGATTACAACGGTGCGATCCGTTTGGTTATGCGGATCCTTATACGCGATATTGGTAAATGTGGAAGCATGGAAGTTCTCCAGCGGTGGTTCGCCCTACCTTGTTTGTAGCGGACCCTTGGCATGTGATCGCGCACTCTTGGGAGAGTTATATAAATGGTTCACGAGATGTGGCTGGCCATGCCTAGGCCTTTGGGGTGGAGTTGTTACGTCACACCTTCGCGTTGACGCTGGGTTCCGTGTGCACGATAGCCTTTGGACTGGAATGAGGTACACTCTAGGAGTATACGGGAGCGCTTGAAGGTACGTGTGGTTGTTTGTACCTGAGAATGGTTGTGAGATCAGTTGGGGTTGAGATGGGGCCACACGTTTTGTGGGCCCCACGTGCGTGCCGGGTTCTGCTTTGCGTACTTGGACCTCTCGCGGCGTAGAGGGTCCCTCCGTGTGTTTGTTTAACTAGCAGGGTGGAGTGTTTCCCCTTGCCTGGTGCTCGGTTGTTGACCAGAAGGGTTGAGTGGTCTCCCCTGGTTTCGTTCCTGATGGATCGGCCAGTGGCGGTGCTAGTGGCACCCCGTGATGGAGCAGGCGCTGAAACTCTTCTGGGAGAGTTGTTCTGGAGTTGGGTGGCTGTGCGATACCCTCTCCGTGTTCATTTATCCAGTGTTGCACCCTCCGGTAGAGATGGCCAGAGCAGTCCTTAGTTTTACCCTCCATCGGGGCTGGGAAGTGTGTTACTCATCGACTTCTTCGGGTTTACCCTCCGGTGGGGCTGGGAAGTGGGTTACTCGTTGATTTCTAGTGTTTACCTTCCAGCAGAGACCGGGCAGTGGGTCACCCGACACACTTAGGGTCTACCCTCCAGCAGAGACTGGGCAGTGGGTCACCCGACACACTTAGGGTCTACCCTCCAGCAGAGACTGGGTAGTCGGTCACCCGACGACCTCTTAGGTCCTACCCTCCAGAAGGGCTGGGCAGTGGGTCGCCCTTCGTCTAGTTCCAGGTCCACCCTCCAGCGGGGCTGGGTAGTGGGTCGCCTGATGATGTATTAGGGTTTACCCTCCAGCAGGGCTGGGCAGTGGGTCACCCGATATCTAAAAATGGTTTACCCTCCAGCGAGGCTGGGTAGTGGGTCGCCCGACGATGTATTAAGGTTTACCCTCCAGCAGGGCTGGGCGGTGGGTCACCCGACTTTTGGTTATGAATTACCCTCCAGCAGGGCTGGGCAGTGGGACACCTGTTGGCATTCTAGACTCAGTCCTTTCGACTAGGCTAGTCTGTGGCTTTCCTCCGTGATTACCGAAGAGAGACCCTTGGTTGTACGGGTCGGTGATGGATCAGCTTGACTTTGAGGAGACCTCTCGACTGCAGGGCAGTGACGAGGTGTGGGTTGACTTTCCCTAGAAATCTCAAGTACAAGGGGCGCTTTCCCCACCGAGATGCGTTCTTGCGACGCGATCGAAAACCGTGCGGGCGAGTCAGTGCTTCCCAAAGCAGATAGTATCAAGGTGCGGTGACTTAGCCCCTTGGCTTGCGGTTCAGGGTGGACGTGCGGGATGCTGGGGATCAGTGATGGTGTTTACTTCTCGGACTGTTGGCGACTCTTTTCATGGACTGAGCTACGAGTCGGAGATCCCCTTACGACGTTGTTCGGGCATCTTGCTGAGCATAAAGATATGTATAAACCTTGTTTCCGGTACCCACTTCTTGGGTTTTGGCTACTCTCCTTTCAGGAGAGGCGAAGACGCGTGGGGTATGCTACGTGCTTTCCGTTTCTAGCTTCTCGTGGTTGGATGAGTCTACTCTCCTGCTATAGGTAGCGAAAAATCGACGGGAAGTTCATCTTCTCACCGTTGCCAGCTCCTTGTGCCTGGAAAAGTCTACATCCTTTCTCTTGTTTGGTTGAGCTGGACTCTTTACTTCACTTTTAGTTGTACTCCTCTACTTTTCCTGTTCTCTCTACTCCTCACCCTTCGGTACCACCTTTGTTGCTCCCTCGAGCCTTCATGGTATCCTACTGAGTATTTTTATACTCACCCCTGCTTGGGCATTGCATGCACTTGGTGTGCCCATACAGACGACGGACAGGTGGAGCGTATCTTCAGTGGAGCGTAGGAGCTTGGGAGCTTGGACCGCGTGCGGTGGTCGTGGCCGGGTTCCAGGTGGGAGACCTGTCAGCTGTTTCCTTTTTTTTTACCTGTTGCCGGGTTGTGGCACCTTTTTTGGTTGGGCGCGTGTTTTTCCCTTTTCTTTTCAGTTTGTACTTTGTACTTGTAGAGGTCGATGCACTTTGTGGTATTTATATAGAAGTTTCCCTTTATTTTTACTCTTCTTGTCTTTTCTTTTACTCTGCACTTTTCCATTGAGTTTGCTGCGTGCGTGTGTACAGGAACTTAGGAAAAGGCCTCCTCGAGTTGTTGTGCCTTCGGCGCTAGTCGCCAGCCCCTGGCCTATGGAGGCGGGCCTGGGGTAGTTGCGGCTCGAGCCCGGGTAGGGTCGGGTTGTGACAAAGTGGTATCATAGGTGGTTCGTTCCTTGGGACGTTGTGCGGACGTCCTTAAAAGAGGAATTGGTTGGGATATATGGCAACAATGTTAACGTGTCTTGAGAGAGTCTCTCAGGCCAGGGATTCCAGTGATGGTGCGGCGGCCGACGTATCCATTCACTAGGACCTTGATAACCCACTTGTCGACTCGGCATGCTGAGAGACTTGTTGCAGGGAAATTTGTTTTTGCATCACATAGGACTGAGTCTTGACTGTCCTTCTTGAGTCAGCTCCCCATCGTTGGTGTTGTGGTATATACATATATGCTAATCTGACTGCGAGACTCCTTGATAATGATCAGGATGTCTCCGCAAAGGCAGCCAGCCAGGATACCATCTTTGGGTGCGTGACGACGACCCTGTGAGCTACGAGGCCACAGTCCAGGACCCATCATGCAAGCCCCTTTCTCTGGGTGGTCCGGTAGCAGCACCCCCACCTGTTGAGCAGCAGACAGTTTCAGCCAGTGCAGGTTGAGCTTGAGCGCAGGTTGAGCACGCTCCGTGAGTTCCAGCGGCAGGGACCGTTGAGGTTCAGTGGTGAGCCAGACCCTCAGGCATCAGAGGTTTGGCTCGAGGCAGTGGTTCGCCTTTTCAGGCTTGTGCAGACGCCGACGGATTAGAGAGTGGCTTTGGCAGCCAACCTTTTCCATGGATCGGCTTGGCGTTGGTGGAGTCTGGTGACTCAGTTTCTTGACGAGTCGTCGCTTTCGTCGAGGCGACTATAAGTTGTTGCTCCGTGAGGATTTTTGCCCCTCCTACTTGCGCTCCATTCGGATTTAGGAGCTCCTGCAGTTTCAGCTGGGAGGGATGACGGTGGCCGAGTACGCGGGTAGTTTTGCAGACCGTGCATGCTTTTACCCGGACTTGGTCCATGATGACAACCTCCGAGTGAAGAAGTTTGAGCAGGGTCTCCTATGATAAGTTAGTGCTGTCATAGTACCCTTGGGCATTTCTACATATGTCGGGATGCTAGAGGAGGCGCTGGTGACAGAGGGATTCCTGTCATGTTTTGCGGTTGGTAGTGGCAGTGGGCGCGACGGAGCCGGGACGTCTGTCGTAGTTAGCAGGCGCCGGAGGACAGGGCCTCGATGCAGGTGGCCTTCCCACTGCCTGTTCTGGAGACGTGGTCGTATACCACTGTGGCGAAAAGGCGCAGGGCCTCAGCCGAGGATGCCCTTCTGTGAGTGGTTCTCGGTCCGTGGGCGTATACCACAGTGGCACTGGAGGGCACCAGGGCAGCCCAGAGAGCGCCGATGTTATTCATGTGATGAGCGAGGTCACTTGGCACGAGACTGCCCGACCCAAGTTGCTGAGAGTTTCAGGTAGGCAGCAGGCGCACCACCACGGCAGAGGCAGCGCCGTGATCAGAGTAGTGACCAGAGAGGTGGTGCTAGCAGAGGAGCGGGAGGAGCTGGTAGTGGGGGACGATGTTACGAGATCTCCCCATCACCACTAGGTTGTCCACGTTAGGCTCCGGGAGCTGACAGTTGAGACCACGGACAGCCGCGAGCTTTGGATGTCTACGATCCTGCAGAGCATGGGATGGTGAGAGGTACCCCTTGCGACTCTTATACTTTTTGCAGTAGAATTGTTGGGCTCTGCGTGTGAAAGGCTTTTCTCCCTACTTCTTGTTTGAGGTGTTACCAGGGTGATGCAGGGCGTCGGGTGTAACCCTGTGTTGGTAAGGAAAAAGGCGTGAGACCTTTTCCTTTAGTCGATGGTGTTGACTCTTTCGCCTTTGAGCGTGTAAGAGACATCGACTGTGGAATCTTGCGTGACCATATATCCTTGGGTGATTCACCATATGGATATTCTTAAGGAGGGAATCACCGGGCCTTGTTTCAGGTGCGGGCGGTGATTCCAGTCGTGGCGTGCGACGTAGAGGTTGGACCGGGGAGGTGAGCTACCCCCGAGGGCCTTCGGGCCATTTGAAACCTGGCAAAGGGATGGAGAGGTAACCTACCACCTTGACCTAACCCCAAAGTCTGGAATGGGTGCACGACATCAGCAAGGGCCGACCTAGCGTGAATAGATTGATCCTTTGGTTTGTGTGCGGTGGCACAGAGCTGTGCGTGGGTTCTTCTGGGTATGGGAAATCCAGGTGTGGGCTTAGTACCCTGTGTTGATCCATAGTTTTGCTTTTCGAGGATGGAAAGCATGAAGGAGGGAATGATGTAAGAAACCAGTTTTTGCTGTGAAAGACTTTGAAATATTCTTGATAATATTCCAGAGCAGTGCCTTCAGACGGCGTGCGATTCCGAGCCCCGCAGTGGCCGGAATTAAATTTTCAGCGCGTTCACACTGGAAACACTAAATAAATGTGATAACTCCTAAACGGAGTTCCAGATCAGAGATCCGAGTGTACGTATGGGTGTGCAATGGGGTGTTTACCCTAGGAACGACATAAAACTTGTCGGCGCGGGATGTTTGGACCCCTTACCCGCTCCCGGAACGTTAAACGGATAAATAAATTAATTAATTTATTCATTTAATGTTGAAATGATAGTATCTCTTAAACGGAGACTCGTATTGGAAAACTGAGGGCACCGTTGTGTTTGGAATTTGCCGTTTACCCTTGGAGGGGTATAAGTTTCACGAGCGTGAGCCGTTTGTGAAAAATGGCCCCAGGGGTGTTTTCGTAATTTAGCGGCATCAGACGTTAAATTATATAACTTTTGAACGGGGTCTCGAAATAAAATTCCGAGACCGCCGTTGTGCTCGGGAGGTCATGTTTACCCCAGGGACGCCCTCCTTTTTGTCTGCTTCGAGAGCAGGGTCGAGGGCGTGCCGGGCGGGGGTGTTTAAGTGTTATTACTTAAACGCACCCCTCTTCTTCATCTTCTTATTCTTCCTCACAACCCCTCCCCTCCATTCTTCCTTTCCGGGGAGCTCCGGTGAGCTCCGGCGAGGCGAGATCAGGCGAGCCAACTCCGGCGAGGCAACGGCGCAAGGCTGATCACACGGGAAGCGTCGGGCGAAGCCCAACGAGGTAGGCGGATTTGAGTTTTACTCCCCTTCCCCGTTTTAATCCTCATTTATGCTCAATTGCACCATCGGATCCTCGAATAAATCCTGTGGTTGCGTAGATCCCGTCTCGAGATTTCCGGAAAGCTATCCGGATCGAAATTTCGACCACCGGATCGTTCCCGGTGGCCCATGGAAATATTTCGGCCACGACCGGTTTCCGGTGAGTGCCGAAGGCGGCAGACGGCGGCGGCGCGGGGCGGAGCAAGGCGGAGCAGGACCTCCGGCGGTGGGCCGGGGCTTCAGCAGGTTGCAGCGGAGTTTCCGGGAGGCGGCAGCGGCGTTCGGCGGAGGCTGGCGGAAGCCGGCCGCGGGCGCCGGCAGCGGAGTAGAGGGGGGCCGGGAACCACGCGACCCCCGTGCGTCGACCGCGACCCGCGAATCGCGGGTCGCTGTGGGGAATCAACCGTCCGCGAGGCGGCCGGTCGGCTAAAGCGAGCCGCGGCCAGTTGTCCGCGACGGGGTGGACCGAACCCGCGGCTGAGCCGCGGAACGGCTGTGCGGACCGGGCCGGCCCAAGCAGGGCGGACCGGCCGGTCCGGGCCGGTTCGGCCCAAGGGGCTTTGCCCTCAGACTTCAGACGCCCGTATTTCGGGCTACGAGCGTCCATTTTGCGCGCCGTCTGCGGTAGCACGGAGCTTGTGTCGAGGCGAAGATTTTGAGATGGTTTTGGGAATTTTTAGTTCCCGAAACGAGGGGCCTCAGAGCTGCGACGCGTCCTTAAGTGGACGAGCGCTTTTTGCAGGATTCTTGTTTTGGATGGCGCGGACGCGTCCGAAGTCCGTTTTGAGCGCCGTTAGTGGCGTTGGGACCCTGGCACCGAGGAAGATCTTTACAGGGCGGTTCCAGGTGTTGAGGCTGAGGTTGAGGCGTGGGCCCCATGGCCCGTATTTCGAGCTGCGTGCAGCGTTTCACGACTTTTTCACCGGATGTCCAATTAGGGCGTGTGAGAAGTTGTTTCTGGATATTTTTCTGAGGGGATTGCAGTGGTGCAATCCACCCGCCTAATTTGGGACGATGGTGCGGGCCCCGTGAGGGCCGTTTCGGGAGTTGACGGTGATTTACAGCTTTATCACCGGGCGACCGTTTTGGACAAGTGAGTAGTCCATTTCGTGTACTTTTTCAAGAGGATCACAACGGTGCGATCCTTTCGCTGAGTTTCGGGGCCGGGATACGGGTCCCACGTGGCACCGCTCGTGTGCGGTGCGCCGGGATGCACCTTTTCCTCCGGATATTCGTTGCACTCAAGTGAGTAGTGCTTTTGACGTGTTTTTTCGAGGGTATCGCAATGGTGCGATGCGCCCGACTGTTTTCGGGGCCGAGGCTCGGGATCACGGGACGTTGTTCGGGCGTGAGGCGGTGTTGGTGACTTTTCCGTCGGATATCCGTTGGAGGCGAGTAAGTAGTCAATCTCGTGTGGTTTTCCGTGAGGATTACAACGGTGTGATCCGTTTGGTTATTTGGATCCTTATACGCGATCTTGTTAAATGTGGAAGCATGGAAGTGCTCCAGCGGTGGTTCACCCTACCTTGATTGTAGCGGACCCTTGGCGTGTGATCGCGCACTCTTGGGAGAGTGATATAAATGGTTCACGAGATGTGGCTGGCCGTGCCTAGGACTTTGGGGTGGAGTTGTTACGACACGCCTTCGCGTTGACGCTGGGTGCCGTGTGCACGATAGACTTTGGTCTGGAATGAGGTATACTCTAGGAGTATACGGGAGAGCTTGAAAGTACGTGTGGTTGTTTGTACCTGAGAATGGTTGTGCGCTCAGTTGGGGTTGAGATGGGGCCACACGTTGTGTGGAACCCACATGCGTGTCGGGTTCTGCTTTGCGTAATTGGACCTCTCGCGGCGTAGAGGGTCCCTCTGTGTGTTTGTTTGACCAGCAGTGTGGAGTTTTTCCCCTAGCCCGGTGCTCGGTTGTTGACCAGCAGGGTTGAGTGGTCTCCCCTGGTTTCGTTATCGATGGATCGGCCAGTGGCGGTGCTAGTGGCACCACGTGATGGAGCAGGCGCTGAAACACTTCTGGGAGATTTGTTCTGGTGTTGGGTGGTTGCGCGATACCCACTCCGTGTTCATTTGGCCAGTGTTGCACCCTCATGTTGAGATGGCCAGAGCATTCCTGAGTTTTACCCTCCAGCGGGGCTGGGCAGTGGGTTACTCATCGACTTCTTCGGGTTTACCCTCCGGCGGGGCTGGGCAGTGGGTTACTCGTTGACTTCTAAGGTTTACCCTCCAGTAGAGACTGGGGAGTGGGTCACCCGCCACACTTAGGGTCTACCATCCAGTAGAGACTGGGCAGGGGGTCATCCGACACACTTAGGGTCTACCCTCCAGCAGAGACTGGGTAGTGGGTCACCCGACACACTTAGGGTCTACCCTCCAGTAGAGACTAGGCAGTGGGTCACCCGACGACCTCTTAGGGCCTACCCTCCAGCAGGGCTGGGCAGTGGGTCGCCCGTCATCTAGTTCCTGGTCCACCCTCCAGCGGGGCTGGGTAGTGGGTCGCCTGATGATATATTAGGGTTTACCCTCCAGCAGGGCTGGGCAGTGGGTCACCCGATATCTGAATATGGTCTACCCTCCAGCGGGGCTGGGTATTGGGTCGCCTGACTATGTATTATGGTTTACCCTCCAGCAGGGCTGGGCTGTGGGTCACCCGACTTTTGGTTATGAATTACCCTCCAGCAGGGCTGGGCAGTGGGACACCTATTGGCATTCCAAACTCAGTCCTTTCAACTAGGCTAGTCTGTGGCTTTCCTCCGTGATTACCGGAGTGGGACCCTTGGTTGTATGGGTCGGTGATGGATCGACTTGACTTTGTGGAGACCTCTCGACTGCAGGGCAGTGACGAGGTGTGGGTTGACTTTACCTAGAACTCTCAAGTACGAGGGGCACTTTCCCCACTGAGACGCGTTCTTGCGACGCGATCTAAAACCATGCGGGCGAGTCAGTGCCGCCCAAAGCAGATAGTATCAAGGTGTGGTGACTGAACCCCTTGGCTTTTGGTTCAGGGCGGACGTGCGGGATGCTAGGCATCAGTGATGGTGTTTACTTCTAGGACTGTTGGCGACTCTTTTCTTGGACTGAGCTACGGGACGGAGATCCCCTTACGACGTTGTTCGGGCTTCTTTCTGAGCATAAAGATATGTATATACCTTGTTTTCGGTACCCACTTATTGGGTTTTGGCTACTCTCTTTTTAGGAGAGGTGAAGACACGCGAAGTATGCCACGTGCTTTCCGTGTCTAGCTTCTCATGGTTGGATGAGTCTACTCTCCAGCTATAGGTAGCGAGGACTCGACAGGAAGTTCATCTTCTCACCAGCTCCTTGTGGTTGGACGAGTCTACTTCCTTTCTCTTGTTGGGTTGAGCTGGACTCTTTACTTCACTTTCAGTTGTACTCCTCTATTTTTCCTATTCGCTCTACTGCTCACCCTTCAGTACCTCCTTTGTTGCTCCCTCGAGCCTTCGGGGTATCCTACTGAGTATTTTTATACTCACCCCTGCTTGGGCTTTGCCAGCACTTAGTGTGCCCTTGCAGACGACGGACATGTGGAGCGTGTCTTCAGTGGAGCGTAAGAGCTTGGGAGCTTGGACCGCGTGCGGTGGTCGTGGACGGGTTCCACGTGGGAGACCCGTCAGCTTTTTCCTTTTTGTTTACCTATTACTGGGTTTTGGCACCTTTTTTGGTTGGGCGCGTGTTTTGCCCTTTTCTTTTCAGTTTGTACTTTTTACTTGTAGAGGTCGATGCACTTTTTGGTATTTATATAGCAGTTGCCCTTTCTTTTTTACTCTGCTTGTCTTTTCTTTTACTATGCACTTTTTCATTGAGGTTGCTGCGTGCGTGTGTACATGTACTTAGGAAAAGGCCTCCCCGAGTTGTTGTGCCTTCGGCGCTGGTTCCTAGCCCCTGGCCTATGGAGGCGGGCCTAGGGTAGTTGCGGCTCGTGCCCAGGTAGGGTCGGGTCGTGACAAGATCTCATAAGTAACATGGTAAAAAACACATGAAAATTCCATACTTGAGAACATGCTAGTGTAAAATAAGTCCAACATAATCAATCTATAGAGCCGAACAAGATGACTGAGTGGATGATTGAACTTACAGGTCTTGTGCAGAAACTAGCTGTGGCATCCAAATCCCCAAACTCATCTTCTCTATAATCTTTGTTCCCTAGACCTATCAAAAACTATGGAATTTTAAACTCACTAGCTCATCCAACTAACATATGTCCACAAATTCAAGAGGATCTATCTGATTCATCTAGACCAATGGAGCTCAATATAGCATATTCTCATCGGAACACCAAACCTCAACAATATGGTCAGTTAATTAGAAACATTAACCAACCACACTCTGATCCCTTCTCTTCATCCAATAAACAAGGCCTAAGGTATGGTAATCCCATCTCTCATCCCCCTTAATTCCCTCCTCAAAACCCAATCCTGTTTCAATATGGTCAAGGTGTTGGTAACTTCCAACAACCGTATCCTTTTGTTCCTCAACAACAAAGGAAGAACCCTCCTCCTAGATTCCTCTATCCTAGAGATCCTTCCCAATTCCCAAACCAATACAATCTCTTTCCCAAGAACCAAAATCAATGTAATCCCAATCTGGGAGAAGCCTTATCTTCCATGGAACAAGGGTAAAGTTCAATTGAAGATCTTTTCTCCGTCACCCATTCCAGCCTCAAGAACATTGAAACCCAAATTGGTCAACTTGAATCCCACCTTAGTCAGCAAAAACAATCAAATTCTTCCAAACATCCAACTCAACTATTACCCAACCCCAAGAGTAATATAAATGAAATTGCACTTAGATCCGAAATAAAAATTGTTATGCCTCCAGATAATTCCTCTTACACCCATTTAAATGTTGACATAGAAAATGAAAATAAATATAAAATTGCAAAGGAATCTGAATCCATTCCCTCACCTCCATCCATTCCACTAAAGATCTCAATTCCTTTTCCGCAAGCCATTTCTAATCCAAAGATGTCCTTCAAACCTGATCTTGAAATTATTGACATGTTTAGACGTGTTAATGTTAATATTACCCTCTTAGATTCCATAAAACAAATCCCTAAGTATACTATGTTTTTTTAAGGAAGTGTGCACCCACAGGAGAAAATTTACGACTTTCAAAAATGTTTCCATCCAGTAGTGTATTCCCATAATGTGCAAAGATCCAGGGACATTTACGGTTCCAATCCAAATTGAATGTTCCAACTTCGATGATGTACTCATAGACCTTGGAGCATCAATTAATTTCATGCCCAAATCCATCTTCTCCAACCTTGGTCTACGTCCCTTACACCCAATGGGTGTGGTCATTCAGTTAGGTAATTGAAGCACAACCAGTCCTGAGGGTATAATTGAGGATGTCCTTGTTCATGTGAATAATATTATATTCCCAATTGACTTCTATGTCCTTGACATAAAAGGTGGGACAACTTATTTCCACTCTCCTCTGAGTTTAGGAAGACCTTTCCTCCTGGCATCTAAAACCAAAATTTATGTCCTTGCTGGTATCCTATCCCTGGAATTTGGTGACCAACTGGTCAAGTTCAATATTTTTCAATCCATGCGATACCCATCAATGAATCAATCTATATTCTCTATACATGCTTCCGAAAGCCTCTCTTAGAGTGCATAGAATCCCAATAAATCATGTTCTTCCTATTCTGATGGTAGAGGAGTTTGTGAATATTTCATCCTCATTAACCATGTCATAAATGAATAATTTTATGTTTACATTACAGATGAAAACTCCATTGATCTAAAGGATCTTAAAAACTCATTGGAATCTCATCTCACCTCTGACATCCACTACTCCAACATCAATGGTAATGGGGAAATTGAACAAGCATGCTCATTTTTTTATTCAAATAATATTATCCAACATTCATCATTTTCTATCCAGGATTCTAAAAATTCTGTTATTTGTGAGGTGAACCCTGAACCAATGTTTTTATATTGTCCCAATGATAGTGATGATTTTTATATTTTTTCCCTAATTAATAAATTCATCACTAGTGAGGTTGAAATTGAACATTCTATGGAAAAAACATTGATATAAAGGATATTAAAAATTTTATTCAGTCCTATGACTCCACTAATCCTCATTACTCTACACCGGTAAGTGATGAAATAAATGATTCAAAAACAATTGGGATCTCATACACTAGTTTCATCTTATATCAACCTTAAATAAATGAACCATCAGAATTGAGACATATTTCAGGATTTACGAGCATAGAAAAACATCACTTTGTGTATAAAATCATTCCCCACATTGAAGAACAAAGGGAGGATAGTCATATTCTCTTTCCACCACCATTGAATTGGAATCAAAACAACTAGGGGGAAATTATCCAATAAACAATCAGGGATCCCAGTGGAGATGTTTTTTTGGAAGCATACGAGAGTTGAAAAAATATGATGGCCACCGTCATACTGTGGGTAGTCCACTGCAACTATCCAGCTCTAGAAAAATAAATGCATCACTTCTGGGGATGCAACCCATGATTTCTTTTAATTTTATGAAATTTTAATTTCTTTTAAGTTTTTCATTACATGATTAATGATTTTTCTTTTTAATGTAACATCCCACATGAGGCACATCAACTTCCACTGACCCAACACTGGATGGAGATGGAAACACACCAAATCCAAACCAGGAGGCACCTCTTTCCCTTTAAATCTCTCTCTCTCTTCCTCCCTCTAACTCTTTCTTCTTCTTCCTGTCTCTTTTTTCCACTTTCATTATCAGAACCTTTTCTTTTCCTTTTCTATTTTGTGTGGGTTTGTATTATAAAAAAATTAAAAAACTACAAAAAAATGAAAAAAGATGGTAATACTTACTCACCATTTAGTTTTGCAATTTTTTCCATCCTTTTTGGGGAGTCAATAGACATGATTTCATCTAAAATATTTTGTGTTTTCTTCATATATTTGGATAAATTATATTGTTTCTATCCTAAAAAATTTCTAATGCTCAATTTTTATTTGGAAAATGATTTTCCGCACCCGTGGGGAACAACATTTGATTTCATTCCAAGGCCACCTATGGACATCTTTTCAAAATGTGTGTTTTTCACCCCCATTTGTGAGTCTTGAGTTTGTGGACCTTCGAGCTGAATTTCCTACTTTAGTGTGAATTAATATGATAGATACATTTTATGAACCACATGAGAATCACAATAGCCAAGTAGCCTCCCATTTACCATACATTAATCCTCCTTTTGAAAGCCCCTTCGAGCCTATGAAAACCGTTTCTTTGATATCCACATTACAAGCCAAATAACTATTCTCACCCAATATCAACATGGATTTTCATTGAATAATTTTTTGAAATTTATGTGTGGGGGGAATTGATTTCATTTTGGGTACCCATTATTGATTTCACCATATTATCATATTCTTGAGGGAAAGCATCCATTTTAGTGTGGGGGAGAGTTTTTCATTCAGTGTGTTTTGGGGAATTTAATGTACTTTCATTTATATAATTTTGTAAATTATATTGACAAGTGTTCAAAAAAAAATAAAAAAAAAATAAAAAAAATAAAAAAATCAAAAAAATGAAAATAAAAAAGGGTTCTGTCTTGGGTGGGTCAAAAATCACTCTTCCGCAACCTCTGATCTTATTAAAAATTTTAAAATTAGTGTCATGAGGATATCAATTAGGGGTTGGGAGATGAGTGTGAGATCTATTTCAAGTCAAACTTTTGAAAAATGCAAAAAAAGGAAAAAAAATAACAACACTTATGTCATTGAGAGAATTTTTTTGTAAATATTTCGTATTCTCATCCCCTTAAAATTTTCTTCCTCTATTGTGTCTTTATTCACACAATAACTCTCTTTTAAATATGTGTTTCCATTTCCTTCCATGTTTCATTTAAAAAACATTCATTGATTTTTCCAAGTTAGTGTTTTACCCCAATTTTCCTATCTTTTGGATATCATCTTCCTACTATCATATAGCCACATAAAAAACCCTAAAAATAAATCTTCATTCTTGTGAAACATTGTATAGGGAGTGTATTCTAAGATATATTTAAAACTATATGATTTTCACTTTTGGTTGGTGAATGAGTGAAGCTCCGTAAATTAATTTTATCATATTGAGAGGTGTATGTTTTTTGTGCCACCATCTCCCGTTTATAAATTTGAGCATGAAAAAATTGAATTCTGTTTGGAAAATGTTTTTTTTAACAATTTTTGGTGGAATTAAATATGGATTAGTGAAATTTTCTATACCTCCCAAGATTGGGAATGAAAAATTTTAATTGTTTTTAGTGAGTGAAAATGAATTTTTTCATGTTTTTATATTTTTTACACATGATGACATGAACAAGACTAAGTATGGGGGAGTTTATGTTATTAATATTTTAATGGATTATTATATAATCCCTTTACTGATTATATATGAAATGTGCATAATTTGTGTGAAATATTAATATTTTAATACTATGTATAATGTTTGATCATTTTTAGAGGTAGTCCAATTGAGTCAGTTTACTATTTTTTATAACTGTCACCCTACTGACTCAAATTGTGTGGTTCATGTTTTCTAGGATTATTTATTCAATATATCAATAATTAGTAGAAGAAATAATTTTCCAAATATTCCATTTTAAGGATTATATGGACCACACAAGAATACACAAACAATCTGTGATGAAACTGGACCATCCATGATGATTGAGTTACTGGTCTAAATCCCAAATCCCAAATTTTAGGAAACTCCTCCATATGTTATATATTATCCAAATTAATCATGGATAAAAATTTTAAGGTCCAACTACACGAAAACAAGTCCCAAATAATTCCTTTAAGTACATTCCACCATTCTGGCCGGAATTTAAAAGCAGAACAATATTCAAGACATGTCTTCTGATCTAGTCATCAAATATTTCTGAGATTTTGAATTGTAAAATATAATATATATGTGGCCGAATTTTTTTAATAAATTATTCATATTTGAAGTCATCTTCCTATTCCAAAATCTAATCACATTTAGGACATGTAAAAAGAATAGATAGAAGTGGATAGTTTAACATTATTTATTTAACCACCATAACGATGGATCCATAAGTCCAACTGCCTCCCAATTTTTAAAGTAGTTGTACAAAATTATTATCTATAACTTTGAATAAGGAGATATCTCAGAATTAGGCTGTCTGGATGTCCAAATCGTCGAGCCATGTGGAGGGACAGATTGGGAATGGAACAGTCCAGTTACTGTGGCTATAAATACACCCCCTCCTCTCCGTCAAAGGGGGTGGCATTTCAGAGCAAATGATGATAGGTTGGAATGACCAAGGATATTAAAAAGGCATGGGAGGATCTTACATACTCATATTTTACTTGATAACCCATTCCTCCTTGATTCCTTTCATTTATTTTTGTGTTGTTCTTCATATGTAATCTTGTAAGTCTTTCTTTTTGTAATTCTGTTTTAATGAACGTTTATTATCCAATATCTATTATTCTAGACCAAGTTATGTAGTTTAATATTAATGTTCCTAAAATATTATAAATACAGTTTAATCTCATTCACTTATTTTTCTTTCTCATTCAATCTAAAGTTTGTTTTTAATTCTCATCAATGTTGGTGTGTGTGTGTTCGACGCACCACTATTTTCTTATCCCTTTATTTTTCTTCTCTTATTAATTTATCATAATATTAATTATAACCAGATTACTAATAATTTTAATGGATAAGTAAATCTCTCATTGGGGTGAGTTGTAATTTAGGTATGTTAAGTGATTGGGAGCTTTTGGTCGATGAATATTCTTTCAATTAACTTTGTGTATGTTGGACATAACATGTCATGGATTAATGACTTGTTTTGTTTAACGTGTGGTTTCCATGGATCATTTAAACTATAAATAAACCACCATCAAAAATATTTTATTGATATTAGAACCTTATGTAATGTTAAGGCTTGGATTAAAGCCTTAACACTTAGGAATTCCAATCAACATTAACATATGACATGGGTAGTAATTTAATGCAATATAAAGAAAAGATCAAGGATATCACAAAATTAACTATATGTGGACGAACTCATACCAATATATATTAAATTTTTAAATCATTTAATCATTTCAATTAATATATGCAAAAAAACCCATAATTAAAATACAATCAACAATAAACAATCGAATATTAAAAAGTCTCATCATTGAGGATTCGACCCAAATGCTATTATACTCATTATTAGAGCATCAGGACATTCACTGGTCGATTGGAAACAATTGGCTGCACATTTAAATCCTTACAAAGAAACAAACCTAATTTGTTATATTCACCATGAAATGGTCTTCTGTCATAGTGTCTCTGAGCATAACATAGTCCATGGCTAACCACATGATAGTATCATCAAATATTATTCCAAATTTTATGTGATGATTCCATATGTTGTTTTTCATAAACTATGGGAGTGACCTATAATTCAATTCAAATATTCATAGAAATATATAAGATTGTAAGAAATTTAGGAATTTAAAGGACTATATTAAGTTGATAACATCATGATACCTTGGATGAATCCTTTCTAGGTATAAATAATGGATCCATAACATATTGATTTATCAATGGTAGTTGTTCAGATAACACCGATGTGGTTTATGTGAAATGTCAATAACTATTTAATGTATAATAAAACAAAAACTCCATAACCATGTTCATATGAATTCAAAACAATGGAATAAATGATAACATTAAAATCCATGCATACCTAACAATCTAAGGATTTTCTCATCATTTTAAGAGGTAATAATCATGGTTCCTCAACAATAACCAATGAGTACTTTCTTCTAATAATATTAAATGTCCATTGGAACCACTAATCACTTCATCCGGACCTAATATCATGAAATTATGTGTTGGAACCTCCTTTAATGAGAATTGATAGTCAACAATTTTAGTGAGCCTCATATAGTGAAGAACAACATTTTGTATCACTAATTAAGTATCCAAAATCCATTATCTAGGATCCATAAATCAAATTAAATTTTACATTGGAGTTCAAAATGTTAAAACATTATTAAATAGAAAAAATATGGCTCCACATTCACTGATTAAGCTAAATACTAAATCTCATTCAATTTTTATTTCAAATCCACACATCTTCTTATGATGGGTTTGAATACATAGATGAATGTTAATCAAACTTGGATAATTGGTCGAAATATATTTCATTCCATTATTATATACACCACGACAAGATAATATATAAAAAAACAAAACAATAACCACAATATGGTTAACTTCACTATATCATGGAATAATATTTAGACAATATTTTATAATTATGTCTGGGAAAATTAACATTTCAGGTGAAAAATAAATCTATGCTACATGGTTTTATTATGGAATGTTTACTAGTCTAAGAGTACCTAATATTTTTTTAAAGTTATTTCAATTTGATAGATATGAAATTCAATTGAATGTGGCATTTTTGTGATGATTCATTTCATTTATAGGATAACAACAAAAAATTAATCTTTTTAAATTCCGGTTGATATGATAGAAAAGTCTCCCCATTTACATTGAATTATATGTATTATGATAATTACATGTATATAATCCACTCAACACTATTATTTTTGATAAATATATTAATTAATCGAGGAACCCAATAAGAATACACCTTGGAAGTCGAACTCAAAATGAGGCATAGATGATAATAGTTGTTAATATATAAATTACTGAATGGTTTTAGTATGATGAAACTTTTATTCTTAATATTATTTTTAAAATGTTGATATTTATTTAGTATATGTAAAAATATTAAATATCAATTATTGTATATAATCAATGTTTATTATCATGTTTAACAATCCAGATATTTTATGTATTTTTCTTTAATTCCTTTGATGTATTCTAGAATATTTGATACTTTAAATATTTATGGTTCTGTGAATCATACTATCAACCACAAATAAGTCCTAAAGAATTAAAATTATATGTCTTTCATTTTTTATATCTAGTATAAAATGAGAATTTCAATGATATTATTGTGTTAAATTGTAATTTAAAATTATCTTTTGTTTTAGTCAATGAATATTTGTTCAATATTAATTAAGATATAGGGAATGATTCTTTACAATATAATTTCATAAACATATCTCTATTTTTTGAAATTAGTGATCATGGGAAGCACAATCCATATATTTTGGATACCAATGAAAAAATTTAATATTATATCGATGATATTGCTAAGGATGGGTGGAGTATTTTTTTTCTTTATGAAATCAATGTATATAATTCTTAAAGACGAATAGGGTTATGTAATTAGTGACTATTAAAATTGATGTTGATAATCTTATGATGGATTTTGAGGAATATGATTAATAAGTAAACTAAATAATATAAAATGATAATGATTTTATCAACCAATAGGAAAATGTCTATATGGGATTTGAAGTATTTTTTAAACTTTAATTGAATCTATATAAATGTAATAACTTTTTACTATTGTATGATATTTCCATAAAAATGGAAGATTATTTGAAGAATAAAATTATTTTAATATATATGAGGTATATTTTTTTATTTAGTTAAATAAATGTAATTTTAATGATTTTTTATTAAATTTATATTAAATTTAATTAATTTTTTGATATTTTTTAAATGAATATAATTAACAAAGTCCTTTAGAGATGTTTACTGCTTAATTGTACTTCATATTAATTCTTCCCATTCTATATAGAGTACACTGATAATATCTAATAGTTATTATACCCCCAAAACACCCGGTACACTTATTCACATACCCTTCATACTTATTTTATTACTATTTGAAGCTATTCTAGTATGTCGTCATCCATAGGTGGTTCATATATCGTCTAACCATATAATATTGATACTATGACTCAATTAATATAGATAGGTTCTTGGTGTGTCTCCATTATTGGAATGTATTTCAAAAATATAACATAAAAGACATAAATATTTATATCAATTCATTGATATACATGTTAAGTAGTTAAAAATAATAATACACTAGAGAGAAAATATCATTATCATTGGTTAGTTTAGTGATTTTTAATATGTATTTTCTATGTTCCTTAAAAATGAATAAAGGTTCATTTAGTTTCCAATATGTATTCCCAAATAGAACATAAAGGGTAAAATTCATTTTATTAGTTACATTATTTGGTTTGGGATTTGTGATTAGTTAGGGAATTGTATGAACATCATTCATAATTAATAAAATTATGTTTTCCATTTTTTTAATATGTACATTATTAATATGTAGTTAACTATTTTAAACATAGGAACCATAAGTGATAATTATATGGAAGATTATAGAATATAATCACTTCCACTGGGGTCTGAAGGGGATCCATGGTAGTCGTATAACATATATGTTCATTGAAATGTTATGGACAGAATATTAATGAATACCATCATTATCAACATTTTGTAACATCAAATATTATGATGTAATGTTATATATATTGGATTAGTTTATATTTATGGTTGATAAAAATCTTATTATATTGTGTTGGATCAATATATTATATATTTCATATAAGGTTTTATTCATTATATGTGTAATAGAATAGTGAAAGGTAGGTCTAAAAGGAATGTTTTACTAATAGAAATATATATTAGTGATTATAATTGTGAAAAATTATTTTCTAGAATTTTATACTACACTAGTTTCTTCAAGTAAGGTTTACCCTTTCAAAATTATTCTACATAACAAAATGTAAGACCATATGTTTAAACCCTAAGGGTTTGTATCGATTTTTTTGACAATATGTAATTGTTTGTGTTATGAAGTTATTGAAAATTTCTTTATAGAATTATTATATGTCATTAATTATAAGGAATCATTTAAATAAATTAGTGATATATGAAAGACCAATATAGATTTATCCTTGAATTTTATCTTGAATTATTTGATATTTGGATAATGGTTTATTTAGAATAATGTAGAGGTATGATGTTTATAAGAGAAGATATATACATATATATATGAATAATTATTTGTGCAGGTAAATTAATGGATAATATTTTTTATTGAAGATGGGATCTAGATAAGTATTGAATAATTTAATAATAAATAATGGATAGCCACCAAAAGGGTAGATCTAGATCAAAATACCAGTATTGTGTGTAGACTATATCAATATTGGAAATCAGAGTAGACAAAATTTTAAGGTGAGTATTAGTGTGTATCATCACATCCAAGTTTAAAGGCAAGGAAAAGAGCATCATGTGAGGTATCATAGGAACCCATTGACTAGGGTAGGACCTATGATATTTTTTTAGTATTGTGGTAACACAAAGGATAATAAACTACTCAACACTGAAAATGAATAATATATATGGGGAAAAGGATTAAATCACATTAATATTAAATGAACCACAAAATGTTTTGTGGAACATAGTGGAATACGTTGTGGTGTAGAAGTACCATGTCCTAGATAATGATAAAAGATGAGCATATTTTCACCACACCGTAGAGATTAAAATATTTTTCTAGGGATTTACCATTTTAAAATAGGGATCCTCCATTAATGAATAATGGAGTTAATAGTGATAGTTTAAGTATTTACATAAATATCATAGACTGAGAGGGAATTTATATGAAAAAATGGTAAAAAAAATGGATACCATTCCATAGTAGTTATTATGGAACGTTTCTAAAATAACTATGAGAAAGGAGGAATCCAAGTATAGTCATTTCAGTCCCTATGGTAGACTTGTGTATCATGAAGAGAGAAATGATGCAGGAGAGACACTTCCCAAAGGTGTTGGGCATAGTGGTAATTGATTGTTTTGTGATGAGACTTTGATGTTATTTTCTCCTAGAAAATTCAATGTTTTGGTGATTATGGATACATGTCACAATCATCCTTTTATATAAAATTGAAGAATATCTAATTGATTTTCATGTGAATTTATAGAGGAATGAAATTGTTGACATAATGGGTGTTTTATAAGTATTATGAATATAAATAAAGTGTATATAAGAAATAGATATCACACTTCATTATAGGTATTAATCCTTAATTTCAGGAATTACAACATGATTATTTGGGAAGATTGTGTTATGGAATTCATAGCCATATCAAATGAAACTATTTAAATTATGTGCGGTGTTTTAAAAAAAAATATTCACATGGGAAAATTTTATATATCATAAATTTAATAATAATTATGTGTGAAAATCAGTGTTTATAGAAACATTGTGTATGTTTAATTTATAAATAAAATTTCTTGACGTAGTTCTGAAAAATGTTATAAATGAAAAAGTAAAAGTATGATACTAAATACCATATAATCCGTGAGAGGAATTCTAGAAGGGGATCAATATATTTTAACAAATACTTCCTAACAACTAGTGGGGAGTAAAATGTACTTCATTTAATATCCTTTTTATAATATGAACAATATAATTTCTACGTGGTGCATTAAGGAAAGAAAATTCCATTTATTGTAATATATATGTTTGTTCATAAAAATTGATAGATAGAGAAGATGAAATTGTATATAGAACCATTCAAGGGGGTAGAAAATTCCTGATGATATGTTAAAAAAATTTCTATGAAGGATAATTTTTTAGAGTGTATTAGTTCATCTACACAAAAATGAGGATACACTAAGAGAAAATTCTATTATTGATAATTCTGAGAAATAATTATCTATAAAATATTGTTTTTCTTTCATAGAATAGTTTTAAAAGGATGATAATGGGATTTTATGTTTGGATAAGGTGAGATTAATCCCTAAATCCATATAATTTGGTGATAAATATAATATAGGGAATTAGAACATTTATATCCATCAAAATTGGGATGAATATGGGATATTATTGAATAGATATAGTAATGATTGACTTCTCCTTGTAAATAGTTTACTCTGATTGAAAAAAGAAAAAAAATACTTATGTTTATAGAATTTTTATTTTTTTACTTCACTTGTGAGAATTTGGTAATGTTTATTTGTAAAAACTAGAGAATAATTTTTTAATAATGTTGAACACTGTATTGGTCAGAGAAATAAGGAAAGAAGTGGGTGATGAATTTATCTTTTAAAAATTAAATATAAAGGAAAAGGTAAATTCAAAATTAAATTATTTTGAAATGATATATCAATAAATAAATAAATTGAAAAACATGATATTAATTTAAAAGGTTAATCTTAAGTATAATTAATCAATTATAAATAAAATAAAATAAATAATCTTGTTTACAAAATCATGTATATCTAGATTGAATTATGGAATGTAAAAATTTATTGAGAGTGGAAAAATAAATTGATAAAGGAGTTAAAAATTACTCTATGTGAGCACATGTGTATCCTCCCCTCATGTTTAAAGGATTATGTAATCACTATATTGATCTTGGTGATTGTAAATAAACTTTTCACTCAGGTTTATGGTTATGATAACATTATTGAACTTCACTAGATGCCAAGGAATTGGCCCCTCACTATTGTGGTAGTGAGAAACATTAATAAAATGAGATACGAAGGGAGAGGTTTCTTTAAAACAATCCAATATTAGTTCCACTTTTTAAATACATTAATTATATGAGTAAAATTGTGAATATAGATAAAGATATGATATAATAATAGATCCTTTGAAAATGATTGGGAATTAGAGTTTTCACTGTGAGAGAACATCAGAGGATCCACTAAGTCTTGGACTTTATAAAACCAAAAATGAATCATGGATTAGAGAAGCATTGTTTTTAACTGGTAAAAAATTTAAGCATACTTATTTCTCAATTTATAGGGTAAAATTGGTCCTGTAATTTTTTGGAATTCATAAATTTCATTGAAATTGAGGAAGACTAAATTTATGAAATTTTGACTAAACGTAAATGCACATTAAAAAAGGTTTCCTTAATTCCACTAGCTACCTAGTGCTATCATCTAGTTTTCCGGTGTGTCACTTAAACGTCACTAAATCTATAAAATCACACTATTAAGCATCTATTGGATAAAAGACGGTTTATGGTCTTCTGATAGAATGTTGTCAGTCAGTGCTATCACCGGCTAGCTTTTGGACTTCAACTGCAACAATCATACAACCCACATGGTATCTGTTGGCTAGTGGCCTGCACTAGGGAGCATATGAAACATACAACTCCCCTACTTCAAATGGGTCCACCCTTATCTTCCTTTTATAGAATGCTATTGATCATCTAACTTGATTCCAAGGTATTTATACACAAATTCTGATATTTACAATCCTTCAACATGATCAACATGATTCTATTTAATATACATTATGATATCCACTAATCCTAGCAATTAAATGAATTATACTTAATTTAATGTAACAAAAATCCACTAAAATAATAAAATTAGATACACAAGAGAGTGTTTGTGATCATGAATACACTATTATAGAGAGAGAGTGGTATATCAAAATACTATTTTTTGATGATCACAAACACATAACAAAAAATGATATATCAGGTGTATATCAATAGTGAAGGATATATTAATGTATTAAAGATATTAAAACAATATATTCAATATTCTCACAAGTTAATGATATTCAATATCATCACGAAATTTAAAACAACATGCCATATAAAATAATAATACATTGATAAATAATTCAACAAATTCTCATTTGAAAAAAATACTAATAAAAAAATTCAATAAAATCTCCTAATTATTTGTTCAAATAAAAAAATACATATCTTGTTAAAGTCCAATAAATTCAATAAAAAAACTCTTACCAACTATAAGTCATATAATATTATTCCCCTATATTATTATATAAAATAAAATTAATTAGGGAATAAGGATGAAAAAATAAAATATTTAATGAAAAAATTCAAGAGATATTTTTGAAAAATATATTTTTAATGTTTAAAATAAGGATTGAAAATAAAAAAGAAAAAAGAAAAAAGATTTTGAAAATAGTTATTAAAATCTAAAATCCCCTTGAATATGATAATTAAAGGGAAAGAGGTTTGTTTAATGATGATGTTTAGAGAGAAACATAAAATAAACTTAGAAAAGGGAAATAAAAAATAGATAGAAAAGAAAACAATAGAAAAAAAGATAAAATAAGAAAGAAAAGACAAATTTTTTACATTCTATTAGAAATATGATTATTCCTTCGAAGAGTTGTTTTTCCATAATTTAATGATTCATTTAATGAAAGAAAAAATTTATGGGGTACCTTTGAATGTGAAATATTATCTCAATAGAATCCACATATCACATGTGGTGAATTATAACTCAAAAGGAATTATTTAAGAGGAATGTATGTATAAAGTTTTTTGAATATTCATTAATATTAATTTAATTGTGAAAACATATAATTTTTTGAATAAGAACAAAAATTAAGTTGTGTATATAAAATATTTTACATATAAGTATTAAAAACATTTTTTAAATATATTTAAAACCAATAAATTATACCAAAGTGTATTTTGTGTTTGAAAAAAAATATAGTAATAGTTTTAGAAAATGTTTTGTATACAAGTAATAATTTTTTATATGATATATCTTTTATGTTTGAATGTAAGGGAATAATGGTTTTAATTTTTAAAATGTAATATGAAAAACAAAAGTGTATCATAATTAAAATTTCATAAATAATGAAAAAATGCAGCCCATAAAAAGATAAAATAATTGAGATATGTGTATCATATAGATGATAAAAAAGAAGAAAAAATAAAACAACCATATCCTGAATTTAAAAATAAATTTGAAAAATATTTAAAATATAATTAATATTTAAAAAATATAAATTAAATTTTCTATGGTCAAATGTAATATTTTACAAGATAAATATTACAGATTTATCTTTAACGAAATAAAAATAATGAAGAGAAAATGGTTTAGTGAAAAGTTTATTGAGTTTATATTCCTTCATATAAAATTTCAATAATATATCACCGTTTTGAAAGTGATATCTTATTAAATGGCACCAAAAGTCAATTTTCTTAGTGTGAGAGTCTCTGATATATTTTTCCTAAATATTAATTTCACTTGTATTACCGAATTCTTAGGAATTTTTTCATATGTAATCCTAATGTTTAATGGAGTGTGTTTCATCCAAAATATTTGGGTAAAAAAACTCATGGGGGTTATTTATTCTTAATTTTTTGGAATGCGAAATATTATTTTTCTTTGTACTACTCTATGAGAATAGGGATTTTCTAGGTTTGTGGAATGTCACACCATTACTATTTCTTTCTTGTCTACATGCAACAAAATCAACATTGAAAAACTAGTTAATTCAAAATAAGTTCCCTTTTCATAAAAACCATGATTTTTAGTTCCATTTAAAGGAAAAATATTTTTAATATATTTAACTTGAAAGTAAATTATATTTTATAGAATATGAAAACAAATAAAAAACAAAAATGATATGAGGTCGGGTCACAATAAGTTAAATTAGACTTCCTCTCATACTTCTATAAATAATGCTATTTACTGGTTTTCTGGGCTTCATCCAATGTTAGATTATATGTTTTATTATAGGGTTTTCTAACTACCTTAACATGATCCATTAAAAATTATTTTAAATTTTAATTAGTGTATTTTCCTAGGTTAAGAAAAATCCAATAATTTATTTTGAGAAATTTGTAAAAGAAAAATGATTATGATTTCACCCATAAATCTCATTTCAAATTCCATTTTCATTAAATTAGTAAAATAAAAACAAATATATTAATTGGTAGATTCTAAAATCAAATCAACAATGTAAATTAAGAAAAGTAAAAAGTCATTTGAGATATGTTTAAGAAAATTAATTGAATCAAATTTTATTATTTTGAATCAAATTATTAAAAGAAAATTAGATAAAAATTTATACAAATCCAAAGGGGATTGTTTTAAACTGTAAATATTATTATCTAATTTTAAAAAACATTATTTGGAGAAATTTTAATTTCAAAACTATATGGTTATACCATGAAAACATTTTTGATAATTAAAAACATAAAAATGATATTTTAACATCCATTTCAATGAGTTTGAAATTAAGGAAATAGAATAATTTCACCATGTATATAATGGATTTTAACTTAGATATGGGTGTAAGGGAATCACATTTTTGATTCCTTATTCTTTGATTTATCCATTGTTTACTTGATGGGATTTATTTCTAAAAATTCCAGGTGTCTCGTTTAAATTATTCCTAAAAACCAAATTAGATCCTATGATGGGAAGATTATTTGGTGTTTTGGTGAGAGTCCATACATCATTTATGGTGAATTTATTTAGTTAATATTAAATTTAATGATCCTAATTTTCTTCAATAAGTGCATCTCTATAAAAGATAAATGTTTTTTTTTATTTTTCAAATGTTTAGAAGGGGTATTTTTTAGAAACATTCTTATGGAAATGTTATTAATAAAAAATAAATTATTATTCACAACATTAGTCAACAAATAATGAGGTAAATTAAATTAAATTTAAATATTTTAAATAATTTTTATTATTTCTTGATTTTATAACTCTACTTCTCCATTTTGTTAAGGGGATTAAGGACATGAAAAATAATCAAAATATACTTGAGAAGAGAAAAAAAATTAAATTCCTTATTATTGGATTATCTACCACTATCACTTTAAATTCTAATAATTTTATAGAATTTATCAAATTCATGTTTAAACAAAATTTATGATGGGTTAACAAGATTCAATTTTACGAGAGATGAAATAAGCCCAAGTGAATCTTTCAAAGTCTTTAATAATAACAATATTTTAGATTATACCTGTTATAAAATAAATTTTAGAAGGTATTAATAAATAAAGATTAATTAATTTGAGATATTTAGAAGAAGATATTCCATTATTATAATTAAAATAACATTTTTATTGCTTACCATATTCACATTCTTCACAATGCATGTTATCTTTGAAATTCCATTTGGGAATATCTCATACAAATTGGTAACATTTGAGATTGAAAAGGGAGTTTTTTTCTATAATTAAAAAAATAATCTATGATAAACCCATGAATCAAAAAAATTTTCAATAAATCATTTGACATTTTGGATGGTGAGATATTTTCAATTTATTTTACTAGATTTTGGAAATTTAACCATTATAAATAAAAAATTTCCTTTTATGTTAATAAAATTTCAAAAAATCATTTTTAAAATATATTTTAAGACCTTTATAAAATAATTGAAATATAATTAAAAACTATTGTTTCAATACATTGAAAAATAAAACATTTTTTATAATAATTGGATAAGATAAACCAATGGTACCATCATCAATTCTCTTACCATTAGTGATATAAGAAAATTGTCATGAGATCCTTTTAGTTTATTGATTTAATTTATGTTAGAGATGTATCAAAATATTTGTCTTAAGAAACCACTATATAGGTACCATATAGCTTCTTTATCATTATTCTTGAGTAAAATTTCCTAAAAACCAAATCTAAATGGTTTTGGTACCCAAACGAACCTGGGTCGACTATTGTTTTCTAATGAATATTTATGCATCCAAATTTGTTAAGTATGATATTTTATTTCGGAAATACTAGTTTAAAATGAATATATTTTGGGATCTAATATCATTAATTATTGTAATAAAGTTCATATATTTAATTTTTTTTTGATATTTTCAGAACATATCATGTTAGAAACCTTTAATAAATATTGTTTTAAATTTATTTAATGAGGTTTTTGAATGATTTTATAACCATTAAAAACCCATTATTTTCAATATATTTTTTAGAAAAAAAATATATTTAGAGTATAATCATCTTTTGGGAGTTTGGAAAGATTAATTTAGAGTTCTTTGATAATATACTTGATATTATTAACATCTAGTTGATTCTTGCATTAATGGAAAATTATTACATTTCCATTAATATTTAAACATTTTAATTTTTAATTTTTTTCCTTTCATGAATTAAATTATTGTATTTATTATCATGTTATTTATATGATAATGATTTTTTATGAAAACCATTATTATTTTCTGCCGATAATATTTTAGGTCTTCATAATTAATGTGAATTAATGAGTAAGATAAAGAAGAATAGAGGAATGAATTAGGGGAATAAAAGGAAGAGGTGAAAATAGAATTTGGGGTACTAACATCAATTTCTTCTTCAACATGTTTCATAAGGCAGATAACACTCAGGTCAATTGTAGAGGATGAAGAAGTTTTATTCAGGGATTCAACACATACACTCCATGATATATCATCAACATCCTTTATAACGTCTTTTTTCTTGAACGTTATTTTTGTAGATTGATCACTCTAATTTTTTTTTAAAATTTTCATTTATTAGTATCATGTCACTTTTAGTTACATATTTTCATTTACCTTCATGATTTGATTGAAATATTCATTTTATAAGATGATTTGTTATGGATCTTATAGAGTTGAAAGCAATTTTAAACTTCTCATATGAATGAAAAATTATTGGTTGATTTAACGGTTAATATTTATTTACATTTATAGCTTAATAGGATTAATTCTCATATTATAACTTCATAGTAATTTCATACATCACTCAAGATCTGATAATTTCTTTGACATCATTTTTCATCATACACTTCACTTATTGTATGTTTGTGACTTTGGGTGATCAATTTCATGGAATGAACAAGAGTATTTTTTCCACTAGTATTTATATATAAAACTAATCAATAATATAGTTTGTACCATTTAAAATGTTAGTAAACCATGTAAATTAACTACTAGTGGATTATTTTTTATGTATAGAAAAGAATTTGAAATATTTTCTATATATCTCTAATCTAGTATCTTTATCCACATTTCATACTTAATTAGTAACCACTATAAGTATCCATATTTCATGATCTATTTTAAATGTATAAATATTTTTAATCTCATTTTGATCAAGACCACAACATAAATCAATCATATATTTTCTATTAAGATCAAAGTATTTAACATCATCAATAGTCTAATTATTTTCATGTTTTGTAGTTGGAATATATTCATGCATAACCATTAACAAAATAGGTTAACTAATGCTACCAAGAAAAGTTAACATACAACTTTTTGAATATAAATAATTATTTCTATAAAAAATATTATAAAGAAAAAAGTATTAGATTCCATTATAAAAAGATACTTATTTGAAATCTGCAATGATTTAAAATAAACATTCTTGAAAGTAAACATAATTTTGAAACAAAATGAATTATTAATAAAAAAAATTAAAAACTTGATATCAATTATTGCATAGATAATGGTGTAAATAATGTTGGGGGTGGTGGTGGTTTGAATTTCCCATCTAAAAACTAAATAAAACAGAAAAGATTAGTTAATAATTAAACGATTTTAATTAAAAAATCAATAAATAGAAAAATTTATAAGTTTGATATGAATAATAAATTTATTATAAAATATATTTAAAATTTTAAAGACAAAATAAATATTAAATAAAATTTGAGAAATTAATCTTATCTATTTGAATGTTTCAATGCATAAATTAAAATAGAGAGTAAACACAATATTTTGATGGAGTTCAACAATAGCTCGGTGTGAACCACTACATCACCTCTAATTTGATTGATAGTTTTACATTATTACTCAATTTATTGTGGTGGTGATCAAGAAACTTATCCCTCATGAATATTATTATGATCTCCCTGTTGAGCTTCATTAGTAGAAAATTAACTCCTCACTTACTTTTGTAGAAGCAAGAACCCATTATTGAAAGATATGAGATGAGAGATGTTTGATAAACAAAAACCCATTTTAATTATTCATCATAAATCTCACAAATGGATGTTAAAAATTTATATCACAGATATTGAAATTACATAGGAAGATATCCTTTGATAATAATGGAGTATTGGAGTTAGCTTATTGGGACAATTTGAGAGGTTCTTCTAGAGATTCCACTTTAGAGAATGGAAAATGAATTTAGGATCAGAGGGGTGTTGTTTGTAATCTATAAAACATACTAGGATTATTAGGTAAATAAATATAGGTTTAAAAATGTTTGGGAATGTAATCTAATTATTTGGGTTCATTTAAGCTGAAGAAGGCTAAATTTTATACTATTTGACCAACAGAAAATGAACATTGAAAAGTATTGTCTCGACTCCAGTTGCTACCTAATGCACCTCACCGGCTATTTGATGGGAGAATTAGACCTAAATAGTTATAGAAAACCCACATCATATAGCCACTAATATCTTATGGATATCTGATGGTCTTCTATATGAAATATACAGTTGGATTAGTATTATTACTGGCTGGTTGGTGGAATTTGTAGAACCCACTATGTGTATAGATTGTATATGATATCAACTAATTTTCATTAGTTTTCAATGTTGTTCTGCAAGATAATATGATCTCATTGCGGTTCTATGATGAAGTAGTTCCAAATTTACTATAGTTCTTATGAATTCCTCAAGTCTTGGTATACTAAGAAACATGTGAATGGTTTGAAGACTTTTAGTATCATGGGGACTCCTAAAGAATTGTTATGGATTCATTTGATGACATTAGATGTAATGGATGAATAATAATCCTCACAAAATATGAAAATGCTTTGATAATTTTTATTTCATATATATCATATGTTTTGTTTATAACATGTGATTCAATCCATACGATGGTAAAGGAGAGAAAAGAGGTTTCCAACCATATTTTGGTATGATTGGAAAGAATGGTGTTGCTGGAAGACATGGAACTTACAATACATTACCTAAAAAATATGGTTATTATAATGGTAATTGGAAATATATTATATATCATGATAGATAAGGTTCATTATTATATCAGTTTTTTGTTGAAAAATCTAGACAACTACTGAGAAATATGGTTGTTCTTGTCGAAGTAGATATTTTAGGGGGAGTCGTTCTGTAGTATTTTCTAAAATTGTGGGACTAAAAATCATAATTTTATTTTTTTCAAAATAAAGGATTTAAGCGATTCACATTTCATGAACCGAGAAGGATAGTTTTTGGACCATATATGAGGTATGCAGGGTGGAAAAGGAAAATATTCAATGGATGAAGTTCAATATAGAAGTGTTATGAGGACCGCAAAGCACACTACATAGACCATAGAGGAAAAAATGGTTTGTGGAAGGAATCTAGTTTGTGGGAGGCCAACAGCTCGTGGAAGTCCATCATTAGCAGTATAGAGGTTGTGATTTTTTTTCAAAAGAGATTGGCCACCAAGATGAATTAAAGGCACTATACAGACCATAGAGGGAAAACAGTTCTCGAAAGAATAACATTATAAGGTTTATGTTGTACCACATTTAAGTCTTTTGTAAATTGGATTAGTTGTATTTTTGTATTTATTTAACTATATAAAGGACCCTAATCCCATAATTAAGTAGAGTGAATTTTATTAGAGAATACCATCACTAGGGAAAGATTCTCCGTATGTCTGAAGGAGTTCTCATGGAAGAATTATACAAAGGATTAGTTTTCTCATGGAACAATTCTATGAAGGAAAATAGTTTCTTGAGGAAATATTCTTCTATGGAGGATGGTGTCCATGGAAGGAGTTTTGTGGGCGCTAAAGATAACAAAAGAAAAAGGGACGAATATGTAACGACCCAATGTTTTATAAATGGAAATTCCTTTCTTATAATTATTTCATACAATCACATGAAACCACAACACAATGAACTACTAATTACTATCTAACCTTTAAACATAATTTTTACACTTATGTGATTTGAATTTTGAAAATCAAACATTCATAATTGCGATCAACAAAATATTTTGAGTCCGATAAGAGAAACTTAAGTTTTGGTGACAAGTAACTAACCCTTTTGAATAGTAATTTTACCCTTATTAATAGTAATATAAACCTTATGAATAGTTAATCCACTAAATCAATAGTAACCTAACCCTTGAATGAATAAATAATATTTAGGAATTTTATAATTGACAGTATGATCGTAGTAAATGTATTGATATTTTTGTAAGTCATAAATAAGTAATAACAACTTGTTAATTAATTTATAAGATATTTTTACTAAAATGTGTTCATAAATTATAAATTCCATGTCATATGGTTTTAAGATAAATTTATAAGTCCTTATGTAATTTTTGAAAACATTATAAAATTAGTTATAGTTTCAAAATCAGTATTTTTTAAGTAAGTTGTGATTTTAATTAAACAATAAATTAATTATTTTTAGAAAATTATTTTTAAATATTTATTTAATTTTTATATTTTATACCTCAAAAATCGGTTAGGATGAATTTTTGGGATTTTTCTGAAATACTTGAATTTTTTGTGAATAGTTAAATAAAATAATTTACTTTTAAATACATTATAATTTAAATCATATATTCCTAACATCATGACTGATTTAATAACCCAAATCTCAAACTCAAACACAAATTCAATTATTACTATTCTTGGTCATGTAATTATCACTATTTCTTATCTTATGGAAAAATAATAATCTAATGATTAAAATATTAAGAAAACCCTCCTCCCCTCTACTATAAAAACCACCCACTCTCTCCTCCTCTCTTTACTCTTATCAAGCCTTGTCCCTTCTGTAAATTATTCCCAAATATCTCCCCAATATTCACCCCCATGTCCAATATCCCTTGGTCTCATCATAAGCCCGAATCTTCTCCCCTTTAGAGGCTCTCAAGGGAGATAAACTCAAGAGGTAAATTCCTCTATCTGATTCTTTTATTTTATTTCAAGATATTATTTTTTATTATTTATTTCTTAACCTACCTTCACCAAAATGGTATTATAAAACCTTTAAAATATATATTCTAGAATTATTTTATGCTAATGGAATAGTTTATCAAAATCTATTTCCCCGTCTTTTTATACTATAAATGAAAATACTGTACGAGATTTGTTGATTAATCACATTCAAGGACAACAGGTTTTCAATTTTTATTACCATATTGTATACATGTCATTAAAACATTTAAATTGTTGAACCAGATCAAAATATATGTTTTTTATCTAATTTTATGTTCTTTAATACTTTTTCATATATTATGAAAAATAATAATAATAAACAAGTTACATGTGAAGAAAATTGCCAAGTTAATCCAAGTGTTTATCATAAATGTTTTATAAAATGATTCAACTTAAAATATAGTAAAAAAATAACATTTATAGACATATAACCTTAAATATGTTCAATAATAAAATATTACTCAAATTATGGACAACCGTCCCCATTTTACATGATTCTATGTTCATGAAAATAAGTAAACCGATTGTAAAAACCATGAAAAAACAAACTGACCTGAACAATGAAATTGAGCCACTTAAACCATTATAAAGGTCATGAATTAACTTAAAAAGGTTATAATAAATAGTAAACATATATAATAGGATCTGTAATTATAAATTAATTAATCTAATTTGATTATTCAGGTCATACATTTCAATTGGAGAACACCATCAGACTTACGGTATGGGATCCTCTCTATTTCGCTTTTATTCAAGAATGTCCTCTAGGATATGCCATTTTATGAGTAATACATAATAATGGGGTTTGATTTAACACATATTATATACTTCCATGATGATCTATAATATATTATAAACCTTTTTCTCTCTCATTAAGCAATCTTAAGTACACCCGATACCATGCCGATATTCCATAAGGGATTCCACCCGAACCTCGTATATTCCTTCAGCTTTCCTTATCATTATTTTACCAAAATGTGGTTATCATATATTTTTATGTGAACTATCTAAATAATGTGTAAAATTATAAAATTAATTTATTGAAAACCTTTTTCATTCTCTTTCATGGGTATAAATTTTTTTAAGTGCTTCCCTACTCTCTACTCCCCGATAAGAAAACCTATTTTGAGGGAACTTCATGAATTCATACGTAATTTAAAGTATAGTCCCTCTTCAGTTTAAAGCCACCATTTTATTTTTAAAATCATTCCTTTTTTATTATGAAATCCATCATGGTTCACTTCTAGTTTTATATAATGGATGGTTCCCTTTTCTACTTTAAAGGCTCTATAGTATTTTCTTTGAAATCACACACAATGTTTCAATGATAAAATTTCATAAATAATTTTCTTACATGTTGTTACTTATAATTGTAATAACTTACCATGATACATGCCTATGTTATATTATTAATGTCCATGTATATTTTATTTCCTTTCATTCATGGACACTTTTATGATATGTAAATTTTTTATTCTTTATGACATAATTATGGTACCCGATTCTTTCCATGGGTAGCCCTTATGTTTATTTAAGATTGATTAAGTGTAATTCATTACATGGAAAAATATTCCTAAAAATTAAATATGGGTTTGAGCAGATATCTCTCGGATTCATTGGGTAAATTTGAGGCGCATGAGAAGTTATGTGTGATGGTCTTGGCAGTTAGCCTTGTCTTGCGCTACCACGTGTGACGGTATCCGCGGTTAGCACTGAATTGTGATACCATGTGAAATAGTCTTGGAAGTTTTCCTTGGTTTGTGATAAAATCATGTTTTATGTTTCTTCAAAATTATAATGATTCCATTTTTATATGATCTAATGGCCCGAAGGCATTAATTTGTTTTTCGATAATCCACCTTTCAAGAGATGAGGTGGAACCCTTACAAGTCCAAAAGGCTCAGAGAGAATAACATGACCCGTATGTATTAGTGGGAATCACCCAGACAATACAACTTGGAACTGCTCCTCCTGAGCATATGTCACGATGATCAGCACTCTACCTTGACAGGTCTGGATGGCTAGCTGTCCTATGAAAAGAAGCACAAGCTCGATACCGATGGCAAATACAGACCCCCTCGTTCTTCCAATTCCAGTTAGCTCTACTCAAGTGAATGTGCCTGCCCTAAATCCTCACGTGGAGTCTTGTCCCTTGTTGTATGACTGGTACGTCTGTATAATTAGGTGTCCTGAATTCCTTGGGGTGGATCCAAGGCCTTAATGTTTCCCGGAGGCCTTGAGAGGCAACTAGCCCGAAGGCCTTGGGTGGCCTGAAGGCCTTACATGACCCGAGGCACAAACTGGTGGCCCGGAGGCCCATATGGATGAATAGTTGAGGCTGATGTAGTACTGAACAGTTCCTGCTATAGTAATACTACAATACTTCCACAATACTACTGAAGTAACCCATAAATGTGTCTTCACCCAGATTTGATCTCGGGTCTCTTGGATGCACTTACGGAGTCCTCACCAATCGGGATGAGGATCATGTGCCCTTGTTTCTATGAATCAATTTTTATATGTTATGATTCTGTATGTTACATGAATTTTTATATCATCATGTCAAGTATTCTATGACATGTTCTAATGATTTGTTATTATGGTTAGTCCCTTACTAAGAAATTTAGATCATACCTTTGTTCATGCATTCCCTATAGTACCCTATGAAAATTCTTTAGCACAATGGAAGCCAGATGAATAATTTGATGATTAAATAAAGAGATGTTTTACTTAGTTCCATGTTTTCAGTTTTAGGTATATACTCTTCTAAAACACTAGACACTACAATTCAAGGATTGTACTCTAATGTATAATTATGATTAAAATCATGAAATTCCATATGTAAAAGGCTAGTGACACTATACTTTGTATCTTAGGATGGTCTAGTTATTTTTGGAGATTTAGAATATAGAACTTTAGTAAGATCCTTAAGGACGAGACTAAGTATAAGAAAACATCCCTATATTTTGGTAAGTATAGAGTAAGTCGTTTATCAACCAAATACATCCCTGTCTAGATACAAATTGGTAGAGGTGGAATGGGTATAGATATATCTTATGGTAAAACCCAAAAACACTACATTGAGCTAAACTCGAACAGGAACTGGTGTACAACAATGTGCCTTAATCTACTCTTAGTTTGAAACTCTTGGGGGATATGATTTGGTAAATTAAGGACCATGGTATAGACCATTATTAAGGGAATAAAAAAATATTCCATAAGAATATATGTTTTGAAATAGATCATGGATAACATATCTTGGAACCTAGGTAATCACATGTTATGATATAATTATCATTTACATGTTTATCCTCTTATGTTAAATGTTTCCTTTTTTTCAAAATAAAGAAGTATTCAAGCCCTCTAATTGTACATTATTTTTCATAGTTTATGACGCTAAATTAAAGAAAATGTTCCAAAAATAAATGTTACAATCAATGTGATGATTTCCCAAATGAGATGCCTGATATGATTGGAAAGAGCGCACAAATATTCATGACAATATTTGATATGCTATATCAAATTATGAATAATAATTTGAATAATTTGGAACACCATACTCCTCAAAGGAAAGATCACGTTTTTACTATATCCTTCATATAGAAAAGTCCTCCCATGTTTAGTGGATCATCTGATCCCCTCCACACGGAACTGTGTGTTAACTCCCTTGTAATGATATTATTTGTCCTCCAATTCTCAGAAGAAGATAAATTCATACTGTAAATATATTGTTTTTATAGGGATGGTAATTAGTGGTGGGAACTGATCATGGATATGAAGCCCCGAGAGGAAATTGATTCCATGTAATGGGGGGAATTAAAGAAAAATGTTTTTCAATTAATATTTCCCAAAAACCCTCAATCTCAAGATGGAAAGAGAGTTCCACAGACTCAAGCAGAAGGAAGATGATTCAATCACAACATATGATGAAAACTTCACAAATCTTGTAATGTAAACCTCTGGATTTGTCTTGAACATAGAAAGAATGGTGGATCACATCTTTATCAGACTAAAGTCGAGTCTATGAAAATAATTGGCGATTTGAGACATAGACAGCTATGATGAGACTTTCTGTTGTGTCCTTAAGGTTGAAATGGAGAATGGAGAATCTAAATGGTATTATAGGAACAACAACAAGAATAGAAAAATGGAATCTAATTTGGGTGGTCCCACAAATAAATTTAATGATGGAATGAATCTTGATCGTCCCAAAAGAAAAAATTGTGGGAAAACACATCCTGGAAACTATCTAAAGGGAACCTAAAATTGCATTAAATGTGGAAGGTCGGGACATATGGATAAAAACAACTAATAGGATATGAGGATTCCCACTAATGTGGAAGAAAAAAAGGAAGTTTCAAATCAACACACAACCTGTAGTGCAGTGTTAAAACTACAAGGAGAATGGGAATAATGTGAACAATTTCCCTAAGATGATGGTTATCAGAGGAAATCAACAAAAACCTCCAAGGCATCATGGAAGGGATTATGATATATCTAAAACTAAGGTAGATTTGTACTATGATGTGGTGAAATGTACACTAGTTATTTATTCAAGAACAGTGAATATATTATTTGATTTTGGTTCTACACATTATTTTATATCTTGCAAGTTTAGTATAATTATTCAAGCACCCCCTCAAAATTTGGAGGATAAGTTATCTGTGAGAATAGAGAATGGGGAAATCATTGTATCCATGGTTTATAACTCCCTGGTTAAAGTTTGCGAGAAAACCCTCCCAGAAAATATATTCATACTTTATTTAGTGTATTTTGACGCTATCTTGGGCATGGATTGGCTATCATTAAACAAATCCAACATCACTACCGGGAAAGGGATATCACTATTCACATCCTGAAGAATCCTCTAATTCTTTACATGTGTAAGGAGGAAGGTGAATCTACTTCAGAATCATTGTCTCAAATGTTGATATTAATTAATTATAAGGTAGCATGTCTATCTCAAATGATTGAGAAAAAAGAGAGAATAATTCGTGAAGACATTCCCTTTGTAAGGTATTACACTGATGTATTCCCTTAAGAGTTTCATGGTCGTCCTCCTGATCTATATGTTTACTTCTCAATTGAACATATTAATTGATATCTATCTATATCAAATACACTGTATTGAATAACGACCGTAGAATGGATGAGATGAAGAAGAAGTTATAGGGGAATCTGGAGAAGGGTTTTATACGCCCGAGTACTTCACCATGGGGTGCACCCGTCCTCTTTATCAAGAAGAAGGATGGTTCAATGTGCCTCTCAATTGATTATTGTGAGCTCAAGAAAATCATGATAAAGAACTAGTATCCCCTTCCACAGATAGATGACTTGTTCAATCACCTTCGTGGGGCTAGTTATTTTGGTATGGTGAACCTTTAATCGAGATATCTCCAATTAAAGGTGAAGAAGGAATATATTCCCAACACTACCTTTAAAACGAGGCATGGACACTATGAGTTCATTGTGATGCCCTTATGACTCAATAATGATCCATTAATTTTCTTGGATTTAATGAATAGAGTCTTTACAGTTTACTTCGAAATTTTTTTGGTAGTCTTAATTGATGATATTCTTATATACTTCTAAAGCAAGGAGGAATATTAGGAGCATCTGAATACTATGATAAAGACTTTTTGAAGGCAGATTCAATATGGAAAGTACAGTAAATGTGAGTTCTAGATAGATAAAGTATTATTTTTGTGGAATATTATCACCATAAAAAGGATATCTGTAGACCCTTTTGAGGTTAAGGCAATTAAAGAGTGTCCCAAGCTAGCATCCGTAATGACGATCCATAGATTTATGGGTCGATCTGGGTAATATCGATGATTTGTGAACAACATATTACGATTGTCGTACCCAATGACATAGCTTACATGGAAGGGAGTAAATTTTTTCTGGACTGAGGAATGCAGAGACTGTTTTAAGGAGTTGAAAAAGAGGCTTATCACTACGCCAATACTCATACTCCCAAAAAGTGGAGAACTATATGTGGTGTACAATGATTCTTCAAATAAGGGATTTGGAGGTGTGATGATGGAAAATAGTAATGTGCTACCCTACACCTAATGACAGTTAAAAATCCATGAGAAAAAATATCATATGCATGATTTGGAGTTGGAAGCTGTGATCATTGCGTTAAAAATTTGGAGGTATTATCTCTATGGTGAGATGTGTGAGATATATACTGACCACAAGAGTCTTAAATAGATATTCACAAAGAAGATATTAATATTCTCCAGTTAAGATGGATGTAGCTCATCAAGGATTGTGACTTCTCAATCCACTACCATCCAAGTAAGTAAAATAAGGTGAAAAATGCTCTACATAGAAAGGATTCTTAATATTTATCAATAAGGAGAATTTAAACATATCCAATATTCATAGATTTATAGATGATGGAAAAGGGAAAAATTAAGGGAGGAACATCATCAATCCTTCCTCAAATGATCGTTCAACCATTATTCATCAAGAAAATAAAGGATGCTCAATGAAAAGATGTGGAAATTCGGAAAAGGGTGGAAGAAATTAAAATTGGGAAATCCTATGAGGTCATGATTGAATAGGAAGGAGTTGTAAGATTTGGGTCATGATTATGTGTACCGTATTATCTAGAGATAATGACGGATCTTTTGAATGACACACATAGCTCAACCTTCTCTATTTATCCAGGCAGCATGAAGATGTATCGAGATCTCTTAAATAAATTTCGATGGGACAATATAAAGAAGGGGATTGATGACTATACATCAAAGTTCCTAGTATGTCAACAAGTGAAGGCTAGAAGAAATAAGTCTATATAGATGATGAAACCATTACCCATACAGACATAGATATGGGAGAACATCACCATGGACTTTTTCACTGGACTTCCAAGGACATCCAGAGGAATCAATGCTCTATGGGACATTGTGGATCATCTTATAAAGAAATATAAATTTGTTTTGAATCGAGAGGACTTCACATTGGATAAAATTTTACAGATATAAATCAATGAAGTGGTAAGGATGCATGGATTACCACTATATATTGTTTCCGATCAAGATCCTAGATTCACCTCAAAGTTCAAGAAAATCCACCAACATGGTCTAAGTACCGAACTGAACTTCGATATGAAATATCATCCTCAAAATGAAGGCCAATCTAAGAAGAATATTCAGAAACTAGAAGATATGTCGAGAGCATGTTATATGGACTTCAAAAGAGGATGTGACCAACATAATCCACTAGTCATATTCTAATATAATAATATTTTCTACACGAGCATCCAAATGGAACCATACGATGCCCTTAATGGGAAAATTTCATGACAGTGGATTGTTTGGATGAAGTCAGTGAGCATAAGTTGCTAGACCTAAAGTGGTTTAAGAAATGGTGGATAAGCTGAAAACCATTCAGCAACACATAATGGAATCCCAAATTCATCAATAGAGTTATGCATACAATCATCAACGAGACCTTGAGTTCAAATTCTGAGATATGGTATTTCACAACATATCTCCATTGAATAAGGTGATGAGGTTTGGGATGAAAGGAAAGATAAGTCCCAGGTACATCAAGTCCTTAGAGATCCTTGATCGAGATGGAGATGTGGCCTATCCACTGCTACTTCCACCTACCACGTCGAAATTACATGATGTTGTCCATGTATCACTCATAGGGAAGTAAATACCAGACCCTTCACATGTACTCTCTTCAGACGTGGTATAGTTGGAGAATGATCTTTCTTACGAGTAGTAGCCGGTGAAGATCTAGGATCATAGAGATAATGTTCAATGTAACAAGACTACTCACCTGGTCAAAGTAATGCAACAGAACCATAAGTGCGAAGAAGCAACATGGGAACTAGAGGAGGCAATAATGGAGAATTACCCACGCCTGTTTATGACTTAGAATGTAAAACAAAATTTTGAGGGTGAAATTTCATAAGAAGGAATAATATAAAGACCCAATATTTTTTTAGAACAAATTCATTTCATATAATTATGTCATAAATTCAAATGAAATCATAACACAATGAACTAGTAAGTACTATGCGGCCGTTAAATTTAATTTTTACACTTTTGTGATTTGAATTTTGAAAATATGACATTCAATGTTGCGATTAGTACGATTTTTGGAGCCCGATAAGAAAAACATATTTTTCTTGGTGAATAGTAACATAACCTTATGAATAGTAATTTTAACATAACGAATAGTAATATGACCTTTATTAATATAAAATTGACCAAAATAATAGTACCCTCACTCTTGAATGTATAAATAAAATTTAAGAATATTATAATTGATAATATGATCATAGAACGTATTAAAAGTTTTGTAAGTCATAAATAATTAATTATAATTAGTTAATTATTTTAAATGAAAATTTATTTTCCTAAAATGTGTTCATAAACAAAAAAATTTATGCCTTTTTGTTTCATGAAAATTTTATAAGACCTTATGTAATTTTTTATGAAATTATAAACTAAGTTATATTTTAAAAATCACCATTTTTCAAGTAAAATATGGGTTTAATAAAAAGTTAAAATTAAATATATTAAGAAAAAAATATTAAATCATTTTTGGATTCTGAAACTCAAAAAATAGTCCGAATTTTTGGGATTTTTTTGAAATACTAAAATTTTTGGTTAATCGTATAATTCATTCATTTAACATATAAATACATTATAATTTAAATCCATTATTCCTAACATCATGAGTGATGTAATAACCCAAATCTCAAACTCACATAATCTTCTTAATATTCTTGTTCTTGTAATCATAACTATTGATGGTCATATGGAAAAATAATAAACTAATGATTAAATAATTATGAAAACCCTCCTCCTCTCCACTATAAAAACCATCCATAATACCCTTTTCTCTTCACTCAAATAAAGCCTTATTAATTCCATAAATTATTCCCAAATCTCTTTCCAAGCTCCTCCCCCACGTCCAAAACCCCTTGTTCCCCTCAAAAGACCAAATAATCTCCCCATAAGAGGCCATCAAAGCTGATAAACTCATTGGGTAAATTCCACTTTCTGATTCTTTTTTTCTTTCATGATATTTTCTTTTATTTTTCATTTCTATAACTCCCTTAACCTATATGGTATGATAACTCTAGTAACATACATGTACTTGAATTTTATAATTCTAAATGAATATTTTTTCAGAATCTCTCCTCCCCCTCCTTTTATACTAAAAATCAAAATATCGTCCGAGATGTGTTGATTTATCACATTTAAAGACCACAAGTTTTCATTTTTCATTACCGTCTTCTAGAATGGTCATAAAATAATCTAAATAGTTGAACCGGATCATTATATATGTATTTTTTCTTATGTGATGTTCTGGAAATCTATTTAAAAAATAATGTAAAATAATAATACAAAACAAGTTAATTGTGAGGAAAATCGCCATGTTAATCCAAGCGTTTATCATTAATGTTTAATATAATGATTCAACTTCAATTCATGTAAACAAAATAAATCTAAAACCATGTAACCTTATAAATTCTCATTAATAAAATATAACTCCAATTATGTACTACTCTACACATTTTACATGATTCTCCAATCATAAAAACAAGTAAAACCATCATATAAACCAAGAAAAAACAATCTAACCCAAAACAATGAAATTGATCCACTTAACCCATAAAAGGGTCATGAATGAACATAAAAAGGTTATATGAAAATATTTTAAATATATAAGATGTTATATAATTATTAACTAGTAAACCTAATTGGATTATTCAGGTCATTAATATCATGTAGAGAACACCATCAAACTTTAGGTAAGGGATCCTCCCTATTTCACTTTTATTCAAGAATGTCCCCTAAGATATGCCCTTTTATGTGTAATCCATAATAATGGGTTTTGATTTCATAGATCCACCATAATTTCATCATGATCTATAAGAGAGGAGAAACCCCTTTCCTATCATTAAGCATTCTTATGTACACCCGATAAAATGCCGATGATCCGTAAGAGGTTCAACTCGAACCTCCTTTGTTCTTTCTGCATGACTTATTCTTGTTTTAGAAAAATCAGGATTTCATATCTATTTATTTTTATATTTTATATGATATTTACATGTACCAAATTCTTTTATCAATACCCTTCCATCAATTTCATTTATGGATATACATGTTTTTATGTGATTCCCTCCTCAATACTTCCAGATAAGTAAACCTTTTTTAGGGAACTTCCTAAATTATTAATTGATTTAAAGAGATATATATCTTCTGTTTGAAGACACCATTGTATTTATAAAATTATACCTTATTATTATTAAAATCTTATTGGTTCACTTCTGGGTTTATATAAAGGATTGTTCACTTTTCTATTTTAATAGATCTGTAGTATTTTCCTTAAAACTACATAAAAACGTTTTAATGATATAATTTCAGAAATAATTTTCTTAAATGATTTCACTTATACATGAAATCACTTACCATGATATATGGATTTTTTACCTTCTGAATTCTCATTTATATTTTAGTTCATTTTTTCATGGACACTTTTATGAGATGACCATTTGTTTTTCTTTATGACCTGATTATGGTACCCAGTTATTTCCATGGGTAATCCTTATGTTTATGTAAGATTGATTATGTATTATTATTTATGTGGAAAACATATTCATGAAATATTATGATGGGTGAACTGAGATATCTCTAAAATGAAATGGGTAAATTTCAGTCTCATGAGATGTTATGTGAGATGGTCTTGGCGGTTATCCATGGCTTGTGCTACCATATGCGACGATCTTGGCAGTTAGCCATGGCTTGTGCTACCATGTGTAATGGTCTTGGCAGTTAGCCTTGGATCGTGATAAAGACATTTTGTATGTTTCCTCCACAATAATATGACTCCATGTGTATATTATTTGATTTTTATTTTTATGATTTCATATGTTACATGCCTTTTTATACCATCATGTCATGTCTTCTATCCCATTTGTTAATTCTTTGTTCTTATGATTATTCCCTTACTGGGCTATTTAGCTCATCCCGTTGTTCATGTGTTCCCCAGCGTACCCTATGAAGATTTATGAGCACAATGGAAGTTAGAAACTCAATTTGAAGAATAAATAAATAAAGTTTTTATTTAGTTCCATGTTTTCAGTTCTATGTACATTGTTTTCCATGACACTATAATTTATGATTCTTCTTATAAGCCCCCAGCCTTAAACCTTACTTAATCTTGAGTTATTACAAGATTACACATTGAGGATCTTTTCGGGTTTAGTGTTTTAGAGAATTAGATCTTAAAACTTGCATTACATTACACATGTAAACAAAGTGGTTACATAAAGATAGTATTCTTCATTCCCATCAATGGAAACACATTTAAAATAAAACATGGATTATTTCTTGACACTTCCTTGACACTATCATCATATCATTTACCTTTCCCTTGACCTGTGAAAAACATTTCAAAAAAACTTGGGATGAGCATAAAAACTCAGTAAGGGATATAAAAATATGGAAAGGAAACATGAGTACATATATACATAAGAATGAAATCATAATTTACCCATAAAACATATTCACTTTAACATACCTCATCAAATCATGAATAAATCATAGAAATCATAAGACATAAAGGTAACTTGAGGCATTCATAACATCCTTACGTAGGGAGTAACCCTCTTGGTTACATTTGGAATACCCATCATAGTATATTCCCTAAATCTCTTCGGAGAAACCTTAACGTTTCACTCCTTCGTGTTACCCAATTCATTGGAGAGCTATATCGGGCTCACCTGCCCTTAGTCTATCACGGAACCACCCGTCTTCATAATAATGCCCAAGAACCTCAACATAATCGTATCACAGAAAACATGCATAAAGGAAACATAACATTTCCACCTTTCAATCATAAGATATAAATACAACACATTGATATAATAATATTATGAAAACCATTTTCAATACCAAAATAAAAGAAAATTAAAACATGGTATTTATTTTTCTTTTAAAAAAAAGTATGGCTTGTAGAGGAAGCCGAAACTGAAATAATGGTCACGGCGGCGGAGAAGTCGTTGTCGCCGCATACGTACGAAAAAAACATTCCCTTTTGTCATTTAGTAAACACTTCATATAAAAATGATTCCTTTTGAATAAACGTAAAAGTCAAAGGGGTTTATACACCGTATAAAAGATGGTTGTGTATAAAACAGAATATACCTCAATGAAAGGGGATTGAGGCGACGTCCCATACCTCGGGTCCGACATGACTCGATCGTTCTTTAATGTCCTGAATAATAAACTTGAGTTAATTTCTACTTGCTTAAGAGCCTTTTTCAAGTTTATTATTCCTTTTATATCACTTATTACCATGTCATGAACACTATGTAATTATTTAAGTTAATAACGGTCATTTTAATGATCATTGGTACTTGAGTCAAAAATAAACCCATTATAATTACAAGTTGTTCATGTATCCATTATATCCAGAATGGTATTCATGATATAGATATCATATATGCCATATATATCCAGTACATTCATGCATTTATAATGTTACATAATTATTTAGAGGTAAGAAATGAAATGCACCGTTCATGGAGACGGTAAGCCGTACGTACACATGAATGCTACTTTCATTTCTATTTCGTATTTTATAGAATGGAATCATAATGATATAAAGTTATATTATAATTCCAGTATAATATCATATATAATATCATAGTTCCATACTTTATACGTCCCACATATGGTATTTAACGAATCAAATCACTTTGAGGGGGCGGTAGTCCGCACTTCCTTAAATGAAGATATCGCGTTTACCCATAAAGGAAACCATAAAGGTATGAACAAAAAGGAAAATACATAAGCTTAAGGAAAACATAAACATATTATATATCATATATAATTATAGTGTCATCTTAATGGCCACCTTTGAAGGTGTTAAAATAATGTTGAAGAATCATCGTTTCAGGAGGCATAAATTCACCATCCACGGAAACAATATGTTCGTTAACCATTAGATGTAGGTGTGTGTAATTGTAGCTCGAATCCTTATTATAAAAACATCCTAGTATATTGATGATACTAGAGTTGTTACAAAAGAAAAGAATAAGAATATTTTAAGGGGTTGGAGAAGCAAAATAAAACAAAAGGACTCAAAAGAAGACATTACCTTAAAATCGGGTAACTCCCTTTGGTTTGAGCTCAAAGGCTTCCATGGGAAGACATCATCCAAAAGTGAGGCTTCAAGGAGTAATAGAGGTAAGTGGAGAGACAAAATGGGCAGGGTTTGGCCGAACCAAAGGCTTTGTAAGTGTGGGTAAGGAGGTAGAGGTGGGGGCCTTTTATAAGTGGAGAGGAGGGGCACTCTTGGAAAGTAAAGATAAGTTACTTTATTTTAAAATGAGTTTAGGATTAAAAAGGTCCCGCATTGATATAATTCGAGGATAAGGTGATAAGGGTTCTAAATCCACTCATCCAATTGGGTTTGGCCATGTGTAGGGCTTAGATGTTACATTATCTTTCCATTTTATTTAAATCGTTAAATAATGAGGTCATCGTTGCATCATCATCATGTCATACATAATTTAATTTATTTAATGTCTAAAAATTATAAAAAAAATACTATGATGTAAGAAATATTTTTAGATTTCCAATTAATATTTATAATCAAAAATATGACTTGTATAACCCCATATAAAAATTGTTTTAGTAACATAACTCATGTTTGTGTCATTTTTACTTTAACATTAAATAAAAAGTTATTTATGTCATTTCCCAACCAAAGTGGTTCCATGGGGTCCCCAAGTTGTCCCATGGATTTTCTTGGTCGGAAATGACACAACCAATGAGGGTAGGACATGTTTCAAGCTCATCTCATACTATTGAAACATTATTTTTACCTTAAACTACACTAATTACCAAAAATTTTGATTAAAAACTTAATAAGTTACTATTCAACAAAAAATTATTATAATCTCATTGAACCACATTTTACATCTTAATGACAACCATGTATGTAGGATTTTTGAAATTCAAAACACAATGATGGAAAAATTTCATTTAAACGGAAAAATCAGTTTTTATAAGTACCACTTAGTGGTTTCACTATTCATCAAAAATTGAAGTTTTTCAGAAAATTACCAAAAATTCACCCTAAGCTATATTTGATATTCCGAATTCAAAAATGAAGTCGATTTTACAAAATTCAATACATATAAGTCACATTAATTAATTTAATAATTAATTCCCGCTGTCATGACAAATAGCGTGTTTTTATGAAACAATACGTATCAAAAGATTGACACTAATTTAAGTCCAATTTCAAAGTGAAAATGATTCCAATGACCACAATTGGATAAAATGGTAAAACTATATTCTAATTTCATTTGAAAACCAATTCAAAAGATAATCTAATCATATAAATAAATTAGATTAAAAAGAGGTTTTGAATTAAAATACAACATTTTTCACTATTCATTAAAAAATGAACTTTTTCGGAGAAATCCCAAAAATTCACAGTAAGTAAATTTTGATGTCCCAATCATAAATAATAATTTTATTTTGACAAAAATAGCTTATAAAATTGTCAAAAGATATATTTAAAAAGGGTTTGCCATCAAAAGGCAGTAAAACAATCTTTTAAGAATATTAGTGTATTCCATGCATATGATTGTATTTATTTTCATTTTAAGCCTCTAAAACACTATCTTAATCATTAATATAAATAGATAAAAATATCTATTATTCATTACTTACTTGGGATGTTACATCCTTCCCCCCTTTAGAAAATTTTGTCCCCGCAATTTATTTACTTATCAAATAAATGGGGGTACTTATGTCTCATTGCATTTTCAGATTCCCATGTTGCCTCTTCCATCATGTGGTTTTTACACAAAACCATTACCTGCTTAATCCCCTTATACCGTAACAATTGCTCCCTGTGGTCAAAAATCTGGACCAGTTATTCCTCATAAGATATGTTCTCTTCCAGCTGAACTACCTCTGGACTCAAAACATGAGATGGATCTGGCATATACTTTCTCAACATCAAAACGTGAAAAACATTGTGTACCTGAGATAAAATCGGAGGTAAAGCCACCCGGTATGCAACTGATCCAACTCTCTCCAGAATATCATATGGTCCAATGAACCTTGGACTCATCTTTCCTTTCTTACCAAATCTCATCACACTTTTCCAAGGAGAAACCTTGAAAAAAACATGATCACCTACCTCAAAAGAGAGATCCTTCCTCCTGTTGTCTGCATAACTCTTCTGCCTGCTCTGAGCTGTTCTCATGTGTTTCTGAATCAGCTGAACTTTTTATGCCATCTCTTCTACCAATTCTGGTCCCATCAACTTCCTTTCACACACTTCATCCCAGAAAGCTGGAGTTCGACACCGCTTCCCATATAATGCCTGAAATGGTGCCATCTGTATACTGGAATGAAAACTGTTATTATATGAAAATTCAACCAAAAAAAGATATTGGTCCCAACTTCCCTGATAATCCATAGAACAAGCTCGTAGCATATCCTCCAAGGTCTGAATTGTTCGTTCTGACTGCCCATCTGATTGAGGATGAAAAGTTGTACTAAAATTTAATTCAGTACCCAACGACTTCTGAAGGCCTTTCCAAAAGTTATAAGTGAACCTGGGATCATGATCATATACAATGGAGAGAGGAACTCAATGTAACCTGACTATCTCTTTAGGATACAAACGAGAATGTTGATCTAGGGAAAAAGTATCTCGTATAGCAAGGAAATGAGCAGATTTGGTCAAGCAATCAACAATAACTCAGATTGCATTATTACCTCGAGATGTCTTCGGTAATCCCACAACAAAGTCCATGGATATATTCTCCCATTTCCACTCTGGCACTGGTAAAGGCTGAAGCATCCCTTTCGGTAACTGCCGCTCTGCTTTAACCTGTTGACATGTCAAACAATTCACAGTAAAATCAGCAAAATCTCTTTTCATTCTATCCCACGAGTAATACTCCTGCAGATCTCTATACATCTTAGTACTGCCAGGATGAACTGAAAACGGAGAACTATGAGCTTCACATAAAAACTCTCTCTTAAACTGTGAATCACAAGGCACACACAATCTCTTCCCAAACCTCAAAACCCAATCATTATCAATGTTGAATTCATGCAACTTACATTTCTGAACCAGCTCTACCTTTTTCTGCAACTCACTGTCTTGGTTCTGTTCTTTCTTGATTCTATTTGATAGAGATGATCTCACTCATACCTGAAACAAAACAGAAGAACTTCCTGCACCCACAACTTCTATGCCAAATTTCATCAAATCCTTAACCAAAGGATCACGTTCCAAACACAACATTGTTAATGAAGCATTACTTTTTCGACTCAAAGCATCAACCACTTTATTTGCTTTTCCCAGATAGTAATGAATTGTACAATCATAATCCTTGATTAATTCCAGTCTTCTCCTCTGTCTCATGTTCAATTCTTTCTGAGTAAATATATACTTTAAACTTTTGTGATCAGTATATATTTCACACTTTACTCCATACAAATGATGCCTCCAAATTTTTAAAACAAAAACACCAGCAGCTAATTCCAAATCATGAGTAGGGTAATTTACCTCATGAGTTTTCAACAGTCGTGAAGCATAAGCAATTACCTGATCATTCTGCATTAGGATGCAACGAAGTCCTTTCAATGAAGCATCACTGTAGATAACAAACTCACTCTTCCTGGAAGGTAGTTCCAAAACTGGAGCATTCAACAATCTTCTTTTCAATTCCTGGAAACAATCATCACATTATTTTTTCCAGATAAACTTAACACCCTTCCGAGTTAGCTTAGTCATTGGACTAGATAACCATGAAAAATTTCTTACAAACCTTTGGTAATAGCCTGCCAAACCATGGAAGCTACGAATCTCAGTTACATTTGTGGGTCTTGGCCAGTCTTCCACAACTTTTGTTTTTGCAGGATCAAAAGTTATCCCATCTTTAGAAACAATGTGACCAAGGAAAGAAATTTGTTGCAACCAAAACTCACACTTGCTAAATTTACCATACAATTTCTTTTCTTTTAAGGTTTTCAAGATAACCCTTAAATGTCTTTCATGCTCCTCTTTACTTTTAGAAAACACCAAAATATCATCAATGAAAACCACCACAAACTTATCCATGAACTCATGGAAAATTCTATTCAATAAGTCCATGAATACAGCAGGTGCATTGGTTAGCCCAAAAGGCATTACTAAAAATTCATAATGGCCATATCTTGTACGGAACGCGGTCTTCAGAACATCTTCTTCCTTTACCTTCAGCTGATGGTACCCCGATCTCAAGTCAATCATTGAAAAATACTGAGCTCCCTGGAGCTGATCAAACAAATCATCGATATGAGGCAAAGGATACTTGTTCTTAATAGTGATGTTATTCAAGGCTCTATAATCAATGCAATGTCTCATAGAACCATCTTTTTTTAACAAATAAAACAGGAGCACCCCACGGTGATGTTCCAGGTCGAATGAAACCTTTCTCTAATAAATCTTGAAATTGCTCCATCAACTCTAAAATTTCAATTTGAGCCATTCGATAAGGGGGTTTTGAAATTGGCTTAGCATCAGGAACTAAGTCAACAGTAAATTCAACTTCCCGATCTGGTATTATTCCAGGAAACTAATCAGGAAAAACATCAGGATACTCATTTACCACTGGCACATCATTAATCTGAACAGTTCCTTTATTTTCAACAATGTGTGCAAGGTAACATTCATTTCCATATTTTACAAGTTTCTTGGCCTCTTGATAATTTATCAACTGTAAGGGTTCATTCTTGTACACAAACTGAAAGTATTTTTGAAAAGAAACTTCTTTAGCTCTATAATCAATCTTAGCATGGTGAATAGAGAGCCAATCCATACCCAGGATAACATCAAACTCTAGTAGAGGTAGAAGAATAAGGTTTGCAAGTAGGTTCTTTCCACAGATATGGATAGGAAGATTCTTATAAATTCTTTTTGCCTCAACATTTCCCCTAGGTGTTTTTACCAAATGTTCAGGAGTCATTTCTTAAGATGGTATTACCATTTTACTAGAAAAGGTTTCATAGAGGAAAGAATGTGTAGACCCCGAATCAAACAACACACTGGAATAATCTGAAAAAACAAACAAAGTACCTGATGCAACTTCATTTGATGGCCCAACATCTGCTGAAGTAGTTTCAAAGGATTTCACCACCCCTTTCTGCTTGTAGTCTAACTGCTTCCCATCACTCAAGCTCTTTGTCGGACACTCATTTGCATAGTGACCCATCTCATTGCACTTAAAACATTTCACTAATTGTAAATCAAATTTGGTCTTACCTTCACCTTGATATGTTTCGGTGCAATCACGATCCTTATGTCCCATCTTACCACATCGGTAGCACATTCCAGAATTCAGAAGACATTCCCCAGCATGCCTTTTGCCACATTTATCACAAACTGGAAACTTAGTATTCTTACCATCAGACATTTTTGAAGAATTCTTACCTTTCTCATGCCACCTCGGTCTCTTCTTCTGTTGGTTGTTATAGAACACTTGATCATCGGAAAACTCCATTTCCACCTTCTCAGCACATCGAACAAGCTTTTCATAACTTTTAAACTCACGAGAAGCTAATTCCCTTCGATATTTTGGCTTTAATCCAGAGTAAAAACGATTGATTTTACTATCAAGGTCTCGGATAAAATTTGGAGCATACCTTGCCAATCGAGTGAACCTTTCTTCATAGGTAGCCACTGAGTCTTCCTCTTGCCTCAATTCCAAGAATTTCTTTTCCATCCTAAGTCGAACAGCCTTAGGAAAATACTTCTCAGGAAACATACCTTTGAATTCATACCAGTCAAGAGCATCAATCTCATCGGCGTCCCTGATACTTTTAACCATAGACCACCACTGATCTGCCTCACCCTTAAAATGTTAAATAGAAAGACTAACCTTTTGATTGTCTAAACACCCCATGACATCAAAAATCTTCTCCAGTGCTTTAATCCACCCTTCAGCTAGCACAAGGTCAGATGATCCTCCGAATGATGGGGGATGTTGCCTCATGAAATGTTCCACCACTGACATGTTCCTCTGCGGTTGATCTGGCTGATCTCATGCATGGATACCACCACCATTTATCACTTGAGTCAACTGCACCATTACTGCAACAAACTGTTCAGTTCCATTTCCGACCATCTCAGGATGCTGATTCGGAAGGATATTTCCTTATGTATACCTTCCAAGCACTGCTTCCCTGTTTCCTCTGCGGAAAACCATTCTGAATAAACATGTCTTAGATGAAGCAACATGGTAATCTTCAAATACTATATCACTTCAATTTGACCATAAAAAAAATATTTTCGGATAATCATTTAATAGAATTCTAACTCCTAATGTTATCTAAACCGACCTCTGATACCATCTATAAGGCCCCAGCCTTAAACCTTACTTAATCTTGAGTTATTACAAGATTACACATTGAGGATCTTTTCGGGTTTAGAGTTTTAGAGAATTAGATCATAAAACTTGCATTACATTCCACATATAAACAAAGTGGTTACATAAAGATAGTATTAATCATTCCCATCAATGGAAACACATTTAAAATAAAACATGGATTATTTCTTGACACTTCCTTGACACTATCATCATATCATGTAACTTTCCCATGACCTGTGAAAAACATTTCAAAAAAAGTTTTGATGAGCATAAAAAGCTCAATAAGCGATATAAAAATATGGAAAGGAAACATGGGTACATATATACATAATAATGAAATCATACTTTACCCATAAAACATATGCACTTTAACATACCTCATCAAATCATGAATAAATCATAGAAATCATAAGACATAAATGTAACTTGAGGCATTCATAACATCCTTACGTAGGGTGTAACCCTCTTGGTTACATTTGGAATACCCATCACAGTATATTCCCTAAATCGCTTCAGAGAAACCTTAACGTTTCACTCCTTCGCGTTACCCAATTCATTAGAGAGCTATATCGGGTTCACCCACCCTTAGTCTATCACGGAACCACCCGTCTTCTTAATAATGCCTAAGAACCTCAACATAATCGTATCACATAAAACATGCATAAAGGAAACGTAACATTTCCACCTTTCAATCACAAGATATCAATACAACACATTGATATAAAAACATTATGAAAACCATTTTCAATACCAAAATAAAAGAAAAGTAAAACATGGTATTTATTTTTCTTTTAAAAAAAGTAGGGCTTGTAGAGGAAGCCGAAACTCAAATAATGGTCACGGCGGTGGAGAAGTCGTTGTCGCCGCATACATACGAAAAAAACATTCCCTTTTGTCATTTAGTAAACACTGTATATAAAAATGATTTCTTTTGTGTAAACGTAAAAGTCAAAGGGGTTTATACACCGTATAAAAGAAGGTTGTGTATAAAACAAAATATGCCTCAATGAAAGGAGATTGAGACGAAGTCCCATAACTCGGGTCCGACTTGACTTGATCGTTCTTTAATGTCCTGAATAGTAAACTTGAGTTAATTTCTACTTTCTTAAGAACCTTTTTCAAGTTCATTATTCCTTTTATATCACTTATTACCATGTCATGAACACTATGTAATTATTTAAGTTAATAACGGTCATTTTAACAATCATTGGTACCTGAGTCAAAAATAAACCCTTTATAATTACAAGTTTTTCATGTATCCATTATATCCAGAATGGTATTCATGATATAGATATCATATATGTCATATATATCCAGAAAATTCATGCATTTATAATATTACATAATTATTTAGAGGTAAGAAATGAAATGCACCGTTCATGGAGATAGTAAGCCATACGTACGCATGAACGCTACTTTCATTTCTATTTCGTATTTTATAGAATGGAATCATAATGATATAAAGGTATATTATAATTCCAGTATAATATCATATATAATATCATAGTTCCATCCTATATACATCCCACATATGGTATTTAACGAATCAAATCACTTTGAGGGGGTGGTAGTCCGCACTTCCTTAAATGAAGATATCGCGTTTACCCATAATGGAAACCATAAAGGTATGACAAAAATTGAAAATACAGAAGCTTAAGGAAAACATAAACATATTATATATCATATATAAATATATTTACATCTTAATGACCACCTTTTAAGGTGTTAAAAGATTGTTGAACAATCATCGTTTCGGGAGGCATAAATTCACCATCCACGGAAACAGTATGTTCGTTAACCATTAGATGTAGGTGTGTGTAAGTGTAGATCTAATCCTTATTATAAAAACATACTAGTATATTGAGGATACTGTATTTGTTACAAAAGAAAAGAATAAGAAGACATTATGGGTTTGGAGAAGCAGAATAAAACAAAATGACTCAAAAGAAGACATTACCTTAAAATCTGGTAACTCCCTTTGGTTTGAGCTCAAAGGATTCCTTGGGAAGACTTCTGCCCAAAGTGAGGCTTCAAGGAGTAATATAGGGAAGTCGAGAGACAAACTGGGCAGGGTTTTGCCGAGCCAAAGGTGTTGGAAGTGTGGGTAAGGAGGTAGAGGTGGGGGCCTTTTATAAGTGGAGAGGAGGGGAACTCTTGGAAAGTAAAGATAAGTTACTTTATTTTAAAATGAGTTTAGGATTAAAAAGGTCCCACATTGATATAATTATAGGATAAGGTGATAAGGGTTCTAAATCCACTCATCCATTTGGGTTTGGCCATGTGTAGGTCTTAGATTTTACATTATCTTTCCATTTTATTTAAATCGTTAAATAATAAGGTCATCGCTGCATCATCATCATGTCATACATAATTTAATTTATTTAATATATAAAAATTATAAAAAAAATACTATGATGTAATAAATGTTTTTATCTTTCCAATGAATATTTATAATCAAAAATCTGACTTGTATAACCCCATATGAAAATTGTTTTATTAACATAACTCATGTTTGTGTCATTTTTACTTTAACATTAAATAAAAAGATATTTATGTCATTTCCCAACCAATGTGGATCCATGGGGTCCCCAAGTTGACCCATGGCTTTTCTTGGTCGGCCATGACACAAACAATAAGGGTAGGACATGTGTAAAACTCATCTAATACTATTGAAACATTATTTTTACCTTAAACTACACTAATTACCACTAATCGCGATTAAAAACTTAATAAGTTACTATTCACCAAAAAATGATTATAATATCATTGAACCAAATTTTACTTCTTAATGACAACCATTTAGGTCGGATTTTTGAAATTCAAAACACAAAGATGGAAAAATTTCATTTAAACGGAAAAATCAGTTTTTATAAGTACCACTTAGTGGTTTCACTATTCATCAAAATTGAAGTTTTTCAGAAAATTACCAACAATTCACCCTAAGCTATATTTGATATTCCGAATTCAAAAATGAAGTCTATTTTACAAAATTCAAAACATATAAGTCACATTAATTAATTTAATAATTAATTCCCGCTGTCATGACAAATAGCATGTTTTTATGAAACAATAAGTATCAAAAGATTGACACTAGTTTAAGTCCAATTTCAAAGTGAAATTGATTCCAATGACCACCATTGGATAAAATGGTAAAACTATATTCTAATTTCACATAAAAACCAATTCAAAAGATAATCTAATCATATAAATAAATTAGATTAAAAAGATGTTTTGAATTAAAATACAACATTTTTCACTATTCATTACAAAAATGAACTTTATCGGAAAAATACAACAAATTCACACAAAGTAAATTTTGATGTCCCAATCATAAATAATAATTTTATTTTGACAAAAATAGCTTATAAAATTGTCAAAAGTTAGATTTAAAAATGGGTTTCCATCAAAAGACAGTAAAACAATCTTTTAAGAATATTAGTGTATTCCATGCATAAGATTGTATTTATTTTCATTTTAAGCTTCTAAAACACTATCTTAATCATTAATAGACATAGATAAAAATATCTATTATTCATTACTTACTTGGGATGTTACACTTCTCTTGTACTCTACTGTATAATTACGCTTGAAATCATGTAATGCTATATGTAAAACTCCAGGGTTTCTATAGAATAGGAGAGTTAGTCTGTAGACGGATGTCTATCCATGGAATAATAGAAGTTCACGGAGAAAATATGGACCATATAAAATAGGTGGTCCTTGAGACATCAACAGTTCCTGGAGGGCGATACAGTCCATGAAAGAGAGGATGCCCATAGAAGCATGGGTAGTCCATGGAAGAGAAGAAAGTCTGCAGAAGATTGGAAGTACGTAGAAGATTAAATGGTCCTCAAAAGTAAAGTATATTCCTGAATCAAATTTTTCATTCTTTGCAAGAGATTTTATAGAGAATATAGTATTTTTCCTGGAGGAGAATTATTGAATATATGGAATATGTATCTTTACCCCCGTCATTCATCGTTAAAAAGAAAAAGATATCAAAAAAATGTTACATAATTTTATATTAGTACGTGTCAAAGAAGAAGAACGGTAGTGTAAAATTTATATTTAGTTATTCAAGCCATATTAATTATGACTATTCTAAGTTGTTTTGATCTTTATTTATTTAACAATCATAAATTATTTTTTGGGATTTCATAAAGATGAAAAGGAGATATCATTATAGTTGGTTTCCCACTAAAAAAAATTGAGAATAAGAGAAGAATATTTACTGCGCAAATAGATATCAGTTAGTTATAAATTGGTTAAGAGAAAATTAAATGTTCATCTGTTGACAAAAGAATTTATATTATTCTGACTAAAAATATAAGAAGATTTTTCATCTTTTACTTTTCTATTAGGAAGAGGTAAGAATAGTTATTTTCATGCAGCTAAGAATGTAACAAGTGATAAGAGGAAGATCAAAGTAGTATGGTGGAATCCAATAGGTCTCAATATGAGGAATTAATTATTTCTACTAGAATACTTCAACAAGGATTAAACTTCCTTGGGAGGCCATATAAAGATCAAGCTAAGAGCTATAAAACAAACACTGTTGGATTGTATTCAAAGTGCCACATGAGTTTAAGGGTATATCCTACTCGTTGTAACAACAAAAAATGATTGTTTTCTTGTGTTTATGTGGCCATGATTATTTATAGAGCATTATAAAGACTATATTCTATTTCTGATTTGTGATCCTTTTAAAAATATCAGGTTCTAGCTTTGAATGCTATCATATACATGAATGCGATTAGGAAAAGAGAATAAGATAATAAATATCCTAATGGGTATAATAGGTACAGGTATAGAAAGATGAAATTTGGTAAATACGTCCCAAACATTGATCCCCCCTTCTCAGTGTTAAGTGTATCAAAAACTGGTCCTCTTAGACATTTGATGTATTATTCTCTCTTTGCACATGGCCTAAGATAATCAGTTCCCTAAACTAGTGAGCCGATGAAGCATGTAACTCTCCACTATTAATTGGTTCCATAATTTCTTAAAAAGGCCTTATATTGATCATAAAATGAATAAAAGTACTGGCTCATGGATTAAGAAAGGTACAAGCCATCAACATGATCAACATTAAGCATATGAACAAACATTAAGATCCCCATTAAGTCCATCAATGACGTAACATATAGTCAAATATAGAGACATAAAATCACTCAAATGAAAATAAATATACACAAGGGAGTGTTTGTGATCATGAAAACACTATGCTATAGATATATAGGTACAATACATAATTATTCCCTAAGATGGAGTTATATCCCAAGAAAAATCTGAGTTAAGAGGTCAAGAATTAACTTTTTTGCAGCATGATTCATCCCCATTTTCATAGTGCATTACGGACCTAAAACATTGTATCAAAGAATATGGGTTTTTCTTGTGTTCAACCTTATGATATTTTTATACCATACATTGTTTTTCAAATATATATATACATATATCACTAAATAAATGTTTTGCTAGTTATCATGCTTCACAAAGAACACCAAACATAAATGAGCAGCGACATAAAACATAAATATTATTAATAAAATATAAAAATAATAAAAAATATAGTAAATAAAAATATTTTAACCATGTCGAAATTCTTATGAAATTTTTTTAAAAAAATATAATGTTCTAAAATGACATATTTCAATAAAAGATGCATATATATATATATATATATTGGATTTAAAATATATTTTTAAAAAATATATAATTTTAATTTTATAAAATAAACTTTATTTTTGAATTATAAATATCAATATTTTTCTAAAGTGAAATTTCATATTTTTCTAAGAAAAATAATTCTAAATTGAATAGTGAAATATACCATTTTCACCAATAATGTATTTTTTTACATTATAAATATATGAGTAATAATTATAGCATTATAGAACCATTAAATTGATTAAATATATTATCTAGATTTAATTTTTTATTTTGAAATGTTATTTTAAATGTATAAAACCTATGTTCATTTCTTGGAAGGTAATTATAATCATATTCCATTTTAAATTTTTTTTTAGTAATTTACGTTAATTCTGAATATATATGGTAAAATTATGTTTTGAAAATTTTTTAAATGAGAAAAAATTTATACAAAGACAAATTATTTCATGTATGTTAATAACATTGATTATTTTTACGTATACATAAAATTTAATCATAAAAACACACTTTTCTCAAAATGGTTTTGACGCACCATGTGCATTTATTATAAAATTGATATTCCAAGACCATATAAATTTTATTTAATAAAAATATATTCAAATTTTATATAATAATGATAAAAAATAAAAATTTCCATTTTTAATCATTGTCCTCAGAATTAATTACCATGGTTTAAAATTTATTATGAAGGTAAAAGTGGATACTAGAAAAAGCTAAATAAAGTGAATAGAATATGAATTAAATCAATAAAAATTGTCTCCAAAATGAGATATAAAGATTATTCTATTCCAAATATCAATTTAAACTTTATATTTTTTAATTTTGGGACCATTGATCCATTAATAGTAACATTCGATTTTGTGTAATTAACGACAAATCCAAAAATTAACCATATCTTTAATTATAAAAGTGGAACACTAACACCCTCTAATTCAAACCTTATTCATTATATTTTAATCATTAAACTCTAAATTTATTATCCTCCTATAATCTTATCTCAATTTAATATTCTTCTTGCTACAATTAGAGTGACTAATCCCTTAACTCTAAATGCATTTCAATGAGAAATATCAAGTTATCACCGTGTGTATTTCATACTTCTTAGTATTTTATTCTTAATAATTTTTGTATTAAATTATTATATAGATACCCAAAAATAATGAAACATGTATTATTAATATAATCTAAATATATTACATTAATGTATAAACCGTTATTTAATCCATTCTATCCTTTAAAAAAACAAAACAATGTTGATCATGCATACGTGCAGACTAATTCAGGCACAAAGTATTGTGGTTAATTTTTTATCCATGAATATCATGATAGATAAGAAGGATTAAATTGAAAAAACATGTTGAATATTTCTCAATAATAATTCTGAAATGATAATATATTATATAATTTCACAACCCGTCCACTGGGGCCCGTGCTGTGACATCCCCCAAGCCCGCCTCACGAAGGCCAGGGATTGGAAAGTAGCACCGAAGGCATCAACCTTCAATCTTGATGCATTTACCTAAGTACCTAAATGAAAACACACACACACAAAACCATGTAACAAATCTTGAAAGGTAAACACACATTCTAGTAAACAACCACTGAGTAAAAGAAAAAAATGTAGGTTAAATGGGGCATAATACAAACCCAACAAAAGAGGAACTGAAAACCGGAATGTAAAAGGAATATCTAGAAGTCATCCTCGGAAAACCCCACATTATGGGTATGTATAGAGTAGTTGCTAGAAGCCATAGAAGCATGCCCTACCTGCCTGATCTCACTGGGCACCACTGAGTCCTGGGCCACCAAGTCCTCCAGCAATGGGGTAGTCATCTGCACCAGACAAAACACATGCAGGAGAAGCCTGTATAGGGGTGGGTAATAATATAATCAACATGGACCCAAAAACAACAATGAAATACTACAAATAAATCCAAAAATGAAACCACGAAGCAGGAAATATCACCCTAGGTATAATCTAGAGTAGTAAATTAATACTATTAGTCGTATCATCGAAAACCTTGGGATACTAGGGAACTCCTCCTCAATGAGTACAATGGGACTACTGGGTCACACATAAGCCTCTTCCAATAATCCTTGGACATATGTGGTACACATCCCTAATTAGTATCGTGTGCATGCTTGGTCACATAGAAGTCGCTCCCTACTGTGGGTATGCTGGGTAACACAGAAGCAACATCCCACCTTGTCCATACTAAGGTATTCCTCATGTCGAGTATTGTGGGTCTTCTAAGTCTCATAGATCACTCCCAACTGTAGGCTTGTTGGGTCACATAGAACTGCTTCCCACTAGGCCATCATGGATTGTCCATAGAGGTTCTCTTTTCAATAGTCTTCAAGTCTCATCCAACCGACGGGTTTCCACATGCAGTGCTCTTGATTCAAGGAGTACCACTCCATAATCCATTCGTTACATTTAAACTTCCATTAAATCCTTAATAGATTATTCCAAAAGATCGTCCATGCCGCGAGAGTTCCAACGCCATAAACGGCTCATTAATCGAATGCCCAGTTTCTATATTATTGGCATTTTCCCAAAAGAGGGGCCAGTTGGGTTAGGTTCTGGTCCAACATGTTCAGAACCACCAGACCCAAGGTCCTGCAGCCCAACATGGGTCCGCTATCCTGACCCAAATCCAGCCCATTTGGCCACAATCTCGTTGGGTCATGTGTTCGGCCCGCAGGGGCGGCCCGAACCTCTCCTAGTATGCTATAGGCTGACTAGTTCTTACCCAGCTAAGAGGCATCTAGATGTCGTGTCAGCTCCCCTTGACCCGTGGGTCTTCCACAAGACCAGGTCCTCTACCACTATTCGTTGACTATGTCCAGGTGGTTGCGTCCACCCATCGACATCTACTTCCACACCGTCACATCTTGAGACGACTATGGCGTTCCTTCTGGTGCGCCATAGAGGTGCGCTACCACCCACTCACGGCCGCCGCCAGCCCAGAAATTCTAGTGGGTTCCTCCGCGTAATACCGAATCCACTTCAGTGGTCTATTATTCATGTTGTTTTCAGCTACGACCTCCAGGGGATTCCATCATCCCTATGATGGCCTAAAATGCCTATTCCCAACACTTAGAAGACATGATCATGAAGAATTCACATTACACAAATGGTGGAGGGGATCATGCCTTGTTCGTTTCATCATGTTCCCTCAGCGTTATAGGTTTAGAAAACAAGGTATAATTATATGTTGTTCTATCAAAATTCAATCAAGTAATCCCGGTGCAAGACTCCAAGAGAAGTACATTCCTGCAAGAACAAGCGATCCGCGGATCAACCTATTTGTGGGTTGATCTGTTTTTGTCATTTAGAATAAAGAACGAGGAGACATAAAACAAAAGCAAACCCATACCTCAATGGTTTTCGTTGATGAAGTTATCTTCCCATGATGATCCATGTTCTATTTGAATCCGTCAATGTTCGTCATCATTTGGTCTCGTTCTTCGAGTTGCATTTCCATTTCTAGCTATTCTCCGACGTTCATCATTCATTTTTGGATATTATTTTCGTTGTAGTTTCAATAGTGTAATTCAATATTTTATTTCTCCACATGTTATATTAATAACAGGGAAATGCGTCGTAGAATTTCTATTACGCTGCGTCGCGACGTCATTATGTTGTTTCATTAATGAAACAACGTGTCTATTTCTCTTCTGAAAAGGAGTCTCATTAAAGGGGATCATCATCACCTCATCGTCGTACCATCATGCTGGTATTACACAACTCAATGGTGATACAATATAATAATCAACCTTTTTATGAAATTTTATTATTTTCTTAAAATCCCAAAAACTGTCTTTTCTAATCGACCTTCACCGGTCGAAGTTAAGTTCTTTCTAGACGAAAGCCACTGTTATGAGTTCAATGGTGCCATCATATTTTTTATTCGAGGACCTATTAAAAAGATATAAAAACATGATCTCTTGTTTACATAAATGAACATAAAAAATTCAAAATTATATTCCAGGCTCACCGGGCATTGAAACTAGGTTTCTTCAGAGCATCTAGTCTCAGAATGATTCCATATAATTTAAAAAAATACACAGAATTTATGGGATGATACAATATCACCACATTAAGTCTTTATGTCCCAAAAATCCAAAAAAAAGACTAAAAAAACAATTGGGGGTACTGAGCATGAATCCTAGCCTCCAAATCCCATGTTCTCTCCTGGAGATTCATCTGCTATAACTTACGCGCCCCAAAGGAATAGACTATCCACACAGGACTAGCTCTTGACAATTCCCTATCTCCATCGGGATCTCCACAAACGTCTCCACAACATCATTGTCCAGTTCTCCCTAGTAGATGATGTGTGATGGGTCATGCACTTAGCTCCTCAATTGCGACATGTGGAAAACATCATCCACCCATTTCATTTTGTGGTGGGAGAGATGGTTGTATGCCACCTCACTAACTCTTCTCTGAATCTGGAAAGGTCTGATGAACCTCAAAGTTAACATGCTGCCCTGGCCAAATATCTGCAATCCCCATAGGGGAGAGACCCGAGGGAAAATATGGTCTACCTACTTGAACTCCAAGGGTCTCCATATTCTATCTGTATAAGATTTATGTCTGCTCTATGCAGTCCTCATCTTCTCCTAGATGATTTGCACCTTCTCAGTGGTTTCCCTTACCAACTCTGGAACCATTAATGATGACTCCCCATGGACTTTCCAATTTAGAGGATATCTACATGTTTTCCCCCCTAAAAATCTATAATAGTGGGGGAGTGAAAGTTATTGAATGAAGGTACACTACTCCATCACCATTAATGAAGGATATCTACATTGAGGCTAGCTTATACATTTCCCCACTTAGCATATTTAGACCAGACCTCCTGCTGACCACGTTTGCCACCACATTCCCATTCCCAGGTGTATAAAATATCTCAAATTCATAGTCATAGAGGAACTCCATCCATCACCACTTTCTCAAGTACATGTCCTTCTATGACAATATATACACGAGACTCTTGTGGTTAGAGTATAGGATAAACCATTCACCCATCAAGTAATGTTTCCACATCTTTATTGAAAAGACCATTTCTACAAACTAAATGTAATGAGTCATATTGTTATTCTCATGTTTCCCCTACTTACCTCAGTCGTAGGTGACCACTTTTCACTACTTCCTCAAGAATCAACCTAATTTTGTCCTTGATGAATCGCACCAGACTACATACCCAACACCCTCTTATGGTAGTCTCAAGATGGAGACACTCGTTAGTCTCCTTCTCAACTCGTGGAAACTCTGCTAGAACTTATCCATCCACATGAAGTGTTGTCCCATATTTTTTAAAGATGATAAGGGTGCTAAAACTCTCGAAATATCAGGCACAAACCTATGATAGTATCCAGTAATCCCCAAGAAACCATCCACCATAGTCATGCTACTGGGTGGCTCCCATGAAAGAACTACCTCTATCTTCACCAGATCCACTGCAAATCTAGCCTCCAAGATGGTGTGTCGAAGATAGTGGACCTCTTGAATCCATAACTGCCACATTGAGAGATTACCGAAAATCTGTGCTCTTGGGGTGTATACTGGACTATACAGATGTGTGTAGCATGCTCCTCCTCTGATGCTAAGTACAAAAAGATCATATCAATTAAGACCACCACCAAATGAGTGAGGTAAGGCTAGATGATCATGTTCATGATTCCCATGAACACAACTGGGGAATTCGTCACACTGAAAGGCGTCAAAAAATCACATAGTGTCCATACTAGAATTTAAAGGATATCATCATTATATCCTCATCAGGTACTTGAAGATAGCAATATCTAGATATGAGGTCTATATTGGAGAAAAACCTCGCTCCCTTAAACTGATCGTAGAGATCATAAATTCTCACCAGTGGATACTTTTTCTTCATAGTCACTTGGAATAGGAACCAGAAGTCCACGCATAGCCTCATTCTCTCATCGAAATTCTTGGAAAACAACACTTGGGCTGCCCTTGGTGAAATGATGGGCCTCATGATTCCCCTCTCTAGAAAGTCATCCAAATGTTTCCTAAATTCATGAATAGCCATAGGAGTCATACGATATGATGGTGTGGATATTAGTGTTGTCTCGGGGTATAGGTTGATGCCAAAGTATACCTTCCTGCAAGAAGGTAGTCCTAGAACATCCTCCGTAAAGACATCCTCATACTCTCCCACAACTATAAGAAATCTTTCACTCCTCTCATCCACCACTCCAAGGGTGAGGCTATCCAATTAGTGACTTATTGGTTGCAACTTCCTCTGATATATTCTATCATATGATACAAACGTTCCCTTATCTTTGGTGAAGGAAAACCTAGTCCCATCCTCACAGGAACACTACACTTTGTGCCTAATATAGTCAATGTTGGAATAGACTGTAGATAACCAGTCCATACCCAGGATGACACCATAAGGCCTCAACACTGCTACTAGGAGATCCCAGACAAAGTTCTTTCCTCTATAGACACCATGAATAATGTTCGATGCACATTTTTGTATAATTGAATAAAATAGTCTCAAAAAGTTCATGGTGCAGATCTACTTTTTTCATGGGGGTTAGTGACGGTAGTGAAGGCACAGACCAGAAGGTCTAACACTGCAGCCCGAAAGTGATCCCAAGCAGGAGTGCGGGGGTGGAGCCCCCACGGTATAGATAATATTTTTGGCTAAGTCCCCAAAATAGCTCCCTAATCTGGCCAAAACATCGTCGGCATGTAGGGTACTTGCACGCCAAAATTTGGAGTTCAATACACTTGTGTGGGCAATCTTTTTTCTCCCAAGGTCCTATTTTTTCCTATAAATAGACCCTTGTGTCCTTCTTTTGTATAAATGAATTTCCATGAAGCCTAATTACTGCTCTGGTCACCCTAGTGGTTCCCCCAAGTCTTCTGAATCTTTCAAGGTAGTTTATTAACACATAAAGTAGAGTAATTGATGGAGTATAATAGTAATAAAGTCCTTTTAGTGTTTGAAATCCATAACACTTTCATGCCTAAAGCTCCCAACCTCACTAAATCAGAAACACTTGTGTTCCACCTATTCCATTCATAGGAACTTGAGCTCCCCACTTCTGGGAATACTTGTGAATACTCTTAAAGGCTTCAGTCAAGTCTCACCCATGAATTATCATCCAATTTTTTCATCACTCAAGTGAACATCAGGTCACCCAAGACTACTTGTGCGCCCATACTTGGGTTCCAGTGCTTATATTGGAGCTCCTCTTTGATTCACCTACACTCATCATTCTATAATCCATGAATCCCTCTTCAAATCCATTCATGGAAAGGATTATTCTTCATTTCCTCCCTTATTTGAAAGGGATTTTGTGGAGACCTCTACCAAAACCTTCTGAATTATCAATCCTTTGGGAATTTCACATCAGCGTGTATTCTTTTTGGGTTTTAATATATGTAGTCAGAGGATTACAACAATTTTTTCACAATGGGATTTTGATTCATTGAGTATCAATGGGTTTGTATATCTGTAGTCACATGTACCTTTCTCCTAGGAACAATGGTGGAAAATTCCCAGATTGGAGGATTAGGGGTTCTCCATTCTCAAAGGCCCAGAACTTCAGATCTCAGGTAGGGAAGGTATAGTTCACAATTTCTTTTCCATTAATGAAAAGGAATAGTCTCCCTTCCCTAACATGATAAATTATAGGGAAGCCATTTGGGTGTAAGACCATAACCTTTGAAGTTAGAGGTTACAGTATTTCTACTCTCTACTTCCTTCACCTTCAATCCTTCCTTACATTGGACCCTTGTCCAATGTGAAGATAATAGAGGAAGGCCACATCACCTCATCCTCTTCTAGGGTCACCTCGCCCTCGTCCACTATTTATGATGTAGTCACTCCATCTTCCACTAGTATAGGAGGAAAAGTGTGATTTCCATTGTTGAATCTTTTACATCCTATCGTTTCTCACACCGATCATGGCTCACATAGGCTTAGAGATTTGTCTTGATCACAACATTTTCACAACCACTTGAACTACTAGAACTTTAATTCCTTTTCAAACCAGGATACATAGGATGGCTTTTCAGGGCCTGAGCTCATTGGATACCCTCTTATTTAATCCAACCCTAATTCCCTTAATCTGGGAATCCTCCTTAAGAATAATCCCCCAATTAAACAAAAAAATCACCAAGGAATCCTTTTCAGGATCTATGTCTAAACTCATTTCTCTCAAATGACTATACTATTATATGAGAATCATAAAACTATATGGTATTTGATTCCCATCCACATGGGATATGTAGGAAGTCTCTTTAAGGTTCTAAACCAACACTTAAAACAAACCCTGTTCTCCTTGGACATATTTCGAACAGGGTCAAATCTTACTTGTAAACTAATATCCTTTCCATGTTCCTTGGGATTCTTCAGCGTAACTCCCATACTAATCATTTTCTATGAACCATTATCTTTGATGTCATTACCACATGACATTAAACTATAGGGTTAGGTCATTATCACATGGAATTAAAAGTTATGATGTGTCCCATTAAGTTTCACCAAACTAAGCGGGCTCTGATTCCTTTCACAAGGATACGTAGGTAGCCCATTTTATGGGTACAGTCCCAATATCAAAACAAACAGTCATCTACCTAGATGATAATGAATTTTAGAGTGCCCCACTAAGTGGATTAAAAACCAGTATCTTCTTAATGATGAATAAAAGAATATCTAAACTGTATATGAGAGGATACCATTGATGGAGAACCTCAAATACATACGGATGTCTCCATTAATGAGGAATCTAAAATATATATAGATGATTCTATGTTTTACACATGTTAATAAGTGATTGAAAATTCCAAGGGAAATTTAAGTTATACTTGGTGAATTAATAATGATTCATGAAAATATCTTAAATTTATAAAGAGGGTCCCGAAGTAGACAATAAATCCCACTAAAAGGGGGTGATCAGTCTAACCTCGCATCCTCTCAACTAATTAAAGATCCAATGTATCATAATGTTCAAACATAATGAAGACCTACCTTTGGAAAGAAGGTCCCTTTTGGATAAAGAATTGTTGGGTGTGTTCAGTTCAATGAATAAATCCAATAGAAACTACCTGGATGTAGAAATTCATAAAACTGGAACACACATTTCAAGGTACTATGAAGAAACATTCTAGAGTAAGCTCACACTACTAGAACTAATGTGTCATAATCGAATCCCCTCCCGTAAGAGTATCTAATTGTAAAGATTGATCAATTGGATGCACCAAAATCTCTAATCCTTGAATGATGTCTGTGGAAAGGAAAGAGTGACTGGAACATGTGTCTATAAGAACTTCAGTTAGGTTGGAGACGACAGAGATCATACCTCTAATCATATCTGGAGTGCCATGGTTATTGGCCTCCATCACATAAAGATGGCATCATCCTTATTTGTTATCTCCCCGAGAATCTGGTGGGCCACCTAGGGTGGTGGTGGTAGCACATAGAATCATCATCCACCACCTGACATTCATCCTACTCCCTTTCCATGTCTTCCACACTATGGACCTCCTCGGTCGAACCTTTACCTCTACCTTACAAGTCCCTCGACCATCTTCAGATCATCTGTATGGTGGGTCGGGCAGTCCCTTAGCCATGTGCCCCAACCCACCGCACGAGAATCAAAGCATGGTTCCCTGGTGACTCCCTTTTCTCTAGAATCACTGCACTTCTGACCCTGATTCCTGGGGTCATCCTATGAAAGATATAACCCACCTGGGTACCCACATCTCCTGCCTATTTCTCACAACTGATGACTCTGCCCCTTGATATATGCTTGTAGCTCCATATGTCGGTGCCTACTCTTCTAGGAATATCTCAACCAAAAGGGCTATCTCGAAAACCTCTGCCTAAGTGGGGATGCTAAGAGACCCCATGGATGCCCTGATCTCCCATACGATTCCCTCCACAAATTCCTGGGCCTTGAAATAAGGGTCCTGCACCATGTTTGTGGAGTAGCGAGAGAGGTTTTAAAATATCACAGATTCCTCAGCCACTGACATGCTTCCCTGTTGTAGGTAAAGAAACTCCAGTATGCACACCGAGCGCAAGGTCGTGGGGAAGGAAGCATCCTGGAAAATATGGTCAAAGTCATCCCAAGAAAGGGGTGCCTCATCGTGGGTTTGAATCACTAGGCTCCACTATCTCCCTAATGAGCTCTGAATATGTCTCACGACTAAGATATCCGTCCGGTCAAGTGGCGTCCTCACTAAGCGGAAGACCTGTGTCGCCCCCTCCAACCAGCCCACCATGACCTCATGATCTGTCTATCCCCTTAACATTGGAGGTCTTTATCTCTGGAAGCTGTACATGGAGACGTTTCTGCATGCGTCTTATATTAGTAATACCGGTAGTAACTTCTGATCAATTGTTTGTGGTAATGCTGGTGCACCACCCAACAAGGCCATATCTAGCACTGGTCCCTGAACCGACACCTCATTACTAGGCAGGTTGTCCTCATTGTCACACATTAGAATCCTAGCTGGGTGTCTACATGGATGAATCTAGCTACAAATCATGATGTTCCACAGTCAATAGATTATACCTGGGGAGATCACACATATTCAATAAGAACATAGGAAAAAGGCAATTCTTATATGTTGTGGGAAACTAGTGTTTTTTATGTATAGTGGTGAAAAGATGAATTCAAGTTCCTGGTGTTTGGATACATCAGATGCCCCACCAATAGTGGACTCCCCAAATTTGAATGTCAAACACAAAACATTTATAAACATTATACAAATACAAAACAACAAACCCTCAATATTTAATTTATAACTGACCACCTCTATTACTAATTTTTCACGACTCGTCCATCGTGTCATGTGACGTGACATCCCCCATGCCCAACTCCCAAAGGCCAAGGGTAGGTGACTAGTGCTGAAGGGGTCAACCTGCAAGTTGGAGGCATTTTCCGGAGTACCAATACGTATACACACACAACCATGCCCCAAATATGGATAGGTAAACACACATGATACCGAACAACCACTGAGTAAAAGTAAAAACTGTAGGTCAAAAGGGACATAATACAAACCCCACAAAATATGAACTGAAAACGACAATGTACAAGGAATATCAAAAAGTCATCCACTGAAAACCCCACCTGATGTGTAAATACATAGTTTCTACTGGAAACCATTGAAGCACATCCTTCTTTCCTAATCTCAATGGGCACCACCGAGTCATGGGCCACCAAGTCCTCCATCAAGGCGGCGATCATCTGCACCAGACACAACACTTGCGGGCGAAGCCAATGCAGTGGGGAGTAACAATATACTCAGTAGGGACCCCAATACAAAAAATAAAGACCATAAAGTAACCCACAAAGGAAATTGTGAAGCAAGATAAGTCACACCAGGTATAATCTCGAGTAGGAAAGTAAGAATATTTGTCATATCATCAAACACCTTGGGTTCCTAAAGAACTCATCCTCAATGAGTATAGTGGGCCTTCCAGGTCACATAGAAGATGCTTCCCCTAACCGTCGACTATTTTGGTACTCATCCATGATGAGTACCATGTGTAATCTTGGTCACACAGAATCCACTCGCCACCATGGGAATGTCGGGTCACACAGAAGTTGCTTCCCACCATGGCCATATAAAGGTACTCTTCATGTCAGGTATCATGGGTTTGTTGTGTCCCATAGAGCCGCTCCCCACCATGGGATCATCAAGTCACACATATCCGATTCCCACAGGTCCATCGTAGCCGATCCACACGGGGTCTCTTTTCAGTAGTCTTCAGGTTTCAACCAATCGTAAGGTTTCTGTATGTAGTGTGCGTGATTACAGGAGAACGTATCTTCAACCATTCCCGGCATTTCAACTTCAATTAAATCTTTCCTATATTATTCCAAAAGATCTACCTCATTGATAGGGTAAACATTCCACAAAGGGTTTGTTAATCGGAAGCCCTATTTTTATGTTATTGACATTTTTATAAAAAATGGTCAGTTGGGTTCGAGTCCAGTTTGACATGGTCAGACCAACCGGACCCGACCTAAGGCGGGTTCCACCAACCCAACCCAGGTCTACTGAACCAACCTTGATCTGGCCCGACCTGGGTCTAGCCCAGTTCGGCCCACTTGGGCGGGCCACGCCATGCTCAGTCCACCATAGGCGGACCAGTTTTTACCCGGCCGGGATGCAGTTGGACACCGCGTCTTCTCACCCTACCCTGCGGGTCATCTGCAGGGCGCATTCCTCAACTATGGTCAGTTTTTCATGGCCTACCACATGCAATGTGGTGAGGTGCCACATAAATGGTGCATTGACATGTTCGAGTGGCCTCATCCACCCGCCGCCAGCCGCCAACATGGAGGCTGATTGCCACTATTGCACCGCCGCATCCTATTCCAGCTATGGTGCTTCATCCGGTGCACAATCATGACATGCTGTCACCCCTCCGTAGACACCCCCATCACTATCACACTGACGGGTTATTCCACGATCCACCGGGTCCGCTCTGATGGTTCGTTCTTCGCACCTCTTGCACCTACAGCCTCCTAGAGATATCATCTTCCTTGCGATGGACTCAAATACCACGTGACCCAACTTCAAAGACATTGTCATAAAGAACAGACAAAACACACAAGTTATATTGGATCGGGCCTTTTTCGAGTCGGCATTCCCCCTCTGTGATAGAGGTTTAGAAAAAAAGGGATAATTATTCGATGTTTTATCACAATTTAATCATGCAATCCCAGTGAAAAACCCTTTGAGAAGTTCGTCCCCACAAGAACTAGCTATCCACGGATAAACCTGTTCATGGGATGATCCACATTATTCATTTAGAATAATTAATGGGAAAACCTAAAAAAACAAACCCCCACCTCAATGGAGTTCGTCGCTTAATCAATCCGCCCGTGAGGATTCATGTTCTGTTTGATGTTGTTGGCACTTGTCGTCCTTCGGTCCCATTCGTCGAGGTGCATTGATGTCGCTAGAAATTCGTCAACATTAGTTATTATTCATTGAAGAGTATATTCTCCATAGGTTCTCTATATTAATTCCCCATTTTATTCCCAAACGTGTCATATCATTAGTAGAGAAATGCTTCGCAATGTTTCTGTAACACTCTGTCGCCACATCGATACATTGTTTCATTAAAGAACAAAAATTTATGTTTCACTTCTATTAAAGAGTCTCATTAAATGGGATCGTCAACTCCTCTTCACCACACTATCGTGTTGGCATGCCACCGCTCAACAATGTGAAAATAAATGAAAATTTATTTTTACATTTTTTAATTTTTGTTTTTCCGAAAATCATGAATACTATCTTTTTAGGTTGAACCTCATCAGTAGAAGTTAAGTCCTTTCTAGGTCAATCCCTCCATTTAGATATCAACGATGACTAGATATTTTTGATCCAAGAACTAGTTTAAAATACTAAAAAACATGCTCTCCCATTTACATAAATGAACATAAAATATTTTCAAAATTATATTCTGGGCTCATCAGGCCTCAGAACTAGGTGATATTAGAGCGTCTTCTCTTAGAATAATTTCATCCAATTTAAATATATTTAAAATAAATTTCTGGTACATTACATATTACTTAATTCCGACACTTTTATTGGAAAATGAAATCATTAATCATCGATGCATACTACAACCATCATGAATGCTGAATTTCGTTTATCATCACCACCCACCATGGATGGTTCTAAGAATGATTTTAATGAAGTGAAATGATATTTTTGACATGATTAAGTTTCTATTATTTTTATATTAACAATACATAAAAACATTCCCTTACTCAAGATATCATTATAACATGCTCTTGTTAAGGTCATGTTTTACCACCTCTGTGAACGATGCTATAATATTAATGTTGTGAATGATTAAGGAATTCTATATAATGGTAATAAAATTTAATGATAATGTATTAATTATGTTTTAATGAATCACTAATGGCACTGTTAATATTTAATATATTTTTAAGTGTATCGCCTTTCAACCGTTGTACCTGCAGGAACTAGTTCATCACAATTTTCTTATTCATGAACCATATCCATGTATTTCACATAATGAAATGGAAAATAAGGAATCAGTAGAATTAATTTTTATAATATCTTGAATAATATTTTAATTATTAAATGTAATTCCCCGACCCTATTTACCTCGTGTAGGTGCATTATTACAAAAAAAATTTCATGATTACAAGTGATCAAGTCTTGAAAGACCGATCCGATCAGTAGCTTTGGATGTACTAGATACAAAAATAAATTTTACATTACATTATGAAATGAGAAAGCAACATTCTGTCTCCATGTAATACACTCGTATTACATAGAATATCTCTACAATTCAGACATAATATACTTCTTCACATCCTATGGAAAATTAAAACATACGAAAGGGGTGAGCTCATATGGAATCCCACCTTTTTTAACATAACGTTTCATTAAATTTTACAAACATAGGATCATTAACGTCTAGTGTCTTCGAAATCATGAACAATATACATGAAAACATTAAAAATTATTATAATACACTTTTAAAGAATATTCATATGTTCATTCTAACTACAATTACTACATCTCATAACCTGGATACATACATCAAGGAATGGGTGATCAGAAATCCCAGTAAAGAAAAACAAGTGAAACAGTTTACATGTGATCTTAAATGATATCAATAAGAACACGAGGGATATCATTAACGAATGATAAAGATTCATATCATAGAAATAATAAAATGAATCATATCCAGAAAATTTGGATAAAAAATTTAATTTATAAATTCATGAACATATCACCATGGTATATCCCCAAGATGTCATTAATATTATCAAGGTTTTTCACCAAGGTATCATGAAACTTGTAATTTTAGATATTAAATTTTTTACCCAATGAATTGGAGTGCAATCCTGGGGTATCCTTAATATGTCTTTATTTTCATGTGATCCACATATATAATAATCATAAATTTCATAAATAACCTAAATAGAATAAAATAAAGTCGTTTCATGTTAAAATCATGACGTTTTAAAAAGTTGATAAGAATAAGATCAATGTGTCATTTATAACCCATGGAAAGGGATTGGGGGTTGTATGTATGTCAATTAAAGAATAAAATAGATCCATTTTATGTATTGTTGAATACCCCTAGGTATGAAAATTCATTTGGGTATTCACATAAATAAAACCAGAGAATTTCTTGAAAAAAATAGAGATATTTTGAGATGAAAATTTTGCAGCATAACTGTTACATAACATATTTTTAGAAAACATTAAAAAGTGAAGGAAAAAGGGTAACCAACTCATTAATAAAACATAATACAGTATAGGTATTGAATACAATTTAAATAATATCATGTTATGGATGTTTTAATGACATACCGTATGAAAAAGGAAACAAGAAAGAAAAGAGAATATGTGATTTCATTTATGAAAATTTAGAAGCCTAACGACGTCAATTAAAAATTCAGAAGATCAATTGATGGGAGTGGAAAGGGTCTCTCATCAAGTGAACATTAAATGAAAATTAATAATTATATTGAAGAACATACAGTGAAATGAGAAGATGAAAACTAGACGACATAACATAGAAGAAGTCATGACTTAAAAGATGAGGTTGAAAGGTTCCCTTACCATGAAGAGTAACTTCGAAAGCTCAAAGGATGGGACCTTGGTGGAATGACAGAAGCTTGGGATGACTCCTCGAGAAGTAAAAAGACCAAAGATTAGCTGGGGAGGATTTTGGAATGAATGGAATGAAGGAATGGATTGGTATTTATAGCGAAAGTGAGGGAATATTTTATTAATTTCCAAGGGACACATCATTGATAATATTTGAAAAAGCATGGGCTTGACCATGGTATATTCCCCTGGAATTTTCCGATTGGGACACCTCATAAAATATTTTACTATTTAGAAGTCTACCAGAATTATTAGACCAAGATTACATCATTAATGATGTCATTAAACACATTGAGACTCAAAAGTGTATTTTCACTATTCACCGAAAAAGAAAACATTTTATAAAGAAATCCCAAATTCAGCCTATCCTAATATCGATTATCTGAATTCAAAAATGAAAAAAAATTTATGAAAAAAATTCTAAATATATTTACTTTAATTTTTAAATAAAATCATTATTTAATCATAAAAAAATAACCTTAAAACTAAAACTTTTTTTGTATCACTTTGAAAAAATAATAAAGGTCCCATAATATTATCATATAACCTTAAGAGAATAAAGTAAATATTAATGATTACATATTATGAAAATACATTTCCATTTTAAATTATATAATTATTTATAATATTGTAAATAAAATATTTATGACATTGAAAATACAAAAACATATACTATGATCGTTTTTTCAATTTTAAGATGTCTAAGTTGTATTTATACCTTCATGAGTGAAGTTTCTATTTTTGTGGTCACTTAACTCTTCATTACTATTCATTACTATTCATAAGGGAATGCTACTATTCACCAAAAAAATATTTTGATCTTATTTAACCACATGTTTCACCCTGCTTACAACCATGTATGATTGATTTTTGAAAATAATTTCATAGAAAAATTTAATTAATAATAAAATATTTTTTTACTATTCATCAAAATATCATTATTCATCAATTACTATTAATCAAGAGAACACTATTCATCCAACACTATTTATCCGAAATTAAGTTGATCTTGTTAGACTCTAAATTTATTACAAATTACAACTATAGAAGAACATTTTTTGAAAATCATTTCACATTATTAATTATTTGTTGTATACACAAAAATATTTTAAAATACCCTTTTTCCACAATTCACCAATAATATATAACTTCTATAAATTCATCCTATATTTATTTTAACATTTGAAATCCAAAAATTTAATATAATAATAAATAATATTTTTAAATATTCAAAATGATTACACAATGAAAACAAGGTCTCGTTACATAGCCCCTAATCACTCCTGTATATGACCTAACTGTAAGGTGTACTCTGATAATAGAAACATGGGGCAACTCAGACAACATTGCCTAAGTGGGGATTTCAATCACCTTGAACTTTTCCTTTAGGAAATTCCGTTCATTCTTCACGTGTTGAAGCTCAACTTGGGCTTGGTATAAAGGAAAGATCAGAGATGTTACCTCCTTCCAATGCTCTGACATATGGGCTTCGTACAGACCGAGTTTACAAGAGGAGGCCATCAACTTCTATTTCTGTATTAATTAATCTAGATCACTTATATTAATAAAAAATAATCATAACATTAAGTGTTTAGTATCCAACAGTCATATTGACCAACAATCACATAATAGTCAAAACCCAATAGTCTCATTTTAATTATACTCACTTCATTAATTACAGGATAATGTTTTGTAGAGTATAAAATAAAATAACACCCAAATATAGGAAAAAAATATTAATCAAAAGTTTGGGTCATTACATTATTCCCCCCTTAAAGAATTTAGTCCCAGAAATTTCATCATGTACCCTAATAAGACAATAGCTGTGGGTAGTTCTACCTCATAGAGTCCTACGGTTCCCATGTGGATTTTTTGCATTTTTTGTTCCTCCACAAGTCCTTAACAATATGAGTAATCTTGTTGCGTAGAATCTTGTCTCTACGATCCAAGATCTTCAACTGCAGCTCCTCATAAAAGAGGCCATGTTCTAGTTGCACCACCACTAGATTTAGTACAAGTGACGGGTCAGGTATGTACTTCCTCAATAGAGATACGTGGAAGACATCATGAACTTGTGCAATATTTGGAGGAAGTGCACACCTATAGGTCACTTCTCTCACATGATTAAAGATTTAATTGGGGCCAATGTACCTAGGGTCGTGCTTCCCTTTCTTTCCAAACCAGAAGAATCTCTTTGAAGGTGAAATTTGAAGATAGACCATGTCACCAACATCAAACTCCAAGTCCCTTTGAGGGTTGTCTACATAGCTCTTAGGCTGACTATGAGCATCCTTAATGTGTTTCTAGATGGAATGGACTTTTTCTATCATCTCTTTCACAAGATCAGGGCCGAGAAGCTTTCTATAACTAGCTTCATGCCAATAAGTAGGTGTTCTACATCACTTAATATAAATAGCTTTAGAGGGTGCCATTTTAATGGTCAAGTTGATGTTGTTCTTGTAAGAGAACTCAACTAAAGGGAGATGTCGATCCCATCATCCTTTAAATTCTATTTATCATGTTCTCAGCATATCCTCGAGTGCTTGAGCAGTCCTTTCATATTGGCCATTGGTTCGGGGTGATAGGTCATACTGATATTTAATTAAGTGCTCAGAGCATGTTGAAGATAGTGATGGTCTGTGTATATATCACATTTCTTCCTATAAAGATAGTGGCTCGATATCGTCAGAGACAAAATAACTGCAGACATCTCCAGATCATGCATAGGATAGTTCTGCTCATGGGATTCTAAATATCACGATGAATAAGAAATTATGTTGTCATTTTCCATGATGATGCACCCAATAACTTTTAGAGATTAATTTATAAAGAAATGAATCCTTCTCCACTTGTGGGTAGAGTTAACATGGGTGCAATAACCAATCTATACTTCAACTCCTGGAAACATTCCTCACACTCTTTTTTCCAAATGAACTTGACCCCTTTTCGAGTTACCTTTATTAATGGATTAGAAAGTTGTGAAATTTTGTTAATAAACCTCATATAATATCCATCCAATCCAAGAAGGTTGTGAATATCATTTATTGTTGTAGGCTTAGGCCATTACTCTATAACCTTTGTCTTTGTAGGGTCAACAGTGATTCATTAATTTGTTACAATGTGTCCTAAGAAAGAGAATTGTTGTAACCAAAATTCACAATTTCTAAACTTTCCAAAAAACATATCATTCTGTAGAGTTTTTAAAATATCCCTTATATGATCTTCATGCTCTTCATGAAGTTTGGAATACATCATAATATCATCAATGAAACTGCCATAATGTAATCAAGGTAGTCCTTAAAGACTCTATTCATCAAATCCATAAAAATAACAGATGCATTAGTCAGTCTGAAGGGAATAACAACAAACCCTTAATTCCCATATATTGATCGAAAGGTAGTTTTTGGAATATCTTCTATTGTCACCCTCAATTGATGATATACAGAATGATGATCAGTCTTATAAAATAAATTGAGCCCCACAATGTTGGTTAAATATTTCAGCAATTCCTGGAAGAGGGTATTTTTTCTTCACTGTGATCCCATTCAGTTATCTATAATTAATGCATAACTGCATTGATCCATCCATCTTATTCTCAAAGAGAACATGTGCTCTTCCAGGAGACACACTCGGTCGGATAGAACCATTATCCAAACAATCTTGGTGTTGTTTATTTCATTACTCAAGCTCCACATTTTCCATCCTATACAGGGTCTTTGATATCAGATGTGATCTAGGTATGAATTCAATAGAGAACTATACCTCTCTTTGTGGGGGTGGTTTGGGTAACTCCTCAAGAAATACAACAACATATTCTAGGATGATGGTGACATTTTCTATCCTTAAACTCTAATTTCCTTATTTTTATTCACCAATCAACTCTATAGAAATAGATATAGTATGTTTTTATAGACCATGATCAGGTTGAGATATCTCTCCAGGGAAAATAACTATTGGTTTACCATTCAAGACTAATTATATTTCCTTGCTTCTGCACTAGATCATAGATTTATACGTTGAGTGTCAGTCCATCCCTAGTATAACATCGAATTCCCGCATGGGAATGACTACTAGATTTGCAATAATATTTTTCTCAATAAATTAAATACTAGTGTTTCTAAACACTGAAAATTCTTGGATAATCCCACTAGGTGTCTTGACTAATAACTCAACTTTTAGTAAATCAGGGGATGATTCTAAATTCATCGTAAACGTGGATGAAATAAAGGAATGCATAGAACATGAATCAAACAAAGCGCTTCCTATCTTTGAGAGATAAAAAAGAGTATCTTCCACCACATCATTTGGGTGCATCAACTTCTGCCATAGTGATTCAAAAAACACAACCTTGCTTCCTGGGCCGTTGCTGAGGCTGATGGTGGTTCCCCACCTCTGCCGTTGGATTTGGAAAGTGACAGGAAAATTTACAAAGTTGTCCAAACTTATAGAATTGGAAATATGGTAGGTCTTACACTATCTTCCCTTTTTCATTAGTGTTTGGGAGTTAAGGCTTCACCACACTTTGACAGTTCCATGTGATATGGCCATCTTTTCCACACTTGTAGCACTTTCCATTTTCGAGTAGGCATTTCCCCAAATGCTTATTTCCACATTTATTACACATTTGACGTTGAACTTTATTGCCTCTTATTACCTGATCAATGCTCCTAATTAGGCTTGGCTCTATTGATCTCTTCTTGTCATTGGATTTATGAGACCACTACATCTCACCAAACTCCAGTTTGACTTTCATCACCCTTTGCATGACCTCCCCATAGAGGTCATAATATTGGTTGGCAAGATAATTCTTTAGATGAGGTTTTAGTCCACCAAAGTATATATCAACCTTACCATTTGGATCCATGAAAAATATAGAGGTGTAACGTGAAAGCCTTGTGAATTTCATCTCGTATCTTCCCACAGAATCATTTTCCTTCTTCTTTAGCTCGAGAATCTCCTTCTCCATTCTTATTCTCATGGAACGCGGGAAATAATTTTTGAAGAATATCCCTATGAACTCTTTCCACCTCATAGCTTCCACCCCCACTCTTGGACTCATGTTTTTAATCATTTACCACCAATGATTAGCTTATCCCTCTAAGCGGTAAACATCTAGGGTGACCTTCTCTTGCTCTGAACAGTGGAGAACATAAAACATCTTCCCTATAGAGCTGGTCCACTGTTCAGTAATCAATAAGTCGAAGGATCCATTAATGTTTGTTGGTCGTTGACACATAATGGACTCACCAAAATGTTATTCCCTTAGTGGTGAGATCATTCTATCAGCATGATTTAAGGTATTTCCCATAACTTGAGTTAGTTGGTTCACCATTCTATTAAAAGTTTCCATTTCATCTTCCATTAGAGGGTCGTAAGTGCATGGTCCATTGTAGTAACCATTTGCACAGTTCCTCTTATTTCCCTCCATTTTCTAAAATAATAAAAACACAGTTAGATTATTATTTAATTTATGAATCTTTTAACGATAAATGATTATTTGTGTTAAAACATCATGCTTAAACAATTACATTTCACTGTAAATCCTTCATAATAAGATCATTATGTTATTTATAACCCATGGAAAGGGAGTGATGGTTATATGTATATCAATTACAAAATAAAATAGATCAATTTTATGTCTGGATGAATACCCCTGGAAATGAAAATATATTTGGGTATTCACATAAACAAAACAAGATAATTTCTTTAAAAAAAGAGATATATTTTGAGACGAAAATTCTACAGCCTAACAGCTAAATAACATGTTTTTATAAAACATTAAAAAGATAGGAGACAAGGGTAACCCACTCATAAATAACTCATAATACAGTATATGGATAGAATAAAACATAAATAAGATCATGTTATTGATGTATGAATGACAAACCATATGAAAACGAAACTTGAATGAAAAGAGAAGATGTGATTTCTTTTACGAAAAATCGGCAGCCTAATGACGTCAATAAAAAATTCTGAAAATCAGTTGATGAGAAAGGAAAGGAACTCTCATAAATTTTACATTTAATGGATAGTAATAAGTATATATAAGAACATACCCCAATATAAAAAGATGAAAACTAGAAGACATAAAATAATGAATGTCATGACTTAAAAGAGGAGGCTGAAAGGTTCCCTTAACTTGAAGAGTGACTTTGAAATCTATATGGTTGAGACCATGTGGGATTGAGGGAACCATGGGAGGACTCCTTGGAACGTAAAAATACAGGAGCATATTTGAGTATGATTTTGGTGTGAATGTAATGAAATAATGTCTTGGTATTTATAGAAAAAGTGAGGGAATATTTTATTAATTTCCAAGGCACACCTCATCGGTGGTATTTGCAAAATCATGGGCATTCCTAGTGTTTTTTCCAATGGTATTTTTCAATTGGGACACCTCATAACATATATTACTATTCACAAGTTGACCAGAATTATTACATCATGATTACATCATAAATGATGTCATTAAACACACAGAACTCAAAACTGTCTTTTCACTATTCACCGAAAAACAAAACATTTTATAAAAATCTCATAATTCATCCTAACCTAATATTCATGCTCTCAATAAAAATGAACTCCATTTTATGAAAATAATTTTCTAAATAATTTTAATTTATTTTTTAAATAAAAGTGTAATTTATTAAAAAAACAATTATAAAACTATAACATGTTTTATAACACTTTGAAAAATAATCAGGGTCTCATAAAAGAAACATATAACCATAATAAAATAAAGTAACAATTTATGATTAAATTTTATGAAAATAAATTTTCATTTTAAAATATTAAATTAATTATAAAAATTTAAATAAAATATTTATGACATACAAAAATACCAAAACTTATACTATGATCATTTTTTCAATTTTAAGAAGTCTAAATTTCATTTATACCTTAATGGGTGTAGTTTCTATTTTTTTGAACAATTTACTATTCATCACTATTCAAAAGGATATATTACTATTCACAAAAAAAAATATTTTGATCTTATTTAACCATATTTTTCACCCTGATTACAACAATGCATAACGGATTTTTGAAAATCATTTCACAGAAAAAGATATTTAATAATAAAATATTTTTTTACTATTCTTCAAAAAAACACTATTCGTCAAAATATATTCATCAAGAAAACACTATTCATCCAATACTATTAATGAAAAATTGTGTTGATCTTATTAGACTCTAAATTTCTTACTACTAACAACTGTAGAAGAAAATTTTTTGAAAATCATTTCACATTATTAATTATTTAATGTACACAAAAACATATTTTAAAATACCATTCTTCCTAAATTCACCAATAATATCAAACTTCCATAAATTCATCCTATATTTATTTTAACATTTGAAATCGAAAAATTTGAAATAATAAGAAATATCATTTTTATTTAAACAAAAGGACTACACAATGTAAATAAGGTCTCGTTACATGACCCCTTATAACACCCGAATAAGACCTAAGTTAAAGGTGTGCTATGGTGATAGAAACATGGGGCAGCTTAGACAACATTTCCCGAGTGGTGATTTCTATCATCTTGAACTTCTCCCTTATGCGATTTCGTTCAAGATTCACATGTAGAAGATCAGATTTGGCTTGGTCCATAGAAAATACAAAGATTATATCTCCTTCCCATGCTCTGATATATGGGCTTTGTATGGCCTGAGTCTACTGGATGAGGCCATGAACTCCTCTTTCGGTATTAATTACCCAAGATAACTTGTATTTATAAACAATAATCATAATGTAAAGAGTTTAGTTTTAAACATTCATATTGACCAACGATCATACAACAATCGAAATCCAACTATTTCATTTTAATAATAATCACTTAATTAATTAAAGGATATAGTTTTGTTGAGTATAAAATAAAACAACACAAAAATTTAGGAAACTAATATTATTCAAAAGATTGGGTCGTTACAGCTCTGATGCTCAGTAAGTGTAACAATATAGGAGAAACTATCATAAATAACCATAAACATGTAGGCTGATGTTTAAGACTAAAACAAAAGCCTTTTAAAATTAAACTTCTTAATAATATGGAAAAGACAAATCAATTAATGCCATTTACATATTCACATGAATATTCTAATATTCTAATAAAAAAATTTAATATCAATAGCCAATCTCATAATTATAGAATGCATAATGCCAAACATCATAACCACAAAGTCAAATACGTGTTCCTATACCCTAAATATAATTTTTTTGAAGGCCTTGTTCTAAGAAACTTGTTTGCCTCACGATACCTACAAATGTATCAAGGGGATATATCGGGCCCCGCCCGTCACTTACTACATCGAATGCATTTCTCATATGAAAAGAGTGAAACATAACTGAATCATTCACATTAAACTAGCATATGGAATGTTAATATTTTGACCATAACCCATGAATGAAATAAAAATAGTAGATCCACAGTAAAAAAATATCATAAAACTATCAATACAATATGGAATATTGTATCATAATAAACTATATTCAATTTAATTGAAAATCCAACAATAGATGTTGACATAGTTGAAATAAAATCAATAATTATTTGAGAGAAATATATCTTTCTACATTGAAATCATTTAAAAGATGCATAGTTATAAAAGAAATCATTTATTTTTGAAAATATTAATATAATCCTGTAATGTAATATTTTAATGAGTTATAACGGTCAGAAATAGCCGCAACCGTAGTAAAAGTTAAAAAAATTATTTCCTTAATTTTTCGAAAAGGTCATAACAGACCTTATTTGGAAAACGATGGAAAGATACCTTTCAAGACATTTTATAAAAATTTTAACAAGTTTATAAATGAATTTAACCCATATTCTAGGAAATAGTAAAAATATTTTGAAATACATTCTCATCAAACAAGAATTTGGATGAAAAAGTAGTCCCAGTAGATACTTACGTATAACAAACCTCTGATAATAAATAGTTTTTAAAATTAAACCATACCTTGTACTTTTACATAGTAAACTGTATTCTAAAATCTTGTATAATAGTTAAATAATTGATATTAAATTATACAATAACCACATACAAATATATGATATCATATATTAACCTCTAATATTGCATTGTTAATAATATTTCAGTAGTATCATTGTTTTGGGTGTTATTAATTCATTTTCATTTATATTTTTTGTTATGTATATCATGTTTGTTATGTATATGATGTATTTTAATCATATATATAATTATATTATGTTCTTAAACACTATTTTTCATCATCAAATTAATATATTTCTTGAATGGTTACGGTGGGGAATGAAATCTCATCGCGTCATGGAGACGATAAGTTGTACGTACGCACGAGAAAAAATATCATTCTATTGATGGAAAAATCGTATGAATTGAGATGGTATATTATATATAAATAATAATTAACATTTTATATTTATTATTTACATCAATTATAGTAATTATTATATCCATCCAAATAATAAAGTGTTGAATAAAAAATCACACAACGACGTCGAGACGGTAAGCCGTATATACACACGTTTAGTAACATTGTCATTCATAGGATGGATAGAATAACGAGTATTGTTGTATTAAGATTATAATAACATATAAGTACGTATAGGGTACTAGTGAAATTAATTTAGTATGGAAACAAAAAATAAAGAGGAAGTAGAAGAAAACAAAGAACTTTGAAAGAGGTGATAAAATAATTACCTCTTCTCCTGGTGCTTCCTTTTGATTTGAACAAACGTGCTACTTAGGATGGATTTATGATCAAATTAAGGCCTCTAGGATTAATTGAGGGTAGTTGGGAGGATATTTGAGCAGGTTTTGTTTGAGAAAAATTTCATTGGAGATGTGAATTTATGAGAAGTGGAAGTACCTGTTTATAAGAGAGGTGAGGGGCACTTTTGGAAATGCTTGAAACATTAAATTATTATAAAATCAATTTCAGTTAATAATATCTCCAAATGGATTTATTTTAGGTATAATGTGGTTATGGTTCCAAATAATCTCAATATTTAGGTTCTATAGATGTTTAGTTCACCATATTATTCTTATCTTTTAGATTTAACCCTTAGTTAAATAGTTTAACGGTTTCCATGTCTTCTTGTATTTTCATTCTATATGGTTAATATAGCTATTATAAAATTACAAAACAAATTAAAGTGGTTAATTAATTTCATATATAATTTTATATATGTCATTTGGTAGAATATTAGTTATATAAGACTATTATATAATTTATTAAAATAGTATTTAGTATAAAAACTCATTTATCTTAATTTTGACACTATTTGGTATTTGGTTTTTGTGAAAGTCATCCCAACATGATTAACACGAATAAAATCCATTGAATCAACCATAAAATGTAATATTTATCTAAAATAATTAGTTTATGGAATCATAAGTTTCAATTTACATTTATTTTAATATTTATAGTATCATTTATTTTAATCATTTGTTAATAAGGTAATTACTGCATCATCAGTGTGTCATAAATGAAATTAATTATTTAATATCTAAAAATTATAAATAAGATAATATGATGTGGGAAATACTTTAATATTTCTAATGAATATTCTTAGTAGAACTTATCTTATGTATAAACCTATATTTAAAATGGTGCAGTTATTAAATTTTGAATCTAACACTTTTAACCCATCTTTAAATTAAATATAATAAATGTCCTAATCTAATCCAAGTGGATAAAAAAGATTAATATTTTTATAATAAGGTTTATATGGGTCAAAATACACTTATCAAATAGAATTAAGATATTTTTTGGGCTAATTTTATATTATTATAATATTATTTTTATCTTTAATTACCCTATCTACTTTTAACCGTGGTAAGGAAAATTCAAAATATAGAATTCATGAAATATTATTTTCATCCTATTGAACCAAATTTTACTTATTTATAAAAACCGTGTTTGTTGGAATTTTGAAATTCAGTTCACAGAAGCGGTAAATTTATGTTTTATAAAAATTTGCAATTGTTCATAGAAGGTGGGTAAAAGAAGCTTAAAAGTTCAATAAAAGTTTATATATCCAATTTTATTATATAATGACTCCAATGAATTACATTGGACAAATATTGGTATTATGTATCTATTTTTACATTATAATAATAATAATCATCATTACTATTTAAATAAAAAGTTGGTTTTAAACAATAACGCAATGTTTTTCACTATTCAACAAAAATTGAATGTTTTCAGAAAAATACCAAAAATTAACCACAACACAATTTTTATATAAAAAATTCAAAAATGTAGTCCATTTTGAAAATTAAAATTTATAATTTTTTCAAAAATTGGGTATTACAATTCATAGCTACTTTTTAAATGACTAGTTTTACTAGCCTTGGTGTGTTAGAACTCAAGGCTGCGTGCAATGCAAGCTATTATATTATTCAAAGTGAACCATACCATGGAATCTAGGGCTGTTACATTCTTCCCTCCTTCAAATAATTTCGTCCTCCAAATTTCTAAAATATTACTTTATAAAATGATTTGTGTGATTCTTCATTATAAGTTCCTCAGGTACCCACAATGCCTCTTTCATTTTATGGTTTCTCCAATGAACTTTTACCAAACGAGTCATCTGGTTTCTCAACACAAGTTCTCCAGTATCATGAATTCTGATAGGCTCTCACAATAAGGCTTATTGGGTTCCAGTTCTATTTCTTCATTAGTGAGTACATGAATTGGGTCAGGCATGTATTTCCTCAATAGTGATATGTGGAACACATCATGAACTTTGCCGAGGCATGGAGGCATTGCCAAATGTTAAGATACAACTCCAATTAGTTCTAGAATATTTAATGGTCTGAGGTACCAGGGACATAATTTACCCTTCTCACCAAATCATATAACACACTTCCATGGAGATACCTTCAATAAAACATGATTTCCTATATGAAATTCCAAATCCTTCATCTGATTATTGACATTTATCTTTTGCCTACTTTGAGATGATTTGATGTGGGTTTGGATAATCTTCACCATTTCCATTTTTTCCTCCACATGTTCGGGTCCTATGAGTTTTATTTCACCAACATCATCCAAACAAGTTGGTGTGTGAAATCTCATTCCATATAACACTTCATATGGTGCCATATGAAAACTTGAAAGGAAGATATTGTTATAATAAAATGATAAAAGAGGTAAATACTGATCCCATATACCTTGAAAGTCATGTGAGAAATATCTCAACATGTCTTCTAAGGTTGGAATAGTCTGTTATGATTGTCCATCAGTTTGAGGATGTTATGCAGTGCTTAAACAATGTTAAGAATCAAGGACGTTCTTAATACTTTTCCAGAATCATGATATAAAATAGGGATCACAATCCGAAACAATTGATAGGGGTACACCATGAAGTCTTACAACTTCATTAATATATAGTCATCCTAAACATTCAAGTGGTAAATCTTTTCACATAGTAAGAAAATGTGCTGACTAGGTAAGACGATCGACGATGACTCATATTGCATCATTCTTTCTAGGAGTCTTTGGTAGTCCCATGAAATATTCCATCTTTATATCACCACATTTCCACTCAGGAATGGAATAGGTTTCTCGAATCCTCTAGGATGTTATCTTCGAGCCTTCACCTGTTGAAAAACCATATATTTTGACACATAATGAGAAATCTCTCTCTTAAAGTTGTCCCACCAAAAATGTTTCTTCAATTCTCTATACATCTTAGTGCGACCATATTTTATAGAGAAATTTGATCTATGACCATCATCCAACAATTCCCTTTTTTAGATCAGGTATATCAGGAACACAAATCCTTTTTCCGAATTTCAAAGTCATATCTTCATATACGAAGCAAATCTATCTCCATTTATGCATAGATTTAATTTTATTTTGAAACTCCTCATCATTAGTCTGTGAAATTAATATCATTTCTAGTAAATATGGATTGGAAACCATTAGAAAATTTATCAATGTTTCACTTTCTTTGATTATTCCCATATCCATATTCACGAGATCCTTGAAATTATGATCCCTTTCAACTCTCATATTGTTCATAACTCCATGATACTTTCTTCTCAAAGAATCTACCACCATATTTTCTTTCCCCAGGTAGTAGTGTATTGTTCAATCGTAATCCTTGAGTAGTTTAAGACATCGCCTTTGCCTCATGTTTAGTTATTTCTATGAGAAAATATATTTCAAACTCTTGTGATTAGTATATATCTCACATTTTTCACCATAGAGATAGTGTCCACATATCATCATTGAAAATATTAAAACTTCTAACTCATGATCATGAGTAGAATAGTTATGTTCATTCATTTTTTGTAGCAGTGATGCATAGGCAATAACTATATCATTCTGCATAAGGAAACAACGATGTACTTTATTTAAAGAATCAATATAAATAACAAAACCATAATTCCCCAATGGCAGAGTCAAGATAGAATCATTGACTAATATTCTGTTCAATACATCAAAACATTCTTCACAGTCATTTGTCCAAAAACATTTGACCCCTTTACGTGTGATCTTGGTTAGTGGGTTATCCAATCGGTAAAATTCTAGATGAAATGACAATAGTAACCCACTAAAACAAAAAAACTACGTAACTCAGCTATACTCTTCGGTGCTGGAAATTATTTTATTTCCCTTGTATTTGAAGGATAAACATTGATTACATCCTTAGAGACAATATAGCCAAGAAAATAAATTTCCTGAAGCCAAAATTAAAACTTTGTAATCATCCCATGTAATTTATTTCTTCTAAGAGTTTTTATAATAGTGTTGAAGTTATTTTCATGATCTTCATAGATTTTGGATTATACCAAGATATCATCAATAAATACCACTAGAATTTCATCAAGATATTTTTTAAAAACTATATTCATTAGATCCATGAAAATAGAGGGTGCATTAGTCAGTCCACAAGGCATTACTGTAAACTCGTTATGCCCATACCTAGTTTGAAAATGCTATCTTTGGAATGTCTTCCTTCATCATGCGCAACAGATGATATCGAAGTTGAAGTTCAATATTTGAAAAATATTAAGCTTCCTGAAGTTGATCAAATAAATCATTGATATGAGGTAGAGCTATAGAGGGTGGATCTGGATGAGAATCATATGGTGATATTTCTGCTCAAAAGATAAGGTATTCTTTATTATATTTAAAAAATTGTATCATCCTTCTTCTTAAATTTTTTTTTTGCATCATGGTCCGACAACCAATCCATACTGAATATTATATCAAATTCAATCATGGGTATGATAATATGATCAGTAGATAAATAACGTTTATATGCCATAATTTTAACTGATTGACAAACCATTGTTGCTATGATATATCCCTTAGGATTTTCTTGAAAACTCCCTTGTTAAGTAAAATTTTAAATATCTAATTTATTAGAAAACTAAGAAGATATGAAAAAATATGTTGATCCCAAATCAAATATAAGGTTTGTTAATTTTTAGGAAATGATTAAAGTACCTACCCCCACTTCATTAGGAACTTCATCCACCGATGTTGTGATATCATATGCATGGACCTACTCCCTTGGCCTTTACATATGTAAGTTTCCTTGATTCTTAAGACTTTAATTTTCCTAATTACCTATTTATTTACAATTGTATCATCGAATATTGACATCCTCTTTCTTCCCCTTGAAATCATGATATTGGTGGAATTTTTCTTTACACTTATAACAAACTCCCTTCCCTTTTAGGCATATACTAGGGTGTTTCTTCCCACAACTAATACAGGATTAAAAGTAAAAATTTCTCTTCATTACCTCATTTTATTTTTCCATAGTGTTCTATAGATCCCTTCTTCTCTTGCTTCACTTTAAAGTCATAAGAGTTAGAGATTTCATTTTCTATCTTGTTATCACAAGAGACTATATCTTTGTATGATGAGAATGATCGTGATACAAATTCTCATTTGAGAAATGGTTTTAAACCATAAATTAATCAATAAATCATACTTATTGGTGTACATATAAAATATGCAACATTCCATTATATATTAGCCTCATACTTTTCAATATTCTCATCATCCTTTTACCTCTGACTCAGTAATATCCATTCTATATCTGCTTAATGTTCATGAGGAATGTATTTTTCTATCAAAATATCTTTAATCTACCTCAATTCTATAATTTATACTTCTTCATCATCATTTTTGTATTGAAATGATGGCCACCAATGATCTGCATCTCTTGAGTGGTGATAAACTGCCATGAAAATGCTTCCCCCTTTGCTACTCCCCAAATCATGAAATATTTTCTCTAATAAACTTATTCATTTCTCTTTTATAAATGGATTTGTAGCCCCATTGAATTTTGGTGGTTGTAGCCTCATGAAAAGATATGACATTTATCCTCCGTGTTGTGGATCAGGGTGCTCCATACAGGTAAGGTTATTATTCATTACCTGAGTGAGTTGTACAAGTATGGTTATAAATTGTTTAGGGCCATTTGAATCACCACCTCCACTATAATTATCTTGAATAGGAGGGAAATCCCTACAAGGATTACATGTATTGATAAGGTTTCCATTCCTTCCAAAAAGAACCATTTCTAAACAATGGCATACACTAGATTAGTTTATGAATCACAATGCATAATTACAAACTTGTATAACACTTAACATAAATTGAAATGTTTATGCATATAATCCATAATCATAAAAGTGTTTTCTTTGTGGAAGTATTTACTCACAAATCCTTCAAAATGGGTCGTAAGGAAAATTTTAATTATCCTAAGAATTTCCCATGTGAGTGTCAAACTAGGTGCACAGTAAGGGCCACTGTCGTGTACCAGATACCCCAGGTCAAGCCCAAATCACCTGGTCAGAGTATTCACTCCTAGGTACATTTATTCCAGAACCAGGTCCACTTGTGGTATCTTGACACGTATGTATTTCTGATGAAACCCACATAATATCTACATTACCAAATTTTTTAAATGTTATTATATACTAATCCTCAAATTATATTTTAGTATAATGTTACCAAATCAAAGTTTTTATAAATCTAGTTTCCATAGTTTTTACGAAACCTCTTCAAATAACAACTGTAATTATCTAACCCGAATTACCAAGAGTCGGTGCATTATTACATATCATTGGCATGATCACAAGTGATTATGTCTCTAAATACTGACTAGTTTAGTAGCCTTGGATGTACTAGATGCATAAATAAGATTTACATTACATTATGAAATGAAAAAGGAACATTGTACCTCTATTGAACACAATCATATTCTTTTTCCTATCTCTGTAGTCCAGTCATAATATACTTTTTCACATCCTGTGAAAAATTATATCATAAGAAAGGGGTGACCAAAGATGCTTAGTAAGGGTAAAAATATATTTGAAAATATCAAAAATAAGAAAAAATATTTTAGCTAATGTATAAGACTAAAACACAATCCTTTTTAAAATTAAACTTCAGTATTATATAGAAAATACAAATGAATTAATGAAATATACTTATTCACATGGATATTATTCTAGTCGAATAATCACATGAAACATCAATAGATAATCTCATTGTGATGGAATTCAAAATTCGGGACATCTTAAACCCAATGTGATGGTCTTCTGCCAAGATCGTAAATATAAAAATTTTCAAGTCCTTGTGTCGTGACACGATTTTGTCTCATGAGACCTACCGATTCATTACGGGGATATAGGGGGCCCTGCCCGTCACTTACTATGTCCAATGCATTAGTCATATGAAAAGGGTGAAACAAAACATAAACATTCATATTAAAATTTTATGTGATGGTTAGAATGAGTTAAAATGGTAGGAAATAGCCTCACCCACCCTAAACGTTAAAAAAACATTCATTCCTAAATTTGGCGAAAAGGTCATAATGGACCTTGTTTGGAAAATGGATGAAAGATTCTTCTTTATTTTTTTTTATAAAAAGTAAAAATATGGTACAAATAACTTTAACTCATAGTATAAAAAATATATAAATGTTTTGAAATAAATTTTTATGAAACACGAATGTGGATGATAATGATGTCCCAGAAGATACTTATGTATAAACAACCTCATATAATATATAGATTGAAAAAATAACCCTTACCTCATACTTTACCTTAGTCAATGGTACTTTATCCTCTTGTATAATAGTTAAATAATTGTTATTAAATTACCCAAGAACCACATACATAAATATGATAACATATATGATACTCTAATATTACCTTGTTAATCATACTTCAGTAGTATCATTGTTATAGTTGTTACAGATTCGTTTTCATTTATATGTTTTGTTAGGTATGTTGTGATTATTATGTATAGGATGTATTCTATTCATATACATCATTATATTATGTGCTTAAAAAAATATAATCATCAAATGAAAATTATTCTTGATTGGTTATGATGGGGAATGAATTCTCATCACATCGTGGAGATGGTAAACTGTACTGACGCATGAGTAACAATAACATTCTATTGATAGTGAAATTGTATGAAATTTGATGGTATATTATATATAAAGAATTATTAACATGTAATAATTATTATGTACATCAATTATACACATTATTATACCCATCCAAATAATGAAGTGTTGAATAACAAACTACACCACAATGTGGAGACGATGAGCCATACGTACGCACGTGTGGTGACTTTTTCATTCAAAGGATTGATAGAATAATGAATACAGTTGTACCATATTTATAATAAATATTTGTAGTTATAAATTAATATAGTTATTATTTTAGTATGGGAAAAAATCAAATCGGATGTAGAGGAAGAAAATAAATTTGAAAGAGGTGTTAAAAAAATTACTTCTTCTTCGAGTGCTTCATTTTTATTTGAACAAAAGGGATCCCTAGGATGGATTTTGATAAAAGTAAGTACTCAAGGTTGAAGTTAATGTTTTTGGGAGGATATTTGATCAGGGTTTGGCTGAGCCAAATGGCTCTGGAGATGTGAATTTAAGAGAAGGGGAAGAACCCTTTTATAAGAGAGGTGAGGGGCACTTTAGGAAAAGTAAGAAATATTAATTTATTATAAACTAATTTTCGGTTCCTAATTGATAAAAATGGATTTATTTATCTAATTTTAGGATGGGTCGAAATAATATCAAACAATAGGTTCTATACATGTTTAGTTCACCATATTAAACTTATCTTTTTGATTTAACCCTTAGTTAAATACTTTACCTTTTACTATTTCTTCTTGTATTTTTTTCTGCATAGTTAATATAGTTACTGTAAAATGCCAAGAGAACCTCAAGTGGTTCATTAATGAAATATGTAACATTATACATGTAATTTTTATGAATATTAGATTTTTAGAAATATTATATAATTTAATAAGATAGTATTTTTTAAAAAACTCATGTATATCAGCTGTGACACTACATAGTATATAGTTTTTGGGATAGTCATCACAACTTGATTACCATTAGAAAATATATTGAATCGACCCTAACATGTAATATTCACTCAGAAAATTTGTGATGGCATAAAAAGATTAAATTCACATTTATTTTAATATTTATAATATCATTTATTTTAATCATTTATTAGTAAGGTAATTACTACATCATCATTGTGTCATAAATAAATTTAATTATTTAATGTTTAAAAATTACAAATAAATTACTATGATGTAGGAAATATTTTTATCATTCTAATGAATATTTATAGTTGAATTTAGGCCATGTATCTCAAAATATTACAAATGGGTTTATTATTAACGGTTTCATTTAACACTTTTAACCCTTCATCAAATAATATATAATAAATGTCCTAATCTAACCGAATTAGAACAAAAAGCATCATAGTTTTGTCCTAAGGATGATTTTGGTCGAAATAAACTTATCCAATAGAATTAGGACATGTGTTGGGGTATTTTTATATTATTATAATGTTATTTTTTTCCTTTAATTACCCTACTTACTTTTAACCATGGTAAATAAAATTCAAAAGTTATTGTTCACCATAAATCATTTTCATCCTATTGAACCCCATTTTACATATTGATGAAAACGTTTTCTATAATATTTTATAAAATAAATTCATGGATGTGGTAAAATTAGCTTTTATGAAAATTTGTAAATGTGCATAGAAGGTTGGTAAAAGACGTTAAAATGTTCAATAAATTTTAAATATCCAATTTTGTTATAAAATGACTCCAATTAATTAAATTGGACTAATATAGGTATTATTTACCTATTTTTACTACAAAATTAATATTTAAATAATAATTATTTAAATAAAAGTCATTTGTAAACAATAACACAGTGTTTTTCACTATTCATCAAAAATTGAATGTTTTCAGAAAAAAACCAAAAATTCACCCTAAAATAATTTTGATATTATGAATCGAAAAATGAAGTGCATTTTGAAAAATAAAATTTATAAAATTTATAAAATTTGGTATTACTATTCCTAAATTCTTCTTAAACCGCTAGTTTGATTGGTCGTGGTGTACTAGAACTTGGGGTTGCAAACAACCCATGCTATTGTATTATTCAAATAGAGGCGTACCATGGAAGATTAAGGTTTTACAGAAAATTTATGAGAATAATTAATAATAAAATAACAATTAAGAAACTAGTTTAAAATGATTCTTCAAACTCGATATCAAAATAGATAGTAACTAACAAATATTCATGTAGATAAAAATTATAAATTATATATATAAAAGGATATATATATATATATATATACATTAATAAGGCTCTATAATAATTTAGTATGTTATTTATGTTTATTATATATGAGGTTAATGTTATGTTGACTAAGTAATAATACAAGGTATGCGTTTCTTTGTCTCAGTTCCAAATTCATGAGATATATTTTATATTTCACAAGATTATTTATTTTATATGGTGTATTCAGTACTCAATTTCCTTAATTTAAATATTTTATCATTATTTTATTTATATTTTAAATTAAAATTTAGTGTAATTAAATTATTTATATGTTAGAATTTCCATAAGTGTTTTTATAAAATCAATTCTTGTTCATTGAGTTATTAAATTTATTCTTGAACTTATACCATATAAGTTAGAAACAGTATGCTATGATTTTATTATGTGTTTTTGTTTTCTAGGGATTTACATTTCTAAGACACAAATTCTTTTTAAATGTTTCTTTCTTCAAAAAATTTGATATCCATAAGGGTTTTTATTAACTGAAATTTACTTTCATTGAGTTAAAATGTTATTCCTTTAGCACCATTCTTATAAGATTTATATATTATTATTGTTACTATTCCATATGATATTTCCACTTTTCTATGTGAGTAAAATTATTTATTTAACTCATATATTCTTTCATAATGAATTTATTTCTCATTAAAGCCAAAAAATTTTTTAAAAAAAATCTCTTCTCCTTTAAGGATAGTTTTCCAGCCATTTCCGCATTTGTTTTTCCCAAAAATGTTTTACTTTTTTTTATTTTGAAATCCAAATTTGTTTTTACTCCCATGAACTTACTATTATGAATTACGAGCTCTATAAGGTAAATTTTACTACTACTTTTTATGATATGAGTTTTCAAAAAATTTATTTCAAAAAATTTATAAGGATTTCAATCCATTAAAAATAAAATATTTTATCTTACAATCCACATTCATTTAGGATTACCTTTATTTGTTTTCAAAATCTATATTATAAATGTATTTTTTAAAAATAAATTTTTTAAATGTTTTTTTACATAACATTTTCTAAATCTTTATGTTATTTTGAAAGGCTCTACAATTGAAATTTCTTTTTTAAAGGTTAATTATTTCAAATTATTTCACTAAACATTTTTGAAAATGAATTTTCAAAGTGCTTGTAACATTATACTTTATATCACATATAGAACCATACCGTAAAAAATATTTTACTATTTTACTTATATTATTCCAATTATCTTTAATGGATTTATCTCTATGAAGGTTAATTATCATGAATCACCCTATAAATGTTCTTATATAAAACACAGTTTTTTGCGATTTTGTTTTTAGTATCAACTGATCTATATATTGAATTCATTTTATATTAATCAATTTGGAAATGTTATGAAACCCATTTTAAATCCATAGTTTTTTATAATGAGAAGATTGATTTATTTAATGTTTGACACATATGTATGGATTGTTGATGGGTACTATCTTATATCACCCATGAATGAATTTTTTAATGTTTTATACATAATATGATAAGAATGTTTAGTGTGAAAAAGATATAGATTAGCTATGTTTATAGAATTCAGTGTGAACACAATATAAATTAGATAATTTCACTAGATTGATTGTGAATAATATGAAAATTATTTACATTCAAAGGATCAAGTGATAATACATTGTAGATTAAATGTGTCAAGAAGATCAAATGTGAAAATTATAAGGATTATCTATATTCAATAAATTTACTATGATCAGGATGCAGATCATCTATGTTAACAAGATTGAGAACGAAATTGATGTGGTTATATATGTTATTAGAGTTATGATTTTTTATGGTTATTCATGCACCACAATTATATGTTATATTCCTATGTTATTCCCCATGGATCATGTCTATTTTATCATGTTTCCCTAATATTTTACGTGATTTATATATATTAATTTTGGATTAAATTTCTTTCTATCATGACTTATGCAAAACTATTATTTTTATATGTTATTTTAATTATGAATTTCTATTATGCTCATATTTTCTCATTTTCTTATGATCAAAACCATGATGTTTTTTTGGAGTTTTCCAATTATCAATAATCTAGGCTCACCCCAATCTTATGTTTTTACTTCCTTAGTTATAAAGATAATTATAACTTAGGGGATGTATATAATGGGGTCTAGTGAAGTATTATAATGGATAAATATTCAAGATTATCATAAAATAACATTCTTACGAAGTTTGTACTCATAGATGATAAAAATTTCCTTATTGGGATAATATGATAATTTTTTAGATGTAATGTTTAACATATGGAATTTTTTTAAAATATTGATATATTTTTCATGGGTCTCTATTGTTTGTATCAAAGAAGGGTTTAGTAATTTATGGGGATTGGTTAAGTTATATTTGGAGATTAAGATTAGAAAACTTTAGTGAAATCCCTATGCATATGTCTAAGAGATATTTTTATTCATAACATAATATCGTGATGTTTTTGTAAATTAGATATTGATCAATTCTCAGAGAAATTAAATCTATATATTGATATATGAAAGTGGATAGAAATGTGAAATAGATGCATCTAGGAATAATCACCCTGAAAAAGGTTAGTCTAGTATTAACTAAATCTTCACTCTAGTTCCCGGTGAGTGGTCCTAAAACTACACACTTGGATAGATAGTCTCTCGGGGATATGATTTGCATAATCACATTCTCTTTACAAACCAATTTGATGGATTTAAATATATTAAAAATATATTATGAATAATTTTATATAACCTAATAAGAATATAATTATATACAACCATGATAAATTTAATGAATTATAGGCATACATTATTATATCATTGTTGACCAAAAAGTATCATAGGTTGAGATGAGTGTTTCATTGTAGAAGACATATTATGATGGAGTTTTCATTTTCATATGATCATTTATTATAATTTGTTATAATAAAAAGGTAACATTTATATTTTTTGTAGTTATTTTGAAATGAAATCATGAAAATAGAGGTTTGAAAGATATTTCCCTAAGAGCTCTTAAAGAAGCATATTTAGGAAAAATACTTCACTCGTAAAACCAAGGATAGTAAGGTGGATATCTCTAATGAAGATATATCCTATGTTTCTTATGGATCCATTTAATTCTTAATTTAGTGAATGGTAATTGAAGTTTAAATGGAATAATAAATTTAGTGTGGGGGTGGGGGGATATAACACCCTTAGATTTTGGAATATATATTTTCCTTAAATTAATATTTTAGTTGAAATCTTGTTTCACATGAAACAACAAACTAAAATGAGCCAGGATATATTATATTAATATTATTAATAAAATTTAATAATAATTAAATTAGTAGTAAAAAAGTATTGGAATCAATTAAAAATGGATACAAACATTGATTACAAAAATTAAAAAATTCTTAATGGACATTTTTCAATAAAACAATATTATAAATTTATAATGAATTTTCATATAAAAGATAAAATTTAAAAAAATTAGAGCTTTAATATTATATAATAACATAAATTTTGAATTCAAAATACCCAAATTACCTTATTTAGTATTATTATTATTATTTTGAAATAATTTGTTTTTAAGTGAATAGTGAAAAATACATCTTTAAATAAAATTGTAAATTTTATAACATTATAAATGCATGGGGAATATTTACATGTGTAGGAAAAATTTATTTATTAAATAATTTTAAGGATTATAACTATATATTTTAAAATATTATTTTGATTTTAGAAAACATATTTTTAATTTTTAGAACATAGGTAACATTTTATTCCAATTTCAAAATAGTTTTGGATTTTTTTTAAATTAAACCTTTTTATGGTAATTTTTTTTGTATTTATTTGAAATAAAAAAAAATTATTTTTTTATAATAAAATAATTTAGTTTATTTCAGTAAATAACATTGTTAATGATAACCTATTTATAAAGTTTAATATTAAAATCATATATTTTTTTGAAATGGTATTTATGTGTTAAGGCTATTGTTTTTAAAATTATCATTTATTATACTTATCTAATTTATATAATATATTTTTTTTAAAAAAATTAAATAATTATGATCTAATTATGTTATAATTTTATTCATTACTTGGTTCATTAAAATTAATTACTATGGTTCAAAATTTATAGCAAAAGTAAATGTACATTCAGTTAAAAGTAAAATAAAGTAAACAAGAAAAAGATTCCAATAACTCCAAGATTTATAAATAATGAGCAGTAGATATGAGTCTAGGATAAATAAATATCTCCATTTTATATTTTCCACTTTTTGTAACAATTGAACTGTGAATAGTGACATTCCATTATTGAAATGTAATGGGTACCCCGGAATTAATCTTCTCTTCACCTTTAAAAGGAAAATACTTCCACCCCTTCCTGACATACTTATTCCTTAAAATATAATCCATAAAGTATTCCATTTTTCTATTTGTATAATCACGTCTCATGTTTTTAAGCTTATATTCTCAATTAAATATCATTTAGCCCCCATTTATAATTATATTTACAAGCTAAATCTAATGTTTGAAATGTAGGTATTTCTTAATCCTTAGTATTTTATTATTAATATTCTTAGTAAATTTTTTTTTCATCAACCCTAATTTAATTAAAACACTATTATTAATATAATATAACATTATAATACTAATTTAGAAACAATTATTAAATCTTTTATATTCTCTAAGAAAAACCAATCAACATTGATTGTATGTACATATAGACTACAACCACCTTGAATTGATGTAGTAATGTTTTCATCACTGCCAATAATGGTTTGAATCAATGATAGATTTGAGGAATTATTTTATTTCATATATTTATTATATAAAAATTATTACTCTGAAATGATACATTATCATATAAATTCATTTCATCCTATTCATTATGAAATGAAATCGATAATCATATATATGATTGGACTACAACCTCTATGAAAGATGAATTTCAATTATCATACACACATTCATGGATAGTTATTATAATGAATTTAGTTTAGTAAATTGTTATTAATGACATAGTTATAATTTTATAAAAGTTATGTTAACATTATATCCGATCATTTCAATACTCAAAATTCAATATAAAATGCTATCGTTTGGGCCGGTTGTTACCAAATTTGTGAATGATGATATAATGTTGAAACCATGAATGATTCCGAAACATTATATAATGGTAATATAATTTAAAATAATGTATTTTTTAATGAATACGTAATAGTGTTATTATTATTTAATACTTTTATCAATATATCACCCATCGATTGTTAAACAGACCAGATCTAGTTCATCATAATTTATTTTTTTCATGAACCATATCCATGAATTTTTTCAAATAAAATAGAATATATTTAATAGTTGAAAAAATTATTATTCAATCATCAATAATCTATGAATGATGAAATTTTGGACAAGATTGTAGAATAACTCCACTATTATGAATCTAGTTCAAAACAATAAATATTACTCACACCAGATATAGAAAATGTATAGTAATTAACTAATATAAATATAGAGAATAATTATAAATGAAAAATATTAATGATTATATATATGAATAATATTATTAAATAAATAATTATGATTTTTTTATATTATACCAGAGAATATAAAGAGTTTGAGTTTGTCGGATCACAAGGAAATGATATATTTGTCTCATTTTTAAGTCCATGAGACATGTTTGAAATTGCACACTAAATTTTTATAACATGTTTTTACTACCCTATAAAAATAAATTATGATCAATATATTTATTTTTATTATGTATTTTTTTTATTTTTCATAGTAACAATGTTATTTATATGAGACTATTACTGTATGTGTTTTTAAAATAATTTCACATTCCTTGAGTTATTCATGTTCTTCTTGAAGGTATTCCATACATGTTGGAAATATAATGCTATATTGTTTTACTATGTGGTATTCGATAAATTTAATCTAGGTATTTACATTTTTACCACATAATACCCTTTCTAAATGACTCTTCATTTAATAATTTGTATATAAAAAGGGGATTTTGTAAACAGAAATTTATTTTTGGAGTTAAAATATTATTCATTGAGCATCATTCCATTAAGAATGATAAATTAATAAACTTAATGTTCCATAATACATTTATTATTTTTTATTACATTTAAATTATCATTTAAACTAAAATTAGATTTCTTAATGAATTTCTCTCTCATAAAATTGAAATGTTTTATGAAAAAATATATTTTCCATTAAGATCACTTCTATCCATTTTTATGTTTATTATTCCCAAAAATATTTTCCTTCATTATTTTGAAAAATACATATTTTTTATGAATTTTACCTTACTATTTACAATTAACACTTTTCAAAGGTAAATTTTACAACCTCCTTTTGTAGTGTGGAGTTTCAAAAATGTTATTTTGAAATATTCAAAAGGTATTCCATCCATTTAAAATAAAAAAATTTATCTTCAACACCACATTACTTTTATATATCCTTTTTGTCCTTCGGACGATCTATTATTTTATATTTTTTATAAATGTAAGAGTTTTCATAGTATTTTAACTTCACCGTTTTGAAATTTGATGTCTTTTTTCAAAGATCAACTATTGAATGTTATTTTTTAAAAGTAATGGAATTAAAAAAATCCCAATTCTCTATTTTGAAATTTAATTTTCAAAGCGATGATGTAATTAACTTTTATTCCATAGAAAAATCATTTTATAAAAGCAATTTTAGGATTTATATATCCTTTTTTCCACTATCATTGAATAATTGTTTTCCTTGGAAATAATTTACCAATAATAATACACTAAAGATTCATATAAAATACTAATTTTTGGGTTATTATATTTATGGTATAAACTAGTATGTGACTTGATATACTTTTATGTATACCATTTGAACATATTATGATACCAATTTTTCTTATGTGGGTTCATTATGATGAGAGGGATGATTGATTCCAAGAGGGAGATATATGTTTGGATGATTGATGGATAATGTCCTTTATCTCCCTACAATGCATTATGTGTTATTTTATAACCCATGTGAAAAATTTGTGACTGTGAATACAATACACAGTAGCCACATTCATAGGATTTAGCATGAAGTTAATGTTGATTATATATGTTTCGAAGATTTTGTGTGAATGTGGTATAGATTAGCTACATTTAAATGCTTTTATATGAGAGTGACGATATTTAGAATTATTAATAAGTTTGAGTGTGAATATGAGTAATAATAGATATGCTCACAAGATTTAGTGTGAGCATGATACAGGTTATATACATCCATAATATTGAGAATGACCTCAATATGATTAGCTAGGACTAAAATGTTATTATTTATTGTGGTTATTACAATTCGATTATTATTTATAATATTCTTACATTATTACCCATAGATAATATTTAATATATCATGTTTCCATATGATTTTCCCATGGTATATGTTTATTCATGTGAGATTAGATATCCATTTATCATGAATAATAGAAAAATATTTTTATTTTATGTTATTTTAATAAGATATTTCTTCAATTCTCATGTTTTATCATATTATTATGATCTATTCCTTTATGAAATGTTGTTTAGTATTTCCCTTATTGATATTTTTAGCTCACAAATTTCATATGTTTTTATAACCGAGGCTAAAATGATATGTAAGACTTATGAGAAGTATAGAAGGGGGTATAGTGTGGTTTGATTATAGAAACATTTGAAAGAGTATCATAAAATATTTATTTACATATCAAATACTCAAAGAACCAACAACTTCCATTCTTGGGATAATGTAATTATTTGTGACATGTAATGTTTAACATATGGATTTTTTTAAAAATGATATTATTTATCTTTTTTAACTGTAATGCAGAAATTTTTGTATAGTTGATGGTAACGATGAATATATTATTTTTAAATGGTACAATAATAAAAAAGTGGAAAATGAATTTCATGGAATTTGAGGAAGACGTTCTTGTTGTTTTTGAACTAACATGATGTTTTTTAAAAAAAATAAATGAAATTTGATGATTTATAATTCTATTAAGAATGGATTAAATATTGATTTAAATGAAGAAATTTTCAAGATATTTTCTCACAACATGTTCTCCATGGGTGTGTTGATAAACTAATAAGATTTATATGGTATTTATAACCATGTATATAAAGATAGAAAACCTAGAAGAGATTAAATTTCCATGTAATAACATGATGAAAATTCCATTATGTCTAAGGAATAAAATCTAAAAAATCCAAACAATCTAACTCAGAAGAAAGAATCAATAATTAAAGTGACTCAATATAATTATTTTATTACCTTTTTATATATCATTATTCTATAGAGTGTAAAAATATATTGTATTACAGATCATTCCCTCAAAATTAATTATGGTACAGAATCTATATCATTATCTAAATGGGTGAATGCACCTGAAACAATAAAGCCATGGTCCAATAATTATATGATGATGTGGATTTCAATAAAGATATCCACAAGATTAATATATAAATAATTGAATATATAATCATGGAAAATAAGAGGCTAGAAATATATGAGGTGTAATTGATGGTAAACATAATGTTGATGGGGAAAAAAATTAAAGAGTAATGTACTTTTCTTGAATAGGGGTAAAATTAATTAAAAAATAAAATGTCATTTAAAAATGAATTAATGGTAATAATTATCGATATTAAAACTAAATATAGAGGGATTTGATATGAGTAATCATGGAAATAATATCAATGAGAAAATTAAATAACCAGATCAAAATATAAAATTTTCAATGAAATGGTTAAGTTACATTCCATGGAAGCCTAAATAAATTAATGTAAAAAGAGTTAAAACTAGAAACCCATGAGAATGAGAAAATAATTTTATAAATCTAGAAATAAGTAAAAATTTCGTTAAAAAATATTTAGATAAATTTTCTCATTATATTTTAATAATAAATTGATAACATTATGGATGGTGGGGAATAACAAGAGAGTGTGTTAATAATACCACAGACTCAATAAATAAGTAACATCTAAAATAAACATCACACACAAAATAAGACTCCGTGTGGTATGATTTATATGGAAAATAATATATATATTCTATCATTTCGAATTTGGATAGTCATTTAATCTTGATGAAATCAAGTAGAATCATAATGATAAAATCTCCTCCCATGACTCATAAGGAAATGGTTTCACCTTTAAATAATCATGCAATGATAAAAAATAGGTTTACTATATTGGAGAATAATCTCAGAACTCAGCAAAGATTATGTAAAGAACTATAGTTAGTTTAATCATAATAAGAATAATTGTAAAGAATAGATAAATACATTAAAGAAAAATACATCAGTGGTTAAAATTATAGGAAAACTTGAAGAACATATAACTAAGTAACCATCACTAAAGGAAAAGTCTTAGGTTGATTTTAAGGCCATAAATGAAAATTAACCATTTGTAGAATTACAAAAACCATTATAAGTAAATACTTTAATTAATTTTGAAAACCCATCCTATAGAAGAACTATATAGATGAAAGAAGAATAATTAATCAATCAAGAGAGGAATCATGCATATGTGGGATAAGTCCCACAATAAAGGAGAATACAAATAAAAGGGAGGAAAGGTACAATAAAAAAAATTGAATGAATTTTTTGACAGAGTAATAGTCAAATGCAATACACTCCCAAGGTATTGAATAATATATCTATTAAGGACAATCATGGTGGAGTGGAGATAGAGGGAGTTATGTCATTACATTACCAAAATATAAATAAGTGTAAAGAAATGTTGAATATGGAAAATTTTATAATGAAGTCCAACCATGTCTATTAGTATTCAGAAAATAGATAGTTTAATTCATTAGAAATATTTAAAAAATAAGAAATGAAATATTTTTATTGAACTGTTTTTATAAGGTGTTATTTAATATTTTAATTTTTTTTTTAAAATTTTAAAAAATTAATTTCAATTTTTAATTAATCATGCAAAAATTATCCTAGGTTGTTGTTTTTCTAATTTTATGAAATGTTTTATTTTATAATGAATCGTAAGAAATATTGATTTTTATTAATAAAAATATTTTATTTTCACTTTTTTACAAAGGAAAATTCTATTTTAGAATTGTTTTGAAATTTTTTGAGTTACTTATTATTAAAAAGACCCAATTATAGACTTTGGAATCAAATTTATATTTGATTTTCCTATAAACTATAATTATTTTGATAATGTTTTTTGAAAAATTGAAATGTTACTCATGCATATATACAATCAACAATCTCAATTATTATAATATAGTTCACTTTTCATAACAATATTTCAGGATTATTTTTTAAATTATAGTTTATATATAAAAAATATAAATATGTCATGATTATTGTTCGTGATAAGTCAAAATAATGACCACTTTCAGCATTTCCAACCTACTGAAGTCATTTTAGACAAAAAAGCAGAATATTGTCAAAATGTCTAACATGAGGTTAATTGATTAATTAATTGAATTTATCTTGGAATAAAATAATTTAAAATGAATATTGAAATTAAAAAAAAGTTCTTAAAGAATTAAATAATTAACATTATTACATTTTTATAAACATAATAAATTTACAGGACAAGTTATGCTTGAGATAAGAGACTATCTTTTAAAAACACTCTTCATAAAATTTCCTTCCAATTAATTTCCATCCAAGTAAATATTTTAAATATATTTTATTAATGTATTTAAATAGGAATAAAGTAATTATAAATAATTTTTTTTTCATTTTTTTAAATTCTTTCAATGGTTTTAAAAAATGAATGTTTTTATCAATTTTTTACTTTCTTCTCGGAAAGAAGAAATGCATATTCTATTTTAACATACACAATGACAATGCCTTTAACAACTACCATAACCAATATTTTATTATTGGATTCCATTATAATATATTAGTTTTTCATCAAATTAAATCTTATTTTCCTTCCTTCTATTTATTTTATTTTTAAAATATTTTTGGAAAAGAATGTGAATTTAAATATCTAAATGCGTTTTGTATATTGGTATCAAATATATTTTCATGGTTTATATAATGAAACCATGTAAGATTTTTTATTAATTCTATAGAAAATGATAATTGGATATTAGAAATGGTTGAGAACAATATAACTTATATGATGTGTTGAGCCTTATTATGGCTCATGATGAACTGGTGAGCCTGATACAGGTTATACGATGAGTTGAGCCCCATTATATCTGATGAAGAGAAGTGATATATATATATATATATATTATATAACGGGTTAATTACTTTATATTTTTCCAATGAATTTGGTAATTTTCCATATATTTAAATTTAATAAGGATGTAGTTAAACTGTATGGATTCTTTTATGGATTTAACTGCTCTGCAGTTTTTTCTAACATGAGTTTAAAAAGGTATCTGAATTTTCGTATCTAAGTCACTGTAAATGGATATCTATTTTATTTATATGAGTTTTAAAGTTTTCTTGGAGATAATGGCATTTATTTTTCATGTGAAAATAATATATTTCCAACACTCAATGAATAATGAGTTATATGTAAATTTTTTATAGTTTTTCAAGTTTTTCACTAGAATAATAATGGTTTACTTTTTTATTTCCCTTACACAACATTTTTTTTCTCATACCGCATCTAAAAACATTTTTCATTAGTTCTAGGGATGTGTATGGAAAAATAATTTGTTATGTTTAATTTTAGGATGAATTTTCATGAAATGAAAATATGTTTTATTTTAAAGGGTTTATATTATTTAAAAAGGGATATAACACAAAACAGTTCACTTTGTAATTGATGGTTTTTTATATTAAGATTATGGATTAATTCTCAAAAATATAAACCATAAAAGATCCTAAAAATTTGTGAAATTGATTTTTAGTATAATGAAACTAGAATATTTAATGTTTATAACTATTTTCCTATTGTTGGTATTAGAGGAAATATGTTGATAGATTTATTGTTTTGGATAATGATAATAGTATACCCTTGAATGATTATACTTTACAGTTAAGTATAAATGATATAGAATTTGAAAACTACCATGTTTCATCATCTAATTTATGCTGGTTGATAATGGATTTTTTATAGAAAAAATAGATAAGCTGATGTAGGAAGATTTCAAGAGGGGAATATCCTTCTAAATCAGTATTCAGAAATGGTTGGAATTGGAAATGTTTAATTTGTTACAGTAATGGATTAGTTGATGCAATATATAAATGGTGGTGTCATCCATGTTATAGGGAATCTATATTTACCACAGAGAAACTTGTTGATATTTTAGCTTTTCAAGAAGAAACACCTCTATATTTTTATGGAACTCTAGATCTAGTATTAGTCTATGGGTGGATCAGTTCACTGGAAAAGAAATTTAAAGTCATGGGGTGTTCAGAACATCCAAAGGTAACGAATTTCCTTTATTGTTTTTAATGTGATATAGATCGATGCAGTTCTTTGGTTAATATTACCATAGATAAATATGATCATGATTCCATGGAATGCGATACACGTAACAATCATTTTCTACTAAAATATTTCACTATGGTTTTTCGACTTAGGATATAGAAATAATTATATGAATTGTGGTAATGAGATAAAAACTTGATGGTCGCATTTAATGAAAAATTTATCATATTGGAATGGTACATGGAAAATTGATTTCCAAACCATGATAGAAAATTAATATATTTTACTAAGGATTTAAACAATGTTAATGAAGATCATTTCATTAAAAATATATTTGAACTAATGAGAAAATTTTTCATTGTGAAGATAACATTGAGATATAGTTTTTCGACACTTATACTCCTATAGATGAAAAAATTAAGATAATGTCATGGTGGAATGAGATTGAGACCCCAACAAATACGAAGAATGGAGGTAGTCCCCAAAAATATTCCATGTGCAGTAAAAGAAATTCTAAGGAATGTTTGACATGATCTGTAACGTTTCAATAGTGTGGTATGTTTGGTTATAGGGCTCATATATGTAAGGAATATAATTCTGAACTATCAATGAATGCAGTAATAGATAATTATTTAATGGTGAGACGTGTTATTGGAAATATGTTAGGAAATTATACTAACACTTGTACAATGTTGGTTAATCAGTGCATAAATCATCACGGCAAAAAAAACATGTGGCAATGTCATTCGATTCTACTATAGTTGATATTGGGAAATCTAATGAAGTGGTTATAGGCATGTTACATTTTTATTAAGATTATGTGAATTACTTGTATGTCTTTGGATCTTTACATTCCTTCATTTATGATATAGGTTCATGTGAAATGGTAATATCAACATAGGAAAAAAATATAACATATTTTGAAAAATCCAGGTGGAGATTTTGAAGAAACCAAGATTTATTAGAATCATCCTAACATTATTAGTGGGATGGTCTTTCCTAAAAATAATTTTGAACTACCCGTGGTAGAGTTTGATATTATTTTGGGAATGGAATGCCTTTCAAATTATCAGGATATGATAAAATATAGATCTACTCCATTTTTATTAAATTATTTCATACATTTGTTAACCTACCAATAATATAAAAAATATGATATATATGGATTTAATTCTCACCTATCACATATTGATAAAATGAAATAAATTGTTATGAATAGTGATTTTACGGTAGTAAATGCATATGAGGATGTATTAATGAATTATTTTCAGGATGTTATTCCTTATTGAGAGGTTTATTTTACCATTAACATAGTGCGTGACCCAAAACCTATTTGAATGGATCAATTAGAAAATGTGTAATTGAAAAATAAATTTAAAGAATTTATATATAATGGTTTCATTCATCATATCACTTCACTTAAGGTTGATACTTTTTTATTTATTAAAAATATATATTGTTTAATGAGGATTTTTATTGATTATATACAATTGAATAACATCATTGTCAACAAAAAGTATTTTTTTCCTCATATCAACGATTATCTTGATTAGATCTAGGGGTTATTGTAGTTTTAAATGATTTACCTCATGGTAGGTTATCACCATAAAATGGATATGGTGGAAGATATTTCAAAGACAACATTTTGGATTACTTTCATGAATTATGATTATGTATTTATTCCCTTTGGTTAGTTTAAAGTACTGCTTGATTTCATGGATCTTATGAATAGAGTTCTCCATGACATTTGGTACACTTTTGTTTTTGTGTTTATTGTTTATAGATTGGTATATTCTAAAATTCATGATGATAAAGATATAAACATAAGGATTGTTTTGTAAACATTAAATTATATGAAACCATATAGAATGTTTAGTAAATGTGAAATTTAGTTTCAAAAAATTTAATTCATATAGAATAGGGTTTCTAAATATATAATAACCATTGAACCTATTAAAACTAATGTCATGGAAGAATAGACAAGATATATAAATACCACAAAGATTCACATTTATCTTTGATTATTAGGTTACTTATAGTGGTTTGTTGAAAACATTTCTCATTTTTCAAGAACATTGACAATGTTATCACAAAAAATGAGTTAAATTTATATAGATGAAAGAATGTGGTGATTTTGTTCATGAACTAAAAATATGATTTGGGAATGATCTTATTTTTTCCCTACCCTATAGAAACAGATATTTTTTAATATATATTTATTATTCATTAAAAGGAAATGGTTGTGTCATAATGAAAAAAAGATCAGTTATTTACCTTTGCTCCATGGAAACTAAAACCTCATCTGTTAAATTATACTACACATGATCTATAATTATTATCTTTGGGTTTTTATATAAAAATTTAGGGACATAATGTTTATGGTGTAAAGTGTGATATATATGGTTATCACAGAATTTTGAAGTATATATTCACTCAGAAAGAACTGTAGAGGAGGAAAATAAGATGGTTTGAGATGATTAACTATTATTCCTAGATGGACCAAAGGCATTCGATTTTTATTCATTTTTGATAATCCCAATTTTAATTATTTAAGGGGAACCCTTAACTGGCCAGTTGGCTTGATGCCATTACTTGATCCGATGGTATTAGAGGAATTCATCCTATTATATGACTACATTGAACTTCCCCTCAAGTGTCTGCATCATGAAGATGATTAAATATTATGACTGTATGATTCATTAACATCTTGAGAAACCAAAATAGTGGCTGACTCATTGATTTGGGGGAAATATTACACATGAACCAAGTTATGATATGAACATGATATTTTGGTAAATGATTTGATGTGTTTTGGGCTAGATGTTGTGGATACATGAACTTCCTTTAGTATTATTTCTAGTGGTAGTGAAATAATAATTTTTGGAAATACTTGTACAAGATAAAAAGGCAAATCCCACTTTATAGGAAGTATAGTACTCTGTTAATACGAGTAAATTTATAAAGATAAATACTTATGAAGAACGTGACTTCATATTTGGGAAAATTCTTTGTGTTCCATGTAATACACAGTTGAAGAGATAATTGTTCAGTGAATCTCACAGTTTTTAATTTTACATTTATCCCTAATGCACTAAAATATACATATATATTCAAATGTATTACTAGTTGGATGGAATAAGAAGAAATATTTCTGACATTACCATGAAATGTTTTACTTTTCAACAGGTTAAATTAGAATGACAATTGTTGAAGGGGATTCTTCAAAATTTTTTAATGCTGAAATGGAAATTTGAAAATTTATCCATAGATTTCATTAGGGTATTACCAAAGATATCTTGATATATTGATGAGATCTGGGTTATTATTGATCGATAAACTAAATATTAAAATTTCATTCCTATTTGAGATAATATTTATTTAGATCATATTTATCGACTGTACCTCAAAGAGACAATTAGGATATATGGATTCCCACTCTATATTGTATATTATTGTGATCCGAGGTTTGCATTAAATTTTTTATGACATAAAAACTATGTGGGTAATGAATAAAATTTATGTTCAAATTATCATCCTTAGTCATATGGCTAGTCTAAGAGAATGATTCTAAACTTTTAAGGCATGCTTCATTATTATTCATTATACCATGATATATTTTGGGATTAACATCTTTCATTGGTTTAGTTTTCTAATATGAATGGTTTTCATACTGGAATACAGATGGAACCATTTGAGGAATTATATGGAAAGTAGTGTCAGACACCATATTTTTGGGAAATATTAGGAGAAAGGGTCTTTAAGGTGCCCTAGTTGGAAGTGTAAAAGGCTGGTGAGGTAAGAATGATTCAGAAATATATAAATATGTCTTAGAGTATCCTGTAAATTTATGACGAGAAGTAGAGAAAGGATATCCATTTCAAAGTAGGTGATCATATTTTTTAAAATGGGATGCTAAGTGCACTTTTATATGGGCCATATAAAATGCTAGATAATTTTGGATTAGTTTCCTACCTACTGGACTTCCATCTGATTTTATCCCAGTTACAAATTATATTTCATGATTCGATGTTAAGAAAATATGCTCCGAATTCATCACATGATTGGATCCCTGAAGTAGTTTAGTTGGAAGAACCCCTTTATAATGTGGAATTACCAGTTCAAATTATTGGCCTTTGGGATATTTTACTGTGAAACAAGGTAATTCATCATTTTATGGTTTTGTGAAAAAACTATATTATTGATGAAGAAAAATTGGAATGTGAAAATGATGTATGGGAATGATATCCCCACATTTTTAATAAGTGATTTAAATTGTATCGATGCATTTCCCAAAAAGGGAAAACATTTAGTGACCAATGTAATTATAGACAATATCATTTCCATTTTTATTTTTATTAATTTATTATAGATATTTATTCAATACAAATACTTCAAAATACAAACGAAATAGTTGTTTTAAAATGTTTTCTTATAAGGTTTTATTAAAAACATTTATTATCATGTTATTGAAATTTAATTTTGAAAAAAAAATAATTTTTGAATTAATCATATAAAAATTATGAAAGGATGATTATTTTTATAATTTTTTTTGAAATGAATGATTTTTCAATGAAGAGTGAAAAATAATAATTTTTATTGTGAACTGTATTTTTTTACAATTATTTACAATGATAAATTATATTTTGGTTTTTTTAATTTTAATTAGTTAATTTTCATTAAAAAATAAAATTATATGTTTTATTAAATATTTTTTATATTAGTAATTTTTTTTTAATATTTATAAAATTAATTTTTATGAAAAAACTTTTTTTTTCATGTTTTTTGGGGTTTGTTTCAAGTTATTTTCATCTGATTCTATGAATTGAATTTTGAAAAATAGATTCCATATTTATAATTAAGAGGTCTAAATTTAGTAAATATTTCCCTTCCATTTATGGTGATTATGAATCATAACCATAATAAATATGTGTTCTATCATTAAAAAAAATCGGGCTATTAAAATTAAAATCATTTTGATAATGACTAGAACATGAACACAAATCCTTCGGTAGATTTATTGGATGAGTAAATATCATCCATAATCATAATAAAATAGAATATCTACCGTTTTTATTCTATTTTTCTATTTATATTTTTTGGAATTTGAATTATTTCCTAAAATGATTTTGCAATGTTTACACATTACTTATTCAATTAATTAGAAAATTAAAGAAATGATTCTAAAATTGTAAAAGTGATATGATTTTATTGAATTATAACGTGAAATTATTTTTAAATGAAAATTAAATATAATATATTTTTTATTGAATTATATTCAATTTTCATTATTTTATTTTTGTTTTCGAGGTAAAATTAAATTAATTGGTCCAAAAAATGTTATTAATGAAATTTTATAATAACTAATATTTTATTATATGATTTTAAATTCGTAAATATCCTATATTCATCCATGGTATTTTCATATGGTTCATAAATATCAAAAATGTTATAATTAATGTCCAATTATTCATTTACAGTAACAATATTAACCCCTAAAGTGTAAAAAAATATTGTTATTGTGATAATTGTCAAAAGGGTTAAATGTGGGTCAAAACTAAAAGATAAGCATTAAATATAAAATAATCATGTATATATTTTATTTGATAATATAATTTAGGATTATATTTATATTATATTCAAATAATATCATTCAGGATCCATTTAATGTCAAAATTAATTTATATTAATTTAATACTTTATGAAATTCCAAGAGTGCCCATCTCCACACTTATAAAAGCAAAACTCATATCCTATTTTATTAACACTTCAAAAACAATTTATTTTACTCCATACCAACCATGATACCTTCCTTATATCTCTCCTCACACCACAAAGTCCTTATTTTTATCATAAGTTCAACCTAGTATGGTGTTTCGTGTAAAACATAAGAGGATTTCTGAAGAAGATGTATAATTTTTAACCAAGTATTTTTGTTTTATTTATTCTTACAACTCCTTCAAATATTCTTAAATCTAGAATAAATAATAAAAATACTATATTATATATATTTATAGGTTATTATTTTAACTTCTTAACTTTTCTCTATATCCTCTATCATCAAATGGGAAATGAAACCATCATTATTGTGTACAGATGACTACGATTTCGTGAACCATTGTAATTCATTTTCCACCACCACCTCTCATAGATAGTTATCACGATGTGTTAAATATATATACATACATACATACATACATACATATATATATATATATATGTATATTATATTCATGACATTTTTTTTCATTCTATAAAATTAATATATCATATATGTTCTTACTTTTCCATTCATTGAAAAACAATAACGTCGTTCATGTGTATGTGTGGACTACCCCCTCAATGAAGTGATGTGACAGATTTTTCATCACCATATAACATGGATGATATATATAAGTTTATTTAAAGAAAAATACTATATTAATGATATATTTATCAATATATAAGATAAAATAATAGCTACCTATTTTTTAAAAAGATCTTTAAAAGATGGAAATTTTACTAATACGTACCTACGACCTACTATATCAATAATTATAAAGAAGTCATTATTTTATAAAAATAAATATTTATTGTTTTGAACATAAAAATTGATATTTAAAAATTATTACTATATCATTATTATTATTCATGAGATGATGTAGTAATAACATCCCTGAACATTTTCATCCCACAGAAGTAATTTTAGACACATGATCTGAATATTGTCAAAACGTATGATGTGAAGTTAATTTATTCTAGAAATAAATATAACGTGTTATTAAATAAATAAAAACTAAAAATAAACATGAAAAGGATTATTTTTAAATTAAATAAATAAATTATGTTTATTATTCCAAAATATAAGTAACAAACGTGATGATTCCAATTTCAGGTAAGGGACATTGTTTAAAAAATAATCATTTAAAATTTTCATTCAAACAATTTTTTTTCAGGTAAATATTTTTAAAAATCATTATTTAATTTGTTTATACGGACAAATAATAATTATATATTACATTATACACCACTTATTACTTTCATTAATTTTTTAAAAGGATTATTTTTATGGAATGGTTTTATATTCATTACAAAAGATAAAAGGACTGTTCTATTTTAAAATATACAATGACAATAACTTTTTATACAATTGTAACTATCATATTATGTTAGTATTACATTATAATAATTCTGGTTTTATTCAATGAAATGTTCTATTTATCTTTCTTCTGGGTATTTTAGTTTTGAAATTGGTTTTGAAAAGAAATGGTATTTCTATATTCCAAAGTGTTTTTAATATGGGTTAAAATGATATTTTCAAGGGTTTTATGAAGAGAAGTTGTAAGAGTAAAATCTTTTATTCATGATATAGTACGTGAAAATTATATATGAGAGACGAGTGAAGACCATATAGCTTATAAGATGGGTTGGTCCCCATTAGAGATCATGATGAAAATGTGAGCCCGATACAGCTTATATGATGGGTTAATCCCTATTATATAAAATGAAGACATGTGATGTTATTATAGATTATATTAAGGTTGATAGACACTAAATTCATCTAATGTATTGGTTAATGTTCATTTTATTCAATCTAAATAAGGAGGCATTTAACCTTTGTGGTTTCTCCTTTGGATATAACTGGGCTCAAGTGATTTCTGAAATGAGTTTGGAATGGGTTATAAATATGATGATCTATGTCAACATAATAGTAATTATATTTTCATAATATGTGTTTGAAAATTTTCATTATGAAAAAACTATATGTTTTTCATGTATAATTGATTTATATCATATTCTTAAAAAATAATGTGATTATACTATTTATTTTATGGGTTTTCATTTTTTTCACCTAAACTAACGATTTTATTCCATTAATGTCTTTTAGTTTGTTTTTTAATTCTCTTCCCACATTAAAAAATATTTTTTCACAAGGCCTAAATAAGGGTAAAGACAAATAATATGTATTGTATAAATTCATGATGATTTTTAATTAAAATAAAATATGTTATATTTGGAATGTTTTATATTGTGGGAAAATGGATTATGTGTAGAAGTGTCCTCTTTGTAATATATGGTGTTTTCTATAATAATTATTCCCTGATTATCTAAAACACAAAACCTGAAAAGATCCTCGAAATGTATGAAATTTAATTATCTTCATGAGACTGTAGATCATTTAATGTTTATTTTTCGGGTCCTTATAAAGCATCATCATTAACCTGAACACTCATGAGGAAACCCCTCCATATATGATTTAAATGTTTCAAACATGTTTAAAGATGAATTTATTTAAGGGGAAAATACAGTCCATGTCATAATTGTTTTGAAATATATATATTTTATAGTTGATAAAAGATGTATTTTAATTATAGAATTTTCATGTAATAATTAGTGGTTTTATAATTTCATATCCACATTTTTATCAAGATAGAAGGTGAATATTAAATTGATATTTCCTGTTTAAATTAATGTAAGAATAAATAACATGTATTAAATATAAGTTATAAAGGTTGATATGATGAATTACATTATTTCATGCTAAATCTAAATTTTAAAAAAGTGATTTATAGCTATGTGTTTATTGGAATCCGTATAATAAACAGGGTATAAAAATTAGACTATTATAACAATGTGGTTTTTATTTATCATTATGTATGATGAAAATTTGTATAATTTATTCACCATTAAAAAGTTTTAAATTCTTTTCATTAAGAAGATTTATTTCTAAAAAAATAGTTCCCCAAAATATTAATTATACTTACATGTAATCCTATAAAATTTATGCAGTCTTTGTAGATGAATTTGTAATGGATATTGAACCCCATTATTAGATGAATGAACCATTGAAAATTTAGATTATATTTATATCTAGATGAATTAAAAATTAATTATATAAAAATAATGTCAATATATCCTCTGAGTTTTATGTTGAACACCATTTTTTACATTATATATATTCCATTAAAAATTTAATTTAATATTGGTTTATATCATAGGATTTATTATGATTTCGAAATGCTTTATTTTTTTCAGTTTACTGTAACTAATGATGTACATGGAATTATTTTCATCTGTTAAACTAAAAACCTTTTTTCATTCACTCCTCCTCAGTTATCTAGTCTTATAGTATTTGTTGACACCCTAAATTCTATGTGATAATTTCAATCACTTTATTTACATTAATTAATAATGTCGTTATAGAGAATGGAATTTTAAACTTTCATGGAGTTTTTTTTTCTAGATTTGTAGTGTCCAATAAGAAATGTATGTTGGCCGGTGACTTAAAAAATGGAACAGATTTATTAGTGAAAAGGAGGTATTAATTTGAAAACACCAATGAATCCATTACCATGTAATTAATAAATAAATGGGGGGGGGTAAATCACATGAAGGATCCATTATAAATTCTTTTAAAAAATCAGGAGAAAAATTTAATAATTTTTTTACATGACATGTAAAAACATACCATATTAAAATTTCAAAATTATAATATTTAAATATTACTATAAGTGTTATTTTTTAATAGATATGTTAAAATACATGATATTGAAATCTACATTTCCAAATTATTAATGTAAAAAAATTTGATAAATAATGTAATTTAATTTTCATATTTATATTTCCTTGTACTAATTATGATAAATATTAATTATTATCCATTTTTATTCACTAAATAACCATATTTAGATTATAATAAAAATTTATTATTTTATCCATCTGATAATTTTTATACTAAATATAATTACCCTTAGTTATTTATTAATAATTAACTCAATTTTGTCTCATTGTCCACTAAATTTTAGTTATAAAATTACATTCTGACTTCTAATATTTTGTTTTATTATCATAGTGTTTTTTGAGTTAATGGTATTTCATAGAGGGCACAACCCAATATAATCATACAATTTATTTATATTATATACTTTTTTATATTATCATATTGTAATTTTAATGATCATATAGAATAAAATGATCATTCCTTCAGCTGTTATATTTTTCCCTCCAATTGAAATTGCTTCCAAAAAAATTCAACTCATATAGTGCAGTGAAAGTCGACTGGATTCTTTTGTCATTTAAAATCCCTTAATTAAAATATTTCCTCCTTATACATATAATTTTAAATAATATATTTAAAATATTAGTTGTATTATTTCAAAAAACTCTTTTTATATGGTCCATGATATTCAATGTTTACTACTCATAAGAGAGATCGTTTTTCAATTCCATACAATCTAGATTCCGTACATGAAGGGATCTAATAAATAATTCTTTTAGAGTTAAATAATGAACATACTCTGTACATTATATTGGTTTGATGAAAAGGATAGTTTATAAGTAGAAAAACAACATGATAAATAATAATAAATGGTCCAATATACCTAAAACCTAAATTTCCATTCTTCCTAATACTAATAAATCTCTTTTATGATAATAAACGGTGGAATAATTTTTCACTAACTTCAAACTCTAGGTCTTGTCAATAATTATCACCATATCCCTTATATCAACTACATTCTACAATGATATGTTGGTGAATCTTTTGTACTATCTGTATCTACCCTTACACTATATATTGTTCTAATATATTCTTATATCTAGATTCATTATAACATGTTAGATTTCTAAATTTATTATCATTAATAGCTTCATATTGGGAAACATGAAATATTTAGGGGATGTTATTATTGTATGAGAACTCAATTAGTGTAATAAGGTTATCCCAGCATCCATTAAATTTTATAGATAAGGATTTTAAGAAGCACTCAACAGATTTTATGGTAATTTTTGACTGACCTTCCTTCAAAGGTGATATGTCAGAATAAAGATCAAATATGTATTAAGTGCCTTTTGAATTATTCTATAATTCAATTATGTGAACCACAAATCATGATGAAATATAATTTATAGTTTTATTGAAAACAACCTAACTAATTATCTAACATATATGTGAATATATATATATATATATATATATTTTAATTCTAATTGAGTCATAGTTCTTCCTGAATTGGAACAAGGTGAGTATTCTATGTAACCCATGTGAAGTTTTATCCTTTGGATGTATTTATAAGACATGTGAGAAAATCCATAGTGATGTATCGCCTTATCCATGTTTATATGGGTAATGTTTTCATCATCCAATTTTACTTTTTTCATTCCTCCATAACTTGTAAGTATACCAAGAACATTGATATAGATTTATAAATCACTGTCTACATATTATCTGAACAAATGTTCTCTTTCAGGATATAATAATTATTTTTAACTTCTTAGGTTGATAGAGATTGATGAGCTATTCGAATAATCTAACAATTCCATTATTTTCTCAAGATCTATGGAGTACATAATAATGACCAAATTAATATAAATCCATATTTATAAATGTTTAACCATATTATTTTTCCAATATTGCATCCAATATTATTTCTTGGGCAAGGGTTCTAAACAAGGTGGTTCTCTACTTCACCTTATGATGCAAATGCATTCTGTGTCAGTCCCTCCCCCACTGGCCTGGGAGGAACCATCAATGTACTTTCAAGGAGCCTCATATAAATTTTTTCCCCTCTTTCCTATCCCAATTTTATTCCCTCCTTACCACATATTTCTCTATACCATAAGTTCCCTGGTCTCTTCATTGGTTTTACTCACCATTCGATTTATTCTTCGAAGATAACAGAGGCTTTAGATCTTCTCTATCATATTTTGGATTCTATATTTATGAAACACCTATCTTAGGTGGAGGGATTCAATCATTTTATTTTTGGGACATGGGGTCTATAGGATGCTTCCACAATTGTTATTCTGAATAAGATAAATTTGATTACTATGTTTTCTTTCGAGGATATCCTAATTAGGGTGTGGTCTAGTGCCCCTAAATATAAAACAACAATCTTTTCTATCTATTTCAGTGGAATTTTAACTATAACATGAAACGAGACTCCACAACTGTGGTGATCTAGGTATGTTTACCTAAATCCCAATTTACATTTCAAAACCCTTGTGTATGCTATGGAATTTAGTGGGAAGTTACTTGTGTTCTGACAAAAGAACACATTCATTCTGTCATCCTGTGGCTCCTCAAATATGCGTGGTTGTTGATGTCTCAAAATTTCCAATCGAGTATGTTTTATCATTATTGGGGATGAGTTTAATTGGAAACAGTTCATAGAGGTTTAGACATTTTTTAATTTCTATTCTTCTTATAAGAAAATTTGTCATACAATGGAATTTTGTAGACATGGAGCCAAGAATAGTGATGTCTTGGAAGAGGTGGATTTTAATGATAGAGTAATGGGACAAGATACATTAGAAGGTCTGTCTTGGAAGAACAATTTATTTTTAGGTTTTAAACCAGCTTTGCCAAAGTTTTTTCAAAAATATTCTGAGGATATTAATCCCTTGGTTTTTGATGTTTTTAGCTAGTTGAGGGGTGATGTTAGTATTCCCACATCTATTGTGAAATGTTATTTGGGACATGTGGAATCTATTTCGGAAAATATTGTTGTTCTAGATGTTCTGGCCCCTATTAAAGGTACAAATTGGGGTGTGAAAACTTGAAAGCATGTTGAGGAAGGATTAAAGGCCGTTAAGGGTTATTATTATGTGGATACCATTATTTCATGGCTTTATAACACTGGATGTGAGGGTCCCAAAGATAATCCAATTATAGTTAAAATGTCTATCATGAGAATATAGTGTCCAACTATTAAGCTGACTTACCACTATGAGAGATTAGAGAATGAAGGGCCTTCCCCAGAGGCAGACTAGGAAGAAATCTTGAATTGGGATCATGGAATTATAAGGGAGGTGTTTGGTGATGATTCATCTAGTCAGTTTTCCAGATATAGTTCTCATGAATTTCAAGGTATGTACATCTATAGTCAAAAGAGGATGAAGGGTAGGTGAGATAGTAAGAAAGACCGAAATAATTATTCAAATTTTCCATGACATGTGGATAAATGATATTCTAGGAAGATGAAAGTACAAGTGATGTAAGGTGTTCTCAAAATTGATAGAAATGTTGTTTGAGTAGAGGGTATGGACCGCAGGGTAGATACTATTAAGGATTCCTTATAGAATATAGGCATTGATGTTTTAAAACTATTAGATCTACTTCTATATTCCATTGAATAAATGGATGCAGAATCCATTGTGATTAATGCTTCCACAGAAGATAGATATAAAACTATGGAAACTAACATTCAGGTGGACACTAATAGAGAACATAGTTATTGGATTATCAAGAATAATCTTATGTTAGTAAGAGGTTTCAATGTAGGGAAAATAACCCAAGGGGAGTACATGTAAGTGTGAGACATGATGGCATGTCGATTTGAATACCTTATAAAGGACGGTCCAGAAACATCGGTAACATATTTCTCTTATAATATTATTAAGGATAATCATTCCAATAGGATAAAGTTTTCTTTTAATAACTATTATTCTCCTTTGATTCTAGTTCGAGGTAATACTTGGGTTTTCACACTTTTTCGTTAAAAGTGTTTTTTTGGATAATAAAAAATGATGTTTCCATAATTATTACTTCTAATATTTTTCTCAATAAAATACCTTTATGAAACTATAATATTCTACAAGATATATGTTTGACCAATGTTTTTGGCATTGTAAGATTTCATCCATTCTTTTTTGATTTGTATGTCTATCATTTTCTTGATTATGATCTCATTTAATCCTTATTATATGAATATTTATAAGTCCATTTCTACTTAGAAAATATTTTACATTTTTCACTTTTATAGAATATGATTTGAATGAGAATTTTATTCGTTGATAGTCTTGATCCATAATTAATGGTGAATGCTGATATCCTTCTATGTGAATATATTCTTTTTATTTTAATTTTTTTATATATGTCACACTATTATTCATAAATATAATGCCTCTAAAATTTAATTAAAATAATACCCCTTCTATCTATATAATATAATTTATGTAACTATTCTAGTGAAACATTAATTTTCAATAGTTATAGGAAACAAATATATTATTTTACAGGAGTAAAGAATCCAATCCATTATTTGAAACATTTATATATATATATATATATCATAATCCTTCACCATTTGCAGGTATTGTGAGTATATTTCTTGTGATTAACATTTTATTTAACTCTTTTCATCTATATTTACTTTTATCCTTGTAATAAACCATTAATCAATTCTATGTTATCTTTTTCAATGGGCATGGAAGTTCTTATAAATTCTTATAAAATTATCATTAATACCCAGCTAGTCCATGTAAAGTATGTATCTGTATTATAAATACTATTTTTGAACAATTCATAAATTACCTTAAACTATTAAATATCCTATAATATCCCTTTAATTATGATAATATTCTCAAAGAATATTACTTTAACCTTCTATAATTTAATTTTTCTATATATTTCATACATCTACTTTAATAATGTATTTATTTTGATAAGAAAATTATCTTTATGTTCTTCATTATTTTTAGAATATATGATAATTTCATTTATAAAGTTGACCGAAATTTTATCTAGGTAATATCTCAAGAGTATATTCATAAAGTCTATGATGGTTTTAGTTGATTAGTGAGTTCAAATAGAAACAATATGGACCCACAATGCCCATATATTACACAGAAATTTGTATTGGAAATATCCACATTTTCCCCATCAATTGATGATAATAGGATCAAAGGATAACCATAAATAAGTTTGGATCCCCACTTAGTAGACTAAATAGGATATTAATTCATTATATATGTTAACTCTTCCTTAAAATTTTTATTATTTTTATGATCATGATACCAAATTATTAGATGAATTGAACAAAACCACTTCTAAAAAAATGGGAATGGGGGTACCCTATGATTATGTAATTGGGAATATAAATCCATTTTCTATGTTCTGATATGGTTTCTTATTTAATTCTTCAAGATTGATGGTCAATATTTAATGGGGTATCTTTTGTATGGGATGACCTCTAAGCATAAGTACTACTGATAAATCAACCTCAAAATTAAGGAAGGCTTGGAAACTATTTCAAAATAAATCACTGCATTCCCTTATAATTTAAATGTATTCAATGATAGAAAATTAGATTACCATGATAATTTCATATAAAAATCCTTTATTATAAGTAAATAATATACATATCTGATACAGAGTTCCTGAAGGTTAATTATAATTCTTGTAGAAATTATATTGAATTAGAGGATGGTTTTTTATCTCGGAAGATATTCCCTTCCCTTTTAGTTGATATTCAATATTAATAATCACAATCATCTTATTTTAGAAAATATCAACGAATTATTCCAATGAATGAATTACAATATTTTCTAGAAGTTTTATGAAAAAAATTATAATTTTGTAGGATTTATATAAATTACATGAAATTATTGGACTATAGGGTTTTTACATTGATAAAATAGCATCCATGTATTCACCTAAACATTTTTTAAATTTTAAAACAAAACCATTTTTATAGGTTAAATGGTATCTTTTACACTAAATGGGCCAATAACTGACATTCATTAACAGATTAAATAATAAATGACAACCCAAACCCAAAACTAAAAGGATAGATAATGAAAATGTAGGGAAATCCACAAAATTATAGGAATTGAAGGCTGTGGATATGTGGAACATACAAAATCTAGTAGGTAACGTCCAAAATAGCATCAATTAGCTTTTCTCAATATATATGAATCTTTTGGACATACAATTCTTATATTCATGTGGGATATCTCAATGATTAATGCTTTGCCATCCACTATCTTCATTGCTGAAATGAACATGATCTTGGTATAACCCCATATCCATTTATCAATAGGGTCCTAATGCTAGTACAAAGGGAAAAAAACCAGAAACACTTCCAACAACATTGAGAAACTCCATGTTCCAAAAGGATTCATCATCCCCACCATTTCTTCTTAGTCATACCAAAGAAAATATGAACCCTATAATTTTAAATCCAACCACCAGTATAAGAGTGTAACATTCCAAGTAAGTAAATAATAATAGATATTTTTATCTATGTCTATTAGTGAATTACATAGTGTTTTAGAGGCTTAAAATGAGAATAAATCCAATCTTAAGCATGAAATACACTAATATTTTTAAAAGATTGTTTTACTGCCTTTTGATGGGAAACCATTTTTAAATCTATCCATTGACAATATTATAAGTTATGTTTGTCAAAATAAACTTATTCTTTAATATTGGGACATCAAAATTTACTTTTTGTGAATTTTTGGTATTTTTCTGTCAATGTTCATTTTTTTAATGAATAGTGAAAAATACTGCATTTTACATCAAAACTGCTTTTTAATCTACTTTATTTATATGATTATATTATATTTTTAATTGGTCTCAAAGTTTAATCTAAATATATATTTACCATTTAATCCAATGGTGGTCATTATGATTAATTTCACTTTGTAATTGGGCATAAACTAATGCCAAACTTTTCATAGATATTGTTTAAAAAAACCCGCTATTTGTTTTGACAACAGGAATTATTTTTTAAATCAATTATTGTAATTTCTGTGTTTCAAATTATGGTAAAATGGATTACATATTTGGAATCAAAAGGTCCAAATTATGTAATTAAGACTCTTTTGTTTTTGGACATTATGAATAGTAATGACGGTAATTATCTTTAATTATCTAGATAAATGAGTAATCAGGTAGTTAAGGATAAAAAATGATATCATAATAATAAAAAAATACCACAACATGTGTCCTAAGGCTACGGGTTGTCTCATGGTCGACCATGGGATGCCTTGTGCCAAACTTGGGGGCCCCATGGAATCACTTTTGTGGGAAGTGACTTGTTATCTTTTTATTTTTATTTTTAAGAAAGTAAATGTAACAAAGAATGTATCACCTGGTTAAAACATTTCTAATTTTGACAAAATAGATGCTATTTTAGACTATAAATATTCATTTTAAAGCTAAACATATTTCCTACATCATAGTATTTTTTTCATAATTTTTAGACATTAAATAAATTACATTATTTATGACATCATGATGATGCAGCGATTACCTCATTAATAAAAGATTTAAATAAAATGAAAAGATAATGTAAACTCTATAACCTACACATGTCCAAAACCTATTGTATGGGTGGATTTTGAACCCTTATCACCTTAACCTCGATTTAAATCAATGTGAGACCTTTTGAATCCGAAAATCATTTTAAAATAAAGTAACATTTCTTTACTTTCCAAGAGTGCCCCTCCTCTCCTCTTATAAAAGGCCCCACCTCTACCTCCTTACCCACACTCCCAATGCCTTTGGCTCGGCCAAACCCTGACCATTTTGTCTCTCCACATCCCTATCTTACTCCTTGAAGCCTCACTTTGGGCATAAGTCTTCCCAAGGAGGCCTTTGATCTCAAACCAAAGGGAGTTACCCGATTATAAGGTAATGTCTTCACTTGAGTCCGTTTGTATTATTTTGCTTCTCCAAACCCATAAAATCTTTTTTATTAATTTATTTTGTAACAAATCTAGTATCTTTAATATACTAGGATGTTGTTATAAGAAGTATTCGAGCTACACTTACACACACCTACATCTAATGGTTAAAGGACATACTGTTTCCGTGGATGGTGAATTTATGCCTCCCGAAACGATGACAGTTCAACATTCTTTTAACACCTTCAAAGGTGACCATTAAGATGTCACTATATTTATATATTATATATAATATGTTTATGTTTTCCTTAAGATTATGTATTTTTCATTTTGGCATACCATTATGGTTTTCATTATGGGAAAATGCGATATCTTCATTTAAGGAAGTGCAGACTACCACCGCCTCAAAGTGATTTGATTCGATAAATACCATATGTGGGATGTATAAAGGATGGAACTATGATATTATATGTGATATTATACTGGAATTATAATATACCTTTATATCATTATGATTCCATTCTATAAAATACGAAATAGAAATTAAAGTAGCGTTCATGCGTACATACGACTTACCATCTCCATGAACGGTGCATTTCATTTCTTACCTCTAAATGATTATATAATATTATAAATGCATGTATATACTGGATATATATGATATATAAATCATTATTATAATTCTAAATATAATGGATAAATGAACAACTTGTAATTATAAAGGGTTTATTTTTGACTCAAGTACCAATGATCGTTAAAACGACCGTTATTAACTTAAATAATTACATAGTGTTCATGACATGGAAATAAGTGATATAAAAGAAACAATGAACCTGATAATGGTTCTTAAGTAAGTATAAATTAACTCAAGTTTATTATTCAAGACATTAAAGAACGATCGAGTCAAGTCGGAGCCAAGGAATGGGACTTCGTCTCAATCTCCTTTCATTGAGCCATATTTTATTTTATACACAACCTTCTTTTATACGGTGTATAAACCCCTTTGACTTTTACGTTTATCCAAAAGGAATCTTTTTTATACGAAGCATTTTACAAAACAACAAAAGGGAATGTTTTTGTCGTACGTATGCGGCGACAACGACTTCTCCACCACCGTGACCATTATTTGATTTTCGGCTTCCTCAACAAGCCATACCTTTTTTTAAAAGAAAAATAAATACCATGTTTTACTTTTCTTTTATTTTGGTATTGAAAATGGTTTTCATAATGTTTTTATATCAATGTGTTGTATTGATATATTTTGATTGAAAGGTGGAAATGTTATGTTTCCTTTATGCATGTTTTATGTGATACGATTATGATGAGGTTCTTGGGCATTATTAGGAAGACTGGTGGTTCCTTGATAAACTAAGGGTGGGTGATCTCGATATAGCACTCCAATGCATTGGGTAACGTGATGGAGTGAAACATTAAGGTTTCTCCGAAGAGATTTAGGGAATATACTGTGATGGGTATACCAAACATAACCAAGAGGGTTACTCCCTACGTATGAATGTTTTGAATGCCTCATGTTACCTTTATATCTTATGATTTCTATGATTTATTCATGATTTGATGAGGTATGTTAAAGTGCTTATGTTTTATGGGTAAAGTATGATTTCTTTCTTATGTATATATGTACCCATGTTTCCTTTCCATATATTTATATCCATTACTGAGCTTTTTATGCTCATCCGAAGTTTTTTGAAATGTTTTTCACAGGTCAAGGGAAAGGTACATGATATGATGATAATGTAAAGGAAGTGTCAAGAAAGAATAAATGTTTTATTTTAAATATGTTTCCATTGATGGGAAAGAATAATACCATCTTTATGTAACCACTTTGTTTATATGGCGAGTGTAATGAATGTTTTATGTTCTAATTCTCTAAAACTCTAAACCTGAAAATATCCTCAATGTGTAATCTTGTAATAACTCAAGATTAAGTAAGGTTTAAGGCTGGGGCCTTATAGTTGGTATCATAGGTTGGTTTAGATAACTTTAGGAGTTAGAATTCTACTAAATGATTATCCAAAAATATTTTTTCTATGGTCAAATTGAAATGATATAGCATTTGAATATTACCATGTTGCTTTATCTAAGACAAGTTTGTTCAGAATGGTTTTCCATAGAGGAAACAGGGAAGCAGTGCTAGGAAGGCATACAGAAGGAAATAACCTTCCAAATCAGCATCCTAAGATGGTCAGAATTGGAACTGAACAGTTTGTTGTAGTAATGGCGCAGTTGACTCAAGCGATAAATGGTGGTGGTATCCATGCACGAGATCAGCCAGATAAACCGCATAGTAACATGTCAGTGGTGGAACATTTCGTGAGGAAACATCCCCCATCATTCAGAGGATCATCTGACCCTATGTTAGTTGAAGGGTGGATTAATGCACTGGAGAAAATTTTTGATGTCATGGGGTGTTCAGACAATCAAAAGGTTAGTCTTTCTATTTACCGTTTGGAGGGTGAAGCCGATCAGTGGTGGTCGATGGTTAAAAATATCAGTGACGCCGATGAGATTTATTCTCTTGACAGAGATGAATTCAAAGGTATGTTTCTTGAGAATTATTTTCATAAGGCTGTTCGACTTAGTATGGAAAAGAAATTATTGGAATTGAGGCAAGAGGAAGACTCAGTGGCTACCTATGAAGAAAGGTTCAATCGATTGGCAAGGTATGCTCCAAATTTTATCCAAGACCTTGATAGTAAAATAAATCGTTTTTACTCAAGATTAAAGCCAAAATATCTAAGGGAATTAGCTTCTTGTGAGTTTAAATGTTATGAAAAGCTTGTTCGATGTGCTGAGAAGGTGGAAATGGAGTTTTTCGATGATCAAGTGTTCTATAACAACCAATAGAAGAGGAGACCGAGGTGGCAGGAGAATGGGAAGAAATCTTCAAAAAAGTATAATGGTAATAAATCTAAGTTTCTAGTTTGTGATAAAAGTGGAAAAAGGCAGGCTGGGGAATATCGTCTGAATTCTAGAAAGTGCTACCGATGTGGTAAGATGGGACATAAGGCTCGTGATTTCACTGAAAAAGATCAACGTGAAGGTAAGACGAAATTTGATTTACAGTTAGTGAAATGTTTTAAGTACAATGAGATGGGTCACTATGCAAACGAGTGTCCGACAAAGAGCTTGGGTGATGGGAAGCAGTTAGACTACAAGCAGAAAGGGGTGGTGAAATCCTTTGCAACTACTTCAGCAGATGTCGGGCCATCAAATGAAGTTGTATCAGGTACTTTGTTTGTTTTTTCAGATTATGCCAGTGTGTTGCTTGATTTGGGGTTTACACATTCTTTCATCTCTGAAAATGTTTCTAGTAAAATGGGAATACCATCTCAAGAAATGACTCCTGAAATTCTGGTAAAAACACCTGGGGGAAATGTTGAGGCAAAAAGAATTTATAAGAATCATCATATCCTTATTTGTGGAAAGAAACTACTTGCAAACCTTATTGTTCTACCTCTAGTAGAGTTTGATGTTATCCTGGGTATGGATTGGCTCTCTATTTACCATGCTAAGATTGAATGTAGAGCTAAAGAAGTTTCTTTTCAAAAAGACTTTCAGTTTGTGTACAAGAATGATACCTTACTGTTGATAACTTATCAAGAGACCAAGAAACATGTAAAAGATGTAAATGAATGTTACCTTGCGCACATCGTTGAAAATAAAGGAAATGTTCAGATTAATTATGTGCCAGTGGTAAATGAGTATCCTGATGTTTTTCCTGATTAGTTTCCTGGAATAATACCAGATCGGGAAGTTGAGTTTATTGTTGACTTATTTCCTGATGCTAAGCCAATTTCAAAACCCCCTTATCAAATGGCTCAAATTGAACTTTTAGAGTTGAAGGAGCAATTGCAAGATTTATTAGAGAAAGGTTTCATTCGACCTAGAACATCACTATGGGGTGCTCCTGTTTTATTTGTTAAAAAGAAATATGGTTCAATGAGACTTTTCATTGATTATAGAGCCTTGAATAACATCACTGTTAAGAAAAAATATCCTTTGCCTCATATCGATGATTTGTTTGATCATCTCCAGGGAGCTCAGTATTTTTCAATGATTGACTTGAGATCGGGGTTCCATTAGCTGAAGGTAAAGGAAGCAGATGTTCAGAAGACTGCGTTTCGTACATGATATGGCCATTATGAATTTGTCGTAATGCCTTTTGGGCTAACCAATGAACCTGCTGTATTCATGGAATTAATGAATAGAATTTTCCATGAGTTCTTAGATAAGTTTGTGGTGGTTTTCATTGATGATATTTTGGTGTTTTCTAAAAGTAAAGAGGACCATCAAAGACATTTAAGGGTTATCTTGCAAACCTTAAAAGAAAATAAACTGTATGGAAAATTCAGCAAGTGTGATTTTTGGTTGCAACAAATTTCTTTCCTTGGTCACATTGTTTCTAAAGATGGGATAATTTTTGATCCTGCAAAAACAAAGGTTGTTGAAGAATGGCCAAGACCCACAAATGTAACTGATATTCGTAGCTTCCTTGTTTTGGCAGGCTATTACTGAAGGTTTGTTTGAAATTTTTCATGGTTATCTAGTCCAATGACTAAGCTAACTCGGAAGGGTGTTAAGTTTATCTGGACAAAAGAATGTGATGATTGTTTTCAGGAATTGAAAATAAGATTGGTGAATGCTCCAGTTTTGGCACTTCCTTCCAGGAATGGTGAGTTTGTTATATACAGTGACGCTTCATTCAAAGGAATTGGTTGTGTCATAATACAGAATGATCAGGTAATTGTTTATGCTTCACGTCAGTTGAAAACTCATGAGTTAAATTACCCTACACATGATTTGGAATTAGCTGATGTTGTTTTCGCTTTAAAAATTTGGAGGCATTATTTGTATGGAGTAAAGTGTGAAATATATACCGATCAAAAAAGTTTAAATTATATATTCACTCAGAAATAATTGAACCTGAGACAAAGGAGATGGCTAGAATTAATCAAGTATTATGATTGTACAATTCATTACCATCCAGGAAAAGCAAATAAAGTGGCTGATGCTTTGAGTTGAAAAATTAATGCTTCATTAGCAATGTTGCGCCTGGAACGTGATCCTTTGGTTATGTATTTTATGAAATTTGGTATAGAAGTTGTTGGTGCTGGATGTTCTTCTGTTTTGCTTCAGGTATTAGTGAAATCTTCTCTATCAGACAGAATCAAGCAAGCATAGAAGCAAGACAGTGAGTTGCAGAAAAAGGTAGAGATGGTTTATAAGGGTAAGTTGCCTGAATTCAACATTGATAATGATTGCGTTTTGAGATTTGGGAAGAGATTGTGTGTGAATTTTGATTCACAGTTGAATAGAGAGTTGTTATGTGAAGCTCATAGTTCTCCGTTTTCTGTTCATCCTGGCAGTACTAAGATGTACAAAGATCTGTGAGAGTATTACTGGTGGGATGGAATGAAATGATATATTTCTGATTTTACTCTGAAGTGTTTGACATGTCAACAGGTTAAAGCAGAGCGGAAGTTACCGAACAGGATGCTTCAGCCTTTACCAGTGCCATAGTGGAAATGGGAGAATATATCCATTGATTTTGTTGTGGGATTACCGAAGACATCTTGAGGTAATAATTCAATCTGGGTTATTGTTTATCGGATGACTAAATCTGCTCATTTCCTTACTATACGAGATACTTTCTCTCTAGATCAACTTTCCCGTTTGTATCTTAAAGAGATAGTCAGGTTACATGGAGTTCCTCTCTCCATTGTATCTGATCATGATCCCAGGTTCACTACTAACTTTTGGAAAGGCCTTCAGAAGTCGTTGGGTACTGAATTAAATTTTAGTACAGCATTTCATCCTCAATCAGATGGGTAGTCTGTACGAAAAATTCAGACCTTGGAGGATATGCTACGAGCTTGTTCGATGGATTATTTGGTAAGTTGGGATCAACATCTTTCTTTCGTTGAATTTTCATATAATAACTGTTTTCATTCCAGTATACAGATGGCACCATTTGAGGCGTTATATGGGAAGCGATGTCAAACTCCAGCTTTCTGGGATGATGTGGGTGAAAGGAAGTTGATGGGACCAGAATTGGTAGAAGAGATGGGAAAAAAAGTTCAACTGATTCAGAAACACATGAGAACAGCTCAGAGTAGGCAGAAGAGTTATGCAGACAACAGGAGGAAGGATCTAACTTTTGAGGTAGGTGATCATGTTTTTCTCAAAGTCTCACCATGGAAAAGTGTGATGAGATTTGGTAAGAAAGGAAAGATGAGTCCAAAGTTCATTATACCATATGAAATTCTGGAGAGAGTTGGATCAGTTGCATACCGGGTGGCTTTACCTCCGAGTTTATCTCAGGTACACAATGTTTTTCACGTTTCGATGTTGAGAAAGTATATGCCAGATCCATCTCATGTTTTGAGTCCAGAGGTAGTTCAGCTGGAAGAGAACCTATATTATGAGGAACAACTGGTCCAGATTCTTAACCACAGGGATCAAGTGTTACGAAATAAGGTGATTAATCAGTTAAAGGTTTTGTGGAAAAACCACATGATGGAAGAGGCAACATGGGAATCTGAAAATTAAATGAGGGATAAGTACCCCCATTTTTTCAATAAGTAAATAAATTGCGGGGATACAATTTTCTAAAGGGGGGAAGGATGTAACATCCCAAGTAAGTAATGAATAATAGATATTTTTATCTATGTATATTAGTGAATTAGATAGTGTTTTAGAGGCTTAAAATGACAATAAATCCAATCCTAAGCATGGAATACACTAATATTTTTAAAAGATTGTTTTACTGCCTTTTGATGGAAAACCATTCTTAAATCTATATTTTGAAAATTTTATAAGCTATGTCTATCAAAATTATGTTATTATTTAAGATTGGGACATCAAATTTTACTTTGTGTGAATTTTTGGTATTTTTCTGACAATGTTCATTTTTTTAATGAATAGTGAAAAATACTGCATTTTACATCAAAACTGCTTTTTAATCTACTTTATTTATATGATTATATTATCTTTTTAATTGGTCTTAAAATGTAATATAAATATATTTTTACCATTTAATCCAATGGTGGTCATTTGGATTAATTTCACTTTGGAATTGGGCATAAACTAATGCCAAACTTTTCATAGATATTGTTTAAAAAAAACACGCTATTTGTTTTGACAACGAGATTTATTTTTAAAAGCAATTATTGAAATTTCTGTGTTTGGAATTTGGTAAAATGGATTACATATTTGGAATCAGAAGGTCAAAATTATGTAATCAAGAATCTTTTGTTTTTGGACATTATGAAAAGTAACGACGGTAATTATCTTTAATTATCTTGATAAATGAGTAATCGGGTAGTTAAGGATAATAAAATGATATCATAATAATACAAAAAGACCACAACATGTGTCCTAAGGCTACTGGTTGTCTCATGGCAGACCATGGGATGCCTTGTTATAAACTTGGGGGCCCCATGGAATCAATTTTGTGGAAAGTGACTTGTTATCTTTTTATTTTTTTAAAAATAGTAAATGTAACAAAGAATGTATCACCTGATTAAAACATTTTTAATTTTTCCTACATAGATGATAGTTTAGACTATAAATATTCATTGGAAAGCTAAATCTATTTCCTACATCATAGTATTTGTTTCATAATTTTTAGACATTAAATAAATTACATTATATATGACATCATGATGATGCAGCGATTACCTCATTAATAAAATATTTAAATAAAATGAAATGATAATGAAATATATATGAACTAAAAATGTCCAAAACCATTTGGATGGGTGTATTTAGAACCCGTATCACCTTACCCTCGAATTATATCAATGTGGGACCTTTTTAATCCGAAAATAATTTTAAAATAAAGTAACTTTTCTTTACTTTCCAAGAGTGCCCCTCCTCTCCTCTTATAAAAGGCCCCCACCTCTACCTCCTTACCCACACTCCCAAAGACTTTGGCTTGGAAAACCCCTGCCCATTTTGTCTCTCCACATCCCTATCTTACTCCTTGAAGCCTCACTTTTGGAATAAGTCTTCCCAAGGAAGCCTTTTAGCTAAAACCAAAGAGAGTTACCAGATTTTAAGGTAATGTCTTCACATGAGTCCGTTTGTTTTATTTTGCTTCTCCAACCCCCTAAACTCTTTTTATTCATTTCTTTTGTAACAACACCAGTATCGTAAATATACTAGGATGTTGTTATAAGATGTATTCAAGCTACACTTACACACACCTACATATAATGGTTAAAGGACATACTATTTCCGTAGATGGTGAATTTATGCCTCCCGAAACGATGATTGTTCAACATTCTTTTAACACCTTCAAAGGTGGCCATTAAGATGTCAATATATTTATATATGATATATAATGTGTTTATGATTTCCTAAAGCTTCTGTATTTTTCATTTTGGGCATACCTTTATGGTTTCCATTATGGGTAAACACGATATCTTCATTTAAGGAAGTGTGGACTACCGCCCCCTCAAAGTGATTTGATTCGTCAAATACCATATATGGGATGTATAAAGGATGGAACTATGATATTATATATGATATTATACTAGAATTATAATATACCTTTATATCATTACGATTCAATTCTATAAAATACGAAATAGAAATGAAAGTAGCATTCATGCGTACGTACGGCTTACCGTCTCCATGAACGGTGCATTTCAATTCATACCTCTAAATGATTATTTAATATTATAAATGCATGTATATACTGGATATATATGATATATACATCATTATTATAATTCTAAATATAATGGATACATGAACAACTTGTAATTATAAAGGATTTATTTTTGACTCAAGTACCAATGATCGTTAAAAGGACCGTTATTAAATTAAATAATTACATAGTGTTCATGACATGGAAATAAGTGATATAAAAGGAATAATGAACTTGAAAAATGTTCTTAAGAAAGTAGAAATTAACTCAAGTTTATTATTCCAGACATTAAAGAACGATCGAGTCAAGTTGGACCCGAGTATGGGACTTCGTCTCAATCTCCTTTCATTGAAGCATATTTTATTTTATACACAACCTTCTTTTATATGGTGTATAAACCCCTTTGACTTTTACGTTTATCCAAAAGGAATCTTTTTTATACGAAGCGTTTTACAAAACAACAAAAGGGAATGATTTTGTCATATGTATGCGGCGACAACGACTTCTCCGCTGCCGTGACCATTATTTGAGTTTCGGCTTCCTCTACAAGTGATACCTTTTTTAAAAAATAAAAATAAATACCACGTTTTACTTTTCTTTTATTTTGGTATTGAAAATGGTTTTCATAATGCTTTTATATCAATGTTTTGTATTGATATCTTGTGATTGAATGGTGGAAATGTTATGTTTCCTTTATGCAAGTTTTATGTGATACGATTATGTTGAGGTTCTTTGGCATTATTATGAAGACGGGTGGTTCCATGATAAACTAAGGGCGGGTGAGCCCGATATAGCTCTTCAATGCATTGGGTTACGCGAAGGAGTGAAACGTTAGGGTTTCTCCGAAGAGATTTTGGGAATATACTGTGATTGGTATTCCAAATGTAACCAAGAAGGTTACTCCCTACGAAAGAATGTTATGAATGCCTCAAGTTACCTTTATGTCTTATGAGTTCTTTGATTTATTCATGATTTGATGAGGTATGTTAAAGTTCTTATGTTGTATGGGTAAATAATGATTTCATTATTATGTATATATGTACCCATGTTTCATTTCCATATTTTTATATTCCTTACTGAGCTTTTTATTCTCATCCCATGTTTTTTGAAATGTTTTTCACAGGTCAAGGGAAAGGTACATGATATGATGATAGTGTCAAGGAAGTGTCAAGAAAGAATCCATGTTTTATTTTAAATATGTTTCCATTTATGGGAAAGAAGAATACCATCTTTATGTAACCACTTTGTTTATATGTGGAATGTAATGCAAGTTTTATGTTCTAATTCTCTAAAACTCTAAACCTGAAAAGATCCTCAATGTGTAATATTGTAATAACTCAAGATTAAGTAAGGTTTAAGGCTGGGGCCTTATAAAGAGTGTATAAAAATACCATTATTAAATGGTGGGGTTGAATTCCTCCTTGTAAATTTAGTAAAAACATTCTCAACTTCATCTCAGGGACATTATCCAATTATACAGGGCTTGGAGTGACACTAATTGGATGACAAAATGGAGTAAAATATTGTATAAGGAGTTTATATTTGTATTAATAATAATAAACAACATCTGGGAGGGAGGGATGTAGGGTAGCTAAAAAACGAATTAGTGTATTGTTTCAATATTTATTGAGAATCTTCATCACATGAAATAGTGAATAGATTGACAATAAAATAGAGAATTCAATTGTATTGGATGAATTACTGGAGTTTTTTGTATCAGAACATCATTTATATAATCCAATTTAGTATTATTGGTATATTAATACCTATATTATTTCCATATCATTGGACAATGTCCCATTGGATAGTGAATTGACAAGCATAATGTCAATTTTCCTTTCCATTTAAACATTGGACTGTTGGGTTATGATTGAGAAACAAATCCATTACTAAATCATATTTAATAGATTTTTCATTACCCCTATGCAATTTTTTTTATTATTAGCTTATATTAGACAAATGATATTTTCCAAATTATTTTTGGGATATTCTCAAGGTGTTTGTTTCTGCATTTTTATATGTCGATAATTTAATCAAATTTCATCTATAACAAATTTTTTAAGAAAATATAAAATTTCAATACATTACTCTCATATTCTCACTACTTCCATGAGATAATTGAGACTTACTAATCATTATCCCAATTGTAAGTGAATATCAAACTATGTACCCCTAGCTATAAAATTTGGGAATCACTATATCCTTCAAAATATTTTTTTAAGTAAAAAACTATGTAATCAACCATTATTTTGGGGTCATTTAACTATCCTGATATATAAATTAAAATAATTTTTCAAATAAATTTATTCACAAATATAATATTATATGTGTTAGAAAATTATTTATTAAAATATATTTTTATGTTTAAAACCCATTCCCTTGATTCAATGTCTTCTATGGTCTCCATATTCTTTATTTTTGTCTATAATTGATAAAATTTTTCTCTAAGTGGTAAATAGGAAATATCTCGTTACATTTCCCCAATTAGTTGAGACTTAAAAATACAATTTTCAATGTAATTTAAACAATGCTCTATGATTAATATATAAGATGATAAACCACAATACGTTGGTAACATTCACACAAATGAATCCACCATAATTTTTTCCTTCACCTAAGAAATAATTAAAATTCCCTATATTAGTTGATGATAAGACTCATAATATTTCAATGAATTAAAAAAATAGGATGGTTAGGTATGAAAATAATAAAATTAACAATTATAGAAATATAAAATTATGAACCAAATTATAACAACTCATAAATATTTTTTATGTCCTTATTTATCACTTCTTATATTTAATTCTAGGTTGTTTATGGCATATTTCTAATCATGTAAACTCATTTAATACCTAAAAATGATGATACCTTTTTTAATACCAATTACCATGAAAATAATCTCATACATTAATTTTATATCAATTTTCATATAAACAAATTTAATAATACACAACCATAAATCGAGTGGGCCAGTGTCATTGTGAGATTAGCTATATAATACAATACTTTTAATTAATAAAACACAAAATTATACTTCTATGATTATATATCTCATCATATTCATATCACCAAATGTGATTCTTTGGGTACATTAATGAATGAAGGGGTGAGATAAAAAAACCATTAAGAATATAAATAAAAAAACAGAATTAGTAGATATCATAAAAGTCAATAATAAGATTGTGGGATCACAAAAGAAAAGGACCATGACCATCACATACACAAATTCAATAAAAGGCAAGATAACATAATATCATTCTAATCATATCAATTATAAATATATTAAAAATAACTAAATCATTTCATCATAAACACAAGTTGAAGTGCACTTTAAATGCATAATGACATAATGTTGTATGCTCTACTAAACATTGATACCATCTCATTAGATGTAATTATTACCGAATTTATTAGAGGATTATATAATTTTCTTCCCATCAATCATATAGTAATATTTATTTCATATGTTTGCCTTATATAATAGATAATCATAATGAAGTGATCCCATGAGAAATAAATAGATTATATAATAATTTCATAAAGGACAATCAAATGTTCAATCTCGGTGATACCCAAATGAAGAAAGCAATATATCACAGTTGATAACAAATAGTTAGAATAATAATATAATATATTATTATTTCTTATTAATGGATTAATAAGGATATGGAAAACATTATATCAGGAATTGAGGAGATGAATAAAGGTAATGGAAATTTTACCCTAATATTGATTTTATGATTTGCATAAAAAATTAATATGAATGAAAGAAAAAAAAATCATGAATATGATTTGAAACTCTTCTAAAGACAACTTGATTTAGAATTTTTTAAAATTTATTATTATTTTTTGATTCATTTATTATCATATTAAACTTTTTTGTTAAAGATATATTACTTTAATTGATAAATTTTTAGGTTGTCTGGTTCATAGTTACAAAACTTATTGGATGTAATGATAATGTTTGATGATCATCGTATATTGGTTCGATAATATTTTTTTGTGAACTTGTATAAGGGTAATCATAATCTAAAAGTTATATAGTTTAATATTTTTATATATTCTAGAAAATTGATACAAATAAATAACTGTTATTTAAATTCATAATTTAGATGGATAAAGATGACTAGAGTTGTTTTTATAGAATATCAATATTATCAATCCCTTTTTATATCACCAGAATAAAAAATAAAAATAATTGTTTATTAATATAATATTTATGAATGAAATTCTTTTTTATGAATTTTGAGGAATCTCATAATTTAAAATAAAACATCATTATTCTCATAGTCAGTACAATCCTTATATGGGTGACTGATATTTTTAGGAGTTCATAAAATAAGTGATGTACTACAAAATATTTTATTTTCAGAAATAATTATGAATATAATTATCTCAATATTTTGATATTAAAAATAATCATACTTATGATATTGAAAGTGTAAGAGGATAATGAGAAATAAAGGGCATGGGTTTTGAAACCCTTTCCTTTCCCTTTGAGATGCCCACATCGGAGTGAGTCTTAAAACCTAAAAGGAGAAAATTATTACTATACTGAAGACTATAGATAATGTATAGTAGGTTTTATAGAGGTATTTTGGTATATTTTTTTAGTGAAAGTAGTTTTTTCAGTGAGGAGAAATGATTGGAGGATGTGTATTTTTATTTGAATTGGATAAAAGAATTATTCAATAATATATTGAATAATTTTTAATTTGGGATTAATATTTTGAATAATGATAAATATTATTACAATATTATGATTTGAAAACGTTTTTATTTCACAATTTAATACACCCAAATTCAAATGAAATCGTTTTACATATTTTATTCAAATTATACAATTAAAAATATGTTTTTATCAGAAAAGTTATAAGTTAAAATTATTATATTAATTTATTGATTTGGAAATTAATTTATTATTGAAAATTCATTATATAATTAATTAAAAAAATTTAGGCCATGATAAATGGTAAATAAGTTATCGATTAAATTTTACATCATAATGATGTCATAAAACAAACTGTATACATGGAAACTGTATTACTTTCTATTCACATCAAATTTAATTATTTTTCTGAAAAATAATATACAAAACCAATAGATATTATTTTTTTTTCTAATTTTATAAATTTGGTTAGATTTATCATGATAAATATATAAAATATTTATTTATAATGTTAAAATACTAGTATAATAATTAATGATTTACAAAACATGTAAAAAGAAACTGTATTAAATTTAAACAAATATGTGTTTTAAGATATATAATATGATAAATTATTTTATGGAATTATTTTATTTATATATTCATATCTTATTTTTTATAAATATTTATTATTAAACATTTTACTACCCCTAATAGATAAGTTACTATTCCAATGTACAATTATAATTTCAATAATCAAATTATAATTATGTTTCTAAAAAATAACCATTATTTTATTTATTATTCATACAATTAATTTTCTCTGGAATTTCACTATATTTAATGTAAAAAAATACATTATTTTTTATTATATATTTTTAGTTTATAGTTTTTTTATGTAATTGGTATTTCTAGGAGAACATAACCAATTGGATATCTAAATTTAAGTTAAATTATTTTTTTCTATAACATTTATACATCTACTGGTCCTATGGAAAATATACAGGATTCATTTATAATTTAATTCTATGAAGTAAAGGTATAATAACATTTTTACTTATTGGGTAGGATAATATATCTCTAAAACATAGTATTATATGAAATGTACATTCATTTTAAAATATGGGTTTCATATCTACCCTTCTAAGATATTATGTCAAGTTGAACACGAGATAATTTTGGGTGGGTTGAGGTCACATGTGATCCAGGATATGTATAACATAACAATGTTGAATCGACATGGCATTAATTATGTAATATGTGAGGTCATAGAATAAAAAAAATGAAAAGGTATTAATCATGTATAATGTTGATCATATAACGAATTAGAATTTCAACATTTTCTTTGTGAGTTGTTTTTTAAACTAAAAAATAAGTGCTGATGAGGGGTAAAACACCACATACGGGATATGAAATAGCTGGCTAGTGAAACTTAAACATGAAATCGTTAGTTATCATCTTCTATTATATATTATACATATATAATTAATGGTATTGAAAAATTATATTTATTTAATGATATCCCAATAAATTATTTCTCCCCTTATGAAGTTATTTATGTTCATTATAATTTATTTATTAAAGTCACTAATATATATAAATTTCTATAATATATAATAATATTGATTTTTAAATTATTGTTTTTGGTAAATAAACTTATAACAACTTGTGATTAATTTTTTATTAGATTGAAAAAATAGTAATAATGAAATATTTAATATCATTATAAAAAATTGAATAAGAAAATAAATTAAGGGAATACCTGAGAAGAAAGCACTATGTAGATAAGATTATTTTTTCCCTCTTATTGCGAGATAATGTTTTTCTATAAATATTTCATTATTTCATAATATGGTATTTTTATAACACTCAAAATGAATGAATACATTGTTATTTTTTCCTAAGATAACAACTCTTGAGTTCTAAACATTAATATTTTTTACTATATTTATTTTCGATTTTCTCATAAAATTATTAAATATGATCAGATATGTATAGGTTTATAAGGAATTATAGTTACAAAAATATTATGAAACCACACCATCATAATGGATGAAAAAAAATTATGGTTTATCAAATAAAAAAATAATTGAGAATAATTATGAGAGAAATTGGAATGGTTTTGACCATGTATCTTGGATAAAAAATTTATAAATCACCACAGTCCAAGATAAAGGAATTGTTATTGTATTTTACATAATGGAATCATGGTTTTGGAGAAACTAATATTGTTATATATTTGTTTGGAGAATATATTTTTTCATAATATTTTATACGTTTCATGAATAAACCTTATTATAATTTGAATTATAGTTTGTGAAATATTAATAGGACTTTCTATTTGAAATTTCCTATAAAAGGAAAATTATTTTGTCTTATTTTATATAGTTATAAATATATTTATTTGAATCCTAAATGATAAACCATTTCATATCTATAACATTATCACATGTTGTTTCGGTTGGATTTATGAAAGTTAATATAGAAATGACTATCTTATTTTGTAGAGTATTATCTTATCAATTATGGTATTTGATTATACAATTGGTTGAGAAAGACCAAAACTGGTAATTAAATTAATGTAGTAGTTTGTTAATAATTATTTGAATATCATAGTTTCACATGAATGAAATATATATCATACCCTAATTTTTTTCAAGATATTTCAATTATGGAAAAAGAAATTTTAACTATAGATAATTTTTAAATATTTCAACGGTGAATGAATGTAACATGTAAAAGAGAAAACAATAATTATTGATTTAAGATTAATGTTGATGTTTTTAAAATTTATTTACAACTCTTTAATTTTACAACATGTTGGAGAGACATTGATAATTGAGAGAAAATACAGGTAAAGAGTTCAAGATCATCAATTTTTGTTTAATTTTATTTATTGGTTAAAGGAATTTTTTTTGACACATGGTAAATTAAATATCAATTACATGGACCATTAACTCATATTGAATTGGTAAACCATGTAAAAACAGAGTCCTCATGTATTTTTATATTAATATTTTTCATAATGAAGGAAAGTGTTTTCAGGAGGATAATAAACACTAATCATCAATTAGATAATGATATTTTATTATAGATAATTTTTTTTGAGAATTAATTTCACCCACCTATCAATGAAACATATATCCATCATGGAATATCCGAATTATTTCATTTTATAATTACAATATGTATAATATATCCATTTAAACATCTAAATGTTTTATTTTTTAAAACTAATAATTTTCAAATTATTTAATTAATGGATGTGATAAATTGATATATTATAAGAAGTGATATAAAAATAAAATACACATGTATAAATAAAAGTGAAACCCAATAGGGTGATAATGTTTTGATTTATAATTCAATTTTTTTCCTTGTCTTATTATCCCATATTTACATACAACAAAAATATATAATAATTATTTAATATCATTTCCCATCCTCTAAGTAATATTTGACGGATAAGGATATTTGTTAGGTATATAGTGTAATAATTTTCAAATTAAATGATACCCATAATAATCACCACTTAAGGTATATTTTGATATCTAATAAACTGAAATTATTTATAAAACTCCCCTTGTATTTATTTTATTTCATAGCCTTTTATTTGATATTCATATAAATAATTATTTGAAACATTAAGTGGAATATAAAATTATTGAATTCCTTATTAATTTAATGTTTCCTCTTTAAAAACCTAATATTTAAAATTCAATGGAAAAAAACTAGTTAATGGAAAAAATGATTACACTATTACGAGTTATCCCTTATATAATCATAGTATGAATTTAAGTTAATGCCTCTTAATTTTACAAATAATTTTATCAAAATTTAATGTACGTAATGTTATTATGTATAAATCATAAATATTATAATATAATCTAATTCATTGGAAATTAAAATAATATTTATCTCCAAGAATATGAAAAAAATATTTTTTTGAAATATTTCTTTTGTATCAAACTTGATATTGATGTTTCAAATAATGGATATATAAAAATATATACTTATGTGTATGTGAGTGTGTGCATGTGTTTTTATAAAACTGATAATGAGGGGTTTAAATAGTGTTAATAATTTTTAAAAAAATAACATTAAAATAATCCTACGGTACATGTTAGAGTGAAAATCGTCCAAAAATTTCTGATAACTATTCAATAAAAATGATTGTGTAAATTAAAGAAAATGAGAACACACATAGAATCCTATGTTTTTCATGTTTTTTATTCTCATAAATTTTATTTCGCTTAGAATTAATTTCCGTTACTATTCAATATATTAAATTAATATAATATAGAAATAAAATTGTACACTGTATTGATATAATTTAACAATGCTTCTTTTATCTAATTATTAACATAACATGACAAAACAAAAAAATAGTTATATTAAGACTAAAAAATTGATATTTGGAGGAAAATAATTAATGTTATAAGAGAATAAAAATTAATCAAATATTATAATGATAGATGTTTGAAATATTCTTCCTCATTTTCTCATATGAACATCATATGAAAAAAATAATTTTATAAAAAATAAAAATCATAGAAATATGTTGGAAATTTTAAAAAAGTAATAAAATGAAATATTTTATCAAGTTACTTAATATTATATATATATGAATTTATAAATGTAATTTAACTAATATTATATTGTAGGGTATATATATTTTTATTTTTTATATATTAATCTGATGGGTATATCAACGATGTTTATAAATAGATTTTATTAATTATTAATAGTTGAATAATGTATTATAAATAATATATTTTAAAGGTATAAATATATAATTATCATACATTTAATAACTAATGAATGATGAGAAATAAAAATATAATGATTTTCTAGATAGGAAAGGACATGTATTTATTTATATAAATATTAAAATTCCCAAATTTGGAGTCTAAATTTGATAAATATGATTCCAAAATTTGAATGAGGGAATCAATGTTAGTGAATAGGGTATACAGTATATGTACAATAAAAATATAATTAGTATAATAAATAATGATATGTAGAAAAATAATGTTGGAGGAAAGTATAATATTATTTTTTTAACATATATATTGATATTTAAATTTTAAATAAATATTTTTTAAGTCAAATTTTCTTTTCCAATAATATTTTATCAACTAACTCACCACAAAGACATGAAATTCCAAGTTCAAATTTTATGCGACTTAGGTTAGAAAAAGATGTCTCTCAATTTAATTTATAAAAGGAACCTCTATATACCCATTATAATCCACATCTATTTTTAATTTTTATATCCTAAAATAAACTTAATTTCCTTCCTTAGAATATTTCCTCATATTTGGATGCTCTATTTCATAAGAGAAATTTAACGGACTTCCGAAAAATAAGATCTATATGTATTGATTTGATCCCTCAAATGTGAGTAACATCCTATTCATTACATAATTTTTTAATCGGATCATTTTAAATATTCTTAATTATAATAAATTAAATTAAAAACAATAAAATTAATTTAAAATTTTTTCATTCTGTAAGAGCATAATATTGTTATTTTGATTAATTCATAATAATTATTTTGTCCTTGCATTTTAATGTTGGACTCAGTTGGACCTCATATGTTAATGATGCTACTTTATTTTAATCATTATGATTTTTTAGGGTTATTGAGAAAAGTTACTAAATATTTATTTCATTAAATATCAATTAATTTTATAGATATGGAATGGTAACTCTCAAATGACTATTTTTTATTATGTTAATTTTCATTACTTGAACATTTCGGGGAAATGTGCATGTTATGAATATCTTCTTTACAAAACCTATCCATAACATTCATGGAAGGAAACTGAAAATTAATAATTAATAATATATTTATTAGTAAATTTCATTTAATATTTTGTAGATGATGAAATTATAAACAATGAAAAATGATAGGAACCTCCGTATTAAAACCAGCATGGAATTATTCAAACTACTAACATCTGATGAATTATATACCCTACGATTAGGAATTATATATTTAATAGATAATGGAAAAAATGTATTAATAAATGAAATATATAATTTTTTTTCTAAATTGATAATTAGTGATTATATGTTTATTATATATGGATTTAGAGTTTTTAAGCAAGTTAGAAGCTTAGATAAAGTGTATTACCTCAACATCAAGTCTTATATGAGATTATCTATATTAAATATTTTTAATGGACTTATATATATATATATTTATAAATTTAATTTCTAGGTGATTCTCTTATGATCATTAATGGTATTTATCTACCTAATTATTTTTCCCACAATAATTTATGTCTTTCATTTTTAAATAAAAACCATCACATTGATAATTCATTGGAGTAAATTTTTTCATCTATATATTTTTTTCTTCCTATTAATTTATTTAAATGTATTTTAAAAATTATTATGTCATGTTAACAAATTTATTTATATCTCTAAAGATATTTATTCTAAATTCTCATTAAAATGTTCCTATTTATTATGATGATTTATTTTTAATAAATTTAAATATATAAATTTTTTTATCATTAGTTATTTGTAAAACAAATCATATCTTAATTTTTTTTCAAATAATGTTACAGAAACTTTTTTCATTATATTTATATATTTTAATATTACATAAAAATAATTGAATATCATTCTAAAATTCTTTAAAACTGCAGATCATCCCTAAATGTAATTTCCATCCCTATCAATACTACTTTTCATTCTAACCTTATTACGTTTATTATTTTATAGTTACTATGATTAATTATGGATTTATATTCATGCTATCATCCAATTTATCTCTTTTGATGTTTTTATAACCCATGAATGCTTATATATAAACAATTTTATTTACATGGGATAATTATAATTTCAACGTTTATGGTATTATGATTGAGTTTATGTGGAACATATATTGAAGGATATTTTCTTATTTTTTAGGTTGATCAGGAATTACAAATCCCTCTTATGATTATGGTAAATATTTACATATCATGATATTATTATGAGACATAAGTGTTTAACCGAATCCGTTATGGAACATGGGTGTTTAGAACAATCCATTATATTATGATGGTCTTTGTTGTTGGAATTGACTTTTGATATTCAATGAATTTACTAGTCCTACATCCTTATGTTGTGATTCATTTTTACCTTAATATAGTTCATAATATACTTGATATATTTTTTTCATTATTATGTTATATTCCCTGATTAAATACTTTAACATAGATGTTTAATTTATTCGCAACACTTTATTATATTTTTCATCATCAACTATATATCATCAACAGTTTGTCTTAAATATTTCATCATTATTGGGATATTTAAATCACCCATTATGTTTTTATTTATCTATATAGAAATTCCTATATATTTATATATGTATTAGGAAATAATTGGTGAAGTGTTTTGTTGAATAAATATATGTTATATAATGAACTGAGATATATATATAACTAATTTTAAAAATCTCTAAACATTTGAATTTTACAACCATGTTTCCAATAATAAATTTTAATATTTTATAATAAAAAATGATTCAAAACTCATCTATGTGGATACTAATTGATCTTAGTTGGAATCAAGTCATGGTTTAATTATTTATAATATTTCGATTAGAATAATAAAAGCATATAACATAATATACCATGGTTGATCCAAAAGTATCATAAGTTCAATTTTTCTTATTAATAAAATTTATCACTCTATTTTTATCATATACTATCATTAATCACACTAAAAATGTAGTTTTTTTGTTGAATGGAAATCATAAGAACTAGGTAAATAAAATATTTGGATGATGATATGACAATTATCCCAATAGGAAACCATATCAGATGGGAGATGATGTGTAAAATTTTAGGAATATGGTCACCACTGTATCATTCATTATTAATAGTAATATGGGTAATGTATTACTTTCAAATTCACTTATAATGGAATCATTCATTATTTATTCATTTATATGAATAATAGAAATATTTTTTAGTGACTCCATTTATATTCTAATTACTAAATAATTTATCAACATTAAGGAAAATATATTATCAGTTATTTAATGTCCTAAAAAAGAAATGGTAGTTTTTTTGATTTATTATCTGGATAGTGTTGAGAATCAATGTTTTACAATAATCAAGAACATATTGGAGAAGAATTAATTTCAATCCATTGAATGGGGAGAGTTTATGGAAAAAACCTTCATGAAAAACTTTTTTACACACAATTTTTATAATGGTAAAGATATAATTATTTAAACATAGAAAAAAAGAGGAGAAATATATCAGGTCTTATAAGGTGATATTTAGATAACATGAAAGTTATAAAACTTATAATATCATAATTCTTGATAATAGATTGACCAGGACACTAATTTCCAAAACTAAATCATATTGAAGAAATTATCAATAAGATAATTTGGTATCCACGTAAAAAAGATATAAATTGGATAATCTTAACAAACTCATTGATTTGATTATAACTAGGGAGAAATATAATATCATGGGACTTCTGGCAATAAACATCATAGAGGACGGAATATACAGTTTCTTCACAAGTCAAAAATATCAGAAAACGTACCCAATGAATTTTATCAAAGGAATTGGAAGATGTTTTTACTTCTTTAATGGATTATATCAGAAAATAAAAATATAAATACATTAATTATTCAGTTTTGGTTATACTAGGGAAAATTTTATACCTACTACACCCCTGAAACTAAAGTGTTTCAGGTGTATTTTATTTGGGAACTATATATATACCAAACCACCAAAACCAGATTCAATAAGAAAAATCAATGTTAAGAACCACAATGTAAAAGGGAGTAAGGAAGAGCTTATGAATAAATTACATTTGATGTGGAAATGAAAGTAATGAAGTATAATATGAACTAATTATACATTTTATAACATGTAAATTTTTGTTTTATTAATTTTCTACATGTTCCCTCATATCAAGTATTTTTTCTACGTCAATTGTTTTAACATCTAAAATATTAAATATTGAGTAATTGTTGAAAAAATATTGGGTGTAATGATTGTAACCCATGTATTAAAGTCCTCTATAATTTATTTTTTTGAGATGAATCTTCTTATGAATATAGTTATTCATCCTTTGGAATAATTTTATTTGGTATTGAGAAAATAAATTCTATATCATTTTTAATATAATATCAATTTTAGGATAGGTAAATGTCACTTATTGTCAAAAATAATCAAATGGTTATATATTTATTCAAGGAAAATTAAGAACAAAATAAGGAAACACCTTTCTCAAAATCGGTGTTAAATTAACATAATGGGGGATATTTGGATCCAATAAATGCAAGGAAAAGTCAATATTGATTATATTCTTATTTGAAAGAAGTATGGTGATATTTTTATTTATTATTTTTGTGGTATTTCTAATGATAGTGTTGTGATGTTATTAAGAAATATCATATATTCGTTTATACCTTTTTTAAGGATACACTCACACAGTTTTTATTAGCGCGGGTAAATTAAAATTTTGAGAGTAAAATATTCAATGGGGTGAGATGTAACATCCCAAGATTTAGAATTTATTTACATTACTAAAATTACATTCATACAAAAAATTATGTATATATATATATATTTCTTTATATTAAATTGAAATTTTATATTTAATAAATAATGCCCTAAATGGATTTAATGAATAATGATTTCTATATTTAAGGTTGACTATTAGATAATGAAATGAAAAAATATCATTACAGAAAGACATTTGGATAATAGTATATGAAAAAATACTAGTGTGTTTTTAAGAATACATTATTTATATATATATATATTGAATGATTGGAATATTATTACTCATGTTTGCCCATGAAATAAATTACATTGAGTACGGTTTTTGATTAATGAAACATTATTAGAAATATAATATAATTTTTTAATAGAATAAAGAATTAAATATTCTAGGAATATAAATATGTTTCTATATATAAATGAAAAATGGTAATGTGTCTTTTATAAGAATTATGTGTAAATATAGTGGTTGGGAAAACATATAGTGAATAGGTAAAAAATGTTACTATAAGCGGAATTGTTTCCTTACATAGAAGCGAATAATGTATTTAATATATTATATTTTACATTTATTATTAAATAATTAACATCCATGGATTAGTTAAGGATTAAAAAGAAAAAAATATAATCATTCATTGGTAATTAAACAATTTTTTATTTTAATTATATTCCTATATAATAGGTTCTTTTATTTAAAAAAAGAATTCCATATATTTAGAAAATGAATTAGACAATATGGATTCCAAATATTGAATCCTGAATTATAACTTTTTTAATCAGGTTTATATTATATTTATCAATATAATTAATTACTACACTGAAAGATAAAATAACATAAAATAAGATAAATTAAGGAAAATAGGCATGTATCAAATTTTACATAAATAAATTGATATTTTTATACTATTGAAGAACAATTGTAGGTTTGGAATTCAATTTAACAAATAGTAATATATTTTATCACTTATCCCTTTTGTGGATACAAGTTATCCCTTCATGTAAAACATGTTTTTAAATTCATATCCCTTAATTTTATCTATAAATGGAACTCCAAAAAAATTATAAACCTCAACTATTGTTTTTTCTAACTTTACTATAGAAAATATCATTTCCATAAAATCCCTCCTGATATTTTTAATCACTGTTTGAAAACCATTCTAAACAATATTGAAATAAAGAGTCCAATAAATTAAATATTCAATCCCATGAATGGATGTAAACCCCTTTTTATTACCTATTTAATATATTTTATTATTTTTTATCTTTTTAATTTTAGTAAAAAAATATAACATAAGATTAAAATAAATTGATCTATAAAATAAGAATTTTATAATGACATATTTAATAATTAAGAACTATTCTTTTGTGGTAGTGTGTGAATTTTTAGGTTCATTTTAAAAACTATATGAAAGAAGATATTTCATTTTAAAGTCATGATTATACATGATTAATTAAATGTAAATATTTACTTTTTGGGTATTTAATATGAATTGAAGTTATGTTTCTATAAAGTTAACAATAAAATTAATTGTTTTCATGATGTAATTATTTATTATTGGTTAAATTTCCAAAAAAATAATATGTTATAAATTTTCAATTAACAAAAAATAATTGTTTCTTTAATATAATTTACATTGATCTATAGAATTAATTAAAAAATTATTATTTTTGTTACATGTGTATTATATATATTAAAAAAATATAAATAATAAAATATTACTATAAATTCCATATTGAAACATGCATTTAACAATTGGTACTAGTAACATCTGGTCGTTTATATAAACTATGAGTAATTAGTATATATTAACTAAATTAGTAAAAGACCCTAATAATAAATGGAATGAATGTAATTATATTTTATAATTTTTTATTAATAATTATAGGTTCATTATATAGGTATTTATTGTTTTTATTGAAATAAATAATGTTGGGAAATATTTTTTATCGTTATATATATTCATATATGACATTCTGTGTGTCTAATATTCCTTTATAGGACATGTGTGTACCTTAAATTTATATCCCATTCGCCTTTATAGTTGGAAATTTAATGTTTATTTGTATTCATATTTTTTATTATGAACACCAATTATTCCTTCTGATATTCGTAAAACAGGACCTTCAACATGATCACTAATTAGATTAGATATTTCACCTCCATATCCATGTAATTTCTATTTTGATTATAAAACAATATTTTCATTTTTTTAATGTTATATGATTTCATTATATATCCTTTTTCACATTTCACTAAATTCCATTACATTTATCAATTTTTAATATATTTTAAAATATCTCAATAACTTTATGAGAAATATTTTCTATAATTTTTCATTCCTACTTCTATGGATTCATTTTCAAATGAATTTTAATTACTATAAGTTTTTATTATTGATCATGCATAAAAAATTATCATTATTTATATTCTAAAAAATTAGTTTTAAGACAACCTTTCCCTTAGTGGGGAATATTTCAATGATGTATATAAATTATGGAATCTCATCTTTTAATATTCTAAAATTTATTATAATTCACTGAAGGGATTTTTTCACTGACTAAAATCCTTTTTATTCAATAAATTTAATATATATTCTATTATATTTTCAGTACTTCTCAATGTATTCAAATTCATGGTATCGTCCACATTATCACTTTTTATGATTTTTTATATCTTGATGGTTTATTGTAATAAATTTTATTTAAAGAAGTTAATCCGGGTATGAATTTTGATACATCAATAATTATTTTCAAATGGAATACATATGTATTGATATATTTATATATGGGATGTGATATTTAAATTAGAAATGAATTTATTACATAATATAATTATTTACATATGATGTGTTTTGTACTCGATGTGGTCATTGAACCGAATTAACAATAGGGTGTTGGTTTTATCGAGATCCACTTTTTTTATGATGGTCTTAGTGGTTATCCGAGCATTTCTACATCCATTGATTATTTTTTTTAACTATTAAATTTATAATTTATTTTTATGTATTAATGGTTTTAAATCTACATGTCATGAATTATTAATGCTTACGTCATGTTACTTGTTTAGGTCTCTATGCTTGGTTGGATTCTATTTACTCATTGTTTTATGGTATTCCTTATGATAAAATATAATTATTTGAATTTGTATCTCATATGTATTCCCCCTCACCATGCCTCTTTTCCCACTATTTCCTTTGATTATTTTTCTCCTTATGATTCCCAATGCAATGATATATCTATATGGAAAATAAATCTGACATATTTTATAGAAGGACTTTAGGTTATATTATAAAATAATATATATATATATATATATATCCTCAAATGAGAACAAAACATTGGGTATTTTGAACATGATTTGAATGATGAGGTGTAATTCATAATCATCTAAAATGATGTAAAATTAATTTATGTGTATTTTTGGGTTGTTTGAAAACATAATTTTGACAAGGTTTTCTTATGTGGGAGGTAACTAAGGCCTTATAGTAATTTGTTAAATTTGTTTCATAGTATTTTAATAATGTGATAAATTGAATACAAACAATAGAATTTCTCATCATTTCACCAATTAATCTCTCTTAATAATTATATAGAATCCCTCCTATTAATATTGAATATCTACATTAGATAAAGAAACATATTTACATGATTTAAAAATGATAAACATTATCAATGGAGTGATACCCTTCACTTGATCTGAGTATAGAAACAATAATCAAGTACTATATTCAACATTGGTGAATAAATGTATGAAATTTTATAACCACAGAATCATTTAGTTATTTATCAGTTATAAAATATTAATTAATATAATTATATCATATATATTAGTTAATTATATCCATAATTCATATAAAATATTTTTTTTCATTGAATCATCAATATATAATTTTATATATATATTATAACTTGATTTAATTGAATTCTCTAAATCATATCCATAAATCTCACATTAAAATGTATTAAAAATATCATTTAATTTTTGGTTAAATTAACCCTAATTCCCCAGAGTAATAAATATTATATTTGGCATGAAAATATGGATGTATGTTATCTATATTTAATGCTTCAAAAATTGTAGTTTCATTTTCTTTTGAAGAACCTATTAAATCCCAATCAAACATAATCAAAAAATATCTTCATTTGAAACCCTATATAAATAGATATTGATATTAATAAATTATATAGATTTATTCAAATTCAAATATTTTGAATTTAATAATCACAAATAACATTCCTCGGTCAATATCTGTTAATGCCACATCTCTATTATCATATCATATCCTAGAATTTTATAAACATCATCATAGAATAAAAAATAAAGAAAACGTTTTACATTATATAATCATATATACAAAATAATATCTAAATTGTAGTTATATAAAAAATTTCTAAAAAAATATATTGTTCGAACTAAATCATTGAATCATTTGTTTGTATGGCCAACTATTCCAATTCATATCCAGTTTAACTTTACTAAATTGTATTCCCGATCATGTAATTGTTCTCTATGACTCAATATGTCCCCTTAATCATCAGTTTAGTATTTATAAATGTTTTATAATAAAATAATTTTTGGTCACTCCATTTTTTTTAAAAATGTTCGACTCTTGACTCTTAAAGGTGACATTATTTGTTATTTATGGTCGACTATGAACACTAAAATTTCTAGAGTCACAATATTTTTTATAAAAATAACCAATACCACTAAAAATATAAAACCTAATTCCAATCCATTTAATTCAATATAAATACTCCCTAATTTATTTCCATTAATTGTAAATTTAATTATAACATTATGAATGGATATAAAAAGATCCATAACAATTGAATTTGTTTTTTATAAATAACCCCTTGTAATTGTATCATAAAACCGATTTTATCCCCATGAAATATATTTTTAATGTAATTAATAAAATATAGTCCTAAATTATTATTAATATGTTGAAGAATTGATGTTAGTAAAATACATTCCCTGCATTCCGCAAGAGTTACAGTTACATTGAACTTTTTAGAAGAAGTTGTATATATGAGTTTCATTATAGATTCCTATGAAATTTGAGTTCCACTATATAGAATTAAAAATAGTTTTTAGATCAATATTTGAATATGTTAAAAAATATATAGTATTAAAAAAAATCAACGAATTTTGGTTATAATTGTTTAGAATAAAATTATCAGTAGTTAACACATCCACGAGGGTTTCATAACATATGTGTTGATAACCATTTAAAATATATACATAGGATATTAACATTACCTTGAGAATTAATTCATGTGATGATATGAATCATAGTTTTTATTATTTTTTAGTAGTTTATTAGTCTTTCAACAAGAGATATTACACTTTTGGACCAATAATAAATTCATTATACATTACTTGTTTAAAATAGAAAATATCTCTAGAATACAAAATCTAATTTACGAAGATGATATTGTATTTTTTTCAATGTGATTTGTATAAAGTAAATGTATTATAATGAGGTATTTTTCATACATAAATGATATAATAAGAATTATTTTAATGAGTAAGATGTTTCTACCTGATATATATGGAAATAGAACATATTGTTGTTGTTAGAACAACTATATAGATTGGTTCAATGATTGTAGAATTATATATTTTTGATGATTTTTATACAATATTCATGTAAATAAAAGATCATTTCTATATTATGAAGATAAAATGTATATAATAGAATTATTTAATGTAGAAGTAGTTGAATAAGTATTTATACTGATAGAACTACAAGGTAGACATGTTTTAAAGGATTAAACCATACAGATGATGAATGGTAAGTTATTATTCTTGGTATGTACATGTACTAAAATTTTTTCCATGATTAAAATATTTTTGATTCTCTTTGGAATGATATGGATATATGGAATAGTTTTAGTTAAAAAACAACTATTATTTGTGAGAATTAATCTAAATATGATTCCATTTCAATTAAAATATAATCAACAGAATAAAATATTTGGATTATATCCTAAAGTGTTTGATAAAATCATAAGATTATTCTAATTTTACTTTATGTGTGGGAGAAGTCCCTAATGAAATCAGATTTATGGTGTCACAATTATGAAAAACAATGTTGAAGAAAATATTTTATAATTATTTGAATCCGATACACATACCATGGTTGCTAGAACTTGTAAGGTTTCACTATAGTGATTTTTAATTTAGTTTAGAGACTTTTTATGGTAATATAGAAATTTTTTTGTAAAAAATTAGTGATATCATAAATTGTTATGGTTTATATAACTCTTAGTAGGGTTTTTAGCACTTCATAAGGTTTTAAATAGGAAGATTCTAAGGTTGATAGAATCTATGTTCTATGGTTGTAGAAAGTTATAAGTTTTCCTATCAACCTTATAAGTATTGTTATATTTATATGGTTTATAAATAGAAATTCAGATGATTAATTATTTATGGGTAGATTTATTTATTAGGTTCAATAATTTTTGAAATTTTGTGAGATTATAGAATATGATATTTTTTGAATGAAATCAAATGATTCTTTGTGATCAGTTCTTCATAGATTCCAACATCATGATTATTTAAGTAAATCATGATTCATGTTGAGATGTTTTGAGAGTTACATGATATTGTTGAAGATAAATTTTTTCAAATATGATAAAAATAATTAGAGGAGATTACTTCAATTGTTACAGGATAAGGGGAGTCAATGATCTATTCCAAGTCAACATATGTAGACCCCGCCTATGTTCCAAGAGGATAAAAAAGGACCAACCTGTAACGCACAACATTAGAATCCAGTTATAGCATGAGGTTCATATTTTATATACCTTTGTGATGTATATTCTTTTATGACATCATTCACTTATGGTTTTTATATAAATAGGTCTCATGGGCTCCCCGTTTGACACAACTAGAATACTAGAAGAAGCCTTGAAGCTATGATTTCTCTATTCCTTTACCCAGGTATTCAAAACCTTCCAGGAATCTCTCCACGCCTCTAAAAGATTGGAAATTAAGGAAAATAGTGGGATTCAAATTACTCATGTTGATGAAACACAAAATATATGTGCAAGGATAATATTCATCCTTGTGAAAATATACTGTGTTGAAGGCCCTTTTAATAACTCAGGACTTGTGCGAGAACATTCTATAGGCTCCTAATGAGTCCCTCAATGGTTTGGAAAAAATACTCACCCTAGTGTTGTTTCCCAGTTTTTTCTTCAACAATGGTCTCCTAAGACTCACTAGGGAAAACTATCACCAATATCACCTAGGTATTATCTATGAGAAGCATCAGAAAACTCTCCACGACTCACCTATGTGAATCATTAACTTGGTCGGCCAACAGTCACCTCAGAGAAGCATCAATAGGATTTACTAGGAATTGTGTAGGGGAAACATCAACATGATCACCTAGAAATATCCTAGGAGAAGCCATAATAACCACTCACAAGCACCACTAGGGTGAAGCATCGACACTATTTCCCTAGAATAACCTAGGTGAAGCATCACCTCACAAGATGAGGCATCACATGGGAAAATAATCCTCTTCTCACATTTGAGAAGACTAGTAACTCTATTTCCCAAACCCCCATCTAAGGGGGACCCTTCCATGACCTCCCCTAAAGCCTCTAGATATTCATGATAAGAGAACTTGAAACATCATAAGGCCATCTCAATTAACATTCCCATTGTAATTGATGTACCACATTTATGCTACCTAATGGGTAGGATCCAACTAATGTTCTAAATTATAACATCCCATTGTAATGAGGATCGTAGATTTAGTGATAATGAATCATACCATGGGTTTAATACAAGATAAGATATAATAATTTCTAAGCCATGTCGCTCTTCTAGATATCCCTCCCTTGACTCCATCCATGTATACTAGAATATGTGAAGAAAATTTGACCCTAGGGGACCCCTTTGAGAGTAATTCTCTAGTATTTATTGTATTTAAGTCCCTCATCTTATATATCCTCAACCAAATCCACTAGATGAAAAAGGAAATTTTAAATATTCCCATATCATCAAATTACACTTGTTTCTCACACCGAGAATGACTCATGTGGTCCTAAAGTCTAGCAGTGATCATTTAATTTGAATAATAAAATACATCTCTCAATAGAGAGTCCTTTTCTAGATCTTCATCTCACATTGAGACATGACTCATATAAGTTATAATCCCTAACATTGTAATTACCACCTTAAAGTCCCATATTCCCAATGAGTAAACCCCATGAGCCTCTTGATTGCAACTACTCCATGATAGTTTCTACACCATGCCATTTCTAGAGGCCTATAAGCAGTGAACATGTACGTTTTAATCATTGAATCGCTAAGGGGTGGCTTACCTTTCTTAGAATAGAATCCTTTTAAAGACATTACTATCAAATTGTCATGGGAATCCTCTATAATTTTAATCCTTATCCATTCATAACTATGTGTGATACAATTCCTATATTCATTGGATATATAAGAAGCCTCTATGAAGTCCAAAACCAACAATGGTACTCCACCATTGGTGTAATACCCATCCTTTTAAAACTACATGGTATTTTATTCCTATATTCAATAAATACATAGGAATCGTCCTTTAGGAAAAAACCCAAAACATTTAAAATGAAATCGTTATTATTGGGATAAAGTTAAAATAGGATCATCCCCCCCCCACTTAGAAGGCCACATTCCCCATGGGTTCTCCTTATTTTATTCTTAGCGGTAGAAATTCCGGATGTAGTTCACCTCAATACATGGTCATATTCCCTACAAGATGGACTAATAATGTATGCCTTAACATACATACAAAACTATACCATGTCACGGAACCTTTCTATTAGATATCCCTACTTGATGTTGTAAAATTTTATTGTTTATTCCTTAGCACATGACCTTAAAAGGTATACTGTGTCCCATTAGGTGGCCCTGGATAAAATGAGTTCGGATTCCATTCATAATAATACATATGAATACCTTGTAATGGGATTGAAGTGGGCATTAAAAACCACATATTATTTTATAATGATAAATTCTTGTGCAGTCCATTGTGTGGAAGAAAACTAGCATCACCACAAAAAAATGATATAATAATCTCTAATCAGTGTACAAATAATTCCATTAATAGAGAACTTCATAAACATATAGATGATTATAATTCCAATTCATGATAACAATAAAATTTCAATATAAGGGTGATACATTTTTTATTTTGGATTTAATATAGGATTCATGAATATGTCATAAATTTATAAGAGAGTCACATAATATTCAATAATTCCCCCAAGGAGAGATGAGCCTGAAATACCATACTCTCGATAAATGTGTGCCCCTAACTTTTGTTGGAACCATTTCCCAATGGACACATACCTTTGGAATGTAGGTTCATGAGACCCCACAAATATGGGAACTGTTGGGTGTTTCTGGTTCCTTGAATAAAACTCTTTGGAAACCACAGAGAAATGATGCAGAAATAAAAAGGTTGTATTTGATATGAAGGGTTGTTTCACAACCACCAAAAACTTCCATTCAAACAAAATTTTATTTTTTAAAATAAATAAATAATTATCAATTAAAAATGGAGAACCTAATGAGAATTATTAAAAAAATTACTATGTTGTCAACATGTGAGAACCCTTTCTTGCTCTCAAAAAAACGAAAGAAGACCAAACAAGGATATGAAACAATCGATTACACTAGTGTTTGTTTATTAAGATTAAAATTTGATAGGGTTTTATTATTTTTTGTTTTAATTTATATATTTTCACTTTCAACATGATTTCCATATTATCCAATAGATTATTTTCATCTAACATGAATGTTTGCATTGGGTACTGTACAAGCTGGGTCCTTGTATAACGTGAAGACACCCTCACCAACCTAGTGTCTTCAAATCTTGGATTTGAACAAACTATTTTGGGAGTTAATCATGAATGGTACTATATGAACCTTAGAGTCTTTTGGAAATTTACTCTAATAAAATATTCCCCAATAACCATCCACTAAGTGATGGTTTGTGGACCATTAAACAAAGACACCCATTTCCATGTAAAACTTTTTGGGGAGATTTTCCCCTGAACATAGAGAATTTTTTCCCTTAACATATAAATCTTGTCAAAGAGGTAATTGATAGCCTCATATTAAATAAATTGTAGTCTCTATAAAGGGATACTTCCAACAGCTACCACCACCAATGCTGCAAGACAACAAGTCCTCAACATGATGGGGATGTCTCCCTACTTTCTTTATCTTTGGAAACCCATAATCATGCATCTAGAAAACCCATCAGGGTTGGAAATCAAACAACTAGGATCATTATCACATTCCTATATCTTTTAGATCATCCATCCCATAGGTTATTACAGTAACATATGAGAGGGTCCATATAAAAAATCACGAACATCAAGTCTCCCAATACAATTAAGAATCATCCAATGAAACCTACTGGTATGACCCTCTAGTGAATAGGGGGCTCACCTATGTACCTTACCCTACACCAGATGATTGTCAGTATATCCCGAAAAGGAATTTATTCCAGTTTTCTGGGAGCATCTCAACTCCAACCATGAAATAGGAATACATTTATGTTTCATCTCTATAAGTCACCCATAATATCCTAGAAATGATATAATGGAATGAAACTATAACTACTCAAATTATAAAAACATTCTATGGGATAATGATTTTGGCTTATATGGTTAGGTTTAGATCATACGAAGCCACATCTACAAGTGAAGTGTCTTGATAGAAAAATGATATTATTACTCAAGTGAATACATACATTCCTTCTCCCATCTAGGAGTGTCAAAGGAAAATATTCATAATAAATGGTCAACCAGATCCAGAACATATCCCCATTCTAATTTGAGTTCGTTAGTCTATTTTAGTTAATATTCTAGGTAATACATATGTTCTTGTTGAAACCGTAGTGGCAATTATACATGGTATGATAATAACATACAAGTTTCTCAGAATCTCTCTCGTATATTGAAATCTATATCCACAACATGTGATTGCATCAGAATGAGGGAGAACATCAAGGAAAAAATACCACAAGGGGTAATTCAAAATTATAGATAATTCCTACCACCCTTCTCTACTAAAGGCTATTCTTCTTATGTCCATCAATGAAATATAAATAGTGGCCCAAGATCATGATTATATGTTAAAAAATTAACAAATCAGGGTCATAATTGTGAAGATCATCCTATCAACATTAGAACTAGAAACTCTGGAAGTCCTACCCAATATATTTACCTTGAAGGATCCCATAATGGTCATAAGGTGATTGATATTAATAGCTAATGTTTTGGTAAATGAAACAAAGGACATCCTTGTGGCTAAAAAATTAAACCAAGATAATTTCCTCCTCTTAAAATCATCAACTAGGATGGCCCTACACAGTGTCATGTATCATTTTCATGAGGAGTTCCTTCCATTTTAAAATCAAGTACGAGAAATACCCCATATTCTAATGTTCTTAGGATGTTGGGACGAGTGATTACTTATTCTCTGTCATTGAAAAGTTATATCCTTTTTCATCCAGATGATAATATAAGAAAATAATCATCCTTTGAACAACCTATGGATATTTTTAATCCCATAATGGTAAATGAGATCCCTATTGTACCCACTTTCTTCAACAAAGAATCCATAATAAACCAATCACAGGAAGATCATGTAGAGAAATTTCTAGCAGAAGAAGTGGAGAATATGTTTATTATCATATGGAAATCGAGTGAGGATAATATACCCATCATGTTTTGGAACTCAGAAACTTCTATTTCGTCATTATAGATGTATTATAAGGAGAATTCATTGACGATATTTTTCTGAACATTTGGATAATATTTCCCTACCTAAAAATGAAGTTTTTCATTATAAAGGGTATATAGACCATGTTATGATAACAAAAAAACTTCATTACGAAATTGAATTCATGACCCTTCCATCATAATGATTCCCTAAATTGGGAAAAAACATAGGGATATTCATCTTTAGTTCCTCAATTCATTACATGTATTACACTAACGGATCATCAATGCATCGCCCGATGTCCATATTAGGGGATAGGGTGAACATGATTATTTTAATCTTACCATGATCTCTAATAAAAAAACGCAACTAGAAGGGATATTGTGTAATTCTAATTCATTGATTTAGTTCATGAATGTGATAACCACACACAAAATTTGGCAGGATCGGTAAGAATCAACCCTAAAAATGTATCATAGGCTCCAGTCCTGATGACAGAAATATATTGAATGAATCAACCACCAGCCATTTGATAACACTGGGAAAGATTCATTCTTAAGGGAATACAATATTCAAATACTACTAATGCCTTCAAAATTATGTCTGTCATGTGTATACTATATATTTCACCTTGATCACTCTTGAATGAGGGTACACAAGATAGAGAGTATAGTCATAGAAACAGTAGCTTATGTGATACAGGAGTATCCGCAACTAGTAAAGATAAGGTATTTTTACCATGACATGTCCCTTCAAGTCCCATAAATTAAATTGAGGCAAGACAATAGTGGAATTAGAGAATCCCCAACCAAAAGGCATGGGGTAAATTTTACCTCAAATTTCTCTCCTAGGTAAATTTTACTTTCCCCATTTTGGAGGAACACTAAAAAAATATTCATCCCAGTTCACCCCATCTCATTATAGGTTCTCTCATCAGGGTAACGTAAGAATAATTTGTGTAGTAGTTTTTTTTGATTCTCACTTTTATAAGAATCTATAATGGAATCCCAAAAGGGAGGGATGTTGCATATTAAAATACCTAAAAATAAAATTTATTAGGGGACCAATTGATCCTGAGAACTCCATTACCATAATTGATTCTATTGGAGCAATCAGACCTCATATAATTCTACTGTTAATATGAAACCTAAAATAAAATATGTGTTGGTGAATGTCACTGTAACTACTCATGTGTATTCCTTAGAGAATAATGTCAATTTAAAAGAGTGAGAAGAGGAAATTTTTACATTAAATATTCTCAACACTAAAATTAACAAAGAATGTGTGAATACAAGGAATCTAAATCTCTCAAAAAACACGGGTGATACCATGAATATTCAACCACCACATCCATGACGAGATTTAGACATGGAAAAGGTTAATGAAATTGCTATATCCCATCATCTGTAAAAAACAGTTGAATCACTCATGATATAAAAGAGTTTTTCACAATATGACGTGGAAATATAGGAGTAGAGGAAGTCAATTAGATATCTATTAAGAGGAAATATTCCTACTACATATATCCTTAATTAAGAGCCTCATATTACCCACATAGATGGCACCTCTCCAAAATAATGTCTCATAATATTAATGAGAGTGAAACTATATCACCCTCAAAAACCAGTGGCCATAAAAACTATTTATTATGATCCAATAATTGTAGGGTATCATCAATTCTAACCATTTGAAAAAATAGAACATAATCATGAAAATCATCAATGTTTAACCCATATCTTGTGTTAAATACATGTATTGGTAGAGATGACACATCATACCCTACTTGTCGCAATAACCATTCAAACCATTTTTTATCCTAGCATCCTCTAGGGGATTATCAATAACAATGAGTAATTGAAATCCAAATAATAAGCTATGCAGGAACAGGGATCACCGGTATAATCAGAAAGGGAGACTTATCTTGAATGGGTTGATGTGACCCTTCTCCTTCCAAACATTGGGATCCCAATGTTTCTAATTATCAATGTACCAGGGGACCCAGAAGAACATCTAATGAATTCTGTGTCCAAATTTGATGCCATGATGGCAACCCCTGCAAAAGAATAAGTAGTTAATGTCAGGTGGGGAAAAAAATATCCCAATATCTAACTTTCATGTGGTATAAAAACTTTATGTCTTGGTGAATCATGGGTGGGAAGATCATTGTAAAAAAAATAATTTTAATATATCTCAACATAGAAGAATACATAAACCTAAACCTCTCAAATTTAAAAAAATGATATAATGAGATTTTATTGGATATAATTTCATAGTGGAAGGGGTTGACCTACTCTTTAATACTATAACTCCCACATGGGTATTGTTTCTCTCTATATAGTTAATCGTTATAATGAGTTTCAAACATTTTTAATCCATATGAATTATATTGGTAGGTTTTAGGATATTTCTATAATCTCTCATATATTATAATATTATATCTTGAGAACCAAGGAGAAGTCCCATCTTGTTTTATTAGTTCACGGGAAGAGAATATGGATAGAATATCATGCCACTAAAACACTTAATTTGACCCCAATTCCAGCTCTATCGCCAATGCCGACACGATATCGTGAAACACCCATCCCGAGTGTTAGTAACAATTCCATCCTCATCAGTATGGTAGTAAGGGATAATGGAAACCTCAATTTTATTTATTGACGAATAATTTTTATTCATTTTGAGATGAGAATGTCCATGGATACTTCATAGCGGGTTTGAAGAATTATCTTCTCATTGTTCCAATGCATAAGAGGCGCGATAAGGTCAGTCATGATGATCTCTCAAAATATTTCCCCATTAACTAGACACTAGGTAATACCATCTAATAATTATTTGTTTTAAATACACCCAATGAAAAATGGTGGACTCTGGGAATGTGATGTTGGGAAAACCACTTGAAAAAGTTGCATGTGTTTTCTTTACTTCCCCAAAAGAAGTGTGATAGTGACAAAAGGTTTATGGAAAAGGTTTATATAATTTTACTGATGGGATGAACACGAATAAAATCATAATAACTCGTGTTAGGATTTAGGTTACATTGAATCAACCAACAGTTCCACTAGTTTCTTCTTATCTGGAACAACCAACATCGTTGTAGCCATAGTCTTCCAAGATCCATATATCTAAGATGCAACACTATAATGAATAAAAAGTAAAGGAAAATAAATATGAGCATGTACAAATTCCAGAACCATACATGAATCTCTCAGACATTATCCCCCATCCAAAAGAACATAGACACTATCCCACCAAACGTTTCCATAATAGTAGACATCTGAGATGGAATCCTCATCTGAATGAAAATTAATTTTTGGTTTCAATAATGCCATTATATTGATGGAATATAATGTTGATAATTAAAATAAACCTAACTTCCCTATAACCTAAATAGAACCAGATGAAGAGGTTTCAAGGGTGAGGGTATAGGGTGAGACATAGTCATGGAAGAACTAAATATTCCAATGATAACCCTGTTAGGATAGTCTATGCACTGAAACACCTAGGAGATCCCTATAATATTCCCAAAAATGGAAGGGTTGTTCCCAAAATATTATAGTGTTATCCCTAATCTTTTTATATTGGATAGTTGATTAGGGGGTTTCAATTATCCCACCAAAACCAGTGAGAATGATGACATCTTCGGCCTAACGTGCCGAGGATAGAACCATATTCAATTTATGTTCCAAGGGCCCATATTCATACATCTAGTATATTAGATCCTAAATAGCCTATTAAAGAGAATCTCAATTCTGGGAAGCACATACATGAATCCCACATTAGGATATTTTACATATATTGTGAATAGTTATGGCTAGGTTATTGATCCAGGAAGCTCCAAGTCTATTGAAATTCCACCAAGAAACACTCATAGAGTTTTTTCAGAGACCTAAATAGTTTAAAGGTATGGTTTTCAATAATTATGTATATCATATATAGATCTATCTTTAATAAATCCATAAGATTATCCATTTTAAAAATAATGAAAAATATATCGTTATATAGGGAGACATTAGAACCTTGTATGTATCTAGCTAGATAAATGATATTTATTTCAAATATATTTCATTAATAACGACTTATGATTCAACCTCATCTCAGTCCAAACACTTCATTGTCTGGGATATAGTGAGGCCAATCTGTTCGCCTCTACTTTATATCCAATGGGTTATTAAAAATGAAAGAATAATACCCTTGTAAGAATCAAGCATAGAACTTAACTTTGGAAACTTATATCATAATCATAATTTGTATTTGTTTGACAAGATACAACCTTCAATGTTCTTCTCGAAAGGCCTTAGTTGAATCAACACATGGTAGTTCCCTCATCATACTGCTAATGCATCATGTAATTCAATAAGGGGAATAATTTGATGTCTCATGGTGATAAATCCCCATTTGAAACTTGTGAATAATAATATATTGAATTAGGATTCTACCAATTGTAAGGGAAACAAACCATGACTGACAGTATTGCTCAGGTCACAGCCTCAAATAGTGTAGAAATGACCTCAGACAATACAATCAAATATCAAATTATAACATGTTCTTCCCATAAATAAGATCGATGAATATGATTCCTAATTTCAATACATAATTCAACCAGATTTATGATATAAATCATGATTACTAATCCAGACAGTGCTAAAAATTCCATCAACCCTTTGAACAGTGTTAAAATATCCAGGGAGAATTCCATCATTCCTTCCGTTGAGATTTTATAGATATATTTCTAATCAGCTAAATCATAAATATTTGTCATGTCACCATATTAGTGTGGATATTATTCTTCTCACTCCATAATCCTCCCTATAGGGCTAAAAAGAGACCCCATTCCACCAGTTGTGGAAGAGGATGCTACATCATATTCTAGATGTAAAAAACTATGACTCCACTCCTAACCTCGAAAACATTATTTCATCATTTACTTCCCCTAAAAGAATTAAAGAAGAGGAAGAGGAAGAGTAATATTAATAGGAAGATAAAGAGGGAGAGGTAGAGTGAGAGGAGGAGGAAGACGAAGAGGATATTAGTGATTCCCCAATAGCATTCAAGAAAGGTCTCTCAATCACTATTATCAAACACAAAAAATAAAACATGGGTTGATAGGAGGACCAATGACCCACTTTGAATAGAGAAACCATGTATTACGAATAAAAATATGTATATACATACTTTATAATGTGAAATTTCTGTTTGTTTTCTGGAATTACATATAAATGTTAGGAATCCATCCTAAGTTGGCCACAAAGAATATATGAATTCTAGAAAACAAACAAGGTTATAAATAAAAATCAAGAAGGATTCACTCAACTCAATGTACAAAAAATTAGAATCAATATGACAATGTCATCAAGGCCAATTTAATTAAGGAATTCTTGTATCCAAAATGGATATCCAATATATTCTTATTAAATAATTATAATGGGAAAATTAGAGTTTTAATCGGCTTTAGAGATCTAAACCATTATTTCTAGAAATATTATTTCATTGTTCTAATCACATAACTACTAATTGATGTTATGTCCAGATATGCAAGATATTTACTTTATAGAACCCTATTTAGGGTAATAAAAAATCTGGATAGCCCCTAAAGACAAGGAATCCACTTCTTTCAGGTTTCTAAAAGGATCATATTTCTATTGGGTAATTCCCTATTGTATAATGAATTCTAGTTCTACAGAAAAATGTCCGACGCATCACATTCCGCACACACATTTTGGGGAGGTCCATTGTGTGCTATGTCAAAAATATAGTATTTAAATATAACCTGCATTCTAGCCACATTGGTGATCTTGAGACTACAATAAATAAACTATGAAAAAATGTCCTAAACATAGAACTATTGATGTTTTCTTTTGGAGTTACCTTATGAATGTTTCGTTGTTTAGTTATATTCAATCGTTACATAAAATTTGATCCTGAGAAGATTGAATATATCCTTGGTATATCACCTCCTAAAAAACTCAATGTTTTGGGGAAATTACAAGGAAAAATTTCTTATATTCATTTTATTATAGAAATACTCATAGGAAACTATTTTCCATTCAATAGGTTAATGGAAAGGTAGGTCACATATCAATGGGCCATTGAATTTGAAGAATCATTGAATAGTCTTATGAAATATATTCTATGTCCAAAAGTAATGATTCCACTTATTGAGGGGAATATTGTAATTTTGTATGTGATTGACCTTGAATGTTCACAGGGAAGTTTCCTACAAAAAAGGACTATGGGAATTAAAAAACCTCTATTATATTTTTTGAACAATGCTTGATATCAAGACAAATTATTCAAATATCCAGAAGTTATTCCTGACTTTAATATTCATTTCTAAATGTTTTGGAACTATCTGTAACACCCAATAGTCCACTAGGTCTCTTGTAATAACCATTGTAATTTAATTATCATCAATTAAGTGTTAACCAGATAATTGGCATGATGGTATATCATCTTCCTGTAGTTTGACATTTGTTTAATGACATAGAAAGTTGTTAAAATCCAGGCATTAGCATAATTTGTTGTATAATATCCATCTATATAAACAACATCACTAAATATAGAATATCATTATTAAGTGATCTTATATATTCAAGTGGTTCCTAGATATGGGAGATATATGTTGACATCACATCTATAATCCCAGTAGGTAAGAGTGTGGAAGACACTATGATTAGAAAAGTTGGACTGGGATTCGTGATCATACCCCAAAAAAGGTAGTCTTACCTTACACTAACATGTTGTCCAAAGGATGTAAAAAATGAGGTATATTATTAGGCCCTCATCATAGGTAGAGAATTGGAACTTCATTTTCTAATAGTCTAATTTAAGGTAAAAGGAAATTACGAATTGGTAATAAAGAAGATCAACAATGATTATTCAATTACAATCGAAGAGTTAATCCCCCTGCTTGACTATGTTTGAGGAATAATGGAACAATTTCCCTTAGATCCAACACTGAATCTTTTCATGTGATCACATAATTCCCATGAAGATGAATTGGAAAATGAGGAAGATATTTGCTGAATGTAGAACAAGATGAAATAATCATCATCATTGGTAATCACCAAATGGTTTCTCCTTTTTTCTTGTCAACATGGATGAAATAAAGAAGGTTAATTCCATCTCCTAACCTAATGGTATCAAAATCATTGGATGATTCCCATTATTGAACACCTTCAAAATTAATTTCTATTATTAGACAAAGATGAAAAATAACAAACCAAATGATGAAAAATTATCTTTACTCATTATTAGATCCTAAATCTCTAAAATTTATTTGTAAATGGGGTTTTTATGGAGTCATTATCTGGTACATTAATGAAGAAGATACTATTTTTGTAATGATATAAGTACATACATGGATTGTGGTGCTCAAAGTATAGGGTTCAATATTTCCCATCAAATCCTTAGTGTTGAATACTTATGGAATTTAATGATGTATGATTGAAAAAAAATCACCCAAAATGTCATTCCATACATGTGCATTCAAGAATAATCCATTAACCCCAATGTTTCCCCACACTACCAAATACTATTTTCCATTTTCTATATGGGGAATGGATGTTTTAGGGATATATCATCTTCCTACATCCAAATAGTTTATGAACATTCTCACTATAACTGAATTTTTTCCATGTGGGTTGAGGTTTTACCTTTCAATGTAGTTGGGGAAAACAATACATTCAGCTTCATGAAATAAAATATCCTTACCGGATTTGGTGCTCCTCGAATGATACATATGGAAATTGGCACCAATTTATATTATGTTTTTTTAGAAAGGTATCATCAAGAGTATAATACCAAATCTAATAATTCTTTTCACTACCATGGGAAAACAAATGGATAAATAGAGGCCTTCAAAAAGATCATATCAAACATGATATAAAAGATTATTGATAATGATAAAAAGTATTTTCCTTAAAAGAATTATGTCATGGAATCTTATGAAATTAAAACACACACCACCATACATGTGACCACATATTTACTCATATATGGAATAAAATAATTTCTACCAATTGAGGTCCAATATAGATCTCTTTTCATCACAATCTATTATCATCTATCCATAGAATACACTTCCAAAAAACCAATGGATTAATTGGAGTGACTTTAAAAGAAAATATTTCATACCATGTATCACTTGGATGAATAAAAAAATTGAATATAAAAGGATTTCAACAGGAATGTTCTCGTCCACTTATTTCTCCAAGGAGAACTGGATCAGGTCTTTACAACCCTGATGATACAAGGAAATAAACCACCATTGAATAATATAATGTGGGAAAAATCTTATTACATACCCAATTTCCACTCTAATAATGATTATTCCTTGATCTTGATGGATGTATAGCTTGTTTCAAGCCCCAGCCATGCAGGGTGTCTTAGGAAATATTTCATGTAATCATTACGTACTATATTCACTACGTGACCTTGAGAGGAATGGATTATGCTCCTAGTCATACATCCTAAAATAAAAATACACCATAATTAAAGCTATAACATATTAAACTACATATCATTAAATCCTAGTCACAATTTGTTAAACTGGATAACAACATCCAAGATGCATGATGTAAAAGTACATAGTTTCATAACATTTATGTCTACAATTGAGAGGATCATATTCATTGGTGATTGCCTCCCAACACACATATGTTACAGAAGTACGTGTGGATTGATTCCTATCCACAAAGGATACATGGTGATGCTTAGGTCCCTTAAACTATGCCCTACCATAGTAAAAAATCAGTTCATGTGTCTCTTTCCCCAAACATACAAGTCCAGTATATACGTGAGGTCTCAATTCAGGTTCAATCATTCAGAATCCCTTCACAAAAAATTTTCATCTTCCCTACATGTGAGTGAGATCTATGTAAGAAAATTCACACTCCACAACCATTTCTAGTCCAAATCTTTCCATTATGCTCAGAAACATCCCTTCCAAAAATCTTACTCCTGGTATTGGAATAATCAGATCATCACAACCCCCCAGCTAATGGGAATCAATGTTCCAAACTCCCCGAGGACAATTTTTTTTTGACTACACAAAATACACCACAATATTTCGTTGCATTAGTCACCCCAAAATGTCCATTAAAAGAAAGAAATATTATACTATGGTAAAAGTTTCTTTTATTTAAATATTCTTTTACAGTATCATAATGGATGTTTCCTTTCAATCACTCCTCACATACTTTCCTTATAACACTTCTCCTAATGTGAGAACTCCCTAGATCATGGTTTATAATTTCCTTCCTCACATATTAAGTATATCCAAACATACTTGGACCAATAAACCATATGTCAATCATCCCTTCCATGAATTATATCCCTATTCATATGACATAAAACTACAAGACACCATTTTTCCCTACCACATGATGTTAAAATGAATAGATAGGTCCTTGTCATGAAACCCTAAAAAGCATGACCAATATCATACTAATCACAATCCATTAAACTATAATAAAATTTCATCAAGACATCATGTTAAATATTTTTATTGCAATGTATACCAAGAATAGGATTCCTTTGGAAACTATCTTAGTAAGCCTTGTGTCACAATCATGGGATACCTCTCATGAAATGATTATCATAAGTCATAGTCACTATTTTGGGACTACATTCATTCTTTTTCACATATGGTAACCTTATCTCTTACTGCATGTTGTTAAAATGAATTGGCAATAGAACTCACATTAGTCATTAAGATGAAATTAGAAATATGTATGAATTTATTAACACCCCATCAGATTCTAAGTGATGCACATATCCTACATCCTAGTCCAACCACAACATGATAAAAATCCCCCATACATTATATTAATTTCCACTATTTAGGGAAAGAAACATTGAGACTCTTTATTTATCACATAGAGAATTGATCATGTATTCATAGTAATGTTGTTAAGGGATTGCCCACATGATCGAGAATACTAGTTCATGTCTTTTTCTTCATAGTACTAGATATAATACCTTAAAAATGACCCCTCCCAACACAGCAATTTGATCATTATGGGGAATATAACCTCTAACTACATATTTTTCAGACTTTTACAGGGAATATTATCCCTATTCTAGGTTTATTTCATTAAAAATTTAATCTTACATACATAGGATACTTTCGTACCCAAATCAAACTCTATGCATAGGGAAATATGTATATACATAATCTTTTCATGATCATCAGTAATAGAATGTATGATACAAGAGGGAACATTTCTTTACTATAAAAAATATTCCCCAGAATGGATTTTAAAATTTTCCCCCAGTATGAACAATCAACCAGAGGCACACCTTCATCCTTAGAAGAAACATCATCTATCTCTGCATTCCCCAAAAAAAATATGTGGAAAATTTCATTTCAAACATTCTCTATGGTTATTCCTAAAATACTTTTCCCATATCACTTTTTTGAATTTGAAATTACTCAGATTGAGGATAACAACTTTTCCCTCTCATGCCTGAAGGATGATAGAACAATCTTGGTCATAACATCATGAAATGATAAATCTGTTATCTTTTTTTCAAGGATAATAAAATTGTGTTTAATCCCCCAACGTACCTTTTATAAGTCATTACACTACATGGTTCACATCCTGGTTACATGATATTAAACTACATGATACTTAATCCATCATATGGGTAAATAATTTTCTTATGGTATAATATATCCTCTGAATCACCCCAAATAACATCATATAGTTTAATTTTAATTTCATCATGACATTTTGTAATTCTAGAGTCCCTCATCCAAGGCCCATACATATATCAATAAAAAACCCTCTTCATAATTGAGTCCATTAAATGTAGATAATTAGTTACTAAGAACCACATATATATTAATACTTATATTAATGAGATACATAGTTACCCCTAGATCCACTATTCTACGCCAAACTACAATAGTATACAAAAAATATGTGTTACTCTATACATGGACAAAACCCACACTCGGGTAGGATGTTCCGAATTTGACAAAGGACCCCTATTATTGCAAGATCATGTTCAAAATATAATACCCCCTTATTATATAAAAATTACATTTTTGTTGGAGGGGGTTCTCATCAATGAAAAATCATAACCTAAAATCTCCATTCTTTCTCAGACATATTCCTCTCCCAAACCACCTTTAATAGCCTTGTGAAATCCAGATCCTCATAAACCCCATTGTCCATCGGTGGTAGGGCCATCAAAATCCAAGCGACACTATTGTTTTTACTTTGAAAATTAATCCTCTATAAAGTTTTTCATAAGTATACACAATATGTATTTTCATCTAGAGGAACCTTCATCCTTAGGAAATGACCCAATTAATATCTGTACATGCCGACAACATCATTTCAGAAATCTCTTTTCAAACTCAATCTGTTGTATTTTCATAAATACATGTCCCCTAATGTATCTTTAGATATGGAATTATAAACATTTTCACTTAATATGTACATTGATATACCTAAATAATTTCATAACATCCTCAGTCAAGAAACCACACTAGATTTGTTGTCCACACAACTCATGGACAATGTAGTTCAACCTAAAATACTAGGTGTATTAGTACGACATGAATGATTATAAATTTACAATGTAAATAAATGTAAAAATCACTAGGAGTTAAATCTTCCAATAGAACCCTGGGTAAAAGTTGAGTCTGATCTCACTAGATATTCACTTCACATGGTTTAAGAGAAATTGATAAATTGAAATTAGAAGAATTCATTAAACATGTTAGGTAGAAACCACCAAAGGGAAAACTATGAAAAATTAGAGTACGACTGGTTACTTATACATCATATATGTCAAAGGAAGACAATTGGGTTTTGATTAAGATGGACCAAAACTTCATATGATTCATTATACGATTTCATAAACATTCAATCTATGCTCTCTATGTCAAAACATGTAGGAAAAAATTAGTGCAACCTTCTATTACAGTCATTGTAATTACAACACAATGATAAAATAATTTTCAATAAAATGAGTCATCATTAATGTTATTTTATAATTATAATGTGGAATAAGACACAGAAATAGATGATTGAGAAAAAAATCATTTTCATTTTTGATAAAAATTCAGAAGATCATCCATAAGTTGGAGTCTTTTTTTAAGGTGTTATAAATGTTCGCTAGTATAATTCAAGATCTTTTAAAGTTTATCTTGAAAATTGTATATAATTTTTCAAAGACCACAAAACTATGGGGGTGATGGAATCCTCATCATGATGAAGTTTCTTCTTTTCGGAATCAACAAATTCTTTCCCTAGCACTGGTCTCTCATTATGGTTTTTTTGAGTCAGAAAACCAATACCTTGAAAATGTTTAACTATTTTTGAATGTGTACCATCTTTAGAGACTTCCCACATTTTTTCTTTAACAATCCTTCAGATCCTTGGAACTGTTATGATCCATCTCATATATGACATCTCTATGGTTGTCAAATAATCTAAATAGTTGTGCCCCAACACGTTGCACATTTTCTCATGCTCTAGGTTCTAGGAAATTCAGTCACACAATGATAGATTAATTGACAATCAAGAACACCATATCCAATGTTATGAACATGGTCTAGTTATGGGGAAGTTGCGAGGGTAAGGTTTCAATATGCATATTTGAAACAAGCTTCAAGATGAATATCCATAAGAACTGAGGAGATATAAAGAAAGCATAATGAGCCTCTAGGTCCATCTTAGGGAAACTATCTGAAGAGGAGACACACCTCGGAATGAAATCTCTTATGGAAGAAGCATGTGTTGTCTCTTCGAGAGTAGTGTCTCCCTCACCATACACTACTATGTGACCTGGGACGAAGGATCCCTCCTTTATATTCAACTATTGGAGATGATGATGATGAAATATAAATAACTTCTCCCTAGTAAAAAGAGATAGTAAAGAGACAACTGAAAAGGTGATAAAAGTAATTGATGGGGCTCACCCATTGATAAATATGTTCTAGTTTTTATTCCTCAATAAAATAACTTATCATGACGGTTTGAATAAGGATCTCCCAATTTGGAATATCCTCCTCTCTTTTATAAGAACCCAGGATGGATTGATCATGATAATCTCCAACTTTGAGAGCCTAAGATATTATTCACTTTTCTCTATGGACAAGATAGATCTTGATTCTATAGTCATGGAATGCCTTGGACATGTTTTCTATGGACAATGATGAATAAATAGTTATTTTTTATTTATGGAATAAAATTTTTAGAGGATATCGATGTTTGAAAAAATAAAAAGAAAAAACTAACAACCATATAATTCCTTATTAAATCCATAAAACTCGTTCACGGATGTGTGAAAATCATAATTTCAAAAATGATCTCCCATTTGAATTATTTTATTATATGTGGCTTTATGACTCACACCATCCTCACAGGTAGGGATACCTGTGACACATGGTTTAGAACCCAAATTGGATTTTATTTCAACTTCATCCACCCCCTTTTTGATACGTATAAACCTTTAGGGACCCAATAAATCAATATCAGCACAAGAACATTCATCATCTGATATGGGGCCCCTGTCATTTCATTTTAGAATGATGATAGGAATAACAGTGGTAGTTATAGGGTCCTCCATTATGTACATAAGCTCTAAAATTCCATAAGAGAATACAGAAATTCATACATGATACCTTATGATGTGTATCTGACTTTACCAAGAAATTCACCCCCAAGTACATTGATAGATACAAACTAGTATATTGACACTTATTTTTTCAATGGGGAGGAATCTCTGACATGAGTCTGTGCATCATCTAAAAAATCCCCTTCAGTCCTTGGAGGACCAGTTCATGACCCTTGGATGGAGAAAAGTGTATCAAATACTGAAAGGGTGAGATAAATAGGTTGGTACATTAGAAGAGTTATATAAGTGATTGAAATGGTGAATAATTATTACAACATATACGTCTGAAAAATATCTTTTCACATTTCTACATCCTCACCTAAGATGGTGGGGGACGATGACATTATTATAAAATACGAGAACTGAATGTGGAAAAGGTCCATAGAAATATCCTTTTCCGTTAATCTGTGAAAAATTGATAACTCCTCAGGCTCATGGTTAGGCCTATGAAATATTATTGGGTTTCCAAATAAAGTTTATCATGATGAATCTGGTTTCGATGGAACCTATTTTTGAAATTCAATTTTTCCCTTAATGGTAATTACAATACTCAAAAAATGAATATTGGTGAAAAGTAACATGATTGATGCTTATATTACCAACATCGAGAAATTTATAAAAAATTTCGTGGGATTGGACATCAACTCCCTCAATAGCTCCTCAATCCAATATATCATTTATAAACATTTTATCCTGGTCCCTATCATTAGATTCATATACAAGAAAATCTAACTCCCAAACATACTACCTCAAAACAACAAAATTGGAGTTAGGGTGAGATGGTTCTATAATATGTCCCATATTCCTGATATGTACAACAGGTTAATGAAATGTCCATAAATAATTAATATTGTGTGTTATGACTTTCTAGACTTAGACAATCGTATGCTTCAAATAATATACTTTTTATATGGCTAGATGTGAGGAAGACCCAAAATATGTTGACTCTACGGTCCTTCTATGAAATTCTACATTGTGAGTAAGATGGGGGACCAAAGATCAAATTTCCTCCCAGTGAGGATGAATAGACCGCCTTGGCCCAAAATATTTGGTATTTTAAACTATAGAATTATTTTTATCCCATATCTAAGAACGTTTATAAGATTATAGGGCTTTGCAATCATCACCCCTGGGATTATCCTTTTTACCATTCTTCCCATTCCTAGTAGTCATCAAAGCCTCAACTCGAAGCACACCAATTGTTAATACCCATTGAAGTTATAAGTAAATCTATGAATTAATATACCCATATTTCAACCCAATAGATACAACTCTTAGAGGTATTTTAATTTATCTTTTGGATACCTCAAAGGCCATAGGGATCTATACTTTCTAGGATACCATTGGGCATTTCACAACTTGAAAATGTGTATGGGGAACATTCATCTATTTTGGAGACTTTAATTGATATTAAAATTGGTGTAGAAAATATTCTTAACATATGAGATCAATTTTAAGAGGGGATCCCATCACAATATCAATAATGAAATCATGTATGACATAGAGTCTTCATCATGTCTCCCATTATGAATGAATGTTCATATATGTAGATCACCATATGGGATGAATTTTAACACTCCTAGTACATTCAGATTCATCATAGATTCTACATATTTCATAGATAAGTGATGAATAATAGAAAAAATTTGAATAAACAAATGAAACCAAACTTTTGGGACATCATATTCACTCATAACGAAATGGAAACTCTAGTGCACTAGAATCCACAACCAAATCACATGAAATGTCCTTGAAATTATTTATGGGGACCTACCAATGTATACATTCAGTAAAAAATGGTAATCATTTTCTAGAATGCGATTAAATATCCCAATGTGATTCCCTCATAATAATTTGTCCCCAATTAGAAATGTCCCAAGCCTCACTGCACTGTTATATTTTTAGACCATCATAAGGATGGTACTCAACCACATTTCTATGAATTCAGTTACACAGGTACTCATAAGGATGCTATACTTGACTGTATACCCCTAGTAATCATATTGGACCTACTCCAATATAGGGAAAAATGTTCAGGAATACTTTCATTCTCTAAAGTCATCCTATTGGGTGCTAGCAGCTAGGAATATCAATTTTGGCTCATGAAATACCTTCTTCATTTCTTCATAATATATATCGTCACATGGGTGAAGGTTTCCCGTCCACATATCTCGATCTACATGTATTTTATCTTGATCAAAAATAGTAATTCCTTCAACATCACCCCACATCAATTTGAATTGGATAAACTCTTCATAAATCTATCCAAGAATGGGTGCTCCCAAGATCTTGTAGACATCCTATAAACTGATGCATACTTCCCCATGGTTCAGGTGAAATGCATTATTCTTCGATCTCTATCATCTTAGTATCTCTAAAATGATATTTTAATTCTTATACACATATATATGGTTCACCGATATAACTTCTTAAATCCCAAATTCTTGTTTCTCGGTTTAAATTCAACATTGTTTTGGCACACCCAATACACCAACATTCATATCGGTTGCCCCCCCCCCCAAACTGAATTCTCAATCATCCTTCCAAACATTTGATTGATATATCTTGGATGCATAGAAGATTGAATGGTACTAGTTACGATAGGTTCCTATTTATGAGGCTTTAGATCTAGGTAACATAAAGTGTGATTCTTGATGCATGTGGACCAGACCATCTGGTTGATGATGAATATTCTTATAGAAGAATTTTTGGCAGTGGTACAGTTAATGTAATACTAGAATGAGGACATAGAAGTAGATATATTTGTGGATTTGGGATGAATTCATCCTTCAAAAGCCTAATGTCATAGTTCATATGTTGGTCACTTTATGGGTACTAATGTTGGAAAATATTAAAATATCTTTCCATTCCATGAAGAGTGGTGTCACACGTGTTGTGGTAATCTAGCCTGCTGACCTTGATAATTTCCATAACATCTGCCACATCGTTATGATCATAAATCCTTTGAATTTCAATTTGAAATCTACATAGGAAATACTATGATACTCACTATAGGTAAGACCTTAGTTTTATGTTTTCTTTAAAATGTATGAAATTTTTCAAAGGATTACATAATACAGGGCACACATTTTTGTGGTTTTACATAGGTCACTAGCTTAAGTGACCCTATATATGTCACTCAATCTAGTCTATATGTTTATGTCAGTCACTCAAGTGGCCTTGTGTAAGTTACACAATCAAAAGGCCCTGCAAAAATCACTCGCATAAGTTTTTTTCAAATTTACTGAAGTTTTTTAAGGGTACAGGCTTGAATGATAAACAAGAGATGACTACATGAAATAATTTCATGAAGATAGAAAAAAAAGCGATGTTAATGAGTGGATGAATTATTTGATAAGTAGAACCAATTTATAGACACTGGATCACCTCCATGGATGACCTGAATAAAAGACATTCCCATCAAACCTACAATGTGGGAATCCTTAATCGATCTGTATTTACTCCCCTTTATGAAAGAAGCAGAAATATTTGAATACAATCAATGGTTGTGGAAGGAAACGAAAATGAGTGATTAGAATATTCATTACCATCCATTTTTCTATGTACCTTATGTTTCGCACGGAATCCGGGGATGAACTCCTGGACGGGAGATTCAAACGTTCCGATCGGTTTCTAACGGGTTTGTTCGTAGAACCGGAAACATCCAATGATTCCACATCTGTTTGGACCTACGTTCCAAAGGCAGGTGCTCATTAGCTTGTGGACTAATGAGACTTAGGAATTTGCATTGGTCGAGAGGATGGGAGGTCGGACTCATCACACCTTTTTGAGGAGAATTATTGTCTACTCCGGGACTCTCATTATAGATTTAAGTTATGTTCGTGAATCCTTATTACATTACCAAGTATAAAATGTGCTTTCCTTAAGTTTTAACAATCAATGATAAAATATGCAAGAAATTTAGAGAATCTTTTATATGTATTGAAGGTTCTTCATCAATAGAGAATCATCTATATCTGTTTAGAAATTCTTGGTCAATGGTATCCTTCAAAACATTTATATAAAAGTCTCTTGGTCATTATGATGACCAGGCTGGTTTTAAAGCCACTCAGTGGGGCACTTGAAGTTTATCGTCATTTAGAAGGACATAGATTATTTCAAAGTTGGTATCGAACCCATAAATGGGTTACCTACGTATCCTTTCTTTTGGAAAAGGAATCAGAACCCACGTAGTTCGAGGAATGGGGTATGATGTTTATGACTGATGGCTCAAAGATGAATGTCATAATTACTTTTACACTCTAAGCTCACGTGAGTCGTGCTCGGTGTGAGAAACAAGAGGTATTGATAAAATTTAGACAATTGTGCCATAAAAGATGCAATCATAAGAATTTGTTTGGGGCTTATGTATAGATGACTACCCAGATAGATGAAGGTTTAGGATTTACTTTTAGGGAGAAAATCCATGAACAGGGTCCATAAAGTTATATGTGCTTCATGGAGATTTGAATACTCTAATCTTGGGGCTTACTCCTAAGGAGGATGCCCAAGTTAGGAGGGGAATTATGATTGGGTTTTATTCCTGAAAAGGAAACCCAAATCAAAGGCAAATTATGACTGGTTAAGAGAAGTTTAAAGGGACTTGGAGCTTACTCCTGAAAAGGAAGCCCAAGGTTATGACTGAGTCTTATTCCTGAAAAAGGAGACCCAGGTTAGGGATTAAGGTTTGGGGCTTACTCCTGAGGAGGATGCCCATATTTGAGGTTGGGGCTTATTCTTAAGAAAGATGCCCAAGATTAAAGGACTTGATTGGGGCTTACTCCGGAGGAGGATACCCAAGATTGGGAACTTTAAGAATTTGGGGCTTACTCCTGAGGAAGATGCCCAGATTAAAGGTTTTATCACTGGGGATTATTACTGAAAAGGAGACCCAGGTTAGGATTCTCTCATCTTAAAGGATGAGGTTGAATGAATGAACTCTCCATATTTTAGTGATATATGGATATTTAAATCACTAGACTTTGAGAGAGATTCCACAGAATTCCTTTCAGGTAAGAAAGTCAAATCAAGAAATCATGCCATAAATGGCTTTGAAGAGTGTCTTGAAGACTGAATCTTGAAAAGGAAAGGTGAAATGGCTTAAGAGGGGTAAAATGGGCAAGATGGGCACCCAAAAAGATAGGGGCGCGCAAGTCTTGAAAGACGCGCAAGTCCTGCGGCGGTGCGCAAGTATTGGCCGCGGAAGTATACTTGTGCGACACATGGTGTACTTGCGCGATTTTCAATCAGAATTCGAAATATTTGAGCGACTCTTGATAAAACCCTTTAGAAACCCCTTGAGGTTCTTCCAAAAAAGGGACGCGCAAGTTATATTGAAGGAATTAAGTCGGCGCGCAAGTGTTTGATAAGTTTCAACACTTATGCCTTCCTTCTTCTCTTTAGATCTTCCGTTCTAGGTAAGAAATTACCTTAAAAGTGTTTCGGAAGCTTTGAGAAGAGACTTGTGTGTCGGGAGCTTCAATCCGAGTTTCTGGAAAAAGATCCTCTCGAATGGGGGGCCCACAGGGTCTATTTATAGGCAAAAGAAGACCCAGGGCGGTTACCGGGCGGTTACCATTTAGGTCGCGCAAGTCACCTGCGCGACCAAGGTAGCCGCGCAAGTATACTTGCGCGGCAGTGGTATAACTTGCGCGGTGGATTTGCTGTTGATCCTTTGTTCATGCCTTTGTCGATTTTTCATGTTTTCTTCAAAGGATGAATCACTTTCAGCTGATATATTCCCTTTTCCGATATTTAGATTCTGTGACGAAAGGAGCGTCAACAAAAGTCCCCCCTCAGAGTTTGATCCGGAGAGAAATGAGGATTTGACTCTGAGGAAATCGAATCCCTCCAAAGGAAAAGGGAGGGCGCGCAAGTCTTTCAGTGCGCAGAGGGCGGCGCGCAAGTCTGCGTCGCGCAGGCCTTAAGCGCTCTGGGTGTGGCGCGCAGGTAGGCTTCCTGGCCTATAAATACATGGCCTCACCTCCGTTACATGCATCTGGATTTCCGGATTTCTCGAGCTCTCGCCGCGCAAGTCTTCCTCGCCACGCAAGTCTCTTGTTTTCATTGTTTCCTCGCTGCCGCGCTACTCTCAAGGAAATAGGGCTTGCGCGGTAATACTTGTGCGACAAAAACTTGCGCGGCACATGTATTACTTGCGCGACATCTCCATACATGCGCGCCTTAATGCCTTAGCCATTTTTTCGAATTCTTTCACAAATTTTATGAAAAAATAAACTCATTTAAGAGTTAAATTTATTCAACTCCTGTGCAGATTCAATGGCTCTTAGACCTGGATTAATTGATGAACTGGCTAGCAAGCGGATAGATGATATGATGGATATCATTGGCCCTGATTACTATACTGTCAAAGATAGTACTCTTCCAGATTTGGCTAAGTATCTGAAGAAATATCATCGCGACTTTCCTCACTGCACTTATCTACCTTTGTATGGTCATGGTCATCTGCAAGAAGTCATTATTCCAGAAGTAAAGAATTATCTTCCATTTTCGTGGTTTTAGAATTATACCAATTTTGCTTCAGCAAATATCTCAGGCGGAGGAGTATTTAAAACTGCTGGAACATTGGAGAAGGCTTATGTGATGCATCATAGCCCTTGCACACCAGATCTAAAAAAACATACACCTGAGCTTCAACCACATTGTCATCCTTCAATCTTCCGAAATGCTCAGATGGATCAATCCAAAGGCTGGAAGAAAAGTTGGGATTTCCGTCCTGGGGGAGGTGTGAAGGCAACTTGGATGTGGGTATACTGGGTGCGACAGACTTGCGCAGAGTTTATTGAGGATCTAAAGAGAGCTGCAATATATGAGGCTGTTTGGGTTGGGCAAACATATATTTATAGACATGATAACTTCGTGCCAGAGATACTCAGCCACTGGAGCCCAGCGACTAATTCTTTCCATTTGACTCATGGAGAAGCAGGTATCAGTTTGTGGGATGTCCATAAGATTTCAGGAGCTCCAATCTTGGGCGATATGTATGATGAATTCATTCCTCCCAAGGTGACTTGGAATGATCCAGATAAGACTCCTGCTTTGGCTCGAGAATTATTTAAAATCTTTCACAGGCTCAAGAGTTCAGAGACCTCATTAACTCATTTTAGAAAAGATATTCATCCGGACGAATGGATGAATGTGTTTCTTACTGAGAAGAAAGGGATAGAGCCAAAAGAAAAAGGATCCAAGAAAAAGAAATCCAAGGATACCCGACCCAGACGTCCTACCACTTGTCCAAAACCTGAGAAGAGAGGAGCTCCCGGCACATTCTGGCCAACTCTAGAAGCATGAGAGTTTGAAAAATGGGGATATGAAGTGAATCAAAGAATTCCAATGAAAACTCGTCTGGAGGGTTTCTTGGCAATGTGGCTCAGTGTTTATCTCTTGCCGGTCAGGGATTCGAAGGGAGGCGTTAGGCCAGGGACCTTCGTCATTGCGGCCATGTTGGCTGAGGGAAAAATGGTTCTGTTAGCTACCCCCATTTTAGCAAATATTCACAGGAGTTTACTTCACGTCTTCCAGGGTAAATCTCCTTTAAGAATAGTGGGACCATTCCAGGTTTTGTGGGGATGGATCGCCACTCACTTCAGGACTTACAATGTACAGAATGGATTACAAATTCCTGGAAGCTCTTTCAGACCGTCAGTGCAAGCATTCTCTGGAATTGCTCCATTAGATGATAATGGTTATGACATGAAAGTAAGACTAAGCATGTATAAGGAATTCAACTTCTTTCCTTATGGAAGTCCGCCATCCGGGCGGTTTTTTGATGATGGGAAAGCCCATTTGGATTTGAGGGCATACATGCTAGCTTGCAGGGATGGCGTGTTAGTATCTAGGATTGATGGAGAAATCATATGCGAGGCCTATGCTCCATATAGATTTGCACGCCAATTCAAATGTTTGCAACAGATTGTTGTATCCCCTCCAGTACATGTCAGGTTAGAGAAACATCCGATGGTTGCTCGACAACTATGGTTGCTGACATCAAGAGAGAAGACTGGGGCAGCATTTGATCTACCAGTTGAAAAAGCGGCACATTATCTGACTACATTTTATGCCGAACACTGGATAGCATCATACCCTAAAGGGATATTAAATCACCCAGTATATCAAGTGGGAAAGAGGAAGAGGACTGTAGAGAAAGAAACTCTTCCTCATGAAGGTGACGCATCTCCACCTGAAATAGGTTCAACAGACTCCTCTTCTAGAACTGATTCATTGGATTATCACGATGGGGATGATGATGCACAACTGGCAGCAAAGAGATTTCGTGCCCGATATAATCCTCCGGCCAGAGTTAAAAGACCCACTCCATCAGCTCCTGGTGAGTTATTTGATTGTAATAACTTCAATCACTGCTACTTTATAAAGTAATAAGCCTTACTTTATTATTCTCTATCTGTAGTTGCAGGAGTCGGGAAGAAATTAAAATCAAAAATTGTCGGACCTTCCTCACAGCCTTTATATCTAAGACCAGAGGCTGTTCAGCTATGGCAAAGCTTATATTGTGATACTGAGACCGCCTGGCTGGATTTGTGTGAGGGCCAACAACTTCATGGGATAGGATATCTTCTAGCTTCTAAAGACCTTCAATACGGAGATAACCCCAATGAAGTGCGAGCTTACATCAGAGAGCTGGAAATGCTCATATATGCCACTGATAATTCGGTTCCTATCACCAGGCGGGTGAAGGAAATGATTGATCGTGGCACCACTGAGGGGGCTGGTGGTTCTGGAGATGAGGAATGGCAAGAGTACGTGGCTCCTGAAGATGTAAGTTTTCTTTCCTTATTTTCTTTGCAACTTGATTTTAGTTGAAGCTTTGTTACTTAAGGAAGTTATTTTCTTCATCTTTCAGCTTGCAAAGAAAGGAACCGGGGTTCCTTCGCCACAATATCGCCCTAGTGGTACTGCTATCGGGGCTTCTGCTGATTCTCCTCGCGAACCAGGCGAGATATCTCCAGGCTAGCAGGCCATGAATGAGGCACTGGACATAGCCTTTCATTCGCCAATCCAAGTGCCAATAAGGGAGACTACTGATACTCAGAAAAAACAAAAGAAGCCAAGGCAACGAAAGAGGAAATCCATAGCTAAACGTTTCATTAGTAGTGGTAAGTCCTTCGAACAATCATGATTTTATACCCATAATCATATGGTTACTCATATTTCTGAGGATTGCAGGGGCTTCTTCAATATCCCCCTTGAGGGAAGGGACTGATCATTCTTCAAAGGTCGTGGAAGGTGCTGTAGAACAATCACAGACCCAGACTGTAACGCCCCGACCTCAGCTACCCAGAGTCGGTGCATTACTTCGTAACATTGGCATGATCACAAAAGATCAAGTCTCGAAAGACCGATTAGTTTAGTAGCCTTGGAAACACTAGATACATTCGTAAACGTTACATTACATCATAAAGTGAAAAACTACAATAACAAAGTCTCCATAGTCCACACTCATATCCTCTTCTGACTATCATTCATAAAATACTTCTTCACATCCTGGAAAATATTAAAACATTGAAAGGGGTGAGCTCAGATGCTCAGTAAGGATAACAATATTGCGGAAGCTTTTATAAATAAACATAAACATTTAAGGAAATGTATAACTAAAACAAAAGCCTTTTAAACTTGAACATTAACATAATATGGCAAAAGTAAAATGAGATAATGCCATTTACTTATTCACATGGATATTCTACTGGTCGAATAATCACATGCAATATCAATAACCACTTTCATAATGATGGAATGCATAATGCCAGACTATCATAACCACGTAGTCAAGGCCTCGTGCCAAGACCACAAATAAGATTTTGTCAAGGCCTTGTGCCAAGACACTAGTTTGTCCCATGAGACCTTCCGATGCATCAAGGAGCTATAGCGGGCTCCACCCGTCACTTATTAAGTCCAATGCATTCCTCATATGAATAGGTTTAAACATTTCATAAACCATAACATAATCGTATGACATAAAACATGCATAAAGGAAACATAACATTTCCAAATTTCAATCACAAGATAATCAATACAACACATTGATATAATAATAATGCTTTCAAAACCATTTTCAATACCAAAATAAAAGAAAGTTAAAACATTGTATTTATTTTTCATTAAGAAAAAGTGATGGCTTGTAGAGGAAGCCGAAACTCAAATAATGGTCACGGCGGCGGAGAAGTCGTTGTCGCCGCATAAGTATGGAAAGAAAACATTCCCTTTTTGTCGTTTAGTAAAACGCTTCGTATAAAAATATTCCTTTTGAATAAACGTAAAAGTCAAAGGGGTTTATACACTGTACAAAAGAAATTTGTGTATAAAACAAAATATGCCTCAATGAATGGAGATTGAGACGAAGTCCCTTAAAAAGATCATTTTTAAATAAAATATATCTATTATGTGTATTCACTATATGTACACATAAAGAAAGTATAAATACAATATACGACATAATAATATCATGACATAATTTGAAAGTAGGAGATTAACCCAAAGAATGGAAGTTGGGTTAAGAAATTCCCTTACCTCGTGTCTGACTTGACTCAACCGTTCTTTAACCTCCTGAATAATAAACTAGAGATAATATATACCTTATTAAGAACCATTTTTAATTTCATTATCCTTATTATAACACTTATTACAATGATATGAAGATTATGTAATTATTTAAGTTAATAACGGTCGTTTTGTCGATCTTTGTTACTTGAGTCAACAATAGGCTTCTTATAATTACAAGTTGTTTATGTGGTGAAATATCCATTATATCCAGAATTATATCCATGATTTAGATGTCATATATATATTATATATCCAGTATATACATTCATTTATAATATTACGTAACATTTAGAGGTGAGAAATGAAATGCACCGTTCATGGAGACGGTAAGCCGTACGTACGCATGAACGCTACTTTCATTTCAATTTCATATTTAATGGAACTAAATCATAATGATATAAATGTATAATATAATTCCAGTATAATATAGTGTATAATACCATTTACTCCATCCTTTATACATCCCACATATGGCATTAACGATTCAAATCACTTTGAGGGGGCGGTAGTCCGCACTTCCTAAAATGAAATTATCGCGTTTTACCCATAATGGAAATCATAAAGTAAGCCATAAATGAGAAATACAGAAGCATAAGTAAAACATAAACACATTATATATCATATATAAATATAGTGACATCTTAATGGCCACCTTTGAAGGTGTTATATGAGTGTTGAACAATCATCGTTTCGTGAGGCAGAAATTCGCCATCCACAGAAACCGTATGTTCTTTAACCATTAGATGTAGGTGTGTGTAAGTGTAGCTCGAATCCTTCTTATAACAACATCCTAGTATATTGAGGATACTGGTGTTGTTAGAAAAGAAATGAATAAAAAGATTTTAGGGGGTTGGAGAAGAAAAATAAAACAAAACAACATTAGAAAAGACATTACCACAAAATCGGGTAACGCTTTTTGATTTGAGCCAAAGGCTTCCTTGGGAAGAGTTCTGCCCAAAGTGAGGATTCTAGGAGTAATAGAGGGATGTTGGGAGAGTATTTGGGCAGAGGTTGGCCGAGCAAAATGGCTTGAAGGTGTGAATAAGGTGGGAGAGGTGGGGGCCTTTTATAAGTGGAGAGGAGGGGCACTTTTGGAAAGATTGAAATGTTACATTATTTCACAATGCTTTTCGGATTCTAAAGGTCCCAAACTTATATAATTCTAGGCTATGTTGATAAGGTTTCGAAATATTTTCATCCAATAGGCTTTGGACAAGTGTAAGCCTTGGAGTTTTCATTATCTTCTCATTTTATTTAAATCGTTAAATAATGAGGTCATCGCCACATCATAATTATGTCATACATAATTTAATTTATTTAATGTCTAAAAATTATAAAACAAATACTATGATGTAGGAAATCTTTTTAGCTTTCTAATGAATATTTATAGTCAAAATTTTGACTTGTGTAACCCTACTTAAAAATTGTTTTAGTAAAACAGTTTATGTTAGTGTCATTTTCACTTGAACATTAAATAAAAAGTAATTTATGTTATTTCCCAACAAAAGTGGATCCATGGGGTCCCCAAGTTAGGCCATGGCTTGTCTTGGTCGGCCATGACACAACCAATGAGGTTGAGACATGTGTCTAGGTCATTTAATATTATTAAAGTATTATTTATACCTTAAACTACCCTAATTACCACTAATCGCGATTAAGAACTTAATAAGTTACTATTCACCAAAAAATTATTTTTACCCCATTGAACCACATTTTACTTCTTAATGACAACCATGTATGTCGGATTTTTGAAAATCAAATCACAGAAGTGGTAATATTTCATTTAAACGAAAAATCAGTTATTTAACTACCACTTAGTGGTTTCACTATTCACCAAAAATTGAAGTTTTTCAGAATAATGCCAAAATTTCACCCTAAGCTATAATTGATATTCCGAATTCAAAAATGATGTATATTTTACAAAATTCCAAACATATAAGTTGCATTAATTAATTTTATAATTAATTCCCGCTGTTACGACAAATAGCGTGTTTTTAAGAAACAATTTATATCAAAAGATTGGCAATTGTTTATGTCAATTTTCAATGTTAAATTAATTCTAATGACCACCATTGGATAAAATGGTAAAAATATATTCTAATTATACTTTAAAACCACTAAATAGTATAATATATCACTATTAATTATTTTTAATAAAAAAGTTGTTTTTAAGTATTTTTCACTATTCATAAAAAATTAGAAGTTCTCAGAAAAATACCAAAACTTCAACATAGGCTAATTTCGATATTAGGAATACAAAAATGAAGTCCATTTTGAAATATAAAATTTATATAATTTTAAAAAGTGGTTATTACTATTCATAACGGCTACTTTGATTTGTCGCGATGTTTTAGAACTCGAAGTTGCGTACAATGCAAGCTATTGTATTATTGAATGAGATGCGTATCGTGGAAGCTCGGGGTGTTACATTCTCCCCTCCTTCAATAAATTGCGTCCTCGCAATTTGAAATTTTTCTTTGATAATAAAAGGCTGAAAATAGAAAATACCTTTGTGGAAAACCCACATCGGAAATAAGGTTAATAAATATATAACATTAAAAGAAAGCAGGATAAGTACAAAGGTCACCCGATATAGCCCATTCTAGGATTATATGAAAATATGGATATGGAGGAGAAACAAACCATCAAGGTCTGATGGAGAGTTATAGAAAACAGGATTAGGAGAAAGTTTAACCACAAGAAAATCACAAACTTGTGATTGGTTAAACGGTCATTGAATCCCCAGTTGGAAAAGTTAACCGACAACATTTTTGTTTTAAGTTACCTTTTATAATGTTGAGGAATTTATTTAGGAGATTTACTAAGAACGTAAGGGAATATACATACTTGTTATGTATGCTTTCATTCGTTAATAAATTTTTACCACAAACCCAACTTTTACTCCAAATGGTAACGGAACTCAAAAATATTCTATTTATCCTAATTGTATAAGGTTCAAAATGTTAACACATACCATTTAGATTAGTAAAACTATTTTGTAATAACCAGGGACTTCCTGTAGGCTAGTGGTAGGAAATAAAGGCCTGTCGCACTATGGTTGTGGGTTCGATTCCTGCAGCTTTGTCCGACGTGACGGGTTATGCCCCACCCTGCAGGTTGTCCTTTTCCTAAAAATATAGTACCATACTATTCCAAAAATAATCTTCATAAATGTTTTAACCTTAAACAATACTATCCGAAGTTCAACTTAATCCATTCCAACCTTAACAGTTATCCAAAATAGTTCTGTCCAACTCACAGTCCAAATTTTATAAGGAAGGTAAACATAATGAAGATCCTTTATCCCACGTAACAACATGTGAACACCTTCATCATGTATTCTTTTTAAACATACTGAATTACCATGATCCCTTATTCCTTATAGAATACTAGATATACTCCTTCTATCCAAAAATGTATACAAAACATCAATCAGTTTCAAGGAAGTTAAGTATATCCAATATAATTTATCCAAATCAATCACGTCTTATTCCAAAATCACAATCTCAGTATCAGAACCATATTATGGTTTATCTTTCTCTCAACCATATATTTTCCAAAAATTTAACCTACTGTGGAGTCACTTTTCTTGGTTCCACACAATCTCAAGTCCTTGATGAAATAGTACTGCAGTACAATCCTTATATACTCCATAATTATTATAACCAGTACATCATTGATACAACACTCAAATTAAAAAAAATTCTTTAATAACAATATAAGAACTCTAATCATTACCCCTCATCTGTGGTAGTATCATAACTTGATTATTATCCAATAACATCAATTGGGGCATGCTCTGATGATTTGGACATTGGTTTGCGTAGTGTCCCCAATCCTTGCAGAAGAAGCATTGTACATTTGAAACCATTTTCTTACCCTTGCAGTCACGCACTTTGTGTCCTTTTTGTCTACACTTATAACAAACTCCCATTCCCTTTAGGCAAGTTCCATGATGTTTCTTCCCACAATTACCACATATTGGAAAATTCTTCTTTCCCCTCATCCCTTTATCCATCATTCTCTCTTCCATCCCTTTCGTCTCTTGCTTCGCTTCAAAGCCATAGGACTCAGAGAATTCTTTACTTATCCTATTAACACATGATAATATTTCTTCATATGTTGAGAACACATGGGAGACTATTTTCCTTCGAAATGTTGGCTTAATACCATGAAAGATACTATCCTTCTTACGCTTTGGATCATACGTACTGCTGGAGTTCACATTCCTTCTACTGGGCGCCATTTCTATACAATGGCATAAACTAGGTTAGTTTATGAATCAAAATACATAATTCCATACTTGTAAAACACTTTACATAAATTGAACTATTTATGGATATAATCTATAATCATAAAAAGAAATGTTTTCTTTGAGGAAGTATATACTCATAACCCTTCATAGTGGTTTGTAAATAAAATGGGAATTATCCTAAGCATATCCCCCGGGAGTGTCGTAACCAAGAGTGCAGCAAGGCCCGTTGTCGTGCACCAGTTCCCGTTCGAGTCTAGCTCAAAGCGGTGTTTTCGGGTTTTACCCCTAGGTACATCTGTGCCAAATCCGCCTCTACCTGCTCGTATCCAGACAGGGATGTATTGCTCGGAAAAGTCATAACATCTCTATAATACCAAAATTCTAGGAAGTTCTTCTATACTAATCCTCAAAGTCTATCTTTGGGCTATGTGCTCTAATCAGAGTTTATCTAAATATAGTTTCCAAGGTTAGTACTAAACTGCCTCTGATACCAACTGTAACGCCCCGAGCTCAGCTACCCAGAGTCGGTGCATTACTTCGTAACATTGGCATGATCACAAAAGATCAAGTCTCGAAAGACCGATTAGTTTAGTAGCCTTGGAAACACTAGATACATTCGTAAACGTTACATTACATCATAAAGTGAAAAACTACAATAACAAAGTCTCCATAGTCCACACTCATATCCTCTTCTGACTATCATTCATAAAATACTTCTTCACATCCTGGAAAATATTAAAACATTGAAAGGGGTGAGCTCAGATGCTCAGTAAGGATAACAATATTGCGGAAGCTTTTATAAATAAAAATAAACATTTAAGGCAATGTATAACTAAAACAAAAGCCTTTTAAACTTGAACATCAACATAATATGGCAAAAGTAAAATGAGATAATGCCATTTACTTCTTCACATGGATATTCTACTGGTCGAATAATCACATGCAATATCAATAACCACTTTCATATTGATGGAATGCATAATGCCAGACTATCATAACCACGTAGTCAAGGCCTCGTGCCAAGACCACAAATAAGATTTTGTCAAGGCCTTGTGCCAAGACACTAGTTTGTCCCATGAGACCTTCCGATGCATCGAGGAGCTATAGCGGGCTCCACCCGTCACTTATTAAGTCCAATGCATTCCTCATATGAATAGGTTTAAACATTTCATAAACCATAACATAATCGTATCACATAAAACATTCATAAAGGAAACATAACATTTCCAAATTTCAATCACAAGATAATCAATACAACACATTGATATAATAAAAATGCTTTCAAAACCATTTTCAATACCAAAATAAAAGAAAGTTAAAACATTGTATTTATTTTTCATTAAGAAAAAGTGATGGCTTGTAGAGGAAGCCGAAACTCAAATAATGGTCACGGCGGCGGAGAAGTCGTTGTCGCCGCATAAGTACGGAAAGAAAACATTCCCTTTTTGTCGTTTAGTAAAACGCTTCGTATAAAAATATTCCTTTTGAATAAACGTAAAAGTCAAAGGGGTTTATACACTGTACAAAAGAAATTTGTGTATAAAACAAAATATGCCTCAATGAATGGAGATTGAGACGAAGTCCCTTAAAAAGATCATTTTTAAATAAAATATATCTATTATGTGTATTCACTATATGTACACATAAAGAAAGTATAAATACAATATACGACATAATAATATCATGACATAATTTGAAAGTAGGAGATTAACCCAAAGAATGGAAGTTGGGTTAAGAAATTCCCTTACCTCGTGTCTGACTTGACTCAACCGTTCTTTAACCTCCTGAATAATAAACTAGAGTTAATATATACCTTATTAAGAACCATTTTTAATTTCATTATCCTTATTATATCACTTATTACAATGATATGAACATTATGTAATTATTTAAGTTAATAACGGTCGTTTTGTCGATCTTTGTTACTTGAGTCAACAATAAGCTTCTTATAATTACAAGTTGTTTATGTGGTGAAATTTCCATTATATCCAGAATTATATCCATGATTTAGATGTCATATATATATTATATATCCAGTATATACATTCATTTATAATATTACGTAACATTTAGAGGTGAGAAATGAAATGCACCGTTCATGGAGACGGTAAGCCGTACGTACGCATGAACGCTACTTTCATTTCAATTTCATATTTAATGGAACTAAATCATAATGATATAAATGTATAATATAATTCCAGTATAATATAGTGTATAATACCATTTACTCCATCCTTTATACATCCCACATATGGCATTAACGATTCAAATCACTTTGAGGGGGCGGTAGTCCGCACTTCCTAAAATGAAATTATCGCGTTTTACCCATAATGGAAATCATAAAGTAAGCCATAAATGAGAAATACAGAAGCATAAGTAAAACATAAACACATTATATATCATATATAAATATAGTGACATCTTAATGGCCACCTTTGAAGTTGTTATATGAGTGTTGAACAATCATCGTTTTGTGAGGCAGAAATTCGCCATCCACAGAAACCGTATGTTCATTAACCATTAGATGTAGGTGTGTGTAAGTGTAGCTCTAATCCTTCTTATAAAAACATCCTAGTATATTTAGGATACTGGTATTGTTACAAAAGAAATGAATAAAAAGATTTTAGGGGGTTGGAGAATAAAAATAAAACAAAACAACATTAGAAAAGACATTACCTCAAAATCGGGTAACGCTTTTTGATTTGAGCCAAAGGCTTCCTTGGGAAGAGTTCTGCCCAATGTGAGGATTCTAGGAGTAAGAGAGGGATGTTGGGAGAGTATTTGGGCAGAGGTTGGCCGAGTCAAATGGCTTGAAGGTGTGAATAAGGTGGGAGAGGTGGGGGCCTTTTATAAGTGGAGAGGAGGGGCACTTTTGGAAAGATTGAAATGTTACATTATTTCACAATGCTTTTCGGATTCTAAAGGTCCCACACTTATATATTTCGAGGCTAAGGTGATAAGGTTTAGAAATATCTTCATCCAATAGGCTTTGGACAAGTGTAAGCCTTGGATTTTTCATTATCTTCTCATTTTATTTAAATCGTTAAATAATGAAGTCATCGCCACATCATAATTATGTCATAAATAATTTAATTTATTTAATGTCTAAAAATTATAAAACAAATACTATGATGTAGGAAATCTTTTTAGCTTTCTAATGAATATTTATAGTCAAAATTTGGACTTGTGTAACCCTACTTAAAAATTGTTTTAGTAAAACAATTTATGTTAGTGTCATTTTCACTTTAACATTAAATAAAAAGTAATTTATGTTATTTCCCAACAAAAGTGGATCCATGGGGTCCCCAAGTTAGGCCATGGCTTGTCTTTGTCGGCCATGACACAACCAATGAGGTTGGGACATGTTTCTAGGTCATTTAGTATTATTAAAGTATTATTTATACCTTAAACTACCCTAATTACCACTAATCGCGATTAAGAACTTAATAAGTTACTATTCACCAAAAAATTATTTTTACCCCATTGAACCACATTTTACTTCTTAATGACAACCATGTATGTCGGATTTTTGAAAATCAAATCACAGAAGTGGTAATATTTCATTTAAACGAAAAATCAGTTATTTAACAACCACTTAGTGGTTTCACTATTCACCAAAAATTGAAGTTTTTCAGAATAATGCCAAAATTTCACCCTAAGCTATAATTGATATTCTGAATTCAAAAATGATGTCTATTTTACAAAATTCCAAACATATAAGTTGCATTAATTAATTTTATAATTAATTCCCGCTGTTACGACAAATAGCGTGTTTTTAAGAAACAATTTATATCAAAAGATTGGCAATTGTTTATGTCCATTTTCAATGTTAAATTAATTCTAATGACCACCATTGGATAAAATGGTAAAAATATATTCTAATTATACTTTAAAACCACTAAATAGTATAATTTATCACTATTAATTATTTTTATTAAAAAAGTTGTTTTTAAGTATTTTTCACTATTCATAAAAAATTAGAAGTTCTCAGAAAAATACCAAAACTTCAACATAGGATAATTTCGATATTAGGAATACAAAAATGAAGTCCATTTTGAAATATAAAATTTATATAATTTTAAAAAGTGGTTATTACTATTCATAACGGCTACTTTGATTTGTCGCGATGTTTTAGAACTCGAAGTTGCGTACAATGCAAGCTATTGTATTATTGAATGAGATGCGTATCGTGGAAGCTCGGGGTGTTACACAGACTGACTTGGTTGCTTCTGGAGAAGAGCTACCATCCATTCCCAGTACCCCTCTTATTACTAAAGATGATGTCCAGGGTCAGGGGTTGCAGGACATAAGTCGGCAAGAAGACGTATCAAATGTTCCCACTAGTGAGACTAACCAAGATTCTGAAGTATCATTGGATGAAATGATGAATCAAGAAATGACTTTTGAATAATTCTATGATCATGCTAAGTTGTCATGTGATTTAGAAGACCTTGGGCGTGAGTGCTACCCTTCGCCCAATTTTTTTTAAAAAAATATACTTCTAACCATGATGGAAAATAATATGCAGTTTCTTCCGTAGAAGCCGCTGAACTGCCAATGCCCGAAGAGGGTGTGGACACTGATGTCAACCCTATCATTGCAGAAACATTAGCTCAAGTAGAGATAAATCCAATAAACTCTCCTGAGACCCATCTTGAAAATCCTGTTGAAACTGGGAAAGATAAGGAGAAGTCTTCTCAGGTTGCTGAACCACCATTGGGTAATGGATAACAATATTTGTGATTGTAGTTTGTTCGCAAGACAATCCATTCTTTTGTTATCCTTTGAAGCTGACTAAACCTTTCAATTAATCATGCAGGACCATCAACTGCAATGACTAGACCCGAAGATGAGGCCTCAGCCTCTGCCCCAACGAGAATTGAAAGTGAAGAAGCACAAGTCAGGGGGGAAAGGGCAGGACAAGGCACCTCCCTAAGTGCGCTAATTCCAGATTACATACCCCCTTCTTACGATGATATTGAATCAGATCCAGATATGCTTAAAGGATTCAGTTTTTCACGACGTAAGGCATGGAATAACATATGGAACATCATATCGGGGGTGCCTTTAGAAGAGCTACCATAAAAAATTTCCCGATTGTCATCCCAATTTGTTATAATGGGACTTGGTGGTTTTGGGTATGAAAAGATCCATGCTGCGGTGAAACAGATCATTTTCAGGAGGGAGCAAGTGCAGACAAGTCGCGAAGATTTGACCAGAGTGAAATTGTCAGTCAACATAGGCGAATTTGAGGCTGCGATATCCCAGGCTGAAGCTGATTATGCTGTCAAGATGAAGGATCTGAAGCAAAAAATCAAAGAAAAGGTCGTCCAACAGGTGCAACTCCAGCAACAGTTAGATGCTGTTACTGGGGAACATGATCAGCTTAATAAATCAGTGGATGAAACTAATATGAATGGCTTGAAAGCCATCGCAGATGCTAAGAAGGCACTTCAGCAAGCTGAAAAGAGTGAAGCTGGTCAAGTGCACGAGCTTCAAGTAACTGCTGATAAGGCTCAGGATGCTATAGATCAAATGAAGACTTATGTTGACAATCTTCTGTAATTTCTTGAAAGAGAGAAGAGACTCCAGTCTGTGGATGTCCTTCTAACTCTTGTGTATCAGTGAAAAAAAAAAACACTTTTGTCTTCAATCATTTGTACCTGCATTCTTCCATTACCTACTTCAAATTTACTTAAGCCAATTGGCTTAGTAATCATAGTTTGATTTTTACTAGGATTATTACAAATAACCCTACAAACTTTGAATCTTTTAACTGCTCAATATTACCTAAATCATACAAAAATGTATATTTAGTGAGCTGGAACTTGACTTTTATTCAGAGTTCCTTTGTCTTTTGTGTGGGCAGTTTAAAGTCATGCACGCCGGACATAAAGGGGCTAATGTTTAAGTTCGAAATAGCTTTGACCGAAATGGATTAAAAATGGATTCAATTCCTTGACAATTTATATGAAAACATATTACCATACTCAAGTATGAGAGAAAAAATGTAAACTATGGCTTAAGAATATTTGAATCTGAGGAATGATATGAAAAATAGCTAAAAGGAATTAGAAGAATTAGTTCCCAAGAATGAAGTTACTATTATTTAACAAAACCTGTTAGGGGGTTGAAATATACAGGGCCACCTATGGGCATTGGCTGCATAGTCAAATAAAATAGCATCCTTTGGCTGACAAGTCTGTTATGTGGACTGTTTATGCAAGGCCACCTATGGGCACGTGCTGCATAGTCAGGCAAAAGAACTCCTAGAAATTTACTTTCCTAGTGCTGAAAGCCAGTGAAAGTTTATGGAGATTAAAATTTTCTAAAGCATAGAGTTTGTTGTATGGAAAGAGGTACTTGAATATGGAGAAGATATTTTCAAATAAGAATATCGAAGAACTGGATGAATATCACTCCTACGAAGGTCTGACCCAAACATAGGGAAGAAGAATAAACCATAGACATGAATACTTTCAGATCATGAAAAAGGATATGGGACAAATATGTTAAGGATGGCTATATTTTTTTTCGCGGATCCCTACATATTGTTGTTTAAGACAAATAAGGACAAAAGAGGCATTCTTCCCAAGAATGAAGTTACTATAATTTAACAAAACCCATTAGGGGGTTGAAATATGCAGGGCCACCTATGGGCATTGGCTGCATGGTCAAATGAATAACATCTTTTGGCTGACAAGTCTGTTATGTGGACTGTTTATGCAAGGCCACCTATGGGCACGTGCTGCATATTCAGGAAAAAGAATTCTCAGAAGTTTGACATTTTTGTGACTAGAAGTCATGAAAAGGGTTATGAAGATCTGAAAATATTTAAGGTTAGGATTATAATACATAAAGATGGGTATTGTCCAATGTATATAGAGATACATGGGTCAATGAAAACCATAATCATGTTGTGGATGGGTCCTGAATTGAAACTTGGACTTCACTACGTATCTCATAAGAATGAGAATCAAGCCATACGTAGTTCTTGAAATGCAGTTTAACGTCGTGCAGGACGAAAGTATGAGTGATCTTAGTTTAGGGTCATAGAATTCAGACCATAATAATGAATACACAGTGTGTGTTTTCATGAGGACTTTTCATCCAAGGGACTGAAAGTGAAATTTGGGGTTAGGCCCAAAAGACTTGGGACTGGATTCGAGGGACACTCGAATGTTCCTACGTATCCCATAAGGATGGGAATAAAGTCCACGTAGTTCTAGAACTACCCTTTGTACAAATTTGGTTCGTACATGTGAAGGGTGAAAGGGGACTTTAGTGAAATGATGGTTTAACCTGAGATAAAAAGTTTAGGCATTACCATGTATGCACGTAGTCTTTTGAAATGAAACATGATTGAAAAAATCAATGTCAATAATGGTTCCTTCTAATATGAGGAAATCAAAAAAAAATTGTAGTTTATTGTCGTACCGGACAAAAGTGTTGTATAGTTTAACGTCATATAACAAGGAAAAAAGTGAATCAATGTAAAGATATTGATTCCAGGGGCGGTTTTACAAATCAACATCATATGAGGTTGTGGTGAACCGATGTGAAGAGATTGTTTTTTGGGCTTGAACCCTGGGAGGTTGCCTACATACCCAGCCTGGAGGGCAAGGATCAAAGTCCGTGTAGTTCAATTAAAGAATGAATCAATGATCAAGTTGTTCTTGTGGACAATGATCTAATAAAAAATATTGTTGGGACATACACATGGTTAGTGGCCCAAAGGGAGTGTTATGGTTGATGTTCGCTCTAAGATCACGTGAGTCATACTCGGTGTGAGAAACAACAGGTAATAACAACCTTAACGATGTACAGTTTAATGTCATGTAGGACATAAAAAGGGGACTATGCAGTTTAATGTCTTGCAGTTAGGACTATTGGTGCTGCACAGTTTAGTGTCATGTAGCAGGGACAAAATACAGTTTAATGTCATGTAGGACATATCAAGGTTTTTCTGTACAGTTTAGCGTCATGTAGTTAGGACGATGGGGATAAAATAGTTTAACGTCATATTGGACGAAAGGGGGACTGTGCAGTTTAATGTCATGCAGTAAGGACAAAAGAGTGTACCATTTTAACGTCATGTCGGACGAAGGTGCGAAATAGTTTAAGGTCATATGCATGGACCGTGAATGGTGCAGTTTAATGTCATACTGGACTTTTGAGATTATATAGTTTAACGTCTTTCCGGACGTGAGGGACTTTTATACAGTTTAGCGTCATGTAATTTAGGACGTCACAGTTTAACGTCTTGCTGGACATAAGGGATTTGCAAATAGTTTATGGTCATATACATGGACCAGGGATGATGCAGTTTAAGGTCATGCTGGACAGTTTAGGGAACCTTTTCACCGTTTAATGTCGTGTGGGACGAAGCTGCAGTTTAAAGTCATACTGGACCATTGCTGTATAGTTTAACGTCATATAGCAAGGACGAACTGGTGCTGTATAGTTTAATGTCCTGTAGCTAGGACTAAGGTGAACCAATATGAGGATATCAGTTCTGGGGACTTTTTACAGTTTAACGTCATGCTGGACGATGAAATTGCCACACAGATTAATGTCATGTTGCTAGGACACAATATAGTTTAATGTCATCTCGGACAAAATATAGTTTAATGTCATCTCGGACATTGAAGGTGACACAGTTTAACGTCATGTTGGACGAAGTTGCAGTTTAAGGTCATACTGGACCATTGCTGTATGAACCAATTGTAAGAGTCTTGGTTCTGGGAACAATATTTTGTGTTTATACAAAATACTTCTTCAGAAATCTGGCATTAGTTGGAGTCGTGATGTGTTCTCCATCCATTGAGATCAGAGAATACGCTCCATTGGAGTAGACCTTATGTATTGAATAAGGTCCTTCCCATTTTGATTCAAGTTTGGGAGGCTTCTTTCCTGGTATCATTGGTGCTCTGAGAACCAATACCAATTCTCCCTGAATGAATGAACGAAGACGAACTTTTTTGTTAAAAGCTCGTGCTATCCGATTCTGATAGATTTCCAAGTGGTGCAAAGTGCACAATATTTTCTCATCTAACTGTTCCAATTCATTCAACCGCTTTTGGGATTGCTCATCTGTAGATAACTGATCACAAATGGCTATTCTGAGTGAGGGCAATTGAACTTCAATTGGCAAGACTACTTCTGTTCCATATACCAATGAATATGGAGTAGACCGCGTTGCATTGCGAGTGGTAGTCCGATAATCCCATAAAGCATGAAAGAGTTTATCAGCCATGACCTATTATCTTTATCCACCATCTTTTGCAGTATGTTTGAAAGAGTCTTGTTGAAGGCCTCTATCTGGCCATTAGCCGCTGCATGATATCGAGATGAATGGTTGGACTTAATGTTGTATTCTTGATACAATTTCTTTACCTCAGAAGAACAGAAGTTGGTGCCGTTGTCCGTCAATATAGTATGAGGGACACCAAATCTAGTAATGATGTTAGACTTGATGAAGCTAACAATGTATTTAGAAATGACTTCTTTGAGAGGTACTGCCTCTGCCCATTTGGAAAAGAAATCAGTAGCAGTAAGAATGTACTTAAACTGCTTGGCCTTAGCTGAAGGGTAAGGTCCCACCACATCCATTCCCCATGTGGAAAATGGCCATGAGTATTTAGCTGTATGAAGCAACTCTGGAGGTTGATGAATGAAGTTGGCATATACTTGGCATGAATGACACTTCTTTGTGAAATTAACACAATCTTGTATCATTGAAGGCCAGAAGTATCCAAGCCTTCGAATTTGATCAGACAGTCTATGCCCAGACTGGTGGGCACCACAGATTCCTGCATGCACTTCTTTTATGACAGCCATTGTCTCTTCACCATCAATACATCTGAAGAGAACTCCATCAAAACCACGTTTGTAGAGAATTTTCTCGAGGTGGTTTGGACCATCATAAAGAGTAAAATTGACCACTCATCGCCGAATTTGTTCTTTCTCGGCTCTATCAGGTGGAAGTGTTCCATTTTGAAGGTATTCCCTGATAGGTGACATCCATCCTATAGTATGACCATACAGTTCAGGAATGGGACTAATTTCATTAATTTCCTCTGTTCTGACTTGAACATAAGGTGAAATTGCACGACGGTGGGCAATACAGATGGTTGTCTCGTCCCCATTTGGATCTGCTAAAGCTGTGGCTATATTAGCCAGTGCATCAGCTTGATCATTTTGTGATCTTGGGACATAAGAGAATGTCGGTTCTGAAGGGAATTCTGATATTAACTCTCTGACGTAATCATACAAAGGGATTAATTCTACTTTTCTGATGGCATAATCCCCATTGACTTGTTTGATTACCAGGTCTGAATCACCTTTCACCTTTAAGTGATTCACTTGTGCTTGAAGTGCTAACTCCAAGCCTGTAATGAGAGCTTGGTATTCAGATTCATTATTGGTACCACCTTCCCACAACAAAAAGGAATAAGGTAACACTGCCTTATCTGGAGAAATGAGCACAATTCCTAAACCAACTTTGTTGAATTTAGGATTTTCCATTTTCTTCCCTGTTGGACTTCTAGAAGCACCATCAAAATACATTTCCCATGTTTGAGGACTCTCTTGAATAGAGAAAACTTCCTCATCAGGGAGTTCGATATCTGAATACGTGTCTTCCACTGAAGGATGTTCAGCCAGGAAATCAGCCAGAGCTTGGCCCTTAATTGCCTTTTGAGACACATACTGGATGTCGAACTGCTGTAGAATAACCGCCCACCTTGCCAGACGTCCTGTAAGCATTGGACGACTAAGGATGAATTTGAGTAGATTATTACGAGATACCAATTGGACCTCGTGATGTTGCAGGCAGTGTCTCAGTTTCTGAACTGTAAAGATTAATGCTAGACAGCACTTTTCAATACTCGAATACCGGGTTTCTGCTTTAAGCATAGTTCTACTGAGATAGTAGAGACTATTTTCATTCCCAGCATCATTCTTTTGAGCGAGAAAGGCACCCAATGATCGCTCTAAAGCTGTCACATAGAGGATAAGAGGCCTACCCTCAACAGGTGGCATGAGTACTGGTGGACTCAAGAGGTATTTCTTGAGAACATCAAATGCTTCTTGACATTCTTCAGTCCACTGGTAAGTGACTCCTTTCTTCAATAATTTGGTAAAGGGTAAACTTTTTCCTGCAAAATTGGCGATGAAACGCCGAATATAGGCTAAGTGTCCTTGAATTCCTCTTAATTCTTTCAAATTCTGAGGAGGTTACATACCAAGGATTGATTTGGTCTTCTCAGGATCGACTTCAATACCACGATGGCGTACAACAAAGCCGAGGAATTTTCCTGAGGTTACCCCAAAAGCACATTTTAAGGGGTTCATCTTCAAATTATGTTGTCGAAGCTTGTGGAATACGACATCCAAATCAGCCAAGTGATCAAAACGTTGTTTGTATTTAACCACCAGATCATCTAAATAGCATTCAACAAATTTCCCTAGAAAAGGTTTGAAGATACGATGCATGGCGCGTTGATATGTTGCACCTGCATTCTTTAAACCAAAGGGCATCACCCCGTAACAAAACACACCTTGAGGAGCTCTGAAGGCTGTATATTCCTCATCTTCTGGGGCCATTTGGATCTGATTATATCCAGAATATCCATCCATGAAAGAAAGTACTTCATAGCCAGCCGTCGCATCAATTAAGAGTTCTGTAATCGGAACTGGGAAATCATCTTTAGGACAATACCGATTAAGATCTCTGAAATCGATGCAAACCCTAATTTGTCCGTTCTTCTTCTTTACAGGGACAATATTATCCAACCACATGGGATATTGAACTTCTCTGATGAAGTTATCTTTGATAAGCTTATCCACTTCAGCCTCGATTTTGGAAGCATAGGTTGGGTGTGTTCTTCTCGCGGCTTGCTTGAATCCTCGATGTTCTTTTGGCAAACCCAAATGATGGGTGGCAACATCAGGATCAAGGCCAGGCATCTCTGTATAATTCCAAGAAAAAATATCTTTATTTTTCTTTAGAAAAGAAATATACATCTCTTGTTCTTCAAGGGTCATGGCCGCACTAATTAAAGTGGGGCGTGGATCTTTCTCTGTACCCAGATTTACTTCTCTGAGTTCATCCACAGTGGTAGAGATACCCTCTTCAAATGCTGGAGGAGCATCTCTAAGATCTTCCTCTTCCTCTTCATCATGTGTTATTTCTTCCGTTTCTACTTGCAAAGTAGATGAAAAAACGAAATTCTCATGATCATAAGAGATGTCAAAATTTTCACATTTTGAAGAAGAAGCTTCCATTTCCGACCCTATTGATGAAAAAGGATCTTCTTTGGGAAATAAAGAAGAGATGATGGATTGAGAATCGACATCAATATTCACCTCTGGTGTTTCTATAACTTCTTCTGGCCTGATTAGCGAAGTATAGACTTGTTGGATTTCAGCAGACGAAATGAAAACGTCACCACTTATGCTTTCATCACTGCTTGGTAAGTTACCAATTTCTCCCATGTTGTCTGGCTCGATTTCCGTAATTAACATTATGGATCTTTCCATAAGAGTATTTTGATTTGGGCCTATTTTGTCAATTTGACTGATAGGTAACACATAATCTGTACTCACATGTGAAAATGGATTTATTGGAATTTTTTCCAAACCATATGGAGCATTAACTTTGGTAATTTCCTTCATTGTAGATTTTTCTCTTCCCTTCATGTGATAAAATTCCGCCTCAATGTATTGAGACTCACATGTCTTGAACGGGGCCTTATCACCATACAATGTTCCAACTTGACCATCAAAACAGTATTTGAGACATTGATGGTATGATGACGGAATAGCTGCATGCTGATGTAGCCAGGGTCTTCCAAGCAAGATATTGAAAGCTGAGTCTTGATCAACAATCATGAAATCCGAATTGGAAACAAGATCTACAAACTGAGTTCTGAGCGTAACTTCTCCTAGTGGTTCTTGTTCATTTTTATCATATCCTTGCAACATCATGGTAGAAGGAGATAAATCAGATTCCGTGAGGCCCAATCGACGAAGTGTGCGAATGGACATGAGGTTGACTCCTGAACCATTGTCAATAAAAGCTCTTCGAACATCTATACCATTGACTTTGCCAGATAAGTACAAAGGTTTTATGTTCCCATGCACAACATCATCTTCATCTTTATCAGTAAAAGATATCACTGCATGGCATTCTGCAGGATTATTCTCTATGTGATAAATTTCAGCTGCAACAATTTCAGCTTCAAACTCCTGAGGACTTGACAATGCTTCGATGAGTGCTTCCCGAAGATCTCTTGATAGATTCAAGGCATCCAAAATTGATAATTTGGCTGGTACTTGGGCCAAGTGTTTCAATATATCATACTTTTGATCTAGAGGTCTGCATTTCCCAATATGAATATGCGGTTTAGCAGGTACCTTGGAAGCAGATGCTTTGGAAGCTGATGCATCTTGTATTGAAGTTGGAAACATCTTTGGTTTTGGAAAATTAGACTGATTAGATCCATTTACTTGCTGAGATAAAGAAGATCGAACCTTTAATCGGTCTTCCAAAATAACTGTGCCGAAGCTGAGTTGGCCATTGGCAGAAGAACTTGCTTGTTCTTTTTGAGCTCGCTGAAGGGCTCTACCACGAGTTTCTGCTGCATATACAGTGCTAGAAGGGGTAGAATTAGAGTAGTGGCTTCGGAAAGATCCACGTATTCCCCTATATCATGAACCTCTAGAATTTCCTCGGGTTCCCTTATTTGATACAGGAAATTCAGTCTCATCAAGACTGGAATATGAATCTGTTAATTGAATCATATTAACAGAACCAAAGATTAACTCTTCGTCTGATAAAGACTCTGCCTGGTTAGCCTGTTTAGGCTGTGCCGTTTGGTGGGACGGTGCCCGTGGCTTTGAAGTAGATGGCATGAAATCTTCCAGAGTCAAAGACAATTTAGGCTTTGATGCATACTCATCTTCTCCTGATTCCTCTTTCTTCTTTGAATTGCGCTGCCCTTTTGAGGATTTGTCTTTTGATGGAGGCTTTACTGCAGCTTTTGTAGGAGACACAATTGGATTCTTCAATTGTGTTCGCAAAATGGAATGGGTCCGATTGATTGTCTTTCTGACCATCCAATCATCATATTTTTTCGTAGTTTTGCTTTTGACTTCCTGCCACTCGCCTCCTTCTTCTGGATCTGTATCGGTAATACACGCTACATGAGCTGAAGAACCCTTCAATTTGACTTGTCCCAAGTCGAACATCTTTTGCAGGAGGTCTTTAAAGACAAAACACTCCTGGATGGGATGCCCCAACATTTGATGAAAGGGACAATAATTGGGACGGTCTTCATCTCCTTCCTTGTTTGGCCTCTTCGGCACTGGTAATTGAACCAAATTATTTTCCAGAGCTGAAATGAAGTAACCAGGAACTTGCTCACTTCGGAAAGAGTATGTTTTATTCTTCATATCCTCAAATTGTTTTCGTCGTTTATCTTTTTGATCATTTGGACGAAACAACCTTTGTTGTTGGCATTCAGGAGGTGGAGCCCTTCGAGAAGATGAAGGTTTTGAAGTAGAAATAGGTACAGGTGCCTGTTTAAGCATAACTATAGCAGTTTCTGCTTTACCCATTCTTCTTCCTAGAGCTGATGGAATTACACGAGATTTAACCTTAGCCTGTATAAGGGAATCTTCAATCTGTTGAGCGATTGAAGTAAGGTCTCGAAACCCTCCTGTGTATTTCACAGGGATCAATGGCGTGCGTAATTCGTCACGCAAATTTGCCACACAGATTGGCAACAATTCCTCCTGATGGAGGGATAAACTCAAGGAATACGTTAATCCCTTCCAACGAGCAATGAAATCAGAGACTCTTTCATTCTCCCTTTGCTTGTTGTTTGTAAGATCGAAAACTGTCGTTTTTGGCAATGTTGAGCTAAACTGAAGAAGGAATTTTTGACGAAGATCCTCCCATCCGATGACTGACCGGGATTTCAAGCTTGTATACCAGACAAAAGCTGGTCCTTGCAAGGTTCGCACGAAGAATCTAAGTTTCACTGCTTCTTGCTGCTCTGGAGTTCCCATCATAGGATCACAACAAGACACGTAATGCGTCAAATGTTGTTTAGGGTCACCTGATCCATTGAAAGTAGGGAAAATAGGGTTTCCAAAACTGGATGGAGGAGAAATTGAGTCTACCCATTCAGGGTAAACTTTCTTTTCAGGTTGAACTTGCGCCCGTTTCCCTTCCATAGTTTCTAACCGAGCTGTTAATGACTCAATAGTAGTTATTAACTTTTGAGAAACGTCAGGTTGAACTTGGTTTTGGGTAGGTGCAATGAATGGAGCTTGGACAGACGTGGTGGTTGGTGTTGCAACTGATGGTAGTGCTGCCAACCGTTGTTGCGTTTGACCCATAGGATTAGACCTCTTTGGGTGTACTGATAATGGAGGATATTCTTGATCCATCTCAGTAGTTACAACAAATTCCTTCGGCCGTCGGACTTCAGCATTCTTAAGAAGAAGACTACTCTGAAGTAGTTCTTCATTCAACCTTCTTAATTCTTTCATTTCTTCCTCCTGTTGTGCAAACCTTTGCTCTAATGAGAGCGATTGACCTCTTTCAGAGGAAGGGTGAGAAGTAACCCGATTCATTCCTTTCCCCTTATTGGATCCTTTTCGGAGAGGGGGAAGTGGGTTACTTGAAGGAATACCCAAATTTTGGGTAAGCCTTTGATTACGTGTGCACACACCTTCTTTATTTAGGTCTGTGTGCGCGACTTCTTGAGCAGGAACCTCTTCGTCTGATCCCTCTGATTGAGCCTCATCTGGTGATTCAGAAGCAACGACATTGATGACATTAATGGATGCATATTGCATGGAATCCTTTCTATCTGCATTTCTGTGATATTGTCTCCTTCTATGTCCATGATGAGACATGGCATTCCGTTGACATGATCCCTCAGGAATTTCTTGGAGAACCGTCACTTGGAGAGAATCTCCTGACAGCTTGGCTCTTCGTTCCTCTTGAGGCTTATTCCCTAATCGAGAGAATACTGACTTTCTCTGAGGGAAGGATTGAAGATTTGAAAAAGTCCCCAGTCCGGTGGACTGGGGATGTTCCTGCTGCTTCCGCTCAACTCCTCGAATCCCATTCGTTGACCCTGAGGGTTGGGTTAGAGAAGTCCCCAGTCTGGCAAGCTGGGGTGTCTCTTGACATGCTATGTCTGAGATCTTCTTAAAATCTATCTTGATCTTGCGAATATTAGTTCGGAAATTAGCTGGATGCATTAACCTGTATCCACTTTTATCACCTGGTTCAACAGACCGTTGGATGATTTCCGAAACTTTTGTCATTTGATGACGTGTTTGCTCCAGACGAGAGGCTTGTGCAATATTCTCGCCTGCTTGATGTAGGAGAAATTCAACAACCTGTTCTCTATATACTTGATTTTGAGAGGAACTAGTTGAAGCTTGTTCTTGAGCAAGCTTTTGATTATGAACAAAGCCCATTGACTGTGGTCGGCCATGGGCAATAAAATTGCATGAGACCATTTTCGGCGGGCTTTGCTGACCGGAAAGCACTGTGAAATGTAGTGCTCCGTGAACACCCCATCATCTGATATGAACATCAGATGGAGCATTGGCAATTAACTGACGCAATCTTCTTAGTGCGCCAAGGCATGAACGTTGAAGGGTTCTCTATTGCTTTTCAGCCTTCGGATACTGAGAGACTGATAGAGATGCCAAATCAATCTGGCGTTGTAACCCTTCTATTATCTTAAGATGATTTTCATATTCATCGTAAGATAATACCTTCTTCTTTAATTGACAAAGAGTTTTCCATATGTTGAGACGAATATCATGGATTCCATCATCCGTCAACATCTTTGGAATGTCGTACTCGGAATCAGCCAAAGGCCAAAACATGACTGGTACTTCACCTTTTGCCAGTTTTTTCCTCATGTTCAGCATTTCCTCTTTATCATTAAATGAAGATTCTTCTACCTGTTTGGACCAGAGTTGGTGTTTCCTTGTTGCTTCATCGGATTCAACAAGATTGGTAGAGAAATCACTATTCATGCTGGAAGATGAATGACCCAGGGATGGTTCGGAGAATAACCTGAACCCCAGGCTATCTTCTGATGGAGAAAGAGTTTCACCTGCCGATAGTAAAGCATCAGACATGACTGGTTTTACGTTTGCAAGTGCCTCGAGATAGGAGGGATTTCTCGTCACTACATTGCCTTCTGAAGAATTTTCGAGACAATGTGAATCACTACTGCGGAGAGGACTTTCGCAGCGAAGTTCATCACCATGAGGAGGACCGTCATGATGGGTTACAGCAAAAGATGAAATCTCTTACTCTTTGGCCTTCTGACCACACAGAGGGTTCCTGTGGCTCTCATCTGAAAAAAAAACTTCAAGATTGATCGAATTTTCATGAAGCAAGTCTTCATGAGGAAGTGTCTGTTGAAGACCTTCAGAATTAATGTTCCAGTTATTGGGAACTGAGGGAGTAGAATCTTGAATTCCGACAGATAAATTCTTGAGGGCTTCAAGAACTCCAGCATCGAGCAAGGCCTTGTTGCAGATTGGCCTTTGATCTCCTGACTGTGCTGGGCAGATCTTTTTCTTAGATGCCATCTTACTCGCTTTAGAAACCACTTGATGACGAAAGTGATTTCTCTGAGCAGGTGTATGTGCCTGATCAGGAAAGATGGTCAGGTTAGGCTGACGATCTCCACTCAAATTAGGTGTATGTGCCTGACTTGGTTGTTCGTATGATATGGGGGAGTATGCCCCATAACCCTCTTGGACTGGAACAGATGTGTGTGTCTGTTCCGGAGTGAATCGTTGATGTTTCACTCCATTGCTAGGGATAGATTTATGTGTCTGTCCCTGAGATGATGCTGAAGCTGTTATGATATCCTTGAAAGCATCCAGAATATGAGCAGGAATTTGCTTCTGCTCTTTCACCATTGACAAAATATGTTTGGTGACATCAGCCGCCGGAACGGGGATATACGTCCATTCCGGGATTGGAGTAGGTGTAAGTTCCTGCTCCTGTCCTCCTTTTCCTGTCAGTGAATCCTGACAGTACTCAAGTGTGGAGGCAGAGAGTTGAGTCTGCCCCCTGTTTATCGTCGGGACTTTCCGACTGACTTCTCCGGGTGCTACCAAGCGAGACTGTTGGTAGGCCTGATTAGTATTAGCAGGTGTATGTGCCTGCTGATTACACTTCGCCAAACGCGGTTGACGAGATCCATCATATGTAGTCAGACGAGTCTGCTGACTAACTGGTGATGTATAATCAAGTGTATGTTCCTGCCTATGGTACTCCGCCGGAATTGCTTGGCGGGATCGGCTTGATGCTGCCAGACGAGTCTGCTGGACAGCTGAATTAAAACGGGCAGGTGTGTATGTCTTCTCGTTGTTTGCCACCAAGTTAGGTTGGTGGACTTCTCCGGAGATGGCAGGGATGACAACCTGCCTATTGTTAACCGGATTCCGTCTCTGGCGGTTCATCTTGCCTGCTCGGGTTCGAGGAACCTGAGCTGAATGCCTGGAGTCGGTACCCTCATCACGTTGAGGGCGCACTACCGCACAAGTCTGGCGGCGATTGTTGATGGGAGCCCTCGGGAAGGACTCCTGTCTTTTTGAATTAAGGCCCCGAGGGACCTGCTCATTCACTTCCTTGGAGTAAGGGAGTGAATGGAAATTGCGTTCCGGGTATAACGACACGAAACGGTTGGAGACGGTAGTCAGCACCGCCTGCTTCTTGATTGCTGGCCGCCGTTGTCCGGACGACCAAGTAGAGTTGTTAACTTGGAGGGCTTGACGAGCGGCCTCCAGAGTTGGGATAGTACCGTTGCGACGGTACTCCTTAACCAGTGCATTAGAAACACAGCGTTGAAGACGCTGAGTTGGTGATGTCATCCTCAGAGCGGATGATGTTCCAGCAGGAGTAGCAGCATTGGTTTTCACAGCAGCAGACCTCATAGTAGAGGTGTTCACAGCAGCAGTATTCATAGGGGTGAATTTAAGGAAAGCCATTTTTGCAGAAGATCTTGAGAAAAGAGTGCCTGTTCCATGTAACAGACATAATCAAGATGAATCCGGCCACTGCATCTTTTGGATGAGCATATGTCAATGATTGCCTTGTTGGCCCAAGGGGCCTAACAAATAAGAAGAACATCACTTTCACTTGGTTAAGGATTCACGTCGGGTTCACCATTTTTGTTTCGCATGGAATCCGGGGATGACCTCCTAGATGGGAGATTCAAACGTTCTGATCAGTTTCTAACGGGTTTGTTCGTAGAACGGGAAACATCCAATGATTCCACATCCGTTTGGACCTACTTTCCAAAGGCAGGCGCTCATTAGCTTGTGGACTAATGAGACTTAGGAATTTTCATTGGTCGAGAGGATGGGAGGTCGGACTCATCACACCTTTTTGAGGGGAATTATTGTCTACTCCGGGACTCTCTTTATAGATTTAAGTTATGGTCGTGAATCCTTATTACATTACCAAGTATAAAATGTGCTTTCCTTTAGTTTTAACAATCAATGATAAAATATGCAAGAAATTTAGAGAATCTTTTATATTTATTCAAGGTTCTTCATCAATAGAGAATCGTCTATATCTGTTTAGAGATTCTTGGTCAATGGTATCCTTCAAAACATTTATATAAAAGTCTCTTGGTAATTATGATGACCAGGCTGGTTTTAAAGCCACTCAGTGGGGCACTTGAAGATTATCGTCATTCAGAAGGACATAGATTATTTCAAAGTTGGGATCGAACCCATAAATGGGCTACCTACGTATCCTTTCTTTTGGAAAAGGAATCAGAACCCACGTAGTTCGAGGAATGGGGTATGATGTTTATGATTGATGGCTCAAAGATGAATGTCATAATTACTTTTACACTCTAAGCTCACGTGAGTCATGCTCGGTGTGAGAAAGAAGAGGTATTGATAAAATTTAGACAATTATGCCATAAAAGATGCAATCATAAGAATTTGTTTGGGGCTTATGTATAGATGACTGCCCAGATAGATGAAGGTTTAGGATTTACTTTTAGGGAGAAAATCCATGAACAGGGTCCATAAAGTTATATGTGCTTCATGGAGATTTGAATACTCTAATCTTGGGGCTTACTCCTAAGGAGGATGCCCAAGTTAGGAGGGGACTTATGATTGGGTTTTATTCCTGAAAAGGAAACCCAAATCAAAGGTAAATTATGACTGGTTAAGAGAAGTTTAAAGGGACTTGGAGCTTACTCCTGAAAAGGAAGCCCAAGGTTATGAATGAGTCTTATTCCTGAAAAAGGAGACCCAGGTTAGGGATTAAGGTTTGGGGCTTACTCCTGAGGAGGATGCCCATATTTGAGGTTGGGGCTTATTATTAAGAAAGATGCCCAAGATTAAAGGACTTGATTGGGGCTTACTCCTGAGGAGGATTCCCAAGATTGGGAACTTTAAGAATTTGGGGCTTACTCCTGAGGAAGATGCCCAGATTAAAGGTTTTATCACTGGGGATTATTCCTGAAAAGGAGACCCAGGTTAGGATTCTCTCATCTTAAAGGATGAGGTTTAATGAATGAACTCTCCATATTTTAGTGATATAAGGATATTTAAATCACTAGACTTTGAGAGAGATTCCACAGAATTCCTTTCAGGTAAGAAAGTCAAATCAAGAAATCATGCCATAAATGGCTTTGAAGAGTGTCTTGAAGACTGAATCTTGAAAAGGAAAGGTGAAATGGCTTAAGAGGGGTAAAATGGGCAAGATGGGCACCCAAAAAGATAGGGGCGCGCATGTCTTGAAAGACGCGCAAGTCCTGCGGCGGCGCGCAAGTATTGGCCGCGCAAGTATACTTGCGCGACACATGGTGTACTTGCGCGATTTTCAATCAAAATTTGAAATATTTGAGCGACTCTTGATAAAACCCTTTAGAATCCCCTTGAGGTTCTTCCAAAAAAGGGACGCGCAAGTTATATTGAAGGAATTAAGTCGGCGCGCAAGTGTTTGATAAGTTTCAACACTTAGGCCTTCCTTCTTCTCTTTAGATCTTCCGTTCTAGGTAAGAAATTACCTTAGAAGTGTTTCAGAAGCTTTGAAAAGAGACTTGGGCGTCGGGAGCTTCAATCCGAGTTTCTGGAAAAAGATCCTCTCGAATGGGGGGCCCACAGGGTCTATTTATAGGCAAAAGAAGACCCAGGGCGGTTACCGGGCGGTTACCATTTAGGTCGCGCAAGTCACCTGCGCGACCAAGGTAGCCACGCAAGTATACTTGCGCGGCAGTGGTGTAACTTGCGCGGTGGATTTCCTGTTGATCCTTTGTTCATGCCTTTGTCGATTTTTCATGTTTTCTTCAAAGGATGAATCACTTTCAGCTGAGATATTCCCTTTTCCGATCTTTAGATTCTGTGACGAAAGTAGCGTCAACACCTTATGATCAAATACTCATCATTTGATGAGACCCAATCCCGAGGGGTGGAATTTTTTAACCCTCCAGTTTTATATAAGGATAAAAATATTGAGTAAAATACCTCAAGTAGAAGAGGGAAAGGGGGGTCAAAGAAGTCACCGAAGTCAACCTATGTGGACCCCACTAGTGCACCAAGAGGCTCATGCAGACCCAACTTATGTTGATCAACATGAGCCACTAATACCTACATGAGGGTCCTTCACAAGATACCTACATGGTGGATCTATGTGGATGACCTCTTTCACATAGGTTTCTATTTTTCCCTATAAATTAAACATTGTGATCATCATTTGAGATGATTGGAATACCAGAGGAATCCTTAAATCTATACTCACAAAATTCCTATACCCAAGTACTCAAACCCTTTTATGTTTTTCTCCAAGCATCAAAATAAGTGATAATTAAGGTGAATATTGGGATTAAAATTGATCTAGTTTGTTAAATAAAGAGGGCCTTCATGAGGATCCACTTCCCCCCTAATAAAAAAATTACTAGGGAGAAAAACGTGATTAAAATTTAGGAATTTCATGAGACCCTTGATGATGATTTTGATGAGGAAACTATAGGATTGAATGAATACTATGACTATTTTTTTCTTAGGAATCTCTTGATACCTATTCGTACATGCATCTCCTAGGAGAAGAATCACAATGCCTGCATAGGCCTCATCTGGGTGAGGCAACAACAATCTCACCTTGGCCTCACTAGGGTAAAACATCAGAAATCTATCACATTAATTACATGGTAAGATTATCAAAAAGCACTCCCAAAAATCAATTAGTAGAAGAATCATTATGATAACGCAGGGATCAACAAGGAAAATCATCAACATTATTTCATAAGTATCAACTATTTGAAACAAGACCAAGATCTCCCAAACATCACCTGGAATGGAGAATCTGTCATCTTTCCTGGGAATAAATTATGCTTAGAACCCTCTTCCCAAACATTCCATCATTGGTTACTCATTTTTCTAGGAACCTTATATGATAGGGACCCATACAAGATAACACCTAAATAATTTAGATATGTGTGATTAGAGCACGTGGAACAACAACATGTCTTCTTGATTATACATTAATGTGGTAATGGAAGTCCTAAAATTATCCTACCTAATATGGAAAATTCTCATAATGTTATCAATTAAACATTACCATGGTAATGAGGATCCCAACCATAGGTATAACACTACTAGAAAATTGGGCTATATCCATGAACCTATATCCATGTTTTTCCAAAACTGTGGCTATAGGTGTTTATACCCATTCTATAGGAAGAATCTAGATAAAACCATGGATATGGATACAAATTATATCCACATTTGTTTTAAAACTATTCATATAGGTCCTTGTGTATATCCATGGTTAATGGATACCATTTTTATAGGTTTCATACATAATTATGGGACAAATATTTCCCCCCAAGAAATGCACATGATGATCTTTAGCCACTATTTTCTACCTATTTTCATGGAAATATATATATATATATATATATATTAAAAATATAAAAATTAATATAAAAGACTTGATTTAGTGTAGTGTTTAAGTGCACGGTATTGAAAGGGCAGTTCTGGGGTTCAAATCCGGTTAGTCGCATTTTATTTTTAGCCTATATCTACAATTTGGTTTGGAATAGTTTCTATCGATGTATTTCTAATATTTAAAATATTGTATATTACTATATTTAAATTATTTTAAGCCTTGGATATAGGGATATTGACATGGTTTCAATCCGTGGATATAGATTTGTACCCATAATAAGAATAATATGTTCCATGACAGCCTAAACCACAGTTAAAGGCAACATCTATATTTTATACCATGGTTATAGCCAAATTTTCTTGTTGTGGAATAAAGGGTCCTAGGGGGTATGAAAAAAAGAGAGGATATGGGAAAATATAAACCCCATCTATCTTCCTGTCCACCCCTCCATAACTCCATCCAAATCTACCAATAGACAAGGAGGAAATTTCAACATAGGGAATCCCTCATAAAGTAAGAGCCTAGTATTTTTTACGGGCCATTCCCCAACCTTACATATCCTCACCCTAATCCACCAGAATACAAATGAGATAGTGCAGATTTATTGAACATCAACTTCTTATTATTTCTCATAATGATCATGACTCATTTTTGACTTAGATTCTAGTGGGGATCCTGTCATCAACACTGTCAAATAATTGTCTCAATAGATTCATCTTTTAGATATTCCTATAACATTGAAATGGGCCTCCAATTCCGTATAAGACCAAAACATACTATTAAAACCTCAAAGGGATATATTAATAATGTGGAACAACCATTGGAATATTGTTTTATACTCATCAAAAATAGTAATTTCACAACACCCCACCCATAGGTGCATGGGTAGTGAACAAAAAATCCCTAAATATGGCATCACCGAGGGGAATCATTTTCCATTCTATGTAAAGATTCATTTTCTATATCTTCCTCCATCCTTGAAATGGTTTTCCTCCATAGTTTTAATCCCCCAAAAAATTCAAACTACACGTGATTTTGTTATTTTAGTCATGAGATATGTAGGGGTCCTCCAAGAGATCCAAAGAAAAGTAATTGGAAACCTCCTTAGGTGTAAGATCATACCTTTATTAACAATGTAAGATTTGATTCGTAGATTCGCAGGAAATATAGGAGGAATCCTTGAGGTCCAAATCCACCACATTCAAACTAACATCATCCTTATTTGGATAAAGTCCATGTAGGGTCAATCATCTGACCCATAAGGCAACATTCCTTTAGGGTCCTTCTTATTTCATCATTATCATCCAAATTTATGATTTAGGTCTCCTCGATATAGGATCATATTCCATGATATACCAACCAAGAAGGAATACCTGGACATAATTATCACACCATAAAACTTCTATGCACCATTCACCTAGACATACATGCCTCATGATGTTAAAATGCATGGTCTAGTCCTTATCACATTACTTTAATTTGTCTGATGTGCCCCATTAGGTGAAAATGAACTATTTAGATTATTATTTATTTCAAAGGGATATGTATGATTTCTTTCTCATGGGCCTGATCCTGATATCAAAACAACCCTTATCATACTGGATGATGATAAATTCTAGAGTTATCTATTGTATGGATAAAATCCCACACCATGGTAGTAAATAATATTAGAATTAATAATCCATGTACAAATAAAACAATTAATGTAGAACCTCAAGAAAATCAAGATGATTATAGATCCAATGCATTCTAAAAATATATTGTCAATATAAGGCTGACCCATTTTATATTTGGGATTTAAAAAAGGATCGAATAATATATCTAAAATTTATAAGAGATTACTAGTGTAGGAAATTATTCCCCATAAAATGCAATTATGAGCCTAACCACCCATCCTCTTGCCTAATGTGAGACCCCATGTGTGGGTGGAACCATTTCGAAATGACCACCTACCTTTTGAAGCTTGGTTTTTACGACAATGTTAATAAGGGAACCACTGGTTTTCCCGTTTCCACTAATAAACCTCCTTGAAAACAACTTGGAAGGATGTATAAATAAAAAGGGTGCATTTGACATGAAGGGTCAAGCCACTACGACAAAACAAAAACACAATTTAAACCCCATTTGATTTTCTAAATGAAATAAAATCTTTAATAGAATGAAAAATACACAAAATAAAGTGTGAAATTGTAGTTCATGATTCTATAAAAAAATTTATAGTGAATTAAAATTATTTTAAATTATAATAGATATTGGGTAACATTGAATAAAAAATGAATCCCTAGTGATAGGGAGATTTCAATGGAGTATTGAACAGGATTCCTAATGAGAAAGTTGTGTGAATTAATAATAGAAATTATGAAATAGTTTTGATTATAATATATTTTACCACATATATTAAATTTACATTCCATATTTTATTTTTGGAAGTAATATTAAAATATCAATGATATATTATATTAATATAAAATTAATAAAAGAAGAATAAAATGTGTGCCTAAGAGTTTAATTGAAATTAAAATTATATATAAGAAATGTTTTCAAGTCGAAGAACATGAAAATTTGATACTTTACCAGAATGAAATACAATTGAATCATTGATATAGAAGAAGTTAGAGTGAAATACTGAAGACACGAGTTCTTAATAAGGATAATAAGATAGACATTGTTGATGTATTCCTCAATTGGAGGAAGAAACAAATCATTGAATATCAAAACTTGGGATGTTATGAATGTTGAACCAATGAATATCACCTTATATTAATATAGGATACATACTATTTACAATTAATGTCCACATTAGTGTAAAACCCATCTTCACTTAATTTAAAAATAATAAAAATTATCGATGAAGTTATATCCTTGAATCGGTGTGTGTCTAACAACAATAATCAGGTACTTTATTATGCATTGGAAAATAAATGTCTCAAATTCTATAACCTATTATTACTTGAGTTATTTATCAATTTGAATATTTTATTTAATTTATTTCTATCATATATAGTAGTTAGTTATATTCACACATAATCACATCTATTTTTAGTCATTGAATCATTAGTATATTATTATAGATATATTTTGTATCTTTATTAAATATAGTTCCTTTAAAATCATATCTTTAAATACCACGTTCTACATTATTGAAAATATCTCCAATTCATATGTTTAATTACCCATTATTCCCTAGAGTAATAAATATATTATTTTATTTGAAAATATGGAAAGATATTATTTATCATTAATCATTTATAAAATGTTGACTAAATTTCTTTTAAAACATTCATTAAATATGGATCAGACATAATCAAAAATATATATATGTGAATTCTTAAATAAATATTTCTATATATGACTATTGAATAAATAATTATTCAAATACATGGAAATTTAATTTAATAGTCATAAAAAAGATTCCTCATACACGATTGGTTAATTCTACGTCTCCTTTATCAAATCCAATCTTAAATTTTGTATAAAACATAAAGGATTATGAAATAATAAATAATAAAACACTATATCATAATTTGTAAAATATAATATAAAAACTAGTTTTTTCTAAAATTTTTATTAAAAAATTAAATTATTAGTAATTTTTTTGAACTATATGATTGAATAATTTTTTGGTATGGCCGACTATGTCCATTCAGGATAAATTGACTTTTAATAAATTTTATTCACAATGAAGTCATTATTTTCTATGATTCATTCTGACCCCTTCATAAATAGTTAACAAATTATGTATGATAATAACATAATCAATTGTTACACCATTTTTTTAAATTGATGACTCTTGATAGTTAAAGGTCACTTTATTTGTTCTTCATCTTCAACTATGACCACTATAATTTCTAATGATTAAATGTTTTCTGAAAAAATAATCAATACCAATAAAAATATGAATAATACATCAAATCAATTTACAATGTATATAAAATACACAAAATTAATTTCCATTAAATATTAACTATTTATCACATGGGGATCGAATATACAAATATCTCTAACAATTCATTAGTTTATATATAAAAAATCCCATATAATTGTATTATACAACCAGTGTTTTCCTCTAATAATGTAATGTGAAAAAAAAACAAAAAAACTTCAAAACTATTCTTGATATGTTGAATATTTTATCTTAATCAATTAAATTATCATAATTTCTCAAGAATTACAATTAAAAAAAATTAGAAGGTGTTTTATAAGTGAGATTAATTATAGATTTCCGTCAAGTTGAAGTTCCACTCTATGTGAATAAATAAATAGTTTTAGATCAATCAATATATAGACATGAAAAATATCTAGTATTAAAAATCAAGCATAATGTTATTATAAATTTTTAGAATAAAATAATCACTAATCAGTAAATCCTTGAATGTTTCATAAAATATTTTTTGATAAACAATTAATATATTTCAATTGTATATTAATGTCAACATGAAATTAAATTAATATTAATTTGAAAATAATGGTTTTTATTATTTTATAAGTGATTTTTATCCTTATAACATGATATATTATATTTTATGAACAAAGTTAAATTCATTAGATATTAAATGTTTAAAAATATTAAATCTATGTAGTACACAAATTCATTTTTGGGGATGACATTTTATCTAATGTTATTGGGATTTTTGTCAAGTCAATGTATTATGATCAGGTTCTTCTTGTGCATAAATAAAAAAATGATAAAAGTTTCAATGGAAAAAATATGGTACCTGATATGTATAAGAAAAACAATGAACTATTATTGTTAGACCAGTTGAATAGAGATATAGTATTATTAGAACATTTTATATCAGTAATGATTTTTTATATGATCGTTTTGTAACTAAAATATATGGGTTAGAGGATAAAGAGAATATATCTATAATAGAATTTAATTAATTTAGATTGATTTGACCAAGTATTTATATTGTTAGAACAAATGGACAGACATGTTTTAGATTATTAACCCATATATATGATCAATGGTATGTTGTTATTCATGTGAAATATGCATACTGGTCATTGTTCATGTTTAAAATATTCTGGATTATGTTTTTAAGGATACCACTAAATGGAACGAGATTACCAGAAGAATCCTACTGATATTTATTATCATATCACATGGAACATCAGATTTCCCTATCAAATATAAATTCCCTTTTCCCTGGATGTATCACACTCATCCTTCCAAATAGGTAGGATCATAATAATGTTCACAATTATACATTCTCATGTTAATGAGGATCCCAACTCTTAGAAACATTGTTTAAATGATCACTAAATCATGTTTATTATGATATTTATGAGTATTGTGGTTTATAGATAAATTTTACATTTTAAGGTAGATTGGAAAGAAATGTGGATATGTATGAGAAAGTCTCACCATTCAGGTTGAGTCACTGCTAAGGCTGAATCATGTTACATCTAAAAGGGGCCTAGATACCCTGAGAGAGGGTGGGGGGATGAATCAGAGTATGGATATTTTATGTGCCTAATTTGTATATAAATATTCATTGATTATAAAAACATTTTTTCACCTGATATATGTTTTTTTCTATATAAAATGATTTATTTTTGTGTTCATGGTTATTTTCAAGTGTTTTACAACCAAAATCACAATTTAGGAATGATCATAACTAATGTTCATTTATACACGACATGTGCTCCAATACACACCCTGTGTAATCTTCGCCAGACATAAATCAGCCAAACTGAGCACACTCCCATGTAACTATCCTTATATTTCAGAAGGACAACGTTCCAATACAAGTTATTTCCTTCATTCTAGAAGTATTTTGTGGTTGAATAAGAGACTAAACAACATGTGGGTCGGCACTACACATTGTTTACTACAACCAACCGACAACTGATAGCTTCAATGTTAAGGAGTGGTGTGAAATGTACCTTTCGGTGGAGAAAGAAAATAAAATAGTGGTTGAATTTACTACAGACTATGTTATTTATTGTAAATTCCATGTAGTATTCTTTTATATAAATAAAAGGTCATCCCTCCTTGGTCGGGGTTATAAATTCAATGGGAGGTGTTGCCGCTTTGCCATTCGAGCTTCCCTCGGATCCATTTCAAGTTTTACATTTCTTTTTGCAATTACTTTTTAGTGTAATTATCCATTTCCCCCATTCTACTCCCATATACATGGTAAGGATTGAGTTCTGAATCAATACTCACACCATGATCATGGTATTAATAGGCTAATTCACTTCGCACTGGGGTTGTAATAAGATTGTGGTTTGATGTTATTTGAATTCTGAAGTGTTTCAATTATTATGATTTTTATTTTTTAAATAATTTAATGAATGTATTTTACAAACCACCATTTATGTCATATAATAAAAATAATGACATGAATGATGAAAACTAAATGATTTTCTACAAATGAACCTATGATCCTTCGGTGAAATCATTGCCACTGTTTTAGAGGTAACAAACCTAAAACTGCTTTAATCAGTTAATTACCAGACCAAGGAATTAACCTTTAAACATGTAATTAATTGATTTTAGATTAGGAAAAATCAGTTTAATTATATTCCCATGGTAACTATATGTAATTTACTGTTTCAATTCAATGGAACAATGAATTATATAAATTATAATTGAATTGAGACACCGACACATGTGTTTTTCTGAATATTATTCTCCCCTTCTATTTTTTACTTATTTATTCACAAATTGATTCAATTCATTGATAGTTCCCTTCACTTATTCATGTTTAGATAGACGAAAAAGATTAATTTGGCATTCACTAACCATTGATTCCCCCTTTTATCCAAGGGATCGACCCCAAATGCCCTTAACTACCTCGTAGTTGGTTAAAAAGGTACCACAAGGATCATCAAATCATTAATCTGGCCAACCATTTTGTGATGGGGGAAGTGCCAATATTATATACTAGATTATTATTTCCCAAATATATTTTGACCACTTTATTATAAGATTCACCTTTTTACATAAATGTAAATTCTGATATTGTTCTTTCATTTTTTATCTCATGATGATGTTTGGAATGTAAATCAGGAATGCAAACACAAGGGCCTAGTGTTTTTTACATGGCTCACCTTCTCTAGGAAACACCCAATGAGTATAAAATGGTGATGTGTTGATTGTATTAAATTCACTAAGGATCACATCAAAATTAAAATGTAATGTTTAGAACTTATATACCTAGGGTCACTATCATTACATGTTTTAGGGTTTTCTCACTACATTCTCAAGGGTCACTCCCTATGTCTCTTCCACTGGATCACTACCAGTTGGAAGGATCATCGTTTTCCACTTCCTTTACTAATTTAACTTGGAGTGGATCCACAATTTGTTTATGGAATTTGAGGTCACTTAAGGTTCATGAATGTTTAATCCTTGACTATATTTATATGCTTGGTTGAAGCCCAACTTTCATCCATTGAACAATATCGCTTTACCATAGGTATACTGTGAAACTTCAAACTTTCACGCAACCTTAGGTTGTATTTCATGTGTCATTATTAATGGAGTGAAAGTGTAACCATTTTCATGGAAAACCACTTGTGCAATTCTCCCTTCTTATACTCACAACATTTTCTACAAATACCCTTTTATTACAAAATCACTATTGGCGTTCAACTACATATGGTGCACAACTTTCGTATAACCCACTACATGAACGCCCTCACCGCATGCATGAAGGGAGATCAAATTTTCTCTAAGTTATGAGATTATTGAGATACATGGGGGTAACTATATATTTTTAGGCATTTTGGCCACCTTGAGTTCGACTAATAATGTTCCTCTAGGTGCAGTACTCTATTCACCCAAGTTGTTGCCGCCCTAGTCACCATGCATGCTAACTCAAAAACATACACTCCCTTCTTGACTTTTCCATATTTTTATGTTACGATATTTAAAAAATTCATGGTTTAAAAACTTATAATCCTCCAATACACTAGCAAGAAATCCACTTTTCCAAAAACAATTATCTCCATTATCTAATTTTTTGACCCTAAAATTTGGAAAACATTGGAAAATGGCGCCACGTTCAATATATTATTTCTATACCGACTCCAGATCATCCATTCCTTTTCACTGTTCTTCATTAAAATAGGTTGTCAATAAAATGCCCAGAACAAAACAACTGGCCAATAAAAATTCACTTTTTTAACAAACACAATCACTCTAAAAATTTTCAATGGTATCTTGATCTGTTTCCCAGCAACTCACTATTAAGGTTGAGTCACTACCAACATATAAATTTGACCAAGTATGGAATCACCCAAAGTTATCTATTTCTCACCACCAGAACACTTTTTCAAAAAACAATGGGAATGACTCAATGCTAGAAGATGACTTTAAATTGAACCATAAATTAGAAAAAATGTTGGAAATAATAATGCTCAAACACCTACATAATGAAAATTGGTAACATATTAAATTTTTATCAAATATAAATTTAATTCTTTAAGTAAATAATATACATGATGGTATTAATACTAACAAACCTCCATTAATTAATGGAAATAATAATGCTCAATAGAAAATGACGATGAAAAAACATTTACAAAGCATGAGTTTTAAAATTTTACTATAATAGAGGATATATACGAATTACTCGAAACTACTAGAGTTTTATGGGATGATGATACTGAAAATTATTATAATATGAAATGAAAATCAATGAATTTTATTTATTTATATTTAATTAATGAATAATTCTTTTGGATATCTTCTTATAATATTGGTTTATATATTTGGGATACTTTAGGCCCATAGTTATCTCTCTATCAAGCTCTCCATCCACCTTATAAGGTTTATAGTTGTCTCCTCCAACATGGATGGTGTTCCAAATTATCACTTAGATCTTTATTATCTTCCCCCTTCTCTGTGGGTTTTCCCCTCCCATTTTCCTTCGTTTCACCATTTTCTCTCCCAATCTCTATGGTTTCCTATTCTCATATCTCGGTATAACATCCCTATGTGGTTTCTGGTTTTTTACTATCTTTATCAATATTCCTTTCTTCTCATGGAATCATTTTTCCTTCCCCCTTATTCTACTTTCACTGGCTTTGGCATAAGATTAATTTCTATTTTGGACTTATCCTCATAATTGAATCCTTTTGATTCAGGGTTTTTTTATCTATTTATTTTTTGTTTTATGTCTATCTTGGCATGTTTTTTGTGGGAAACTCTCACCAATTGTTTTTTTGTTTTCCTTCTTGATGACAAAAACATTTTTCAGTGATGGAGTTTCTAATCTCTGGAGTTTCATCACCACCTCTCTTTCACCAATTCCCTTCCATCAAGTTCCAACATGCATGACTCCATCTATGTCGGGTGGGTTAGTTTCTTTAGGGTGGTTTCAGAATGTTGCAGTGGGAGTGGTGGTAGGGTGGTCTTATGTGGATATTGTGTATCTATGTTAGATCATTTTACATTGGGACCTACTGTCCTTTGGTGATTTTTATGATGGTTATTTTGGAAATGATGGTTCTTTATATTTGTAATGATGGGTTTCTTTACGTTGGTGATGATGGTTTCTGACGGGTGGCTCATGTGGGTGTAATTGTGCCTTTTGTGATGGTGGTTTGATTATTGGTGGTTTGATTGTTAGATATTTTTTAAAATATTGTGTATTAGTATGAATCTATTTGTAGTGAGGTTACAACTTAACCATAAGGATTGTTTTAAGAAATAAAAATTATATTTGGATAATTTGGGATACATTATCTATTTAAAATGAAGGAACTACTAATGTGAAATAAATAAGATTGAACACATATACAACTGAATATATTACTATTAAGATAAAACATCATGATATAATTTTGGATATGTGTCTTTGGATTAATGAAATAGTCTATATAATTAAATCCATGGGGAATCTAATGTCATACAATGACTTGATCATGAGACTATTGAGAAGCCTTAGGAAAATCTGTTTCTATAAGGGAATCATGTGATATTATAAAACTACTAGTTATGTAAATAATTGTTAAATCGATGATTTCATTTGAAGAACATAATTTTAACAAAGAAGAAGATGATAAACCAAAAAAATATATCCCATTCAAAATTAGTGTATCCAAACGGAATGAGAAGGACGAGATTCAAGATGAATTTTCTAGTGATGATGAAACACCAAAGGAAATTGATAAGGAGATGGACCACATGGCTAGAGGATTTATTAAATTTTAAGAGAAAAATAAATTACTTAGGAATAAATGGTTTAAATGAAATTATTATTGTAGAGAAACATGGAAGAAGGATTGGAATAGAGATGAAAGACCAAATGTGAAATAACAAAGGGAACATTAAGGTAGAGTATCCTAAGATAAAAATATATGTACACAGAAAAAGGAATAAAATTTAAGAATTACATTAAAGAAACATGGAGTGTCTCTAAGGATACATTTAATCACTTGTCTCGCCTCATTAAGAGAATTCATATAGGGACAATATTTGCTTAATGAAAAATGTTATCAAGGTAACTATTGTATCATTAATTATTTCTGATCACGTTAAAATTTACAATGATAATCACATGTGTATTGAATAAAATTTTAATTATTAAAACATTTTTGAAGATATATTCAATAAAATCAATAGTAAAAATAATTTTCTAAATAAGAATCAGGTTTTATCTTCTAGTATTATAATTTCACTTTCTGTAGAAAAGGAGACGAATGATCAACTGTTAAAAGAAAAAAATGCATTAAAAATTTAATTTGATCAATATATGAATGATTTAAAATGATTTAAAATGGAAGATAAACACTTTCAACAATTATTAGGAAAAAAATTCCCCTAAATACTTTACTGGTATTGGTTATCTGCTTGGGCAGAGAAGAGTAGTTTAGAAACAATTTCTCTTAAGTCTGAATATGTAAATCATTTTTCTAGTTTCATTTCAAAAGGACAGAATAATTTTTTAAAAATACGTTTGATTTAATATTATTGGAAACCTATAAATCAATTATGGTTTCCTAAATATTTTTTTAAAAACATATATATACCTACTAAAATATGGGTAAACATATAAATTATTTTATAATCACAATTTTTATGAAATCTATTTGGAGAGATCATGTATAATCTTGTGGTACCTAGACCTTGTTTGTTCCAAGAATATTACAAGATACTACTGTTGACACTCCTTTCATCTCAGAATATAATGATCAGAAAAGGGGAATATCTGAGCTCAAAGTGATTCAACCTTTGAAAAAAATATCAAAAATCGGCAAAGGCATGAACAAGGGATAAAAAACACTTGTGTCGCGCAAGTTCTATCACTGTCGCACAAGTCCACCTACGCGATGCCTTAAGGTCGCGCAAGTGACTTGCGTGACCTAAGTGATAACCACCTGGTAACCGCCCGGGGTCTTCTCCTGCCTATAAATAGACCCTGTGGGGCCCCCATTCGGTATGTATTTTTTTCCAGAAACCCATCTTTGAGCCCCCGTCACCCTAGTCTCTTCTCAAAGCTTCTGGAACACTTCTAAGGTAATTTCTTACCTAGAACGGAAGATCTAAAGAGGGGGAGGAAGGACTAAGTGTTGGAACTCATCAACACTTGTGCGCCTGAGTGGCCATCCCTTAAGGTAAAAGGGCCACACTTGCACACCGCCTTACTCCTTCATTAGATCTTGCGCGCCCTTCTTCTAAAAAAACCTCAAGAGGATTATAAAGGCTTTAATGAAGAGTCGCTCAAGTATTACCCTGCTGGTAAACTGTCGCGCAAGTACACCATGTGTCGCGCGGGCATATCTGTGCGACCAGGACCTGTGCGACCAAAACTTGTGCGCCCACGCAGTACCGGTGCGCCTACCAGGACTTCTGTGCCCCTGCCTTTTTAGGTGCCTTTCTTGCCTATTTCACCCATCTTAAGCCATTACACCTTTCCTATACAAGATTCTGTCTTCAAGACACTCTCCAATGCCATTTATGGCATGATTTCTTGATTTTACTTCCTTATCTGAAAGGAATTATTTGGAATATCTCTCAAAACCTAGTGATTTATACATCTTTATGTCACTAAAGATTGAGATTTCATTCATTCAACCTCATCTTTTATGATGAGAGAATCCTTAACCTGGGCTTCTTTTTCAAGAGTAATCCCCAATCTCAAATCTGGGAATTCTCTTTAGGAGTAAGCCCCAAGTCCTTTAATATTTGGGCACCCTCTTAGGAGTAAGCCCCAGATCCCCTATCCTGGGCTTCCTTTTCAGGAGTAAGCCCCAGTCTCAAATATGGGCATCTTCCTCAAGAGTAAGCCCCAAATTCATAAAGTTCCCAAATCTGGGCATCCTATTTAGGAGTAAACCCCAAGTCCCTCAATTTTTGGGAATCCCCGTAGGAGTAAGCCCCAAAGCCTAATCCTTAACCTGGGCCTCCTTTTCAGGAGTAAGTCCCAGTCATAATCCCTTAACCTGGGCCTCCTTTTCAGGAATAAGCCCCAGTCATAATTCCTCTTAACCAGTCCTAATTTACCGTAGATCTGGGATTCCTTTTCAGGAGTAAAACCCAATCATAAGTCTTCTCCTAATCTGGGCCTCCTTTTCTAGAGTAAGCCCCAAGTTAGAGTATTCAAAATCTCCATGAATCACATATAACTTTATGGACCCTGTTCCTGGATTTCTTCTCTAAAGTAAATCCTAAACCTTCATTTATCTGGGCAGTCATACATACATAAGCCCCACATTATTTCTTATGATTTCATCATTCATGGCACAATTGTATAATTTTTTACCAATACCTCTTGTTTCATACACCGAGCATGACTCACGTGAGCTTAGAGTGTAAAGGTAATTGTAACAACCTTCTTTGATCCATCAATAATAAACATCATACTCCCTTACTCGAATTACGTGGGTTCTGATTCCTTTTATAAACAAAGGATACGTAGGTAGCCCACCCACAGGTTCGATCCCAACTCTAAAATAATCCATTTCCTTCTGAATGATAATAAAATTCAAGTGCCCCACTGAGTGGATTTAAAACCAGCATGGTCATCATAATGACCAAGAGACTTCTGTATAAATGTGTTGAAGGGTACCATTGACCAAGAATCTCTAATAAATACAGATGATTCTCTATCGATGAAGAACCTCGAATACAGACAAAATATTCTCTAAATTTCCTACATATTTAATCATTGATTGTCATATCTGAAGGAAATCTCATTTTATACTTGGTAATGTAATAAAGATTCACGAACATAACTTAAATCTACAAAGAGAGTCCCGAAGTAGACAATAATTCCCCTCAAAAAGGTGTGATGAGTCCGACCTCCCATCCTCTCAACCAATGCAAATTCCTAAGCCTCATCAGTCTACAAACTAATGAGCTCCTACCTTTGGAAAGTAAGTCCGAATGGATTTGGAATCATTGGATGTTTCTGGTTCTATGAAGAAACCCGTTAGAAACCGATTGGAAAGTTTGATCCTCCCATCAAGGTAGTCATCCCCGAATTCTGAGGGAAACAAAAAATGGTGAACCCGACGTGAATCCGTAACCAAATTAAAAATGATGTTATACCTATTTGTTAGGCCCCTATTTAAACTCAATGAGAGGGCCAACAAGACAGTCAATAACATATGTACTAATCCAAAAGATGTAGTGTCTGAATTTATCTTGATTATGTCTGTTATATCAAACAGGCTCTCTTTTCCAAGATCTTCTGCATATCCATAATGGCTGCTATCAAATTCACACCTGTGAATACTGCTGCTGCAAATGCCACTCCTGCTACTCCTGCTGGATCGTCGTCCGCTCTTAGGATGATATCACCTACTCAGCGTATTAAATGATGGGTATCAAACGCACTGATTAAGGAGTACTGTAAACACAGTACCATCCCAACTCTGGAGGCCTCCCGACAAGCCCTCCAAGTAAATAACTCACATCGGTCGTCTGGATAACGACGACCAGTGATCAAGAAGCAGGTGGTGCTGACTACCGTCTTCAACTATTTCGGGTTGTTATCCCTGGAACGCAATAACCATTAACTTCCTTATTCTGGGGAGGTGAATGAGCAGGTCCTTCGTGACCTTAATTCAAACAGACAGGATTCCTTCCTGAGGGCTCCCACCAAAAACCGATGCCAGACTCGTTCGGCAGTGCGCCCTCAACATGATGAGGGTACCAAGTCTAGGAATTTGGCTCAGGTTCCTCGAACCCGAGCAAGAAAGACGAACCACCATAGGCGGAATCCGGTCAACAGTGTGTAGGTTCTCGTCTCTGCCATCTCCGGAGAAGTCTAACAACCTAACATGGTGGCAAGCAACGAGCAGGCACATACACCTGCCCGTTTTAATTCCGCTTTCTAGTAGAATCGTCTGGCAGCATCACGCCAATCCCGCCAGGCAATTCCGGCGGAGTACTATAGGCAGGAACATACACCTGTTTATACACCATCATCTAGTCAGCAGGCTCGTCTGAATACGTATGATGGATATCGTCAACCACATTTGGCGAAGTGCAATCAACAGGAACATACACCTGCTGGTATTAATCAAGCCTACCAACAGTCTCACTTGGTATCATTTGGATAAGTTAGTCGGAAAGCCCCGACAACAAATAGGAGGCATACTCAACTCTCTGCCCCCACACTTGAGTACTGTCAGGATTCACTGACAGAAAAAGGAGGACATGAGCAGGCACATACACCTACTCCAATCCCCGAATGGACGTATATTCTCGTTCTGGCAGCTGAAGTCACCAAGAATATTCTATCAATGGTGAAAGAGCAGAAGCAAATCCCTGCTCATATTCTGGATGCCTGCCAGGATATTATAACAACTTCAGCGGCATCTCAGGGAAAGACACATAAATCTATCCCTACCAGTGGAGTGATACATAAACAATTCACTTCGTAACAGACACAAACATCTATTCCAGTACAAGTGGGTTATGCAAAATACTCCCCCATATCATACGGACAACCAAGTCAGGCACATACACCTGATTTGAGAGGAGATCGTCAGCCTAACCTGGCCATCTTTCCTAATCAGGCACATATACTTGCTCAGAATAGCCACTTTCGTCAACAAGTGGTTTCCAAGGCGAGTAAGAAGGCGTCTATGAAAAAGACCCGCCTAGTACAGTCAGAAGATCAAGTGCCAATACGTATCAAGGCCTTTCTCGATGATGGAGTTCTTGAAGCCCTCAGACAATTATCTGTTGGAATTAACGATTCTACTCCCTCAGTTCCCAATAGTGGGAACATTAATTATGAAGTTCTTCAACAGACACTTCCTCATGAAGGCTTCCTTCATGACAATTCGGTCAATCTCAATGTTTCATCTTCAGATGATAGCTACAGGAACCCTCTGTGTGGTCAGAAGATCAACGAGCAAGAGATCTCATCTTTTGTTGTAACCCATTATGGTGTTCCTCCCCATGATGATGAATTTCGCTGCGAAATTACCCTCCGCATTAGTGATTCACATTTCTAGGAAAATGCTCTAGTGGACAATGTAGTGCTGAGAAAGCCCTCTTATCTTGAGGAACTTGAAATTTCGAAACCAGTCATGTCTGAAGCTTCATCGCTAGCAGGTTAAATAATTTCTCAATCAGAAGATAGCCCAGGGTGTAGGTCATTCTCCGAACCACCCCTAAGTCATGCATCTTCTAGTTTGATCAATGATTTCTCTACGAATCATGTTGAATATAATGAAGCAACAAGGAAACACCAACTCTGGTCAAATCAGGTAGAAGAATCTTCATCAAATGATAAAGAGGAAATGTTGAACATGAGAAAACAACTGGCAAAAGGTGAAGTGCCAGTTATGTTTTGGCCTCTAGCTGACTCTCAGTATAATATTCCAGAAATGTTGACAGAAGATGAAATTCATGATATTTGTCTCAACATATGGAAAAATATTTGTCAGTTGAAAAAGAAAGTATTATCTTATGATGAATATGAAAATCATCTTAAGATAATAGAAGGGTTACAACTTCAGATTGATTTGGTGTCTCTATCAGTCTCTCGATATCCTAAGTATGAAAAGCAGCAGAGATCCCTTCGACGTTCATTATTTGGCGCACTAAGAATATTGTGTCAGTTAATTGCCAATGCCTCATTTGGTATTCATGTCAGAGGATGGGGTGTTCATGGAGCACCGCATTTCACGGTGCTCTCCAGTCAGCAAAGCCCGCTAAAAATGGTCTCATGCAATGTTATTGCCCATGGCCGACCACAGTCAATGGGATTTGTTTCTAATCAAAAGCATTCCCTAGAACAGGCTTCAACTAGTTCCTCTCAAAATCAAGAATAAAGAGAACAAGATATTGAATTACTCTTGCATCAAGCAGACGAGAATATCGAACATGCCTCTTGTTTGGAGCAAGAACGTCACCAAATGACAGAAGTATCGGAAATCATCCAACGGTCTTTTGAACCAGGTGATAAAAGTTGATACAGATTAATCCATCCAGCTAATTTCTGGACTAAGGTTCGCAATATTAGGAGGAATTTCAAGAAAATCTCAGACATAGCATGTTATGAACCACCCCAGTTTTCCAGAATGGGGACTCTTTTGAACCAACCATTGGAATCAACAAATAGGTTCCAAGGAGTTGAGCGAGAACAATAGGAACAGCCCCAGTCCACTGGACTGGGGACTTTTTCAAATCATCAATCCCCTCCTAAGAGAAAGCCGATCTTTTCTCTATTGGGGAAGAAACCTCAAGAGGAACGAAGAGCCAAATTATGAGGAGATTCCCTCCAAATTACGGTTCATCAAGAAGTTCCTGAAGGATTGAATCAACAAAAGGCAATGTCTCATCAAAGACATGGAAGAAGACAATATCACAGAAATGCTGATAGAAGGGATGCAATGAGTTATGCATCGATTAATGTCATCAATGCCATTGTTGTTGATCCACCAGATGAGGCTCACTCAGGGAGTCAGGTGGATAGGTTCCTACTCAAGAAGATGTACGCACCGACACAAATGAAGAAGGTGTGTATACACGAAGTCAAAGGATTACTCAAAAATTATGTAATCCTTCGAGTAACCCACTTACCCCTCTCCGAAAAGGATCCAAAAAAGGGAAGGGAAAGAACCAGATTACATATCCTTCCTCTGGAGAAGGTCAATCGCTCTCACTAGAGCAGAGGTTTGCACAACAGGAGGAAGAAATGAAGGAATTAAGAAGGTTTAATGCAGAACTACTTCAGAGTAGTCTTCTTCTTAAGCATACCGGAGTCAGTCATCCAAAGAAATTTGTTGCAGCTACTGAGATGGATCAATAATATCCTCCTCTATCAGTACACCCTCACAGGTCTAATCCAATGGGTCGAGTGCAACAACAGTTGGTAGTGTTACCATCAGTTGCAGTGCCAATCGCCACATCTATCCAAGCCCCAGTCATTGCACCTACCCATGTCCAAGTTCAACCGGATGTTTCTCAAAAGTTAATAACTACTATTGAGTCATTAACAGCTCGGTTAGAAACTATGGAAGGGAAGAGTGCTCAAGTTCAACTAGAAAAGAAAGTTTACCCTGAATGGGTAGATTCAATTTCTCCTCCATCTAGTTTTGGGAACCCTGTATTCCCTATTTTCAATGGATCAGGCAATCCAGAACAATATTTGACGCATTACTTGTCTTGTTGCGATCCTATGATGGGAACTCCGGAGTAGCAAGAAGCAGTGAAACTCAGATGCTTCGTGCAATCCTTGCAAGGACCAGCATTTGTTTGGTATACAAGCTTGCAATCCCGATCAATTTCTGGATGGAAGGATCTTCACCAAAAATTCCTCCTTCAGTTTAGCTCAAATTTGCCAAAGACAACAGTTTTCGATCTTACAAACTGTAAGCAAAGGGAGAATGAAAGGGTCTCTGATTTCATTGCTTGATGGAAGGGATTAACATATTCCGTGAGTTTAGCACTCCCTCAAGAAGAATTGTTTCCAATCTGTGTGGAAAATCTGCGTGACGAATTACGCACGCCATTAATACCTGTGAAATACACAGGAGGGTTTCAAGACCTTACTTCAATCGCTCAGCATATTGAAGATTCCCTTATACAGGCTAAGGCTAAATCTCGTGTAATTACATCAGTTCCAGGAAGGAGAATGGGTAAAGCATAAACTGCTACATTTATGCTTAAACAAGAACCTGTACCTATTTCTACTTCAAAACCTTCATCTTCTCGAAGGGAACCACCTTTTGAGCGCCAACAACAAAGGTCTTTTCATCTAGATGATCAAAAAGATCAAAGAAGAAAACAATTTGAGGATCTGAAGAGCAAAACATATTCTTTCCGAAATGAACATGTTCCTGGTTATTTCATTTCGGCTCTGGAAAACCATTTGGTTCAATTGCCAATACCCAAGAGGCCAAACATGAAAGGATATGAATACCATCCTAATTATTTCCCTTTTTATCAAATATTGGGGCATCCCATCCAAGAGTGTTTTGTCTTCAATGACCTCCTGCAAAAGATGGTTGACTCGGGATAGGTCACATTGAAAGGCTCCTTAGCCCAGGTAGCATGTGTCACTGCTACATTTTCAGAGGAGGAAAATGAATGGTAGGAAGTCAAATGCAAAAATGAACAAAAGTATGATGATTGGATGGTCAGAAAGACAATCAATCGAACTCATACTATTTTTCTAACACAATTAAGGAAACCAATTGTGTCTTCTTCCATGAATGTTGTGGCAAAACCCTCTTCGTCATTGGGAAAGTCCTCAAAGAAACAAAATGATTCAAAGAAAGAAAAAGAATCAGAAGAAGATGAGTATGTGTCAAAGCCTAAGTTGTATTTGAATTTAGCAGAATTCATGCCATCTACTTCAAAGCCATAGGCACCACACCACCAAACGACACAGCCTAAACAGGCTAATCAGGCAGAGTCTTCATCAGACGAAGACTTAATCTTTGGTTCTGTTAATATGATTCAATTAACAGATCCATATGCCAGTTGCAGTTTCAATTTCAATGAACCTGAATTCCCTGTAACAAACAGAGGAATCAGAGGAAGTTCTAGGGGCTCAGGATATAGGGGAAGACATGGATATTTTAGAAGCCACTATTCCAATTCCACCCCTGCTAGAACTGTGTACGCATCAGAAACTCGTGGTAGAGCTCTTCAACGAGCTCAGCAAGAACAAGCAAGTTCTTCTACCAATAGAAAATTCCGTCTTGGCATAGTTATTTTGGAAGACTGGTTGAAGGTTCCATCTTCTTCCTCTTAGTAAGTAAATGGATCTAATCGGTCTAATCTTCCAAAACCAGGAATATTTCCAACTCATATACAAGATGCATCAACTTCCAAAGCATATTCTTCCAAGGTACCTGCTAAACCACATATTCTTATTGGAAAAAACAGACCTCTGGATCAAAAGTATGATATATTTAAACACTTTGCCCATGTACCAGCCAAGTTATCAATTCTGGATGCTTTGAGTATGTCAAAAGATCTTCGGGAAGCACTCATCGAGGCTTTGTCAAGCTCTGAGGAGTTTGAAACTGAAATTGCTGCAGCTGAAGTCTATCACATAGAGAATAATCCTGCAGAATTCCATGCAATAATATCCTTTACTGATGAAGATGATGATGATGTTGTTCATGGACATATTAGACCATTGTACTTGTCTAGCAAAGTCAATGGCGTGGATGTTCGAAGAGTTTTCATTAACAATGGTTCAGGAGTCAACCTCATGCCCATTCGTATAATTCGTCGATTGGGCCTCACAGAATCTGATTTAACTCCCTCCACCATGATGTTATAGGGATATGATAAAAACGAACAAGAACCACTGGGTGATGTTACACTCAGAATTCAGTTTCGAGATCTTGTATCCAATTCAGATTTCATGGTTGTTGATCAAGACTCAGCCTTTAACATTTTTCTTGGAATACCCTGGTTACATCAACATGCGGCTATCCCTTCTTCATACCATCAATGTATCAAATATTGTCTCGATGGTCAAGTTGGGACGTTTTATGGTGATAAGGTCCCACTCAAGACATGTGAGTCTCAATACATTGAGGATGAATTCTATCACATGAAGAAAAGAGAAAAATCCATAACAAAGGAGATTACAAAAAATTAATGCTCCATATGGTTTGGAAAAATTTCCAGTACGCTTGTTAGTATAGATTATGTGTTGCATATCATTCAAATTGACAAGATAGACCCAAATCAAAATACTCTTATGGAAAGATCCATAATGTCAATTACGACAATCGAGCAAGACAACGTGGGAGAAATTGGTAATCTACTAAGTAGTGATGAAAGCACGAATGGTGATGTCTTCATTTCATCTGCTGAAATCCAACAAGTCTATGCTTCGCCAATTAGTCGAGAAGAAGTTATAGCAACATCAGAGGTGAACAATGATGTCAATTCTCAATCCATCATCTTCTCTTTATTACCCAAAGAAGACCCTTCACCATCAATCGGGTTGGAAATGGAAGCTTCTTCTTCAAAATGTGCAAATTTTGACATCTTTTGTGATCATGAAAATTCTGCTTTTTCATCTACTATACATGTAGAAATGGAAGAAATAACACATGATGAAGAAGAATAGGAAGATCTCAGAGATGCTCCCCCAGCATTTGAAGAGGGTATCTCTACCACTGTGGATGAACTCAGAGAAACAAATCTAGTTACAAAGGAAGATCCACGCCCCACTTTAATCAGTGCATCCATGAACCTTGAAGGGCAAGAGATGCATATTTATTTTCAAAAGTGAAATAGAGATATGTTTTCTTAGAACTATAATGAAATTCCCGGTTTTGATCCTGATGTTGCTACTCATCATTAGGGTTTACCATAAGAACATTGAGAATTTAAGCAAGCCATGAGAAAAACACACCCAACGTATGCTTCTAAAATTGAATCTGAAGTGGATAAGCTTATCAAAGCTAACTTCGTCAGAGAAGTTCAGTATCCCAAGTGGTTGGATAATATTGTCCCTGTAAAGAAGAAGAAAGGACAAATTAGGGTTTGCATCGATTTCAGAGATCCTAATCGGCATTGTCCTAAGGATGATTTCCCAGTTCCGATTACAGAACTTCTAATTGATGCAACAGCTGGATATGAAGCACTTTCCTTCATGGATGGTTATTCTGGATATAATCAGATCCGAATGGCCCCAGAAAATGAGGAATTCACAGCCTTCAGAGCCCCTCCGGGTGTGTTTTGTTACCGGGTAATGCCCTTTGGCTTAAAGAACGCAGGTGCAACATATCAGCGCGCCATGTATCGTATCTTCAAACCCTTCTTAGGGAAGTTTGTTGAATGCTATGTAGACGATTTGGTGGTTAAATCCAAACAACATTCTAATCACTTGGCTGATTTGGAAGTCATATTCTGCAAGCTTTGACAACAAAATTTGAAGATGAAACCCATAAAATGTGCTTTTGGGGTAACCTCAGGAAAATTTCTCGGCTTTGTTGTACGCCATCGTGGTATTGAAGTCAATCCTGAGAATACCAAGTCAATCCTTGGTATGTCACCTCCTCAAAACATTAAATAATTAAGAGGACTTCAAGGACACTTATCCTATATTCGGCGTTTCATTGCCAATTTGGCAAGAAAAAGTTTACCCTTTACCAAATTGATGAAGAAGGGAGTCACTTACAAGTCGACTGAATAATGTCAAGAAGAATTCGATATTATCAAGAAATGCCTCCTGAGTCCACTGGTAATCATGCCACCTGTTGATGGAAGACCACTTATCCTCTGCGTGACAGCTCTAGAGTGATCATTGGGTGCCTTTCTTGCTCAAAAGAATGATGCTGGAAATGAAAACAGCCTCTACTATCTCTGTCGAACTATGATTGAAGTAGAAACCCGGTATTCAAGTATTGAGAAGTGCTACCTGGCATTAATATTTGCAGTTCAGAAGTTGAGACATTACCTGCAACATCACGAGGTCCAATTGGTATCTCGCAATAACCTGCTCAAATTCATCCTTAGTCGTCCAATGCTTACAAGACGCCTAGCAAGGTGGGCAGTTATTTTCCAGCAATTTGACATTCAGTATGTGTCTCAAAAGGCAATAAAGGGCCAAGCTCTGGCGGATTTTCTGGCTGAATACCCTTCAATGGAAGACACATATTCAAATATTGAACTCCCTGATGAGGAAGTCTTCTCTATTCAATAAAGTCCTCAAGCATGGGAAATGTATTTTGATGGTGCTTCCATAAGTCCAACAGGGAAGAAAATGGAAAATCCTAAATTCAACAAAGTTGGCTTAGGAATTGTACTCATTTCTCCAGAAAAGGAAGTGTTACCTTATTCCTTCTTATTGTGGGAAGGTGGTACCAATAATGAAGCTGAATACCATGCTCTTATCACATGCTTGGAATTAGCGCTTCAAGCACAAGTGGACCACTTAAAGGTGTAGGTCAATTCAGACCTAGTAATCAAACACATCAATGGGGATTATGCCATCATAAAATAAGAACTAATCCCTTTTTATTATTACGTCATAGAGTTAATGGAGGAATATCCTTTGGAACCAACATTTTATTATGTCCCAAGATCACAAAATCCTCAAGCTGATGCACTGGCTAATATAGCCACAGCTCTGGCAGATCCAAATCGGGACGAGACAGCCATCAGTATTTCCCACCGTCGTGCAATTTCACCTTATGTTCGAATCAGAACAGAGGAAATTAATGAAATTAGTCCCATTCGTGAACTATATGGTCATACTACAGAATGGAGGTCTCCTATCAGGGAATACCTTCAAAATGGAACACTTCCACCTGATAGAGCCGAGAAAGAACTAATCCGGCGACGTGTGGTCAATTTTACTCTTTATGATAGCCCAAATCACCTAGAGAAAATTATCTACAAACATGGTTTTGATGGAGTTCTCTTCAGATGCATTGATGGTGAAGAGACAATGGATGTCATGAAAGAAGTGCACGCAGGAGTCTGTGGTGCCCAGTAGTCTGGACATAGACTATCTGATCAGGTTCGAAGGCTTGGATACTTTTGGCCTTCAATGATACGAGATCGTGTCTATTTCACAAAGAAGTGTCATTCATGCCAAGTACATGCCAACTTCATTCATCAGCCTCCAGAGTTGATTCGTACAGCTAAATACTCATGGCCATTTTTCACATGGGGAATGGATGTGGTGGGAACTTACCCTTCGGCTACTGCCAAGCAGTTTAAGTATATTATTACTGATACTGACTTCTTTTCCAAATGGGTAGAGGCAATACATCTCAAGGAAGTCAGTTCTAAATGAATTGTTAGCTTCATAAAGTCTAACATCATTACCAGATTTGGTTTCCCTCATACCATATTGATGGACAATGGAAATAATTTCTGTTCATCTGGGATGACGAAGTTGTATCAAGAATACAACATAAAATCCAAACATTCATCTCGGTATCATGCAGCGGCCAACGACCAGATAGAATCCTTTAACAATACACTTTCAAATATACTGCAAAAGATGGTGGATAAAGATAAGAGTTCATGCCCTGATAAACTCTTTCATGCTTTATGGGCTTATCGGACTACCACCCGCACTACAACTCGGTCAACTCCATATTCATTGGTATATGGAACGGAAGTCGTCTTTCCCATTGAAGTTCAACTACCCTCGCTCAGAGATTCCATTTTTGATCAATCATCTACAGATGAATAATCTCAAAAGCGATTGAATGAATTGGAATGGTTATATGAGAAAAGATTGTGCACTTTTCACCACTTGGATGTCTATCAGAATCGAATAGCACGATCTTTTAACAAAAAAGTTCGTCCTCGTTCATTCACTTAGGGAGAATTTGTATTAGTTCTCAGAACTCCAATGATACCAGGAAATAAACCTCCCAAGCTTGAGCCAAAATGGGAAGAACCTTATTCAATACATAGGGTCTACTCCAATGGAGCTTATTCATTAGTCTCAATGGATGGAGAACTCATCACTACTCTAACCAATACCAGATTTATGTAGAAGTATTTTGTATAAACTGAAAAGTCTGCATTATGTCCCTGCAACATGACACTAAACTGTGCGGCCCCAGTATGTCCCTGCAACATGACACTAAACTGTGCGGCACCAGTATGTCCCTGCAACATGACAGTAAATTGTGCGGTGCTAGTATGCCCCTGCAACATGACACTAAACTGTGCGACACCAGTTCGTCCTTCCTATATGACGTTAAACTATATATCAATGGTCCAGTATGACCTTAAACTCTTCCTTGGTCCAGTATGACCTTAAACTATTCACCATTATGTCCCTGCAACATGACAGTAAATTGTGTGGCACCAGTTCGTCCTTACTATATGACGTTAAACTATACAGCAATGGTCCAGTATGACATTAAACTCCTCCTTGGTCCATTATGACCTTAAAATATTCCCCAGTATGTCCCTGAAACATGACACTAAACAGTGCGGCACCAGTATGTCCCTGAAACATGACACTAAACTGTGCGGCACCAGTTCGTCCTTGCTATATGACGTTAAACTATACAGAAATGGTCCAGTATGACCTTAAACTGTAACCTTGTCCCACACGACGTTAAACTGTGAAAAAAGTTCCCTAAATGGTCCAGTATGACCTTAAACTGCAACTAAGTCCTGTATGACCTTAAAATGAATCATCAACGGTCCATGTAAATGACCCTAAACTGTTTGCAAGTCCCTTACGTCCAGTAAGATGTTAAATTGTGACGTCCTAACTACATGACACTAAACTGTATAAAAGTCCCTTACGTCCAGAAAGACGTTAAACTACATAATCATCAATGGTCCTGTATGACATTAAACTACACCACCATCCAACATGAAATTAAACTGCACCATCCACGGTCTATGCATATGAACGTAAACTATTCACACTTTCGTCCAACATGACGCTAAACTGTATCATCCCTTTTTCATCCAACATGATGTTAAACTGGGGAAAAATCCCCAATGCGTCCAACATGACGTTAAAATGGTGCACTCTTTTGTCCTCATTGCATTACATTAATCTGCACAGCCCCCCCCCCCCTTCGTCCAACATGACGTTAAACTCTATTATCCTCATCGTCCTAACTACATGACGCTAAACTGTACAAAAAGTTCATGATACATCCTATAGGAAATTAAACTGTATATTGTCCCTGCTACATGGAACTAAATTGTGCAGCACCAATAATCCTAACTGCTAGACTTTAAACTACATAGTCCCTTCATACGTCCTATATGACATTAAACTATGTATCGTTAAGGTTGTTGCTACCTCTTGTTTCTCACACCGAGGATGACTCACGCGAGCTTAGAGCAAACCTCAACCATAATATTCTCTCTAGGCCGCTAACCATGTGTAAGTCCTAACATCATTTTTTAGGTCGTTATCCCCAAGAACAACTTGATCATTAATTCATTTTTTAATTGAACTACATTGACATTGATCCTTGCCTTCTAGGCTGGGTATGTAGGCAACCTCCCACGGTTCAAGCCCAAAACCAATCTCTTCACATCTGTTCACCTCCATCTCATACGATGTTGATTCGTGAAACCGCCCCTAGAATCAATATCTCTACATTGGTTCACATTCGACCTTATTATACGACGGTAAACTATAAAACACTTTTTTCTAGTATGACAATAAACTACAATATTCTTTGATACCCTCACCTGAGAGGGAACCATTATTTATTTTGATTTTTCAATCATGTTTCATCTCAAAGACAACATGCATTCAGGGAAATTCCCAAACCGTTTATCTTGGGTTAAACCATCATTATAATAAAGTCCCCTTTCACCCTTTATATGTACGAACCGAATTTGTACAAAGGGTATTTCTAGAACTATGTGGGCTTGATTCCCATCCTTATAGGATACGTAGGAACGTTTGAGTGTCCCTCGAATCCAGCCCCAAGTCTTTGGGCCTAACCCCAAATTCCACTTTCAGTCCCATGGCTAAAATGTCCTCATGAAAACACACACTATGTATTTCTTACAATGGTCCAAGATCTATAACCCTAAACTAAGATCTCTAATCATTTTGTCCCACACGACGTTAAACTATAGTTTAAGAACAACGTATGGCTTGATTCTCATCCTTATGGGATACGTAGTGAAGTCCAACATTTCAATTCAGGCCCCAGCCACAACATGATTATGGTTAGCATTGATCTGTGTTTCTCCGTATACATTGAACAATACCCATATTTATGTGTCATAATCCTAACCTTAAATATTTCCAGATCCTCATAACCCTTTTCATGACTTCTAGTCACAAAAATGTCAAACTTCTAAGAGTTCTTTTTCTTGACTATGCAGCACGTGCCCATAGGCGGCCTTGCATAAACAGTCTACATAATAGACTTGTTAGCCAAAAGATACTATTATTTGACTATGCAGCCAATTCCCTTAGGTGGCCTTTCATAATTCAACCCCCTAACGGGGTTTTCAGATAGAGGTAACTTCATTCTTGGGAATAATGCCTCTTGTGTCCTTATTTGTCTTAAATAACATTATTTAGGGATCCAAAAAAATATACATCCTTAACATATTTGTCCCATATCCTTTTTCATGATCTGAAAGTATTCAAGTCTATGGTTTATATTCTCATTCCCTACGTTTGGGTTAGACCTTCGTAGGAGTGATATTCATCTAGTTCTTCGACAATCTTGTTTGGAAATATCTTCTCCATATTCAAGTACCTCCTTCCAAACAGAAAACTCTATACTTTGGAAGATTTGAATCTCCATAATCTTTCACTGGATTTTTAGCACTAGGAAATTAAATTTCTAAGAGTTATATTACCTAACTATGCAGCACGTGCCCATTGGTGGCCTTGCATAAACAGTCTACATAACAGAATTGTTAGCCAAAAGATACTATTTTATTTAACTATGCATCCAATGTCCTTAGGTGGCCCTGTATAATTCAAACCCCTAACAGGTTTGTTAAATAATGGAAACTTCATTCTTGGGAACTACTAATTCTAATTCCTTTTAACTATTTTTCATATCATTCATCAGATTCAAATATTCTTAAGTCATAGATTACATATTTTCCCTCATACTTGAGTATGGTACTATGCTTTCAGATGAGTTTTCAAGGAATTAAGTCAATTCTAATCCATTTCGGTCAAATCTATTTCGACCATAAACATTAGCCTTTGTATGTCCGACGTGCATGAATTTAAACTGCCCACATGAGACAGGGGAACATTGAATAAAATTCAAGTTCCCATCTCACTAAACATAAATTTTTGTATGATTTAGGAAACATTGAGCAATTAAAAGGTTTGAAGTTTGTAGGGTTATTTACATTAATCCTAGTTAAAATCAAACTATTCTTACTAGCCAATTGGCTTAGGTAAAATATAATGCATGTAGTAAAAGAGTATGCAGGTAAAAATGAGTGATGGTGAAAGTGTTTTTCATTGATACATAAGAGTTAGAAGGACATCCACAGACTGGAGTCTCTTCTCTTTTTCATTAATTACAAGAGGCTTTTGACATAACTCTTCATTTGATTTACGACATCCAGAGCTTCATCAGCAACCACATGGAATTCATTCATTCAACTGGATAAAATAAGAGATGCAGTGATACCAGCTCTTCATGGAAAAATTGTAAAAGGATGTTGTTGAGTGCGGTTTGAGAAAATTTTCTGCTGATCAAACAGTGACTCTGTTTCTGTCCAAGAGACTTGGAAGATGGATACACGGATTTGAGAATGGAGAATTGGAAGTAAAGAGCCATTTGGAGAGAGCACTCTTTTCAGATATTGCTCTAATACCATGTTTGTCTTCTCTCCACCACCCAGCAGTGGAAAACATTTCAGCCCATGGGTTTTCCATTTTCATATCTGCAAAGAAATGACATGGAGGAAGAATTTGAGAGTTCACACCATTGTTGTTGCCCTTAATGCACAGCATAACCGAAATCAAGGAGTAGCAGTGCAGCTGCATTTCAGGTGTATAGTTTTTCGCATATTGAACATTGACTCCTTCTAGATGACCATGACCATATAGAGACAGGTAGATGCTCTGTGGGAAATTAAGATGATATTTCTTCAAGTACTTAGCCAAATCTGGGAGAGTGCTGTCGCAGCTATCATAGTAATCATGGCCAATGATGTTCATCATGGCATCAATATGCTTGCTATTCAGTTCATCAGTCATTTTAATTCCCTTAGGAGCCATTGAATCTGCGCAAAAGTTGAATAAATTAAACTCTTAAATGGGTTTATTTTTCATAAAATTTGTGAATGAATTTGAAAAAAATGGATAAAGCATTAATGTGCAAAAGTCTAAACATCTCGCGCAAGTTTTGGTGTGTCGCGCTATTTCTTTACGTGCAAGTATAAACCGTGCAAGTACAAATACCTTTACAGTAGCGCGACATCAAGGAAAACACCGGAAAATAGAGCAACCTGCGTGGCTAAGGTGACCTGCGCGGCGAGAGCTCGAAGGTATGATGTCCGGAAATATGGATGCTTGTATGGAAGTGAGGCCCTATATTTATAGACGCGGCCGGGACCCTGCACGTTGTTCCATGCGCGATCAAGGGTCGTATCCCTACGCGATGCGCACTTGGGCACCGCCCTCTGCGCCATCAAGACTTGCGTGCCACCTTTCCTTTGGATGTCTTCGATTTCCTCAGAGTCAAATCATCATTTCTTTCAGATCCAACTCTGAGGGGGGAATTTTGTTGACTCTCCATTCATCATAGAATCTAATGATCGGAAATGGGGAATATCTGAGCTCAAAGTGATTCAAAAATTGAAGAAAATATCAAAAATCAAAAAAGGCATGAAGAAGGGATCAAAAACACATGTGCTGCGCATGTTCTATCATTGTCGCACAAGTCCACTTGCGCGACGCCTTAAGGTCGCACAAGTGACTTGCACGACCTTAGTGATAACCACCTGGAAACCACCCAGGGTCTTCTCCTGCCTATAAATAGACCATGTGGGCCCCCCATTCGGGAAGGATTTTTTCCAGAAATCCATCTTTGAGCTCCTGGCACCCTAGTCTCTTCTCAAAGCTTCCGGAACACTTCTAAGGTAATTTCTTACCTAGAACGGAAGATCTAAAGAGGGGGAGGAGGGCCTAAGTGTTGAAACTCATCAACACTTGCGCGCCTGAGTGGCTAGCCCTTAAGGGAAAAGGGCCACACTTGCGCGCCGCCTTACTCCTTCATTAGATCTTGCACGCCCTTCTTCTAAAAAAATCTCAAGAGGATTCTAATGGCTTTAATGAAGAGTCGCTCAAGTATTACCCTGCTGTTTAACTGTCGTGCAAGTACAACATGTTTCACGTAGGCATATCTACGCAACTAGGACCTGCGTGACCAAAACTTGCACGCCCATGCAGTACCTACGCGCCTGCCAGGACTTCCGCGCCCCTGCCTTTTTGGGTGCCTTTCTTTCCCATTTCACCCCTCTTAGCCCATTACACCTTTCCTATTCAAGATTCAGTCTTCAAGACACTCTCCAAATCCATTTATGGCATGATATCTTGATTTGAATTCCTTATATGAAAGGAATTTTGTGGAATATCTCTCAAAAACTAGTGATTTATACATATTTATGTCACTAAGGATTGAGATTTCATTCATTCAACCTCATCCTTTAAGATGATAGAATCCTTAACCTGGGATTCCTTTTTAGGAGTAAGCCCCAGTCTCAAATCTGGGCATTCTCTTTAGGAGTAAGCCCCAAGTCCCTTAATATTTGGGCATCCTCTTAGGAGTAATCCCCAGATCCCCTAACCTGGGATTCCTTTTCAAGAGTAAGCCCCAATCTCAAATATGGGCATCTTCCTCAGGAGTAAGCCCCAAATTCTTAAAGTTCCCAAATCTGGGAATCCTCTTTAGGAGCAAACCCCAAGTCCCTCAATTTTTGGGAATCCTCTTAAGAGTAAGTCCCAAACCTTAATCCTTAACCTGGGCCTCCTTTTCAGGAGTAAGTCCTAGTCATAATCCCTTAACCTGGGCCTCCTTTTCAAGAATAAGCCCCAGTCATAATTCCTCTTAACAAGTCCTAATTTACCTTTGATATGAGATTCCTTTTCAGGAGTCAAACCCAATCATAAGTCTTCTCTTAATTTGGGCCTCCTTTTCAAGAGTAAGCCCCAAGTTAGAGTATTCAAAATCTCCATGAAGCAGATATACCTTTATGGACCTTTTTCCTAGATTTCTTCTATAAATTAAATCATAAACCTTCATTTATCTGGGCAGTCAAACATACATAAGCCCCACATTGTTTCTTATGATTGCATATTTCATACCACAATTGTCTAATTTTTTACCAATACCACCTGTTTATTACACCGAGCATGACTCATGTGAGCTTAGAGTGTAAAGGTAATTGTGACATCATTATTTGAGACATCAATCATAAACATCATACTCCCTTACTCGAACTACGTGGGTTCTGATTCCTTTTCTAAACAAAGGATACGTAGGTAGCCCGTCCACGGGTTCGATCCCAACTCTAAAACAATCCATGTCCTTCTGAATGAAAATAAACTTCAAGCACCCCCACTGAGTGTCTTTAAAACCAGCATGGTCATCATAATGGCCAAGAGTCTTCAATATAAATATGTCGAAGGGTACCATTGACCAAGAATCTCTAATAAATACAGATGATTCTCTATCGATGAAGAACATCGAATACATACAAACGATTCTCTAAATTTCCTATGTATTTAATCATTGATTGTCAGATCAGAAGGAAATCTCATTTTATACTTGGTAATGTAATAAGGATTCATGAACATAACTTATATCTACAAAGAGTGTCCCGGAGTATACAATAATTCCCCTCAAAAAGGTGTGATGAGTCCGACCTACCATCCTCTCGACCAACGCAAATTCCTAAGCCTCGTCAGTCCACGAACTAATGAGCTCCTACCTTTAGAATATAGGTCCGAATGGATGTGGAATAATTGGATGTTTCCGGTTCTACGAAGAGACCCGTTAGAAACCAATCGGAACATTTGAACCTCCCATCAAGGTGGTCATCCCCATATTCCGAGGGAAACAACTACTCAAGCTTCATGATCTTGATATGGAAAGATGGTTTTCATGTAACCATTAGTGAAAATTATAATGTAAATATCATCGACCTTGGACATATTTCTGACACTAAGTCAGTTTTAATTTCTAATGTACTTTTTGTTGATGGTTTAAATATAACATCTTAGTATCTCAAAATTATGTTATTTTGATTTTCATGTGATGTTTGAAAACAATTTTTCTAATTTTTTTTGTAGAAAAATTCCTTAGTATTTTTTACTTTACCAAATGAAAATGTTTACGTTGTTAATGATAATTCAGTGATTTCTCAAAAATGTTCTTTTCTCCAGTTCCTCCCATAGAGAGTATTTTATTTAGAATAGAAGATTAAGAAACTGTAACATTCACTCAAATATAAATATAATGAAGAAAGGATTAGTCACGGATCTACACAATCTTGAATTCCCAAATTAAAAAGTATGTAACCTCTATCAAAAAGAGAAATATCATAATTCTGTTTCAAAATTAAATAAATAAGTTTCAACTTCACAAACTCTTGAGTTAGTTCAGATGGATTTTTTTGACCATCCAGAGATTCTAGATAAACATTTAAGCACTTTTTATGTACTCTTAGATGAATTTTCAATGTATACTCTCATATTCAATTTATCTCATAAAAGTGAAGCTTTATCTTATTTCTCCACGTATGATAAATCTGTAGAAAAACATAATGGACTAATAATTAAGACCTTAAGAACTAATTGGGGTGGTGAGTTTCAAAATTATGAAATTGAATATTTTTTCTAAACAAATGGATATATTCATAACTTCACTGAACATAAGACCCCTTAGCAAAATGAATTTGTAAAAATATGAAATAGAACACTTCAAGAGATATCCTAGACTATGATAATCAAATATGACTTACATGTCTACTTTTGGGTAGAAGATGTGAATATAGACTACTATATTATAAATATAGTTTTAATTAGACATATCTTAAATAAAAACCAATATTAAATTTATAAAAATAGAAATCCTAATGTAAATATATTTTTAAAAGTATTTATTCTTATCACTAAGGATAATCTTGACATGTTTGCCACTAAAATTGATGATGGTATTTTTATGGGTCATTCAACCTCTATTAAATATTATAGAGTTTTTATCAAAGTAACCAAGACTTTAGAAGAGTATTGTTATATCATGTTTGATAAAATATATCCACATGAGCTTGAGACACATATAGAAAATCACGTGGATGATTTATCATCAATTAATTTAATTTCCAATCAATCTTTTTTTTTCTAGAAAATAAGAAGAAAATGAATCTAGTCCAATGGAACTTCTTGATCATGAACATGAACATGTAGTGATCATTGAGTTGACCATCCCATATTTTTTCTATATTTATTAGGAATCTAAAATTCAATTATTTAGGTTTTTTTTGTTGGAGCCCTAGGTAGAGGTACATGAACAAGAGATTCTCTACGAAAGCAAGTTGAACACCAAGCATTCCTGTCACTGCTTGATCCTATGAACATCAATGATTCTATTAATTATTAATTATGGGTAATGACTATGATAGAATAGATAAATTACTTTTAAAGATAAAATATGTGGGAATTTTTTGATAGACCCAATGAAACCTTGACTATAAGAAGTAAATGGGTGTTTAGGAACAATGTTGATGAACTTTGAACAATAGAGACGAATAAGGAAAAACTAGTTCCACAAGTTTATAGTAAATAGGAGTGTATAAAATATTAAGATACATATACACCAATATCAAAACATGATTACATTAGAACACTACAAAATTATGTAGCACATATAGATTTAAAACTATATCAAATGGATTTCAAAACTGATTTCTTAATTTAGTATATAGTAGATGGTGTTTTCATAGGACTACCCCTGTATTTCAAAATATTCACTTATCAAATCATGTTTTCAAATTAAAAAAATTATTAATATGTTTAAAAACGATCTATTAGAGAATGGTACGATAAGATCCACTCTTTTCATAATTCCAATATATTTTATAAAGGTATACTTGATCATACCTTATGTATAAAAATAATTTTGGAAGATTTTGTGTTTGTTAAAATTCATGTTGATGATATTATTTTTGGATCGTCTAAAAAGTATTTACATAATGGTTTTCCAAAAATTATGAAAAATGAATTTGAAATGAGTTTAATGGGAAAACTAAATTTTTTTCATTGTTTTTTCATTATTCAAAATAATAAATTAACTATTTTAAATGAATGTATATATATGAAATATCTTCTAAAACCTTTTAATTTAGATGGAACATAGAGTAGTGATACTTCTATGAGTACCATATATATGTTGGATCCTGATGAAGTAGTGAAATCAACAGATCAAACTAGATATAGATGTATCAAGGGATGTATTCTCTTCTTAACTTATAACCGACAATATATTATGTTTAGTGTGTGTATTTGTGCTCATTTTTAGTAAAACCCAAACGAGGCATACTTCATTACTAAAAAAATTATTTTTAAATACGTAAAATATGCTACTAATTTAGGACTCTTTACCCAATAAGGAAATCCTTTGACATTGTTAGTTATTTAGATCCTTATTTTGGTGGTTGTAATTTATATAGAAAAAGAACAACCACAACATGTCACCTTTATGGAATGCCACAAGTTCATTGGTGTAGTACGAAACAAAATTTGGTTGCACTAGATACTATTGAATACAAATACATACCTATAGGTAGTTTTGGTACACAAATTATATAGATGAAACAAATATTTCTAGACTATGGATATCAATTTTTACATTTACCCATATACTGTGATAATAAATTTTTTATAAACATTTCTAATAACCCCGTGTCTCACTCAAGAACAAAAAACATTGATGTAACACATCACCTTTTTAGAAATAAATTTTCAAAGGGTTATATAACACTTGAATACAATGGTAGAGAATATAATCTTTTTGATATTTTCAATGATACATTTAATTATTAGAGAATTAACACATAAAACATGGGTTGGTTACGTTTAATTTTGGTGAAGAATAATTTTTTTGGGACTCACTATTGATTTTTACCCACCGTTGAGTTTTAATAAAAATTGGATTTACTCACATTTGGAATTACTCATCATTGTAATTACTCACCATTAGAATTACTCATAGTTTTAATTACTATCTATTGTGTTTTTACTCACCGTTGTATATTTACTCACTTTTTTTGGTTTTAGATACATTGTGTTCTTACCTACCACTAGAAATATCATGGCTTTGACATGTTTTGTTCTTCTATGTTTGTTTTTGAGCATCACGTTCTAATTTCATTATATAAGCTAATTATATATTTAATTTTTAATATGATTCACATGTTATTTTTATTTCAGTTTAGAAATCCCTATATTCACAAATGTTATAATTGAGATGTTTTTCCAATTTCGATTCTTTCTTCTCTCATTCTTTTTCCATCAATCTATTTTGTTACTCTTTCTCTCCCAGATGTCCGCCATCCTTTTCCTTTTTTCAAACTTGTCAATACGGTCATCATTGTTACAATGAAGTGATCTTCATAATAATCTCCAAACAATAATTGTACAAAAAAAACTAAAAGGGGAGTACATTTGTTCTTATATTGTTCTTGTGAATTGAGAGCTTGTAAAGAGGGTTGTGGTATAAGAGAAATATGTTCAAGATGAATGGATAATCTTGATAAATTCCTTAGTTCTCAATGTTATAGAGGATAGAGATGGAATGAATGGTTCTCTTGTAATGATAATTCATTCTATCCTTGGTTGGTATATCAGTTTTATCTGTTTGTAGTGTTTAGTTTTACAGAATATTAAAATGGTGACAGGACAATAATTAATGGATGTAAAGTTGTATTTTATTTATTTTAGTGGGATAGTTCTTTAAAATATCCAAATTAATGAGTTCCAAATGACTATTAATGAATCATTCTAGAAGGGGGTGAAAATTGTGTCTCCGAAGATACATTGGAAGAGTTAATACGAATAAGAATTGTGAGAACACAAATTTCGTCAGAGATTTATGGTAAATGAAGTACATATTAGAATTTATCCAGCATATTCTTTTCCCAAGTAAGGGTGACTTTCTCACTATGTGCTACCAAGATGTGTATTTTTTGGTGTATTATGAAAAGGGGAGAGAAGATAAACTTTTGAAGATATATTATGATTCACATGATTTAAATGTGAAAACATTATTCAAGATAAAATTCTATAATCTATACCATATTTTCATTCAGTCGTGATGGAATCAAGGGGTTTATTTAAAGAAGGATAATAAAAAGTATTGACCGATGGTGTTTTCTAAATCAAAATATTTTTTTAGAAGGAGGAAAATTAGATGGAATCTATGGAATAAGTAGTAGATCTATGATAGTGAAAAGATATACTATGAGTTATATCTAGTTAACCATCTATATAGATGGAATAACCTTTTATCCCCTATCTTATATCAAAATAATGTGGTGGAGAATTCAGATGAAGAAAACTGGGTGTCTACTGTATCTCGTGATAAGGAAAATAAATATTCTATGGACTAAATAAGAGATATTAATTTACCTAAGAGCTCCACTCCAATTACCTATGGTGGTCCTAGCCCCCCTTGGACACTCCGTTATATAGACAAAATATAAAAATAAGGTATTGATGAGGAGGAGACAAATGTTTCAGGTGAGGGGAAATTTTATATTACTTTAAAATCCTATGATGGTAACGATGATAAAAAGAGTGATGAGTCTGAAGAAAATGAAGAAGAAGAAGGATGAGGAGAATATAATGAAGAAGAATCTGATTTTAATGGTGATAGAAATGGATATGAAAATGATGGTGATTCTGAATATTATTGTAGCAGTGGTATAAATGGTGTCATGGATGTGTAAATACCTCAGGCACTTATCCATTCTCCAGGAGTGACAGTTTCGAAATATGATGATAGACCCGACCTTGTTCGTTTTGTGGAAAGAAAAATTAATGAAGAATAAAAAGCATTAGTTAAGGGGGAGAAATCCCTATTTATAGATATTAATCATACAGTTGATGATCTTAATGTTTCTTCAACAGAGGTATAGATGGTTTTTGAGCATACTATTGTCGGACAGTCAGTTGTTGAGCTGATTGAAGTTGAGATAGTTGTTGTTAAGATGCCGGGAAAAGAATACAGATCTGTTGAGACACCTTTTGTTGTAACTATTATTTGTGTGTCTACTGTTTCTGGTTTTCATGTTGATAAATCTCATGTAATGTGTTTTTTATATTGGATTAAACCATTTGTACAATGAATGGTATTAGTTTTATACATTCCATGTAAGAATGGTGGACATAATATGTAAAAATAAAGGGATCCTAAGCTATCATTGGTTGACTATATTGATGATGTTGTTTTGTTGTAATGGTTTGTTTCTAAGAGAGCCGATGCACCTTCCATTACTGTAGTTCTAGTAGATGTTTTCACCAAAGCTGATTTAGAATCCTCTTGGGAAACAATGATTTCTGACTTTATTCTTCTGTTATGAAATTAATCACCACATGTCACTAAGTTATGTGAAAAGGATGAAAGGTACTCTTTGAGCTAGTAATATATCATATTCATCAAGAAGTTATGCATAATATCCAATAATTGGACATAGAAAATAGAATATTGGAAAATAAGTAGGAATTCTTGGTTTCCATAATGGATGAAATGAGGTCATCATTTTCTAATTCTATATATGCATTTCTAGAGAAGATGGATAATCAAACATCTATGGATTATATTTCTAGTGATCCTCCTCCTTTTTTGATGTTGATATTCTTAGATCTGTTTTAAGTGAAGATCATAGAGCCTATTCAGGTGATAAACCTTCAATTCTTTAAGAAAGGTTGAGAAAATTCTAGCATAATGATGACAATGTCCATATGATGGTTAGGGAGTACATGTAGAACATGAATGCTGATAGAGAAAACATCACTAAGAAAATAAAGTATTATACTTCAATGATATGCACAATGAATTAGGTGAATGATTAGTTTACGTTCTTAGTGGAGAACATAAGGATACCTCTTGTAAGGAAAACCTTTAAAGAGAATGTTAATCAGTTAATGGTCATGAAAGCTTTGAATATTTTTTTATAGAAGAGAAGAATGATTTCATCAGTGCAATGGAGAGAGATGGAAACATAATTGGGGACTTTATAAATTTTTTGATAACATTTCTACATGTTTTTGGTACTTATGTGGTGGATTAGGATGCAATTACTATTACAGATCATCTTTCCCCTCCTACTTCTAATCCAGATATCATTGGACTAGGTGCCACTAGAGATCCTTTAACACCCTTTCAAGCCAGATTCCATAATTTCCCCCATATCTCAAAGAATAAGTTCAATACCCACGACCAATCATCATTACAGATACTCATTCACTGACTTGTGTCCCTAAAACTATTCTTAGCGATCTATTCAGATTTGATAATGAGCCTTATGATTCAAACAAAGGGAAGGGAAAAGTACATTTTATTCCTTTCCTATAGCCAGAGAAGCATTGTTGATTATACTTTGTGACTTTGATGAGGAAATTCTCTTGTAACATTTTTTTTCTTTTTTTAGACTTCCTTTCATTGAATTTATTAATCGGAATTCCCTTATTTTTCATATTTTTTGATTAGTTTTCTTGTTTCTTTTAACTTTTTAATAATTCCAATAGGGTGAGGGGACTCTATGAATTTTATTTATATAATATTTTTTCATTAAAATCATTGGTACCATAATGTTATTCATTTCCATATAGGATTCATTCCTTCCTTGATAACATATCTTTTTTGATATTGTTTAATATCTAATTTACTATGATACCCTATCTATCTTCTTTATCATTGATATTTTACCTCGATGCCATGGTTTATACAATTCCATGGTTTCTGATCACCAAAAGGGTGATTTTTTTAAAACCATTTTTTAATGATAAAAAAATCATGTTTATTATGATACTAATATGTTTTATAATTTATGGAAGAATTTTACATTATAAGGAATATTGGAATGAAATGTTTCTAAGTATGAGAATGATTTTCCATTGGGGATGAGTCCCTGGTATGTCTGACTCACCATTGTGGTTGATTCACCACCAGAATAGAATTTTGGATAAGTACTAGAATAACCTACCATCATCTATGTCTGACCACTAGATCAATTTTTAGAAAACTTATGGGGGCGACTCAACACAGGAAGATGGATATTCGTTCAACCAATTTTTTTAAAAAGTGATGGAAACACAAACTGTCATAGATTAGTCACCACTAGAATGAAAATTGGATCAGTGTCGAGATGAACTACCATTAGAGAGTAGTCACTATAAAATACAACTCACCATCAGTGTGATAATTTGGATAAGTTTTAGAAACACCTACCACCATATTTGAGTCACCATTGAAGATAACCTACCACCAGAATGAAAATTATCAAAGTGTTGAGATGACTCACAAATATCCGAAGTCACTGCAATCCTGAATCACCACTAACATAAGTCCCTATTTGGACAAATCACTGCCAATGTTTGTGTCCCCACTCAATGGAGTACGTTCAAATATTATTTTTATATGAATTAATTATATATAATGACTATTTTATCGAATTTAATGCCATAAATTATTTTAAATACTGTTTGTAACATTGTTCTCAGAGATACATTACGGATTATGTCAGGCCTAAGTATTAGGATGCATGGTATCTATATAATTTTTCTCCACATGGAAACCTCTTAATTCTACTATTAAAAATATGTATCAGACTCCCTCATTCAGATTCACATATAATATAAAAGTGCAAATATTGAGATGTGTGTATACTTAAGGAGTGACACGTTCTATGAATCATTCTTACACATGCTAGAGGAATAGTGGAGCTTAACAACATTATATTACTTCATATAGTAAAAAAAGAGTTAACAACATTCTATTTTGCTTCCTTTTTCGTAAACAAGACTCAAGAAACCCCTTATGAAGCATTCAAGGAGTTAATAACATTAGAGCTGATCAGACTAAGCAACATGAATTCTTTACATAATTTATGTTCGCATTCTATTTATTTTAATTACATTTAAAGTGTTGTGTTTTATTGTCTGTATTTAACACACACATTGCCTCCTATGATTTAACTAGAATATAACTGATATCTTTTGAAAAACTTTTTACTAATATTTTTTTTGCATTGTGTTGAGGAAGAGTTAATATGTGGCCTATTGTAGTTTTATTCCCATGGGATTTGTGGAATAGGTCCTTCTGTGTCTTGAAAAACGTTTTTATTTTACACCTAATCTAGGATGTGGATCAATGATTTTTTAGACACCTTCTTTTTAGTAGGTGGTAGAAATATGGGGAGGATTATGTATTGGCATGAGACTGAACCTATTGTTTTTATTCCATTACACGTGTTTTTTGTTTTTTTAATTTGTTTCATTTAATTTATTCTATTTTAAAATGAAAAAAACCAAAAAATTGATTATTAATATTAATTAGTGTTTATATATGGTTTTAGTAAAGTAATATTATTTTAAAAGTTAAATTAATTTTAATTTTTTTAACTATCACCTAATAAATATTTGGAAAATCATTTAAAAGATCATAAAGAATATTGATCTTCTATATTGGTTAACTAGGTTGTTTTAATTAAACTGTGGTATTGTATTTAAACCTATTTTAGACAAAATAAATATTATTCCTTACTCAATCCACCCCAAATTGAGATACTCTGACTAACAACATCCATATTGATTATGAAAATTCATCATGTATTCAAAAAAAGTAATGAAATAGGAACATATAATCCTTATCTATCTTTTGGATTGAATCTCCATCATTTTTCAGTAGATATGGAAAAACATTCACCCTAGGGAATCCCTCTATTCAACTGGAATTTATTACAAGAAATTCCATCTCCTTTCATATCACCTCATCAATCAATGTGTGAAAGATATTTTATGAATTTAAAAATATTCCTTTTCATCTTTTTCTTGACACCATGAACGACTCATGTGGGTTAGAGGCTAATAGATATCACATTATTAGAATGATCAAATTCCTGCCTTAGAAGATAGTCCATTTCCAGATCTTCCTATCACCTTGACATGGGTATCATAATTAGCGTAATCCCCAATCATGTTAATATGTCCTTAAAGGTCCATATTCCCAATGTGGTGACCCCTTGGGCCTCTTGATCAATACTCCACCAAAATACTGTTTACACAATTTCTGCCCTAGAGGCACATGGGTAGTGAAAACATAAACCTTATATTTGGAATCAATGAGGGGAAAAACTTATTTGTATCGGCAGAGTGTCCTTTTACAGATATTCCTATAGCCTTAACAGGGCCCTCTTCTTTTTGTATAATCCCAAGACGTTTCAAGCTTTGAGGTATTTAATACCAATATTCATGAGATATATAAGAATCCCCCTTGAGGGAAAAATGAACATGTTAAAACCACAATAATCATTATTCGGACAAATTCTGTATAGAACCATGACCCCGACTAAGAAGGCCACATTCCTTCTGGGTCCTCCATACTTCTTCATTATCAGACCAAATTACTAAGCTAGGTCACCTTGATAAAATTTCATATTCCCAAACAGATAGACTAATATTGGATACCTCATCATAAATACAAATCTAGGCCTTTTCTAGGAACTTTCCATTAAGATTTCTTTATTGCACGATGCTAAACTGTATGGTATTGTCCTTTCTGCATGGCCTTAAAATGTATGATTGTCCTATTAACTGCAACCAAACAACAATATTTATGATTCATTCCAAAAGGATTAATAGGAAGCTGTTCAGATGGGATCGATACTAACTTAAAAATAATCCCCATCTTACTGGATGATGATAAATTCCCATGTGCCCTAATGCGTGGATTAAAACCATCATCATGAAAATAACATCATCAGAATCTCTAATATGTGTAGAAATTGTGACATTAATGGATAAAATTTGATACATATATATGTTTCTAACAATAATTCATGAAGAAAAATATATTAATATATGGTTCACCCATTTTATATTTCATATTTAAAAAATTATTCATGAATATGTCAAAAATCAATAAGAGAGACCCAAAGTAGGAAATAATTCCTCTAAAAAAATTTCTATTTATAAATATTGAATGATTCAAAATATTACCCTTCTTGTAATGTATCCCATAGTACATGGAACTATTGATTAATACTCTTTAATTCAACATATTTTGGTAATTTCAATCCCCTCTAAATGTGTGTAGAAACTAGATTTGAGTCCTATATCTCAAACATCATCAGTAATTCCCTTGAATATTTCTCTAGAGATTATAATGATGACATTTTCATCTTAAAAGTATTCTAATCCTAAGAATTATTTTATATTATCTATCATTTACATTTGAAATTTCAAATTCATTTGTGTTCAAATTCTTAGAAATAATTCTCCTGATCATCTGAAAAAATAATTACATCAATATAAGCTATCACAATAAGAGTACCTCACATAATTCATTTTATGTATAGGTTTTAATATAAACTTATTTTGATTAATTTTAAACTCCTCAAGATATTTTAAATCTGAGAATACCAGGCCATTTGGGGTTACTTTAAATAATATAGATAATTCCTTAATTTTCACACACCAATTCCCTTTTTATCAAGAAAAAAAGAATATTATAACTCTATGTGAACTTATTATTCTATTCCACCATAAAAAATAAATAATTTATATATCCATCTATTTACTATTAGATTTTATATTGGATACCACAACTTAGAACATCTTGACTGATTCCAACATAGAAACAAGTGTGAATGTCCCTTAAAAATCCACACCATTAATATAGGAATTCCACTTTCCTACATGTCTAGAATTGTTCAAGTTGACCTCACCTTTATCATTTATATTGTTTTAAATAACCACCTGGTTTCGATGATATTATTGTCAGTAGGTATTGGGATAAAGTATATGGTCTATTTTTTCTAGCTATAATTTAACACATAATCCATAGCTTAAATACACTTTTTATATTAAAATTAATCATCCAATAAATGTTGGTATCTCATTGAGATTAACTGTGTTTGAGTATAAAACGAAAATGTATTATATTTCACACCATATATTATTGATTTCCAATTATTATTTCTAGGACCACATGTTTCTACAGATTTTGACACTAGTATTTTTCCTTTACAATAACATTTTATTCATCACCCATTTAATCTGATTCTTCTACTACAACATATGGTTTAACAAAAATATTATTCTAACTTGGATGTATAGAAATATTCTTATACGATTCATCACATACTTCATCAATCACATCATTTGTAACACTATTTTGTGTATTGGTTTCAATAACATTGATATTATAAAACTCGACCGGCTTTTGATATATTTTATTCCAACATATGTAGCCTTTCTCATTTAATAAGAATCCATGAATGGAAAAATCAGCATATTATTCATCAAATATTACTTGATTTGTGTATTTTATTTTATAAACTAAAGTGATTCCAATAAATTTAAATTAATCGTTTATAGGATTATTCCTATACCACGTTTCATATAATTTTATTTTTGAATTTCACCTCAAGAAGCATCAATTTTGAATGTTCACGATTGTGAAATGTGCTTCTCTCCAAATGGAATTTTATCTTTTAGACTCAATAATCAGTATTCTAATAATTTATATGAGTAATTAGTTTCATTATCTCAATAACAATATATTTTTTGGTGTTTATAGGAACTATATTGATGTTTAATCAATGACATTGCAAGGTATGATTTAAATTCATTTCTAGTTCACTCATTCCCATTATCAGTCCATAACTTTATCAAGTTAACACCAGGATCTATTTCAACTTTTAAACTATATATCTAATAAATATCCACAGATAGTGACATTTACTTCATAAATTAACTCTTTTCATTATTTTATTATCAACAATGAATGCGATAAAATAAATTTCACCTCATATGGATCTATGTTTCATGGGTATACAGTGATATGAGTAAATTAACTCCGGGAAACTTGTTGATTGTGATGACATTATTTTCTAATTTTATGTAACCATTTAACATTTAAGTAAGGTATTAAAAACCATATCCCTATCATTAATTAATTTGGGAATATCCCTCACCACATTTCCATCATATATTTTACTCAAACTCATCAAACTAATTTGACCATGTTTTTTGTGTAATAAATTGTTCCCTTATTTATCAGTGAGAGATATAGAGTTACTAGGATATCTAATGTAAAATAAATTACATCCAGTTTAATATTTTCTCTTCAAATCCTTTAAATATATATCCATTATGATGAAATAAATTTACCCTTTAATGATCAAATCATTACCTTTATCACATAATTGTCTAATTCTCAATAGATTTTTTTTATCCCATTAACGAATAAGATCTCTCATGAGTTTATTTTTCATGGATTAATATCAAATCATCCAATCCCTTTATTATTCAATGAAATTTCATTCAAAAAAATGAAAAATTCAACCATTAATATATCTAATATTTTGTAATAGTTTTTATTACTTGATATATTTGATGAAAAAACAATATCAATATTCCAAGGTGTTCCCCTCTTACCATCATTTAAATATAACTCCACAATGAATGAATTTTTTTTCTTTATTATATGTTTATTATTATCACTTTTGGAACATTTTTTTGATAAACTAGAAGAGTTTCCAAATAATCATCTAGACTATAAATGTATTGGAGATACCGTCTACAGACCCATTCTAGCCCTTCGAACCAATTTTTTTTGTTAGCATCACACTTGAGTATTCATATTATATCTATCATCTCAAATGTGTTTTTATAATTATATGAGAATTTTACACTATATTATAAACTTATTTAATTTGAATGGAGGCACATTTTGAAATAAATAAATTAAATTTTATTCGTAAAATTGCGACAACACTAGAAAAAAACCAGGGTGTCTGATATTACATAGAACAATAGAGTGGGATTCTGAAAATATTCTTATTGTTTTGGTTAAAGAGAATTTCCCATTTACATAGGTTTTAAAGTACCTTTATTTTTATAATCACTCTCTTCCAACATTACAATAATACAATTCATTGGAGTATTTCTATCAATATATGTTTTCATATAATTTATCATGGAACCGACTCCTTTAGGGTATACAGATTTAGTATTTTTATATTTAGTAGTTTAATAATTAATTTATTAATGATATAATTTTTTCAAGTTTTCTATGACGACTCTTCCTTTAATTAAATTTTTTTTTATTAATTAATACTCATTCTTCCAAAGATATTTTCAGCCTCAGTGCACTTGGTTTTAGAAATTTTGAGTTATACTTTTTGGGTAGCCACATTCTTCTATTAATCTTGTATAATTATTTCATGATTTCATCTTGAGATGTTTTTTCACCTCAATGAAACCATTTTACTTTCTATGAATCTCATCTTAAACTTTTATCAGCTTATTAACCTCCTTTTAAAAGTTAGTAACCTTCCATTTGAGCCCATGCTTCCTTTCATTAATGATTTCAAGTTGTGTTGTCAATTTTCATATTATATAGTATTTATCATTTTATTATTCTCCACTTGTATATATTTCATTTTCTAATTCAATATGTCATATAAAAGGTTTTTCTTTTATAGAACACTCCACATCTTACTCACCACTTGAGGAAGATCTATCTTCTTCACATTTTATCTGCAATATTTTTTCTTATTAATGATGTATTATTTATATTTTATTTCATAAAAATTCATATTACTTTTGGAAGTTTTGGTTCATAAATTCCATTGTGGTTTTTATACTTCTTATCAATCATCATGATCCATTCCGTCTTATTCATAGGTTAGAATAAAAAAATATCCCATTTATCTATATTTATAAAAATTTAGAGGTATATTGATTTTTTAGGTTATTTTTGCCCCTTTTGGGATTTTTGAAAATTAGATATAGGATTTTATTATGATAATTATAAATTTCATCATCATATTTTAAATCTCATTGGGCCTCAATCAATTATTTTTTCTTAACATTCCTTTTATTGAAATCATTCAAAGCCTTTTCTTCTTTAGAATTTTTCATGAAAATTTTATCGTTTTCTCATTTCATGATTCAAGAGGGTTTTATGTAACTCATAAACAAAAAGGTATTCCATTTATTATTTGGATGAAATATATATATCAAATATATCCCTAAAAGGCATCACAAATTTTTTAACAACTATATATTTATTATTTTTTTCTCCAAAACCTCTGATCTGACTAACTCTCTAATTCACAATTGTGAAGTGGTCTTCCTTAATATTATCTACATAAATAATAATTTAATTTAGTTTAGCCCTCAAAATATATCATTTTAATTCTCTATAACATATATTTCATTTATATAGGTTTTCAATTTTATCCCACATCAGTTTGGAAGTTTACAGTCCCATAATTTTAGTGTAGATTTTATTAGAAAAAGACAAAAGTAAGTACTTTATATCATTCTATATATTTAGAAATTCAAATTTTATGAAAAAATAATCGATATATTCTCCATAATAGGAGGAAATTCCAATATAAAATGACTTTCGACATTCATGTCTTGTGACATTAATAAAATTGTCATTTTATTATTCCACCAAGGAAAATTATTTCCATCAACATATGGAATACCAATATTGTTCACAGAATGCTTATTATATATGAAAAACATTATATGGGTAGAATATAAAGATAATATAAAATAAAAAACCAATTATAGAGCTATAATCCTATATGATACAACTAAAAGGTCTCGAGTATCAATCAATGGTATAAAATGTTTTTAAGAATTCCTTTTTCATGTCATCCTGTAAAACAATTTAAATCCCTAATTCTCTAAATACACCCATCATCTCCCATTTTCAAGAAAATTAAATAAGAACTACACATAAGTGATTTTTATAGGGTTATGCATTAATTTTAGTTCCACATAGTAAAATGTTTACCCTTTAAAAAATAACCATATTCTCATATCACTATAAAATGTCAGGGATTAAAAGTGCCATTAATTATCACACAAGGTTAAAATATATATATTGAATTTATCTATGTGAGTAGTTTTTATCCAAATCCAATAATTGAATTATAGATGTGGAATATATAGAAACCAACATTTCATTAAATATTATTTCTTTTATTTTGTTTGAATATGATATTTAGTGAGACATAATATATTTAATCATTAATATAATATAATATTCAAAAATGTCCCCAACTACTAGAAAATTAATGTGAAGAAGAAACATATTGACATTATTCTCACAATATTTAGGTTGATTTATTCATTTATGATATTATTTATTAATTAAAAAAAATATATTTCCTTATTATTAGAATAATATTTCTTGTTTCATTGATAATAGATTCATCTTTCCTTCTATACCTATCAATCTCAATCCTTCTTCGATACTGTGATATAATTGATTCCGCTGAGAATTGATACCATCTAAAAAATCTAAAAAATTATCAATTACTTAATTTTCATATCTTATATTATTTATAGAATACACATGACATATTTTTTATAAATATTATTTAAACACCACATGAATATCGATCACTGAGAGATTATAGGCCAAAAGCCTCAAAAACAATTTCTATAGAATGAAGAAGTTTTTATTTAAAATATTTAATTTGATATACCCAATATAAAAATTTATCATATCATTTATTTCTATTAAAATCCAATATTAATATTTCTATGAAATATAGAAAAAACATAACATAAAATCATTCATAAAACCCTTGGGAATTTAAACACATCCTTGATAATATGGCACTATAGCATGACACATTATTCTTGGATGTGGATCTCTTCAGTAGAACAAGTTTCCACCATAGATGTATCCTCTTTAATCTTTTCTCAAATCATGAAAATTATATTAATCCTATTTTTTTCTCCGTGATGAAATGTTCATGAGCATAATTTGATTTCATTCTTCATAATATTGAAATTTTCCTATATCATAAGTGTAAATTTTATGATGAAATAGGTAGATATTTTCAATTCATAAATCTTAAAAAACATGGATTTTAAAAAATTATAGTGTACTATATGTTTTTTATAATGAAATCTATGTAGGTTTTCATAAAATCTTCATTTTGGATTTTTCATTAATTTTTATTTTCCATAAATTTACCATTATATTGAAATATGTATACATTCATTCTTATTCACATTTTCCCCATCCACTAACAATAAAATGAAACAAATTAAAATTATGATCAAAACATAGAGTTTCTTTAATTTTACAATTTCATCTATCATAGATCAATATAGATTTCAATGAACTCTATGTTCACCAAGGTACAGTTTCATACCCTTTCCATTTTTTTGTCTCTATATAGGGTTTAATGTAATTTCAAAAATATTGTTATCATTTTCCTTTTTTATATGATCATCTCTACTCTTGATTAAGTAATATTGAATAAGAAATATTTACATTCACTAATTTTTCAAATGTTTTCATTCTTTGTATAAATTCTAGATATGATTCAATTAAACTAGGGATTATTGAAACCGGATTCACTAAAAATAACTTTAGATATGAAAAACAATATATCTCAATAGTGGATGAAAATAAATAAATCCTTTTAAAAAATCAGAATGACAGTACACTTCCATACTAATAATATAATGAAACTCTAAGTAAGATATGATGAAATAATTATTAATTATTGAACTATGAATGATAATCATCCCTATGGACTATTATTTAAGTACAAAATAATAATTATCTAATTATTTATAACCACTGGTATGGAAAATGAATTATATGTTCCTTCACATTATTAGATACTTTAAAATTTCATGCACAAAAATTTTTCAATTAAAAAATTATAGATAATGGATTTGCAAAATATGGCCAATAATGTCACCAATATAACACATGTTCATAACTTCTGAATGTTTAATATAGTTTTATTACCAAATTTTATGTTAAATTATATTCATATTCATTATCAAAATTTATATGAAGCTTTATTGTAATATAGCATATCCAGATGAATACAAAACATCATAATGATTTTGAATTGTTATTTACTAGGTGGGTCAAATATTGAACCATCACACAGAATGGGATTCTGGGAGTCTGAATGTCTCAAAGTGTCATTTTTCAGATTATGAATAATTATATAACGTATCTCAAGTGTTTGAGTGAGCCTTAGGAGATATTTCATGAGTATCTGGAGTTTTATGGTACGGTTGAACAGTTTTGTGGGAATGGTTTAGGAGATACTATGTGATACATTGATGGTTTGGGAGTTTTTAGTTCATTTTTGAACTGATAATGGTAAATTGTTATGGTTAGATCATGGTTTGGGTGAAAAATGTGAGGAAAAAGAGAATCTAAGTGAGGTGGCAGATATCTTGAGGCCTGATGCATGACCTATGTATCGTTTTAGACAAGCTATGAACCTTGTTGCATAGGGGACTACTATAGTGTTATATAGTTTTTATATGGTTAAAAAACTATGATACCTAACAATATAGTCATTTTTTGATAAATAGTAGAGGGTATCAGGTTAGCGCATGGTTTGGAAAACCATATAGCCCAACCATGCAGCTACAAAAAAATTCTTTAAAAGTGGTAAATTACTAAAATACCCATAATATTTTTAGTCAGATTCCAGTATTACACTCATATCAAGCATTCATGGACTATGGATTCCCCCAAAACAATCCTCATTCTCCAGCCCCTATGATTCTGGGTCTGTTCATGGTGATTCCTTGAAATTGTATGTGTGTTCATATCCTATTGTGGATTCCACTACTCTTCTTCTTACTCATCTATAATTTTACAGATCTCTACCTAAGGGTTTTTTGATTATTCTACTAGATAATAGGGGAATCAAGGTTTTTTCAAATCTATTTTGGTTAGATTTCATAAAGTATATCCTAATATGACTTCCATACAACTTTTCACGAGGTTTGATTATGGTATGATACCATAGATAATTTTTAATGTTTTTTCCTAATTGTTTAATTTCATTAATGTCTGTAATGGTATCATGACTTAGGTGTTTTCCCCGAAATAGTGTAGGGAGTTCATTTTGGACTACCCATGGTGGTTTCAGGAAGTTTTAATGAGAAGTGGGTAGTCAATGGGTTTTTTACTATTACAATAAATATTTGGAATTTATATAATTATTTAATTATAATTTTTGTAATTAATTAATTATTGTTTCTTAGAATGATGTTAGAGCATGGGTAGTCGAGATGATCTCATTCGGATGCTGAGATGTTTGGATGGTACTTGAATGGGCCTGGGTAAGGCCGTTGTGCTTTCAAAATGTTATGGAAAGCTTCATTGATGACGTAGTTGGTTTAAGAGAATTACCCGTAGTCTTGGTAATTTATTTTCATGTTCATGTGATATTCCTCTAAAATTATAATTGTGTTTTGTTCTCTCCAATAGTGTAATTTATAATTTTTTAGGTCATATATTGTTACATATACCTTCCAAAGGACCTATTGGATTCATTTATTTTTATAATACCAGACCAACTTCTACCCATGAGGTGTTACAACTTCTAAAAATAGAGGTTTTTTGTGTCAATTTATGTAAAAAAGTTATGAGAATCCTCAAATAGATTTCCCATGTTCATTGGCTTTTGACCTGGTTTTCTTTTTAAAAGGCTGAAGGCTTTGTTTTGAAATGGTTGTTTTTTTTAAACGAGGTATTAAACATTAAATGGATTTATAAAAAGGAGTTATAAATTGATTACAATTAGTATTCTAAATGTTTGTGTGGTTTACCCTTTATAAAGATATATTAATAGATCTTTGAATGATTTTATGAGAATAAAGGATTTTGCCTTATTTCGGCATTGGTGTCACATATGGACCTTGGTAATGTTTAATGTTTTAAAATGGATTTTCTGTGCATTTTGAATGTTTTATATGGTCTTGAAGTTGAACATTAGTTATTGGGAAATGATGGAATGGTTAGGTTATAGGCTCATGCCCTAGGAATTGGGAGTATTCTATACAGATTAATTTATGGACTGAGGTACTTGACACTGAAAGTATAATTTAGGGATTTTGTGACAGACGAATGCTCTAGAAGGAAATAGTATACCATATGGAATTGTATTACATAATTATGGTCCATATCTTTGGGTTGATTCTCGATTAAACTCTGGGAATTGTTATCACAGTTACATGATATAAGTTCTATGTATTGATGTTTTATAATTTCACGAGTAAGACGATGAATGCAAATCACCTTTCATTATTTAATGTATGATTCAACCTCTATTTTAGGACTCAAATTTATGACTTAGGAAAATACTATTTTGGTTAGCCTAGGGGTCAGTTTAGAACCTATGGCGCAATGGGTGGTTTATAAAGAGTTTTTTCCTTCAAATGTATCTTCATTTATGTATTATTTATTTATATTGTAGTTTATCTTCATACACTATTTCTCAATCTTTTATTTCCTTTAGAAACATTTGTTGGTAGCCTACTGAGATTTAATAAAAACTGACTCTGTCCATCACTACAAATGGGGACTTAAAAACCTCTAAGATGTGTATTGTAGGTATAGGTTTTTGATGAGGCCCCGGTGGAATTTTTCATTGATGACAATGATTATCAAAAGGTAACAGAGGATCAAAAGATTTATGTTTTGAAAATGAAGTAGATAATTTTTTTTAATTTTATTTATTATCACTATCGGTGAGTTGTTGTATGTGTATTATGTTTGTTCGATCTTCTATATATTACATTAGTTGTATAGTTATTTTTCTATTTCCTACTTTTGTATTTGGATATTTTATAGATGTTACTTTCAATATATCCCTTTTTATGTACTCTAATGTATATGATGTTTCATTATTTTAATATTTATTGTGAACCATGATATGTGGGTATAGTCTCCTCACAGTATCACCTTAGACCCCCAATGGCAGTCCACAGCCTCTAGCGTACAAGGAAGCATGATTGAGTTCATGTAGGGAATTAGATTGGGGAACCAGTTTAGTGGCTTCCAAGACCAAGAATTAAACATTTGTACCATTGATTAATTATCTATGATTATTTTACTATATAGGTTTAGTTTTACCAGATATATAGGACTGTGTCAAATACAAATATGGTTAAAGAACTACTCTGTTCAAAACCCTTTTTCGGTAGCAATTCCTGGTAACCGGGGCTCAGATTGATGTTCAAATTTGTGATGAAACAATTATAAATTATTTTTATTCAAACGATGCACATGTGGTCTGAATATTTTTATTTATGTTGAATTTTTTTGGACCATTGAAAAGAGAGATATGATTTAGTTTTTACTCATTTTCTATGAAAGAAATAATAATATCATAAAACATGGTAAGCACATATAATTCACATGTAATAAACATTATAGTGCGTGGTTTTACTAAAGATATAGTATCTATTTTTTAATGTTTAAAAAAATTCTTATATATAATTTTACCATATATGTACCTGGGGAAATTCTACTCTATTGGTACTACTTGTAGAAAGATCTGTTTTTGATGAAAATTTATGCATATCTACGGTGGTATTCTTGATGATGAGGATTATGATGAACCACTTGTGCATAGAAGTTTCCATAACCATAGTAAGGTATCTGAAAATAGGTTTATATACTTATGAAACCATGTGGGTGATTGTTTTTTGAGGTTGGTAGTGTGGCCTAGTCTTCCAGGGTGCGGTGTGATTTGTAGATGCCCTTAGGGATGGGAGACTGAGTTTTGGGCGGTTAGTTGGAATATAAAAACTTTTATTTGTGAGACCACATATATTTTTATTTAAAGATGATTATGTATTGAAAAATTGGGATAGTATCATTCTTGACACCTTGTGTGATGTAGTCAACTGCGATTTTTCTCGGAAGAATGTGGAAGGGCATAGTGACTGGCCAAGAGACAATACTTGTGGGACTGGGTGGGAGAGCCTATTGAAATTATTTATTTACCATCATTTTAGGGAGTTTGTTTCATTCGACATTGTATAGTGATCCATGAGAGTGTTTTTCCACATTATGTGTAATTTTTTGTGTGTGTAGGACAAGTATATTAATTGTCTCTCGATAGTGGATCATAAAGGGTTCTTCTTGTGGTGGAGTTTGGGAAAGTGTGATTCCTTGTTATTTTTGAAAAAGATAACTTATGTGCAAGTGTATTAACATTTTTCTCAATTTCTATAAGATTGGGATAATTTATGTTCCTAGAGTGAAGTAATAGTTATTAAGGCATGATGATTGTAGTGGTTATTAGATGGATTTACAGCATATTAGATGATTGAAGATATTCAATTTTTAACACCTGAGTTTCCATTGGGTAGTGGTCGTACAGATGATGTAATCATAATATGTTCAACATTTGAGGAATATGAAGATTTTTCATTTCATTCAGATAATAATATTATGGATTTATAATGTTTTGATATCATATGTTTTTTCTGAGGGTAGGGAATGTCAGGTGTCTAGACTGGTTATCTCTAGATGTGACGTTATGAATGCAATGGGAGAGTAAATGAACATAGTGGGGATTTTGAACAATGCTCAGGTCTGGATTATCCAAGAATGTGGTTTTGGATATGTGAATTTTCTATGGTTTTGGTACAGAACAATGATTCCTTTATTTGTTGATATGGAAATGCGGGAAAGACTTTGATAGTGGATTTGGTGGTGAACCGAGTTTTCATGAGATGCGACCACTAGATCCGTAAACATGATTTTTGGTTGGGTTGTAGAAGAAAATTTAATGTTTAAGTGTTAATCTGATTTTATAGGAATGAATAAATATTGAAATTCTATTTCATTGGTTTTATGTTTTGGAGTTTTATAGGAATATGTTGTGATGTAATGTTTAGCGGGCAGTCATGTGTAGCATGATAAATAATATGAGTTTGATAAGATTCTTACAAGTAGAAAGGATTGAGTTTTTTAAGGTAGTTTACATGTACATTCATCTTGATATGAAATTAATAATGACCATGTTATGGTGTTATTAATAAAAGATATCTTACTTTACTCGTAATTAGATGATATAATTCACATTATATTTACACTTTCTTGATTATGCTGAGAGGAAATCATTTATACGACTAGGCTACATAAATGTATTTCAGGTTTCATAAAAGGTCTCATTATATGTTTGAATCATGGGTTAGTGTAAGTGAAGTTGTATGGTGGGAGGTTCACCATTATCCACTATGAGTGAGGATCTTATGATAAAATTTATTTTAGTGAACTCCATAACAACTATTCTTAGAATCCATGAATGAGTGATAGTTGATTTTTTGTTTTTTATTATGTGAGAAAAAGACAGATGCCACTAATTCCTAGGATGGAAGTTATTATAAAATAGCCCAGAGTGGTTGTATTTTCATGAGTGAGGTTGGGGAAAAGAAAACCCTATAGCGGGGAGTGACTTGACATTGCAAAGGATGGACCCTTTTGATGGAAGTATTGTAGGTGATATAACTAGGTATGGGTTTATCATGTTGGAAATATGATTCTAGTGAACAATTTATGATTTTCACACTTAAATTTCATAGAGGATGCTAATAATAAATCAGTTGTGGTGGATGATTGTGTAACACCCTGATATTTTGTGAATTATTGTTTTTGAATTTATTTATCATTTGGGATATTTTTCATTTCATAAAATACTGAAAATAGTTTTTTTATTAAAGAACTGTGTTTTCTTGTGACATGTGCAACCCCAAGATAATAATTCAATAAAAACGACATAAATTGTATCATTATCTACATGAAGAATAGATGTTAACTTGTGACCTGGAGTACATTACAATGAAATCTGACTTGGCATATGCAACACACAACACCAACATAGAGTATGTTACACAAAACACTCAGTTTCAAAAAAAAATTATCTTTATTGTAATAATTATTTAAATGATTCAATTATAATCTAGCCATATAACATTGTAATATGAATATATATTAATAAATTAAAATATTTTTATAATTATTTCAAATTAATAAAACATATTTATTATGAAATATATAATTTTTTCTAAACTCCTTATATATTTAAAAATTCTATTTTCTCTAATGAAATCCTTTTAATATCCTTCTGTAAAAAATAATAAATATAATTTTAGAAACATATAAAAATTTAATTTAATAAAATGAACATAATTTTTTAATTTATAATATCAAAATTATCTTAGGGTATATTTTTGTAATTTCTCTGAGAAACATCATTTTGGGATGAATAATAAAAAATATGGATTTTTATTCAAAACTAATTTTCCAACTAATTTATTTATTGAGATAAGTAATATTTTAATTAGTTTAAATGATTAATTAGATAGTATTTCTTTAATTTCATATAGTACAGGTCATTGTGATTAATATCTCATTGAAATATCATATAAAAATCTAACAAACTTTTAAATGTCATTGCTCTAAAAACCGTAATTGTCGACCCGACTACGAGATTAATTTTCGAATAATTTATGAATCTTATGTGACAATAATTTGGAAAAATGTATTCCATTTTTTGAATCATCCTATTGTATAATTTCTAATAAGGCCATTTTCATTAGTTACAAAAAATATTAGTGAATGTCATTAAAATTAATTACGTCATTAATGGTAAAATCAAGTTTAACTAATGACTTAACCATAAATTTATGGCTCAAAAAACATAGAAAAATTTACAAGATCCATTTTAATCCCATATTTAGACCTCATACACCATGTTAAATAATTTATTTCATTTTTGGATCCACTTTCAATAAGAAAACATGAGTGGAATTCTCTCTTTAAATGTTTACAAGAGTACCACTCCTCTTTAACTATAAAAGGACACCACATCTCCATCTTATTAACACCTATCGGACCACATAATATCATAAAAAATATTCCCAATACACTTCCCAACATCCCCAAATTCCTCCTTTAAGCCTCCCTTTTGGCAGAAATTTATCCAAGGAAGCATTTTGTCACAAACCACAAATAATTACCCAATTAAGAGACAATACATTTTCTCAAGCTGCTTTATTAATTTTCCTTCTCCACCCCATTCAATATATTTTTTATTTGATTGTATTAAAAAAATTGTATAATACACATACATGTTTTTTTATGATATGGGTTGAACCTACACTTATATACTCCTCCATCTAATGGGAAACAAACATATTGTTTATATGTACAAAGAACTACCACCTCACAAAACAAGGATTCTTCATTTTTTGCATTACTTCCCACCATGTTGGAAAAAATTGCTAATTTTTTTTAAATGTTATATATTATATTTATTATTTATTTAATATGATTTATTACTTTTAAAAAACATATATTTTTTACGTTCCATTTGATGTACATATGATAATTTCATTCAAGGAAGTGTGGACTACCGCCCCCTTAAAACGATGTGATTCGGTCAAAAAATATATTTAATGTATTAAAGATGTGTTTAGAAAAATTATATGAAATATATAACATTGTAATACTTCTTTAATGATATTATATACATATATACATATAGGTAATTTTCATTCTTTCTTTCAACACGATAATAAACAAAAATAATGTGCATGCATGTGTAAGGATTATCATCTCAATTAATGTTGTATTTCATTTCGTATATAGATATATTCTATGGGTTATTATAATAGTGAATATAAATGATAATTGAATCATTTTATACTTTCTAGAACTCATGATATAATTATACTACCAATGATATAACAAATAAAGACACATGTGACAAACAAATCGGATTGTACCCAAAGTGAAACCATAACGTAGAATTGTAAACAAGTTGTTAATATAAAGCCATAATGAAACCGTATATGGTATAAACAAAATTTTTATCCTTTTGACTTTTAAAAATTTATTCAAAGGAATATTCATGTATTTTTACAAATAATTCATTTTTACTGCCTTTTTAGTTAAAAATTAATATTCATTTTACCACACATGACATGTACGGATTCACTCATTGTCATTTCTTTGAATCTTCCTTATTATTTTTTAATGTTTAATATTTAAGATTTTCTTTGAAAATTAATTTCCAATTGAATTTTTTTCATAGTGTTTTTAATCATTATTTATATCTTTTCAAGTTAAATTGTTTTCAAATTGTTTTCAATCATTATTTATATGTCTTCAATGTAATTAAAAGAAATGGGTTTAAAAATAATTTCAAGAATCTCTTATATGTTTTCAATGTGTTTTAAAAGAAAATTGGTTTTAAATTTTTTTGAATCTTATTATATATGTTTTCAATGAAAAAGTTTTTCAAAATTACGTCAAGTCTTCTTTATATATTTTCAAGGTATTTTCAATGAAATTAATTTTAATATGGTTTTGTGCATTAAAAAGCCTTTTTCAAAGAAGAAATAATATTTTTATCAAAATTAAATTTTGAAATATACTTAAAAATTATTTTTCATCTAATATGATTTATTTTGATGTTATACATTCAATTATATAAAATGATATAAGGTTTCAATTGAAATTATTTCTATAAATAAGTTATTCTTAATGCCATGGTATTTATAGAACTCATTCCACTATCACAGTTTACATATTTATGAAATCCATTTATCTTTAATGGGATATGATTTTGATGAAATTATTATTAAATGTGAATATTTTCCCATAGGTTATGATAATCTTACATGTTAATGACACCCATTTAATTTCATGGGATAAGATATGATTATTTATGATTTTTTGGAAGATGTATGTATGATTTCATTATGATATTGTTGGGAATTATATATCTCTCTAATTAATTGGGTAAAGATTTATATCTCATGGGATATAATTATCTGTAATAATAAATGAACTTGGTTCATTATTAAAATGCTGGAATATGGAGTAAACTCAATTCAGTAATATTGGGTGTAATGGGGTGTGAACCCGGTTCAGTAAAGGAATTTTTCCACTATGACGGTCTCAATAGAAATGTCTTCACTACTATGTAATTCCTGATTATATAATTATGTTTCTACGATAATTCCAAGTTTTATTCATACGTTCATCTTTCATGGCTTATGTTCTTCATCTCTTTATGACTATTCTCTTATGAACATCCATGATTTATGTCATGATGCATGTATATAATCTTTTATATACAGGGAATGATCTTATATTTTCATTATCATGTTCACATACACATATAATAATTATTTTTCTTTTATATCTCTATTATTAACTCTTATTGAGCAGTCAATATGACCCCTTTTTCTATTTCCTTCCCCAGGTAAAGAAGATATGTATTATGTTTGGTGTGTATAATAAGGGTTATAGTCTTGAAGAACCTATTGGGTGATAATTTATATCTCTTATGTATACATGTTTATGTTTCCATGATTCCAATTTCTCTAGTATAATACATTCATTGTTCTTCTATTTTTATAATGTTTTACGTATTCTTCAAAAGTTATTTTTTTTCTATGTTTGAAAATAGTGGGTCACTATTTTTGATATCAAATAAATGTTTTAGTTATCCTTTGGAATCTAGGATGAGAAAACCCTAGTAATAACACAAAATATATGCCTAAGGATATGTATAAGTATAAGGAAAATCTTATGATAATTTCATAGAATTTTGTTAAAGGATGGAGTGAGTGGTTTCCCAAAAACACATCCCTATTTGGATACTACAAGGGGATGTGGATCTATCACAAATGTACATAGGAGTAACAATGCTTAAATGATGTTCTAGGAATGACTCGGGGAAATATGGTACCTGAAAATCAGTATTTCTACACACCTTGTTTAACAGTCCAGAGGGATGCGCATTGGGAATTCACATGCTCTTCATGAACCATCATGATAAATTTAAATATATGTTGTCTGTGAATAAACTATGATGAACATAGAGTGTTATAGATTAAGGATGGTATCATGATTTATATATCCTATTAGTAATTGTTTTCATGACTATATGGTTTCTTTGTATGACATGTAATGCTCACACTATTCTTCTACTTTTACTAAATGGTGGAAACTAGAAATAACTGTATCAACTATTTATGTGATGGATGATTTTATTATGAGCAGTCAAGTGGGATGAACACTAGAGTTAAATATTTTTTTTCATTCATAATCTGTTATCACAAAACATGATTCAATACATATACCTTAACCAACACTCAGACTCCCCAAAGAAGAGAAATAATGAGTTCACTGAGTGTTCGAGTAATGGAGACCATGGATAAAAGAATATTAATTTTCATTTGTATCAATGATTTGGAAATAATAACCTAAGTGAATTTATTATATGAACATGAAGATGTTTTGATTTTGGAAAATAATGACACAAAGCAAGTTACCCCATGAGAAAAATTAGGATTTCACTTAAAAAAATGGGTAAGAATATATCCCTCCTTAAGAAAATGTCCATGGATAAGTGTTTTAAGTGTGGACTAAAAGTTCATTTTCAAACTCAATGTCCCAATAGGAAATCTCTTAAAGAGAGTCTTCAAGTGGGGAGTGAGTAATGGTTATATTCCTGATGATTAACAGAATACAGATGAAATCTTAAAGGAAATAGTTATTATGTAATCAGATTAAGTACACTTGTTAATGGCTGAAGGATGAGGCAATAAATATTTTTATTTATTTGGATTCAAGAATTATATAATATGAAAGGATAAATATATAAATATTTTCATGTTTATGATTTCTCTCTAATAATTTATAAGAACACGTTGAATGGATCTGATTGAAGAGAATAGTGATTTAATGGAAATGTAATGTCCAAGTTAAAAAATTGATAAAGGGAAAGATAACCCTTAACATATTCTTTGTGATATGAAAATTTCATTTGATAAAGAAATATTAGATATAGGTAAATTGGACATTACTAATTACGATTGAATTAATTAATGACTTCTTGATAAGTATCATATGGTATCATTGACAAATTTTACAACTTATTGGATATATAGAATAAGGAAGAATTCATGTTTACCATAATTATTTATGGTAATTCAAGTTATTACCATGTTTCAAGAGAATATATAATGATGATATTAACATGTTTGGAATGTGACAACCAAGAGTTTGTTTATGATATACGGGGAAGCCAATATTAACATGATTATGTCACTTTTTTTATAGTGTTTTGGATTTTCATCATCGCAAAGTGTTATAAAATTAACCATTCATGGAAAGTTTATGTTAAACTTTGGATGAAGTATTTATGTATTTATATTGCATTAAAAACCTTGGATAAATGGATATTTAGTGATTAACCTTATTTCATATAGTTCTGTCATTTATAATTTGGTAATTATATTTGTGTGGTTTTAGAAAAGGACATCATGTATGTTGGGTGACAACCAATCAATTCATGGAAGGCCATGGGTCTTGACCCGTGACCGAAAGAGGACAAGGGTTTAATGCCTACTAGCCAACATGATATGATGGTTAATGTAAAATTATTTTTTATGAATAACTATTTATAATTGAACAATAGTGTTACTCTTTATGTTTAGAGATTACTGTATTAACCATATTTATTTTTGAGAATATTTATTGAAAAGAAGTTATAAATTTTAAATCTTCTATATGAATTAATTTATTATAATAGTTAATTTTAGTTCTTCAGGAATCAAAGTTAATTTTTCGAAATCCATTTATTAAAGTAATGGATGAATTAGAAATAGTTAATATCACAACCAAAGAATAAATTTTTTAATAAAACATATCATGTAAAATTTCATACATTCTTGGTAAATAATATAATCACTCAAATATTGAATAATGATCAAATAAATAGGTTGTCATAATACCTTAATTTTTATTGAACTGATGGACTTATAAATCAGTATAAATTTATGACTTTGAGGCCCTCAACTTTTCTGTGATCAATCACTTTCTTGTGATTGATAAACTAAATCACACCCTATAAATATTTATTCTTTTCCTCCATGTCGAATATTCACTCCTAATCTATGTTCTCTTAAGTGGAGTTGTAGTTAAATGTTACTTTGGTTACCATTGTTGTTCCAACTTTCACTTTTTATGGGATGTTTTAGTATCAATTTTTATCATTTGGGATTCTATGAACAAAACTATCAAGTATCAAACATTTGATAATATAGATGAATTTGGAGGGTGAAATTAATTTTAAGGGGGGTTGAATGTAACACCATGTGATTTAGTGAATTATTATTTCTTAAATTAATTTAAAATTTTCTATATTTTTCATTTCACCTAAAATTTAAAATATTTTATTTTATATTAATGCACTATGCTTGCATTGCATTATATACAAAAAAAGTTAATCATTCAATACAAATAACATAAATTTTATCTTTACCTACAAATAACATATAGTTTATATATTGACTTGGTGTATGATACATGGAACATAGACATGGTGTGCACAACATGAAACACCGATTTGGCATACGTTACACACAACACTGCGTTTCTACAAAAAAATCTTTTTATTATTATAATTATTTAATTGATATAATTATTATATAGTTATTAAATGTATTAATATAAATCATAATAAAGAATTTTAAAATATTTTTATAATTGTTATATATAAATAAAACATAATTATGAATAATGATATACTTTTTGGAAATGACTATATATGTTTAAAAATACTATTTTTTCAAATGATCTTTTTTTAATATCATTTTGTGAAAATTAATAAAATTAATTTCAGAAACATATAGATATATAATTAGATATAATCATATTAATTTTTTAATATATAATTTATAAATTATAATAGGGTGAATTTATTACGATTTTTCAATGAATATTCATTTTTGGATGAATAGTGAAAACATGATTTTATTTCAAATATGCTATTTTATATAATTTATTTATAAAAATAAATTATATTTTAAATTATTTTAAAATATTAGTTAGATAATATTTTTATCATTAAATACATTTTAGGTCATTGGGATGAATTTTACATTGAAACTCGATCTAAAAACTTACCAAAATCTGAATGTTTTTAAATTAAAAACCCCCATTGTCAACCAAAAAATGAAATTATTTTCATATTAATTTGTTCCACTAATGTGATTTTAATTTTTAAAAATAGATTTAATATTTGGAATCAATATAAATTATAATTTATAGTAAGGTCAATATAGTTTTGGCTAAAAATATAGAATAAAATTAAAATTAATTACATTACCTAATGTAATATTATGCTTAATTAAGGACTAAGATTTGAGTTTAAGAATAAAGATGACCTATAATATATTAAAAGAGACCTTATGTGGACATGTTTGAACCATATAATCCCATTAATATACTTTTTATCATTACTGAATCCATTTTCAAGAAGAAAAACCTGGGTGACATTCTCTGTTCAAATATTTACATGAGAATCACTCCTCCTTCTCTATAAAAGGCCACCATATATCCCTCTTCATCACACATATAAAACCACTTTGGATCAGAAAATATTTTCCCAATAAACATCCCAAAATCCATATAATAATCTTTTAATCCCCCGTTTTTAATAAAGTCTTACAAGGAAGCCTTTTGGCACAATCCAAAAGGAGTTACACGATTAAAAGGCAACACCTTCTCTCAAGATTCTTTATTCATTTTACATATACACCCTCCAATATATTTATTACATTATTGTATGAAAAAAAACATGTATTATAAATATAATACGATTCTTTATGCCATGGTTTCAACCTACACTTACACATATCTCAAACTAATGAGTAATGAACATACTGTTTATGTGTACGGTGAACCATCAACTCACTAAATGATGATTGTTAATTTTTTCCTTTAACTCAACTCTTAGTGTACATAATGACGAACATTGTATTTATATATGTTTTATATTATATTTGATATAAATTTAATATTATTTTTTACTTTTGAAACACATATCTTTTTTACTTTCCATTTGGTGTAAATATGATAATTTCTTTCATGGAAATGTGGACTACGCCCCATTAATGCAATGTGATTCATTCATACACATCAAAATATGTATTAATGATGGGTTTAGTGAAATTATATTATACATATAACATTATAATTCTAGTTTAATGTTATTATATACATAAATACAAATATTTCATTTTCATTAGTTCTTTCAACAAGAGAATTAAACTGAAATAGCGTTCATGCCTACGTATGACTTACCGTCTTAATGAACATTGTATTCTATTTAATACTTATATTTTATATGGATTATTGTAATAATGAATATAAATTATATTTAGATATTTTTTTAAATTTTGAAAACCATGATATGATTATATGTTCCAAAGATATTTAAAATTTGGACAAATACAAAAAACAATACTAATATTACCCGAAGTGAAACATTAACGTTGAATTATTAACACACGGGGTAATATAAATCCATAATAAAACTTATATGTTATTACAAGTAAGTGTATGGTTTTTAATAGATTTATAATAAATTTATACTTATTATACATGAGGTTTTAATGAGTATGAAGAGAGTCAAGACACAAGGTATGAGGATTTCATCTCGCTTTTTATTTCCATGAGATCAATTCTTTATTCAGCACCTATTCCTTTTGTGTGGGGTGTTTACTACCCATGCATTTAATAATTTATTATTAAAGTAATATTTATGGGTATTTAATTATCCATTATATTATCTTTATTTCATGGGGTTTAAATTTTAGTTGTTTCAATGTTGGTAAAATAGATTGGTCTCCATTTTCATTCATTAAGAATCATGTTTTTTGTCCAAAAAAATTCATTTTTAGGTGTATATACTACTATTTTACATGATATATCATGAATTTCTATCTTTTAATTATATTATAAGTTTAATGGAATTATATTTTCCTAAATTAATAATATGCTCCCATTTTATCAAGTCGTAATATTTTATTGAAACAATCTCATCACTTTTCTGGTTTGTTTATGCATATGTTTCCTTTGATGAAATATTATGATCCATCTCTCAAAAAATTCATGACATTAATTAGCTTCAAGATTTTAATGATATATTCATTTATTGGTACCATTTTTCAACTATTTGGCAGAAAATATATCTATTGTTGTTTTTTTGATAAATCTCGACATTACCATCCCTTTGGTCGAAAATCTATGTTTTCAAAAAGGGGTTCCAAGAATAATGAACCATTATCCAATAATATTTAAAATGAATTGTTACCCTTTTTTTACCATTCTCATAAAGGTAATATTCTTTTCTCTTCCTGAACAATGTTTTTTCCTAGCCATTTTACCATGGACATTTAATGTTCTTTTTACCTCATAAAACATGTAAAGATTTACCCTCCTCCATTTATGTGAAGCTTCCTTTCCATTTTTAAATGGTTTATTTTTAATAAAATGTTTTTTAAAACTAAATATCAAGGGAAAAGGTTTTAAAAACGATCTCAAACATATTTTTTAATATTAAAAGGAAAATTTTATTCAAATATATTCTAGTCATTATTTATAAGTTGTAAATGTATTTTCAAAGAAATATTTTTCAAAACATTTTCAAGATTCATTAATATGTTTTCATATAAAATGGTTTTCAATACATTTTCAATATTTATTTATAATTTTTGAAATTATTTTAAAATAAAAACAGTTTTAAAATGTTTTCAATAATCTATTATTAGTTTTAGTGGAAAAATGTTTTTAAAATAAATTCAATTATACTTTATAAAATTTCAAATAATTTTCTATGAAAATGATTATTAAATGGTTTGTGGCATTGAAAAAACAAATTCAAAGAAGAATTGATATTTTACCCAGATGATGTTTTTGAATGATATATGAAAATAATTTTCCATATAAGATGAAATCCATTGATGTTACCCATGCCTTTATAGGAAATTATAGAAGGGTTACGTTCCTATTCTTATTCCGAATGGGTTATGCTTAATTTCAGGCTCTTTATGAATCTCATTTCTATTTCATGTTTCATATGTTTATGAAATCTGTTTATCTTTTATGGGTTATGTTTTTGATGAAATTATTATAAAACTTGTATCTTTTTCTATATGTTATGATATGATTACAGTTTATGATACCCATTTTATTTCATTGGTTATGATATGATTGCATTTGATTTGTTGGAACATTAATGGATAATTTCATTATGAGATGTGTGGGACCTATATCTCCCTCTAGTAAAATATGTAAATATTTATATCTCCTATTATAGACATGTCTATATTGAGAAATCAACTTAGTTAAATATTACATAATTGTAATGTGGTGTGAACTCGATTTAGAAATACATGGCTAGAACAAGGTGGGATCCCTATTCAGTAAGGAATTTTTTCCGCCAATATAGTATCGGATGCTTTTCCATGACTACTATGGAAATCATTATTATATTATTATGTTTCTACCATAATTTCACATTTTATTCTTATGTTATTATTTTATGTCTTATCTTCTTAATTTCTATATGATTCATGTATTATATACTACCATGATGTATGAAAAGAATCATGTTTCTGATCTTTTATATGAAGGGTACGATATTATATTTTAATGATCATGTTCTCATACCCTTATACATATAGTTATAGTTAAATATCTCCCTTATTCACCCTTATTGACCATTTTATCCCACCACTTTTTATGTTCCTTCCCCAGGTTATGAAGATATGTATTATGATTGATGTATCTAAGAAGGGTTCTAGTGAAGAAGAATCTAGTGGGAGATAATGTATCTCACTTATGTACTAGTGTTTATGTTTCCATGTTTCAAATGGAACTAGAATAATATGGTCGTTAGTCATCTAATTGTATTATGTTTTAATTAGTTTTCAAAAGTTATGTATTTTCTATGTATGGAAAAATAGGGTCACTGATGATCGATCCGACAATTTCTTTAAGGCTCAAAATTATTATAAATAGTAATCGAAGGTTCTTGTGTAGCAGGATCATCAGTGGTGTAGTAGGTAATGATATAGGTTTTTATTAATTAGACATTTTACTATGAAATATCATCCAAAGTTGGGTATGGACTCAAGTTGGAGTGTTTGAGTGATTTTGTAACACCTTTGAAAGTGAAGGAATCATGATTGGTTGTGATAGAGTGGAGCCCATTGTTGGAGTTGGGAATATTAGATAAAATTTGGTAGAGGACATCATGATTTTAATTCGTAAATGTAATTATTATAGTATGTTATAATCTATATCTGGATGATGATATTTGGAATGAAAAATGTGTTATAGATATTATATAGGGATTTTGAGAAAAATATGTTTTATTCATAGTTTTCCTTGGGATGATGAGTTCTTTGGTTATGAAGTACTTGTGTTTTGGTTTAATTATCTTATATAATCCCCATCCCCATTTTTTTATTTGAAAATGGAAATTTTAATAGGTTTCATCCAGTAGATTTCCATGAGATGGGGTTTTCCCTTGGTTATGTTTTAAGTATTTTGAAACAGAACAAGGTTGTTGTATTTAGTTAGTGACTGGTATAGGATACATAGTGTATATGGATGACCACTAGAAGTTATTGGGGGTGTGGGAAGTTTGTAATATCTCATTTATATATGTTTTGAAAATTTACTATGGTTTTGAATTTTATTTTAATAGAAATGTAGAATTGTAAATCAGGACATGGAAATGGATTCCAGGATTTCGAATATCTCAAGGTTTTTGTAGAAGAAGAATATTGCTTGTGAAGTATCTCACGTGATCAGGAGATCCATATGATATTTGGGCTGATTTTTGGGGGGTTTTGACGTTTTCAAGTTAGGGTGCATGGTTTGGTGTTCATGGTATAGTAGAAACTATGGGAAATATGGATGCTTAAGGTGTTTTTAGTTCATTTTGAACTAAGAATGGTTATGTTGAATGGTAAAATAACATTATGGAGTAAAACGAGTGACCCAAAATAGTAATCGTGCAAGGTGGTGGAGGGACATGGCCTGATGCAAGGCCTACACAAGGATTAAAATCAGGTATGTGCCTTGTTCTATAGGGGTTATGACATGTTTGATTGCTGGTGTGTAGTTAGACTATCCTTTGGCTAACCCATGTGAGGAATTTTGTGATAGACAATATAGGATGAACAGTCTTGAAAATCATATATCTAAATCATGAGGGTACATGTAATTTATATAAAAGGGGGAAATTACTTGAAATTCACAAAGGGTTTGTAAGTCATTCACACCTCTTCCTCTCCTCCCAAGTGAACATTGAAAATAGATTCTACTAACCCCTTCCTACTGCTCTAAATCCCTTGATTTGGGGAATGTTCATAGTGATTACATGGCATTTTTGGGGAGTTATTATCCTTTAGTGTGTTGTTCTCTTGTTCTTAATAGTCTCTAACATTATGGGTAAAAGGATTCGATTGTCTTGACAATTATACCAGAGCATAGTGGAATTTTTTGTCTCAAATGGGTTTTCATCAACTGGATTATAGGAGATCTGGAGGTGAAATTCACACATTGTTTATTGTCATTTTTTTATGTATGAGACCATGATGAATTTTCTTATGTTTTTTCAAATGATTTAATTTAATTAATGTTTATGATGGTATAATATGTTCTGGATTTTTTTTGAAATAGTGTCAGGGTCTTTTGTGGACTACTTATGGTGCTCGCAGAAAGTTTCAATGAGAGGTGATCACCCAATGGGGTTCCCTAGAATTTTTTTGAGTTAGTGATTAATTTTTTAATTAAACATAAACATTTTAATTATTGTATTTTTATTCCATGATATGAGGATTGATCTTGGGTAGCCGATGCGAACTCATTTGGATACTAAGCTGTTTAGATGTGCCTTGGAAAGGATTAATTACTTTGGAAATGATATAGGAACCATAATTAATGTGGTCGGTGTTCTAAGTGCTTTGACCATAGAAATGTAAATTTATTTACATTTTTGTGTGATATGTTCCTAAAATCATATGCATGGTATGTTTTCTCCATTGGTTCTTGTTTGTATTTTTGGGATATAGATAGATACCAAGACCTTCCGAAGGCCCCTATGGATTCATTGGTAATTATTAAATTGGACCTATGACCACACATGGGGTGTTCTAACCTCATAAAATGAAATGTTTTTAGTTATTAATTTTAGGAAATTACTATGAGGCTCCTGAAATGGCTTGATCATGTATGTTGGGGTTTGACCTAGTTTTGTGTGACAAATGGGGGAATGATATGTTTTAAAGTAGCATCTGTTTAAAATGAGGTATATAACTAAAAATGGATTTATAAAAATGGGTCTATAAATTTATTTCAATATTTAATTGAAATGGGTGTGTGGTTTCCCCTTTAAAATGATTCTTTAATTAATATTTTAAAGACTTGATTTAAAGAATGTTTTTTGAATTGTTTTAGCATTGACGTCCCGTAGGGACCTAGGAAAATTCTAATGATTTAAAAGGGGTTTATGTGGGTTTAAAATGATTTATAAGTCAAATATGATGATTTAATGGTTATTGTGTCGGGATGATTATCCAGGCACATGTAGTATACTATATGGACTACGTGTCAGACTGAGGCTCCATACAATGATAAAATACACTGCCTTTTATGTTTCACACTGATTCTATAAGAAATGATGGTATACTATATAGAATTGGATTTTTAACTATTTCTCATTATATATTTTTTTCAGATTGATTCTCTAGGAACCACCGATGATTGTTTATAAATGGATGCTAGACAGATGCCTCAAGTTCTAATGTAATAAATTATTAATAAAATGTCAGAAATGATGCTCTGTGTCAGTAAATATAGTTTTTATATGGGGTGTTTGTTATATACCAAGGTTTTAGGCATTGTGTATATTAATATCAATACATTCTAGAGATTCTAAGTTGACACTCTAGGCACTGGCATCATGAGAGGATGAGATTTGTAGGTTGGAATCGTTTTTTATGATTTCATGAGTTAAATGATAAATGAAAACCCAATTTTATTATTTAAAGTATGTTTCACCCTATGTTCAATGAAAAATATAAATTGACTATTTAACTATAGGTTTGGTTGTCTTTGTTTTCACCTTATAACCCAGGGGACAATGAAAATTAGTTAATAAATTATTTCTCTTGAATGTACCTTCATTTATATACTGTGTATTTACCACACTATATGTCTGTATAAATTTTTTATATGACTATAATTTTTTGTAGACACTATTGGTGGTTTAATGATATGTTTTACTCACACCCTTCTTGGGATTCCTCTACACATGGGCACCAAGGAAGATATAACATTTTTATTACAGGAATTGTTTTAGGATGAGGCTCGTGTTGAGTTTTGAATGGTTGAGTAGGATTTATCAGATGGAATTAAAATATCGAATGCTGTTTTTATTGGAGATATTGTAAATCTATTTTTACTATTTTTTTATAGTATGATATGTAAACTTCCTAGTGGTAATTCATTTTTATTGGTGTTATGGATAAATAAGCCTTATGAAATTACATTAGTCATGTAGTAATTTTATGTTTACCCTATTATGTGTTCGGTTATTTTTGATATGTTAATGTAGAGGTTTCATTTCTATATATTTTTACATATATGATGTTTGATATTTTTATGGTTATTTCAAACTCTGATATGTGGGTATAGTCTCCTCACATTGTCACCGTAGGAAACCGCTGCTAGTCGGAAGCATCTGGGATATGAGGAGTGGTACATGACGTCATGTGAAGAACTATCTTGGGGAATTGATTTAGTGGCATCTAGTTCTGGATAATACATCCATTGTGAAGAGTATTTATTTATATTTAACCTCCTATAAATGTTCTATTTCTTCAATATTCTCAGAGAAATACTGATAAATATTATTTTTTTACGAGCATTAATATGACAACCCATATCTGTAATACAATTTAATTAATTACTTTTTAATTAAAGGTATACATAATACAACCAAGAAGATAATTAATTATATTGCATTTGGTAAATTCGTTATATGTAATATCAACTTGATACATGGATATAATAACATTATGGAAATCTTCCTTAACATTCTCTTAAAATTCCATCTTTCTTCTAAAACTATATGAGATAATTGTGGGACATACATAAGAAAGGGTTGATATATAAGTTCCATAAATGTAATAAACAAAAAATAAAATATTTTTAACTCATACATGTTATCCAAGACTCGTATAGATGTAACATAATAGGGGTGATGATTATAATGATGAATAACGAGTCATTATATAACATGATAACATAAAGGAAATATAGGAATGTTGGAAATAATTAAATCATGGAATCATAAAAATATTCCAAGGAAAACCAAAGTGTGATTAGGATAACATATACTTCCATATACATGTAACGTAATGATATTAAAAAATTACCAAATGAATTTGAGTGCTATCTTGGCACACCCATCATTTTTATATCATGTACATGTGTAAGTGTTCCATCTAGATCAGTCAACATAGGATCATATTTCATCACATTGAGTCTCATTTTTACGGAGTGTTGGGTAAATATAGAAAAGTACCCAATAAATTAAGGATAGTTAAATATAGGAGAATATCATTAAATGTAAAATGGGGATTGATATTGATGTCACAATTGTTTGGCAAGGAAAAATTATAGGATAATTTCGATAGCAAAAGAGGGGAACATAAAGGTTCAAGGGAGGTTTTATTGAGAGTTCAATAGTAATATCATAACATTTAAATCATAAATATAGTTAAATGGATATTTAAAAAGAATGTTCCAACCTGATAAATTGGAAACCATAAATCATATGAAAAAGAATGTTGTTGAATAACTAGGAGAATGAGAGGATACCTAACTTTGGCATAATAACTGTTTAGGTAAATTTTATAAAGAGAGAGGATAAATTATATCTCATTATTAATGAATAAATTGGATAGGGAAAAATATTTATAATGTAACAACAACATAATAAATTGACATTCAAAAGAATAAACACAAATAATGACATTGAATGGAATAGAAGAGAGAGGTCCCTTACCTTGAGAGGGAATATCTAAAAGCATAGGAGGGCCATCTTGAGAGCATGGGTGAACCTTGGGAGGGAACAAGGGTATACAAGTTAGAGTAATTTAATTCTATAATGTTTTATATAGATGAGAAATGGGGTTTCTAGTGTGTTTATGTATAAAAATAATGGAAAATTATTTATTAATTTTCAAATTTAGGTTATGGACATTATATAATAAATTAATCAAAACCAAAAACCATATCTTGGTTTTTCCCATTGCTTCTACAAAATATTATTTTTTAATTATTTCATATGTACATGTAGCTAAATAATTAAATTAATAACCTTGGTGATGCAGACATGAGTCAAGTTTATATTGAATTGTTTTAACACCTTAAAATATAAAATAGGTTTCTGATGATTGATTATGGATTTATAAAGTCAATAAAATTACATATAAACACAATATTTAATATATAAATATAAATTTGGATGTTTATACATTTTATATCACATATTACATCACTTTTGGGGTATTATGATGTTATAATACAAACCATATATTTATACAGTATTTAATTTTCTACCAAAAATCCGACTGTCAAAAACAATTATGTCAAAATCTTTATTGACTAGTTTCAAAGTGTTGGTTTCAAAAATAATATTTATCTTATCCAATAAATATCTATATATTATAATTTCCTCTTTTAAATATGAAATCCATTTTTGTTGAAAAAATTGGTTTTTTGACAATAACACTTTTCCTGACCATTATTAAATTATATTTTTACATCATAAAATTATATTATAATTTATATTTAATAAAATGTAGTTAATAATAATATTATATTAGTAAATCAGTTATCTATAGATTTACTAAATTAAAATATACATCCATGATAGAAACTATACATTTCCCTAAAAAATAATTTGAGTTTCATTATATCAAAATATGATTTTTTTCAAATTAGTTATCTAATCATCTAAAAAGAAATATTATAAAGAGATAAATACAAGAATTTTATTATTAAAAGAAAAATATAAAAATTCATACTTTTAGGGTCTAGGTATATAGCCATTTAATACAGTAATTGTTTTAAGGGTAAGGTATTGGATAATGAGATTTTCTTAGGATGGTTTTGTGTATATGGTCCGGTCCTCATGTAATTGAGAATGACGTTATCCCATAAAAATTTGTTATCATTCTTTAGTTATTTGAAATCAACTTTGGATTTTTCCCGAGAAAATCCTCATAATGATATCTCCCTAAAAGATTTCCACAAATGGGATTGACAATGTCTGATCATACAGGTGGAGGCCATCGATTTTTTCATCTGTGTGTCAAATAGGCTTTATCGTAACCCATAATATATAAAATTAATATTGGTAAATTTGCACTAAGAATATTATCTATGATTATGATGAAGTGAAGTCTTTTAAATATGATAATCTATAACTTATAATGGTCTAAAACCTAATTTAGTAATTTTTTTTAATAATTTCGTTTCATAATAAGGAATATACTTATTTGAAAAGTAATTTCACTCATAAATGTTCATGTAATTAAATTATTCCCCCACTCTGTAATTCCACCCTCAATATTTTATTACAAACACTCAAACATATGAGGTTAATTCTATTTTATTTACTCTTCTTGTTCCTATGATGGTTCCTCAAACATGTGGTTCCACCACCTCACTTTGACCAAGTGAGTAATTATTTTATCATATAATTTTTTTCTATACAATATATGATCCCCTCCTCATATATAAGAACATTATTCAAGGGTACCACCTCTAGATTTAGTACATGTGAGGGATCTAGTATGTACTTATTAAATAGGGATACATGGGACTCATCATGTAATTTAGATAGGTTGGGTGGGATTTCTATTCGATAGACCACATCTATGATGATATAAATGATCTAAAAGGGCATATGTATCACGGAAAAATATTTCCCTTCTTCCTAGCCCTCATGAATTTCTTCCATGGTTATATACACTGGAAAATTTATCTCTATCCTAAAACTCTAGATCATATCAATGATATTTGGCAGAGTTTTTCTGTCGAATTTTTGTGGATTTCTTATAATTTTTCATAGTTTGAACCTTATCTAGTATCTATTGGATAAGATCAGATCTCATCATCATAATCTCTTTATATTTATCCCAGTATATCGAAGTCTAACAAAATTTCCCATGAATATTCTCGTAAGGCTCCATTTAAATTCTATAATGGAAATGTTTGTTATATGATAACTCCAAAGGGGGAAGTTGTTGATCCAAAAATACTTTTAAATACATTTAAAATGATCTCAACATATTCTATAAAGTTTTAATGGTTCATTTATATTTACCATTTAATTGAGGATGAAAAGTAGTAGTGAATATCAGTTATGTATAGAATATGTGATTATGTTTTCTCGGAAAAATTGAATTAAACCTTGGATATTGATCAAATTTTATAGAGAGTGGAACTCCATGTAGTATTACAAATTATATTACGTATATATTAGAGATTTGTTCAAGAGATAAGTCATCCATGATAAAAATTAAATATGCCGACTTTATAAGGTGATTGACAACGACCTATATGACGTTAACTCATTTAGGTTTCATGGGGAGTCCTCTAATGAAATTCTTGGTTATTTTTTCCCATTTAAATAATTGTATTGGAAATGGTGACATTATACCCTTATAATTCTTTCATTCCACCATATATTTTTTTAATACTAATAATTGAGATAAAAAACCCACAATTTTATTCTTTATGTTATCCCACCAGAATGATATATATCAATATCTATACATATTGGTGATTCTTGGATTAATAGTGATGGATGATCTATGTGAAAATATTTTTAATTTTCTACTTCATTTTTTGTTTTTATGGGACACATATCTTGGTTTCTAGACTTATAACTCCAAATTAAGTAAATTTCAACTCTAGAACATTTTATACCTTCTTTTATATCCCCTCATAATCTGTATAGGCCTCCATGATCCTCTCATGAATGGATGAGTATGTAGGTATTTGGTAAATGTAAGATAAGAATCCATTTACAATTCCCATTTCCATCCGTTTCATGTCTGAGATGATTGGATCCCATGCAATTATCATCATGGATAGGGTTGGGGGATCATTTCATCATAGAGAATCTTCAACATTGTTTGATTTGTTAATATTATAATGGATTGAGAAATCATAATCATTGATCAGGTCGTACCAACTATATTGGATCATATGGAACTCCTTATTTGTGAATATATAATTTTGTCATTTATGATCTGTATATATCTCACACTTCTCAACACATAGATAACGTCACAAAATCTATAACATGAAGATCACAACATAAAATTATAGATCATGTGTTGGGTAGTTATTCTCAAGGTTCATTATTTAGTGGGAGGTATATGCTATTAATTTATCTTTTTCATTAGTACACAACCTAATACCATGTTGGAAACATCATTGTAGATGAAAACTCCTCCCGCATTTGTGGGTATGTGATAATTGGTGAATTGATTATCCTTTACATAATCTATTTAAAAAATTATTTTCATTCATCAGTCTAGAAAAACATAACTCCCTTACGATTATTCTTGGTTTCTAGCCATGATAATCAAGAGAAGTTTCTCACAAATCAGCAATAGTACCCTCCAAAACCAAGGAAACTATAGATATACCTCTTATAGTTTGTTTTGGTCTACTCATTAACTGCCTCTATTTTTGAAGGGTCTATAGATATCCATTCACCAGTGATAAAATTCACAAGGAATGTTACTTCCTCTAACCAAAATTCTCAATTACTATACATTTCTTACATATTTATTGTTGTATAGTCTTTAGTATATTATTAAAATAATCCTCATACTCACCATTTCATTTAGATTAAATGAAAATATCAACCATAAATACAACCACTAATTTAAAAAATAATCTATAAATACTCAATTCATCAGGTACATGAAGATTTATAGGGAATTGGTGAGTCTGAATGGAATCACCAAGAACTCATAGTGTGCATACCTTGTACAAAAATTCTGATTAGGGAATATCATCATTCTTTAACATTACATGGTAATATCCCGAAAAAAAATATACCTTGGAGAAGTATTGGGATCCATGTAGTTTATCGAACAATCCATAAGTCTACCGAATATGATTCTCTTTCATTATTGTGATCCTATTGAGATCACGATAACCAATATAAAGGTGAATTGAACTATCCATCTTCTTGATGAAGTGGAATGTTGTAGAAAAAAATGAATAACTTGGTCTTATGAACCATTTTTTCAAGATTTTACTATAATTTCCTCTTCAACTGCTCATTTCGATCAATATCAAGTCTCTATGGAGTATTATATATTGTAAAATATCTAGGCATAAGTTTTATTGAGAATTATACCTCTTTCCTAATAGGGAGACTATGATATTCTTCAGAAAACACATCAATGTATTCCCTCATAATGGGAATTTATTCAAGGAAGATATTTTATTTATTCTCAATCATTTGAGAAAAATACAAATACATTCATGACAATAATATCCATTATTTTAATGTTGGGACCAAAGAATATTTATTCTCTACTTTTCCAATATATTGAAATGGAGGACGATTTATGATATAAAGGTTGATTGCTTCCTCTTATATATTTATATTATATCTATGAAAAGAAATACACACTATAGAATTATACTAAGTAGAGTATCCTAAGGTTAACTGGGTTATTTATCATAGGAATATGGAAAGAGGAGTATTTATATACTTAGGATTCAATAATGTTATCATTTGAAATTTTCATGAATAACTTGACCTCAAAATTTTGAGGTGGTATTTTAAAAGTTCTACTAAACAGGCATGATATTAATGAATGTGTAGAATTAGAATAAAAAGTATGTTCCTTATTCATTGATGAATAATAATCATACATATCACCACTAATGTTTTATAATCCATCAATGTAGCTGGGATGGAATAAGCTCACCCCTTCCACCCGGAAGATTTTTTGTATTGATTTCCTATGAAAGCCCTTGGTATTGGGCTCTAGTTTGAAAAGTCTCTTTATTTATTGTATTTAAAATAGTGGATAATATGGTGATGGCTGACTGGAACATTCCATTCATATATAAAATTGGCGGGTTTATCCCATCAATAATGTATATAGATGTTGCATTCATTCCTTCACCTAAATCATTTCCTCATCCCCTTTATGAAACTTCTAGGATTCTTCTTCATATAATTTTGAAATGCCAGATTATGGGATTTATTTCCCTCACTAGATTTCATTATGATACAACTAGATCGAAAAATATTTTTCACCTCTTATCCCAATGAAAAACATGATATTCTCTGATATCCATTTCATATTTATACGAAAATTGTAAAATTTTATTGTAGATGTCAAAATCATGAATCACTAAGGAATTTTGTTGAATTAGCTTCAGCCCACAAATGAAACAATTATCATTACTTTTTGAGGAATCAAAAAAATATAGATTCTTATCATGAATGTCTTGTAAATCTTTCCTCAAACACCCATATTCATTCATCATACTTTTTCTGTTAGCCAAAGAAAATCCATATCAATTTTACATAAGAGAGTGAGAGGAAAATATTTATCAAAAAACATTTTCTAAATTCCTTCAACTCCATCGCTTCAGTATCCTCTTAGAGCTTTATATATATTTTTACTAATGTCCACTCTTTATATAGGGACCCAGACCTTAGTATCCTTCTGCAAGTGCTAAAACATGTTGTGTAATTTTATTTAAATGAAACAAAAAATTACAAAAAGAATTATAAAAACAAGGAACATTATTAGTCTACGTTTTAGAAAATTAGATACAATTATTAAATTTCATTAGAAATCTATAATAAATAATGTTAATTAGAAAATAATAATCATCAGTGCACTTCCTCCATTTAGAAAACAACATCACTAATAAATATATTAATCTTATAAAGATGAATTTAAAACGTAGGGTTAAAATTTTGTATTCCAATTAAGGGGTTTAAAAACCATAAATAAATACATTTAAAATATTTTCTTTGTATAAATGTATATAATTACAAATTATGTTTTCTAAAACTTTTAAATCTATATATATAAATACATATTAGAAAACAATTATATTCTCAAAATAATTATAACTGAAAGACGTTTTGGATTTATACATTGAAAATAATAATTTTTAGTTGGGTCATTCATGATAAATTAAAGACCATAATAAATACCATATCATTGGGCGCTGGTCATAACTCATATGGAATGAAGTTCCATTAATACTTATGGGTTCACTCCCCATAATTTCATATAACATATTAGTTACAATTTTTTAAAACACTTTTAATAGACCCATCATTCTCAATCCTAACCGAAAACATTTCAAAATTACATACATAATACTATTTTAATTAAAATAAAATAAATTATTTCATAACATGTCATTAACATTTTTTCAAGAATTTCTGAAAACAATTTTCGGAGATTACCATGTTTGAAATAACTATAACTTTTTTCTAAATCATAATAAAAATATTCATGACTTACTTGATTAATTAATACTATGAATAAATGAATTTATAAGAGAATCATATAAAAAATCAATTTTAAATTTCTTATCACATATGTTAATAGATAATTAGTCATAGTCATACACATAAAATTATAAAATAAACATAAAAATTCAAACAATTAATCCATGAGTATATTGAAAATAAAACATGTACGAGATCGATGACATGAAATTTGACCCATATTCATATATGTTTTTATTATGCATTCAAAACATGTATTAATTATTTAATAAGTTGATATATAATTATAATTTTTATATGTATAAACATAAAATAAAAAATTAATATATACATTCAATTTTTAATACACTCAGTAGCACAGTAAATTCTCATTGAAACAAAACATTGATAAATATAGATACCCCTTGGAGTAGATTCAGAATTAATTAAAAAATTATTTGTATAAAACATAAATAAAAATAAATAATATAATTATTTAACAATATGATAATCGAGAATTATAATTTGAACACGTATGAACAGATTATAACATCATAATATTAAAATACATTACAAAAAAACTGAAATATAGTTTTGATGAAAATAAATATACCTCTTTATGAATAAAATCATAAAATAAAATTCATAATCACCCTTAAAAAATATCATTTTGGTATAACTATATATATATATGTGTGTGTGTGTGTGTGTGTGTGAATAAGAATTAATTGAAAATATATATAAGAAAAAATATTTAAATTCTATTGACCAAAAACAAGCTTTTGAAAAAAATACATTCCCTTAAATACATTTTTTAAATCATAGAAATTTTAAATTTTAAATTAAAAAATATATAAAAACACTTACATACATATATAAGATTGAAGAAAATAATCCTCAGTTTTGAAAATAATATATATATATATATATATATATATTTGATAACAATATCTTTAAATTACACATATATCATAATTAAAAATCATGGGTATATAACAATAGATATAAAACATGAAAACTAAAATGTAAAATTTCCCTTTACTATAATTATTGGAAAAAAACATAAATCCAGTTTCTAAAGACTTAAAATTGATTTTCCCCAAAAAATAATTTAAACGACTACTTAACTAGAGTTTATATCCATAAACTCTACTCAAAGGATATTTCCCTAGAATCATGGTATACAGATATAGATAGAAAAATATTGAGATATTCATTATAAAATTAACATCAAATATAGACATATTCATCTGAATAAGAAAAAAACACCCAAAGTTGACCTAAATAATTTATTAAAAGAAGATTATGACTATGATAGATACCTGATAAATTTCAGAAAACAAATAAATCCACCGAGTTAATTGAAAAACAGATATTAATGGATAATGGAATAAAAGGACAACAAAAACACTCTTAATCCGAAATAGTCAAATTATTCGGATAAAAAACACCTTAAAAAGGAAATAGGAAACCTACCGTGGGAGGTTGAAGATGATCCCAAAACATGGATCTGAAACTTAGTCTAACCCTAACTCACGTCTGGATGTTTTGACAATACTCGGTTCATCGATGGAAAATCTTGTTTGGACTCATCACTGACAGTGGTGGACCATCAGTTAAAACCCGAAAGACCGAGCTATATCACAGACTCCCTCTCCAGTAGTGATCTCCCTGGTCACACTCACCCTCATCTCATCCTGAATATTGTCTTGAACTCCATCATATGAGCTCAATTGATGAATATCCTGACTTCGGGTCTCTATCTCGAAGCCCTCTTCACTCCCGTGCAACCCTTCAACATTACACCCCTCACAGACCCCCTTTGAAAAAATTCCAAATCCTCTTTTTTTTTTATATTTTCATTATCTTTTTTGACACATGAAAATAAAATTATAACTATATAATAATATAAATTATTTGTTTTTAATACCAATATTTCATTAAAATAGTTATAATCATACAATATAATTAAATTTAACAAAATTTCTAATAATTTTAAAAAATAATTTAATTATAATTTCACATACATACATAAGTAAATAAATATATATATATATATTGAAAATTATAATTCAATAAAACCATATTAATTATATTTTTATGTGAATGTGGTAATTAATTATTTCAAATAAAGTAAAATATTATCATTAAAAAAATATTATTATTTATATTGAATGTATTTACATAATTTAGTATATAAATTATTAATTCATAGAATTTTGTTATTATATTTATTTTTATTATTGAATAATAATTTAAAAAAAATTTATATTAAAATATTCTTTTACAAATAATTAATACTATAAAGTAGTTTTTGTTTTTAGAACATTAATTGAAAATTACTTTTAAAACAATAAATAATAAATATTATTATTTAAATACTTAATTTCAATTATTATTTTCAATTTAAATAACCTGAAAACATTATTAGTTTATTTTAATATCAAATTAATACATTTAATAAAATATTTATATAGTAAAACTATGTTTAGAAATTCCAGGATGTGTCAATTTAGTAGATTCTCTTTTCATACGATAAATTGATAGCACAAACTCTCCTATTAATAGAATTAAATAAAGTATAATATCATTTCTATGGAGTTCATCCACTAAACCATAATTAAGGGATCTAAAGATGCAATAAAAATCATAGGTCATTATCATATATGTTCTCTATTGAAAATTGTTATTTCTTAGGGGGATTTGGGAGTTATTCCAAATTCATATTTTTTTTGAAAACACGAATCAATTGAGAAAATAACTTTATTAATTTTTTGATTGATGAGCCCATCATGTTGGGAATTTCAATTTTCCACTCATCACATTTCCTCTTGCATTGGTTGTTTACACAATTTCTCTTATTTCTATACATCAACTAAAAATGGAAAATTAAGGAATTTTTTATAAACTATTATAGTAATAAACAAGAAACCATTAAAAGTCAAGGGATAACTCAAAAAAGAAATATATTCTTTAACTAATGAATTCTTTGGTTTACATCTATGTTATCCATGATCTATTTCCTAAAAAATCAAATGGGTATTTTTTTGTTCCCTTTTTAATGGATCACAATTAGATTGCGAATTTACCAAAGCATATATACCAGGAGTGTAAAACTAGTATTGTAGTAATATCCATTATCCTGAACTAGTTTATGATCAAGTCTTTCCCAATACACCAGTTTCAAGGTTACTTTCTCTAGGATTATTTTTGCTAGAGCCCCATCAACATATAATGTCCAGAAATGGATTTATTTTACTGGTAACAACTAACTCTATACTTTTAGAATTTTTAGGGATTCTTTCCCACAAGTATTCATATCCTTAAGTCATTCACTAGGGGTTTTTAATCTAAACCTAAAATAGAACTAGACATTCCACTAATACCAACTATGAAAACCCATATCTTTAATACACATTAATTTTATATTTATTATATAAAATTACACCTAATATATATGAAAAGATACTTAATCCTAGTGAATTTGGGAAATTTGGTATATAGTTTATCGAAGTGATAATAGGATACAATTGAATTATTGTAAACATCCTAAACATTTTCCTAAAGATCCATTATTTTTCTAAATCTACATGGGATAACCCAGGGTTGTAATAAGAAGGGGGTGGGATAAAAATACCAGTAGGGGAATAAAAAAAATTATAATATAAGGTAAAGAAATATATGTGATCCAAAAGGAATATAAAGGAAACATAATAGGGTTGAGGATCCTAATATTTAACAATGATTCCTGATATCTCATGATAACATAAAGTCAACCTTGGAATGAAGAAACAACTTAAAAAGGAGTCATTAAAATAAAACAAGGATAACCACCAAATTAAAATATCCTAGTGTTTTAAGGATATAATTATAAAAACTATACACAGAATATCAATAGATTAATACATTACCCAATGCATTGGACAACAATTTGGGCACACCCATCTTTTTTATATCTTGTACAAGCAAATGTTTTCTCCATAAAGCACCCAATATAGGATCATATTATATCTTATTTAATAACGCCATTAATTTTTATGGGATCCATATATATTATTCCTAAATAAACTATTTATAGGTACATCTAAGTGAATACCATTGAGTGGGAAATGGGGATTTTTATTTACTACATAATTGTTTGGAATGGAAAAATTATAGGATAATTTTGGCAGTATAATAGTTGTATAAAATGGTTGATGGGAACATTTATTGAGAGTGAAATGGTTATATAATCAAATTTTCATCATAAGAATAGTAATAATGAAAAAAAATGACATATTTTCATTTTATTAGTTGGGAAACAAAATTCATAATACAAAGATGGTTCTTGAAGAAAGAGGATAAAAAGATGACCCCTTACTTCGACATGACAACTACATCGGTAAAGGTCATAATGAGATGGGGTAAATTATATATAATCATTTTAATATAAAATTGAATATAATTGGAAATTTATAAAGTCATTAAAACATATAAAATTATAATTAAAATGGATAAAAATGTAAAGGCCCATAAAATTAAAGGAATTTTTTTTCTTCCAATTTTTCTTTGGAATTTTACAAGAGCGCGGTTTCTGACGGCACCTGATTCCAAGGCCTGCTGTGTCTAGAATAATTTTCCAAAGTTCGGATCGGGTACATTCAGTGAATAGACGAGTAGGTTTTTCTAAATTTTGAACCAGTGCTCGGAATCAAATTCTGAGGGCACTGATAGAATCGCAGTGCCGGTAATTGCTTATAAACACCTTTTCAAGAGTTTTGTTTGCTCGGGTGTGGTTTTTAATTTTTGGGGTTAAGTTAAAGAATAAAATAAAAGTGGTGCAACTTTTTATTTTATTTTATTTTACATAAAGCAGGATTAACCTAAGTTAAGCGGATAAAATGGGACCCACAATATCCTACCCACATGGTAAGATATTTGTGAGGTGGGGCCTGCACGAGCCCCACCATTTCTTTCCCTCTACGTAACGCACCAACGAAAAATTCTTTGAAATAAATTCAACTGGTGCGTTTACTTAAATACGAAACGCCCCTATTAATTTGGGCAGTTAAAATCGTTACAATTAATTCCTCTAATTAATTTTTCGTTTCGTTTCCTTTTTGAATTTTTTAAAGGGTTGGCTTGAGCATCAATAAAATAAAACTAATCTTATTTTATTTTCTGTTGGAACATGTTGCGTGGAGAGAATTTGGTGGAAAGCGTTCTTCTTCAACGAAGAACGCGAAAAACGCAAAGAACGCGAAGAACGTGAAGAACGCGAAGAACGCACTGATCTCCGACGAAGAACGCCAAATCCTCGGAGGTTGACTACGCAACGCCGAGTTCCGCGACGACAATGACACTTCTTCCACGACGCCCCATTCGTGATGCGACAATCTTGTTCTTCCGCGACGGTTATTTCCACGATGATTATTTCCGCGACGAACTCACATTCGATGACAACGTTTAGGTAGGGGTTTATTGCTTCTTGTTCGTGAAACATCTGTTGACGTTCTTCATCATATATTTTTTTGGGCCGCTTGTTATCATCTTAACAGGAGGAGGTCAGACCGCACGAACACGGTCGACCCTCCTCCCCCTTTTTTGTTGTGTTTTTGCAGATCGGAAGATGGCGGCATGGTGCGACGGCACCACGCGGGAACCTGGAAGGATGCGGCAAGTATGCGTGGTGCCGTCAAGGCCGAACGAAAGTGTGGTCGTATTTGGGACCGCGAAGGAAAACGGAAGACTCTGCAGTTTGATCTTTTGACATGCGGATCGATGGGCATTGACGGAACGAGCCGCAAAGATGATTTGATGTTTCCGTAGTGAAGAACGGGACCCAGGATGAGCATCGGTGCAGACAGAATTGAAAACAGACCACCAAAGCAACTCTGGTGGCCCACGGACACCACCGGCGGCTGCGCCCCGGTGCACCGCCTAGAGAAACTGTCACGGTAGCGAGAGAGTGGATCCCGCGGCCGCGCGGGATCCAGGGGGACGCGGCGCGTTCCGCGTCCGCGGAGCGCCAGCTCGCTGGCCGAGCCAGCAAGCCACCCGGCCGAGCTAGGCCGTCTTGGGTGGACCGGGCTAGGCCGCGCCCATCCGGCCTGGGTTGCGCCCTGCCGGGTTGGGCTGGGTCAGACCGGGCCCAGACCGCCCATTTTCGGATCACTTTCGGTATTTTTCTCATATCATGGGCTATGAACCTCCGATTGACGCACCGTCCATTGCGTAGCAATCCATGGATCGAGACGGTCGTTTCAGTATATTACACTCAAGGTTTTGGAGAACTTTGGGTTTGGCCGGGTTGGTTCGGATACGAAACCAACCGGGCCCTCGGAGTGGAAACACTTATATGTTGAGCTCCGAAGGTCTGATTAATGTGCCGTCGACATTGTTGGATTCCTCTTGATGAGATAGAACTTTTGGATTACTCCGCTCGAGGTTTGGACGCCGTCGGAGTGCGGTCGGGTTGGTTTGCTCACGAAACCAACGGGGCCCCTAGAACGAAAAAAGCCAATAACTCACAGACCGAGCGTCCGATTGATGCACCTTCTGTCTCATTGAATTCCTCTTGATGAGATGGAACTTTTAGCTTACTCCGCTCGATGTTTGGATGCCGACGAAGTGCGGTCGGGTTGGTTCGCTCACGAAACCAACCGGGCCCCTGGAACGAAAACACCAATAACTCACAGGCCAGGTGTCTGATTGACGCGCCGTCTATCTCGTTGAATTCCTCTTGATAAGACGGAACTTTTGGCATACTTCTCCAGTGATTTAGATGCAGTTGGATAGTGCCCGGGTTGGATTGCACCTGAAATCCAATCGGGCCCCTGGAACGGAAAAGCTGATAACTTTCAGACTGGATGTCCGTTTGATGAACCGTCAGCGGCGTTGGTGATCACGTGGAGAAACAGTACCTATGAGTATACCCTATGAGAGTTCGGGGTAAAGTTGAGATACGGCCGAGTTGGTTCGCACACGAAACCAACCGGGCCCTGGGGACGAAAAGGCTAGTAATTCACAGACCGGGCATCCGATTGACGCGCCTTCTGCTGCGTTGAGACCCCTGTGACGAGGCAGTTCTTTGAGATACTTCTTCATGGAAATTTTTGAAACATGTAGTATCGACCTGTAGCTCATGGAGCGGACCCTCCAGGAGACGAGCGTGCGGAGTACGGAGACGAGTGTGCGGAGTACGGAGACTGTGTAGCCTACTGAGACCTGACGACTGCTTGACCGATCAACTCAGTGTGATACGAATAGCCCAGTGGGGAACACATGGTTATAGCAGCATACCCACGGCGGAGGAGCGCTTGTTTGTAGCGGAAGACCCGCGGTACTCAACAGAAGGAGTACCTCTAGAGGCTATGAGTGGGAGCTCTTGGTTGTAGCGGCAGGCCCATGGCGGAGGAGCGCATGGTTGTAGCGGAAGACCCGCGGTACTCAACAGAAGGGGTATCTTTATAGGCTATGAGGGGGAGCGCTTGGTTGTAGCGGCAGACCCATGGTGGGAAGCACTTGGTTGTAGCAGCAGGCCCACAGTACTCGACAAGAGGAGTAACTCAGCAGTCATATGTTAGTGAGTAGTTCCTCGGAGTCGTGATAGGACCACTGTACACTCCAGAGATGGGGCTCTTCAGCAGTTACAGTTTCGATAATGAAAATACTGGTTTGAGCTGAGTCTATGACCTTTGTGTTTACCTCTTGATTGAGATGCGTCACTTGATAACTTAAGTATATGTATGGTCATATACCTGTGTAGTGGTTATCCGTTGATTTTCATAATCTTGTGTTTCCTCATGATTGAGATGGGTTACTTGATAACTTAGGTATATGTATGGGCATATACCTAAGTAGAGGTTATCTGTTGAGATCTTATTTGTGGTTATCTTTGTTGGTTTTAGTGAGACCTTGTGGGTCTCGGGGTCCTTACTGAGTATCGTTATACTCACCCCTGCACAGGCTATGCCCGGTCCTCGTTGTGTTGGTTGTAGACGACGGGCAACGCTGACAGAGGTCGAGTGTTTGAGGATTGGACGGTATCCGGAGGTGGACTTCACGACAAGACTACACTCGAAGGAGGTTGACGGGCGAGAGTGTTGTGGAGGCTATCTGTACCTACCCTTCAGGTAGGATCCGCGGTGGACGATCTAGGAGCTGTGTTATCTGTACCTACTCTTCATGTAGGATCCGTGGTGGACGATCCAGGAGCTGCGCTATCTGTACCTACACTTCAGGTAGGATCCGAGGTGGATGACTCAGGAGTTGATTCTATTCTTCTAGTTGTTTGACTTTTTTTTGTACTTCCGTTCAGTTGTAGCTGTACTTTTCAGTTGGGTTTGTATTCTGGCCCTTTTCCTTTTCAGCACTTCTTTTGTACTTAGTGTTTACTTCCGCTTGTATTCTGTGGTGTTTTGTTTACTTTTATAATGGCAATTCCTTCCAGTTACCAGTATTTACACCTTTGGTGCTAGTCTCCAGCCCCTGGCCTATAGAAGGCGGGCTTGGGGTAGTCACGGCACAAGCCCCGAGGATGGGTCGTGACAAATTCGTATCTGAGGAGTTCGGTTCTACCGTAGAACTCAGGACTCTGATATTTTTCTATGTGAAGCAATAGTGTTGAGAGTATTGATTATGGTTATCAGTCCAGGGAGTTCGGTGTTTCTGCGATAGCCGACGTATCCATACACCAGGACCCTGACTTCTGATTTCTGACTTAATGCGTGAAAACATTGATTTCATGTGTGTTTCACGTTTTCTATGTGATTAAATTGTGTCAGATCACCAGGTATACTATGGTGACCGTGGCGCACCAGTCTCTTTCAGGAAGGCCCCATGAAGGCAGCCTTCTAGGGTTCCGGGTGTTGTGCGGGATGACAGCCCACCGAGCGATGAGGCCTCAGTACAGGGCCCCTTGACAGCAAAGGCACCGACGGTACCTCTACCCACCGAGCCACCGATGCTACCTGCCCCAGCCGCTGATGGTGCACGTCGCCTTAGTGCACTGTACGAGTTTCAACATCAGCGACCGACGAGCTTCCATGGGGAGATGGACCCTCAGGCAGCCGAGGATTGGCTGGAGGCAGTTGTACGAGTTTTCCGTTTGGTAGGGACACTAGTTGACCTTATGATGGTCCTTGCAGTGATCCTCCTGCACGCGGAAGCTGGCAGATGGTGGAGCTTGATGCTCCAGGTGCACAACGAGGCATCTCTCATTTGGATGGACATTGAGAGCCTTTTTCGCTCAGAGTTCGTCCCAGCCACCCTCCGAGCGGTGCGCGTCCAGGAGTGACTACAGCTGCGGCAGGACAGCATGACAGTAGCCCAGTACGCGGCAAGGTTTACCGATCTCTCGCGCTATTCCACGAACATGGTATGGGACCCATTCTTCAGGGACTGATCCTTCGAGCAGGGGCTCCAGTGAGAGATCCGAGTTTCATTTGTTTCTCACAGCTTTCCGACATAGATGGGGGTGTTGGAGAGAGCCCTCGTAGTGGAGAGATTACTTACTGAGCAGTCTCCAGCAGCAGGGCCCACCACTAGCCGACATGCGGCAGAGTCTTCTGAAGCAGGCAGTAGACTGATGGTGCAGAGGTCCAAGAGGACTAGACCTACAGGTGGTTGACTGCATGACACATGATCGTTTTTGCGAGACACCCGGGGTAGAGAACGACTTACCATGTTCGGTTAGTGTTACTCCTACGACGGGGTTAGTCACATGGCTCGTGACTGTCTGGACCTCCATACAGATGACTACCATATGAATGAAGGACCTCCCGGGCGGAGGCAGAGGTTCGATCGAGGCAGACCGCATGGAGAAGGAGACCGTGGTAGGGGAGCTGGCCGTGCTGCTGGAGGTGGACGACGCTTCGAGGTGTTACCACCACCACCACTAGGAGGTCCACCCCGACCGCAGGGAACAAGTGGACATGGAAGAGCTCAGCTTCAGGAAGCTGAGGCCTACGATCATGGTGCTGTGGGAGCAGATGGACAGGAGGGGTACTAGCTCCAGACGTGGAGACTTTTGTTCATGTTTCTTCTAGCTTTGTTGATGTTGGTTTGTAGATGCTTTGTGTCTTTTTACTTGAGCTGCCGTAATAAAAGGAATTTTTTTCCTTGTGGAATTTACTTTCTTGTCCTCTCTTTTTGTTGTTACTATGTGGTTTCGGTTTAAAACCGTTGACTTGACCCTCACTTTTGTTAATCCTATTGGAGGAGACCCAGTTACCACACACAGATGCCGACAGTGTGACTCAACCCTTGGAGGCCAGAGTAACGGTCGGATCTCTTGGTAGTAGCGTCGAGGCCTTACAACGTCATCCTTTGTATGGATTAGTATCATCCATGTCAGGATTGACTGTATTAGGCGAAGAATGAGGTTCATCTAGGGGATGAGACTAGATTTCTCTTATCGTCAAAGATGAAATCTTAGCAGCTCTTGTAGGACCAGAATATGTCCAAGTCACCCGGGAGTGGATGATGACAGCTCAGAGCCAGCAAAGGACTTATGCTGTCAGGAGGCGGAGGCCACTAGAGTTCGATGATTGCGACCACATTTTTCCTATGGGTCTCACCTCTACGCGAGTTATGGAGTTTTGGCCGGGGCGGCAAGTGGTCTCTGCACTTCAATTGGACCCTTATAGGTCCTCAACAGGGTAGGCGAGGTGGTTTACCGCTTGACCCATCCACCTCAGTTGCACCGGGTGCATGACGTCTTCCACGTATCTCAGCTGAGGAGATACGAGCACGACTCGGTGCATGTCATCGACCATAGGGAGTCGGACTCTGACGATGTGGCGACTTTTGCGGAGGTTCCGGTAGAGGTTGAGGAACGACAGGAGTGGGTCCTATGGGGATAGTCGATTCCTCTTCTCCGCTTTCGTTGGCATCACAGGAACCTCCAATAGAGCACAGGGGAGAGGAAGGCTCAGATGCATGCTCAGTACCCACTTTTGTTTCACTAGTTTATGATATAGCTTTATGGGGATGTAATATCCTAAGGTGGGTGAAATGTAAATACCCATAAAATTCAAGAAATTTTTCTTCTTCTTAAATTTCTTTGGAATTTTACCAGAGTGCGGTTTCTGACGGCACCTGATTCCGTGGCCCGGTGTGCCCGGAATCATTTTCCGATGTTTGGATCGGGTATGTTCAGTGAACGGACGAGCAGGTTTTTCTAACTTTTCAACCAGTGCTCGGAATCGAATTCTGAGAGCACCGATGGAATCGTAGAGCCGATAATTGCTTAGAAACACCTTTTCCAGAGTTACATTTGCTCGAGTGTGGTTTTTAATTTTTGGGGTTATATTAAAGAATAAAATAAAAGTGGTGCGACTTTTTATTTTATTTTATTTTACTTAAAGCAGGCTTAACCTAAGTTAAGCGGATAAAATGGGACCCACAATATCGTACCCACTTGGTAGGATATTTGTGATGTGGGGCCCGCAGGAGCCCCACTGTTTCTTTCACTCTAAGTAACGCACCCGTGAAAACCTCTTTTAAATAAAGTCAACCGGTGCGTTTACTTAAATACTAAACGCCCCTATTAATTTGGGTGGTTAAAATCGTTACAATTAATTCATCGAATTAATTGTTCGTTTCGTTTCCTTTTGAATTTTTTAAAGGGTTGGCTTGTGCGTCAATAAAATAAGACTAATCTTATTTTATTTTCTGTTGGAACTTGTTGCGTGGAGAGAATCTGGAGGAAATCTTTCTTCTTCGACGAAGAACACGAAGAACGTGAATAACGCGAAGAACGCGAAAAACGCACTGATCTCCGATGAAGAATGCCAAATCCTCGGAGGTTGAATATGCAACGCCGAGTTCCATGACGACAACGACGCTTCTTCCGCGACGACCCTTTCACGACACGACGATCTTGTTCTTCTGTGATGGTTATTTCTGAGACGAACTCAAGTTCAACGACAACATTGAGGTAGGGGTTTATTGCTTCTTGTTTGTGAAACATCCGGTGACGTTCCTCATCTTATATTTTTTGGGCCTCTTGTTATCTTCTGAACGGGAGGAGGTTGGACTGAACGAACACGACCGAACCTCCTCCCCCTTTGTTGTTGTGTTGTTGCAGATCAGAATATGGCGGCATGGTGCGACGGCACAGCGCGGGAACCTAGAGGGATGAGACAAGGATGTGTGGCGCTGTCACACCGCGCCGTCGAGGCCGAACGAAAGTGTGGTCGTATTTGGGACTGCGAAGGAGAATGGAAGACTCTGCAGTTTGTTCTTTTGACGTTCGGATCGACGGGCATTGACGGAACGGGACGCAGAGACGATTTGATATTTCCGCAGTGAAAAACGGGACCCGGGATGAGCATCGGCGCAGACGGAATTGAAAACAGACCACCAGAGCAACTCCGGTGGCCCACGGACACCACCGGCGGGACGGGGCGCCGACGACCGGAGGGGGCAGTGCCCCGGCACACCGCCTGGAGAAACCACCGTGGTCGTGAGCGAGTGGATCCCGCGGCCGCGCGGGATCCAGGAGGATGCGGCGTGCGCCGCGTCCGCAGAGCGCCAGCTCGCTAGCCGAGCCTGCGAGCCACCCGGCCGAGCTGGGCCGGCTTGGGCGGACCAGGCCGGGCCACGCCTAGCCAGGCCGGGCCGCGCCCTACCGGGTCGGACCCGGACCTGGGTTGGGTCGACCTGGTTCGGGCCGACCCAGGGGGGTTGGGCCGGGTCAGACCAGGCCTAGACCCCCCATTTTCGTATCACCTCTTGTCTTTTGACCATATCTTATTCTACGGACCTCCGATCGACGCACCGACCATTGCGTAGTGATCCGTGGATCGATACGGTCATTTCAGTATATTACACTCAATGTTTCGGAGAACTTTGTGTTCGGCCGGGTTGGTTCGGATACGAAACCAACCGGGCCCTCGGAGCGGAAACACATATATCTTGAGCTTCGGACGTCCGATTGATGTGTCATCAACATTGTTGGATTCCTCTTGATGAGAAGGAACTTTTGGCTTACTCCGGTTGAGGTTTGGACGTCGTCAGAGTGCGGATGGGTTGGTTCGCTCACGAAACCAACCGAGCCCCTGAAACGAAAAAAATCCAATAACTCATAGACCGAGGGTCCGATTGACGCGTCCTCTGCCTTGTTAAATTTCTCTTGATGAGATGGAAATTTTTGCTTACTCCTTATGAGGTTTGGACGTCTTCGGAGTGCGGTCGGGTTGGTTCGCTCACGAAACCAACCGGGCCCCCGGAACGAAACAGCCAATAACTCACAGGTCGGGCGTCCGATTGACGTGTCGGCTGTCTCGTTGAATTCCTCTTGATGAGATGGAACTTTTGGCATACTTCGCCAGAGATTTGGATGAAGTTGGATAGTGGCCGGGTTGGATTGCACACGAAATCCAACCGGGCCCCTGGAACGGAAAAGCTGATAACTTTCAGACTTTACGTTTGTTTGACGAACCGTCAGCGGCGTTGGTGATCACGTGGAGAAACGGTCCCTATGAGTATAGCATATGAGAGTTCGGGGTAAAGTTGAGATACGACCAGGTTGGTTCACACACGAAACCAACCGGGCCCCAGGGATGAAAAGGCTAGTAATTCACAGACCGGGCGTCCGATTGACGCGCCATCTGTTGCGTTGAGACCCTTGTGACGAGGTGGTCCTTTGAGATACTTCTTCATGGATGTTTGTGATAGTTGTAGTATGGACATGTAGCTCTTGGAGCAGACCCTCCCGGAGACGAGCGTGTGGAGTACGGAGACTGTTTAGCCGGCTGAGACCTGACGACTGCTTGACTGATCAACTCGGTGTGTTACGGATAGCCTAGTGGGGAGAGCTTGGTTGTAGAGGCAGACCCACGGCGGAGGAGTGCTTGGTTGTAGCGGCAGACCCGCGGTACTCAACATAAGGAGTACCTCTGGAGGTTATGAGGGGGAGAGCTTGGTTGTAGCGGCAGACCCACGGTGGAGGAGCGCTTGGTTGTAGCGGCAGACCCGCGGTACTCAACAGAAGGGGTATCTTTGTAGGCTATGTGGGCGAGCGATTGGTTGTAGCGGAAGACCCATGGTGGGAAGCACTTGGTTCTAGCAGTAGGCCCACAGTACTCGACAGGAGGAGTACCTCTGCAGTCTTAGGTTAGTGAGCAGTACCTCAGAGTCGTGACAGGACCACTATACAATCCAGAGACAGGGCTCTTCACCAGTTACAGTTTCGATAATGAAAATCCTGGTTTGAGCTGAGTCTATGAACTTTGTGTTTACCTATTGATTGAGATGGGTCACATGATAACTTAGGTATATGTATGGTCATATAACTGGGTAGTGGTTATCCGTTGATTTCATAATCTTGTGTTTCCTCATGATTGAGATGGGTTACTTGATAACTTAGGTATATGTATGGGCATATACCTAAGTAGAGGTTATCTATTGAGATCTTCTTTGTGGTTATCCTGGTTGGTTTTAGGGATACCTTGCGGGTCTCGGGGTCCCTACTGAGTATCGTTATACTCACCCCTGCACGGGCTATGCCCGCACCTCGTTGTGTTGGTTGCAGACGACGGGCAGCGCTGACAGAGGCCGAGTGTTTGAGGACTGGACGGTATCCGTAGGTGGACTTCATGACGAGACGACACTCGGAGGAGGTTGAAGGGAGAGAGTGTTGTGGAGGATATCTGTACCTACCCTTCAGGTAGGATCTGTGGTGGACGATCCAGGAGCTGTGCTATCTGTACCTACCCTTCAGGTAGGATCCATGGTAGACAATCCAGGAGCTGTGCTATCTATACCTACCCTTTAGGTAGGATCTGAGGTGGACGACCCCGGAGCTGTTTCTATTATTCCAGCTGTTTTCCTTTTCTGTTGTACATCAGTTCAGTTGTAGCTGTACTTTTCAGTGGGGTTTCTATTCTGGCCCTTTTCGTTTTCAGCACTTCTTTTGTACTTAGTGTTTACTTCTGCTAGTATTCTGTGGTGTTTTTTAACTTTTATAAAGTCAATGCCTTCCAGTTATCAGGATTTACACTTTTGGTTCTAGTCGCCAGCCCCTGGCCTATGGAAGGCGGGCTTGGGGTAATCACGACACGAGCCCCAAGGACGGGTCGTGAAAAATTGGTATCAGAGGAGTTCAGTTCTACCGCAGAACTTAGGACTCTGATATTTTTCAATGTGAAACAATAGTGTTGAGAGTATTGAGTATGGTTATCAGTCCAGGGAGTCCGGTGTTGTTTCAGCGGCCGACGTATCCATACACCAGGACCCTGACTTCTGATTTCTGACTTAATGCGTGAAAACATTGATTGCATGTGTGTTTCAAGTTTTCTCTGTAATTACATTGTGTCAGCTCACCAGGTATACTGTTCTGACCGTGGCACTCCTGTCTCTTTCACGAAGGCCCCAGGACGGCAGACTGCTAGGGTTCCGAGCGTTGTGCGGGACGGCAGCCCACCGAGCGACGAGGCCTCGGTACAGGGCCCTTTGACAGCAAAGGAACCGGCGGTACCTCTACCCGCCGAGCCACCTATGCTACCTGCCCCAGACGCTGACAGTGCACGTCGCCTTAGTGCACTGCACGAGTTTCAGCATCAGCGACCACCCAGGTTCCATGGGGAGACGAATCCTCAGGCAGCCGAGGATTGGATGGAGGCAGTTGTACGACTTTTCCGTTTGGTAGGGACACCAGCTGACCTTATGGTGGTCCTTGCAGCGAGCCTCCTGCACGCAGCAGCTGGCAGATGGTGGATCTTGAAGCTCCAGGTGCACGATGAGGAATCTCTCCTTTGGACGGACTTTGAAATCCTTTTTTGCTCAGAGTTCATCCCAGCCCCCCTCCTAGCGGTGCGCATCAAGGAGCGACTACAGCTGCGGCAGGGCAGCATGACAGTAGCCCAGTACGCGACAAGGTTTACTGATCTCTCACGCTATTCCACGAATATGGTATGGGACCCATTTTTCAGGGCCTGAACCTTCGAGCAGGGGCTCCGGTGAGAGATCAGAGCTTCAGTTGTTTCTCACAGCTTTCCGACATAGACGAGGGTGTTGGAGCGAGCCTTCTTAGAGGAGATTTTCCTTGCTGAGCAGTCTCCAGCAGCAGGACCCACCACTAGCCGTCATGCGGTAGAGTCTTCTGAAGCAGGCAGTAGACAGATGACGCAGATGTCTAAGAGGACTAGACCTATAGGTGGTTGACCGCATGACACAGGATCGTTTGTGCGATGCACCCGAGGTAGAGAACGACTTACCATGTACCGGTAGTGTTACTCCTGCGGCGGGGTTTTTCACATGTCTCGTGACTATCCAACCCACCATACAGATGAGCAGCAAATGAACGAAGGACCTTCCGGGCAGAGGCATAGGTTCGATCGAGGCATACCACATGGAGCAGGAGACCGTGGCAGGGGAGCTGGCCGTGCAGATGGAGGTGGACAACGCTTCGAGGTGTTGCCACCACCACCACCAGGAGGTCCACCCCGACCGCAGGGAATAGGTGGACAGGGAAGAGCTCAACTTCAGGAAGCTGAGGCCTACGATCATGGAGCTCTGGGAGCAGATGGACAGGAGGGGGACTAGCTCCTGACCTGGAAACTTTTGTTCATGTTGCTTCTAGCTTTGTTTATGTTGGTTTGTAGATGCTTTGTGTCTTTTTTACTTGAGCTTCAGTAATAAAAGACATTTTTTTCCTTGTGCCATTTACTTTCATGTCCTCTATTTTTTTTAGTAAGTGGTTCCGGTTTAAAAACCGTTGACTTGACCCTCACTTTTGTGATACCTACTGGAGGAGACCCAGTTACCACACACTGATGCCGACAGTGTGACTCAACCCATGGAGGAGAGAGTAACGGTCGGATCTGTTTGTAGTAGCGTCGAGGCCTTACAAGGTCATCCTTGGTATGGATTAGTATCATCCATTTCAGGATTGACTGTATTAGGCGAAAATGTGGTTCATCCAGGGGATGAGACCAGATTTCTCTTATCGTCAAAGAAGAAATCATAGCAGCTCTTGTAGGACCAGAATAGGTCCAAGTCACCCGGGAGTGGATGATGACAGCTCAGAGCCAGCAAAGGACTTATGCTGTCAGGAGGTGGAGGCCACTAGTGTTCGAGGATGGCGACCACATTTTTCCTATGGGTCTCACCTCTATGCGAGTTATGGAGTTTTGGTCGGGGCGACAAGTGGTCTCCGCGCTTAAATTGGACCCTTCTAGGTCCTCAACAGGGTAGGCGAGGTGGTTTACCGCTTGACCCATCCACCTCAGTTGCACCGGGTGCACGATGTCTTCCACGTATCTCAGCTGACGAGATACGAGCACGACCCGGTGCATGACATCGACCATGGGGAGTCAGACTCTGATGATGGGGTGAATTTTGTGGAGGTTCCGGTAGAGGTTGAGGAATGACAGGATCAGGTCCTATGGGGATAGTCGATTCCTCTTGTGTGATTTCTTTGGAATCACGGGAACCTCCATGAGAGCACAGGGGAGAGGAAGGCTCAGATGCATTCTCAGTACCCACTTTTTTTCCCTAGTTTATGATATAGATTTACGGGGACGTAATTCGCTGAGGTGGGTGAAATGTAAACTCCCGTAAAATTCAAGGAATTTTTTCTTCTTCTTAATTTTTTTTGGAATTTTACAAGTGCGCGGTTTCTGACGGCACCATATTCCGTGGCCCGATGTTCCCGGAATCATTTTCTGAAGTTTGGATCGGGTACGTTCAGTGAACGGACGAGCAAGTTTTTCTAACTTTTGAACCAGTGCCCGGAATCGAATTCTGAGGGCACCGATGGAATCGCAGTGCCGGTAATTTCATAGAAACACCTTTTCCAGAGTTGCATTTTCTCGGGTGTGGTTTTTAATTTTTGGGGTTATGTTAAAGAATAAAATAAAAGTGGTGTGACTTTTTATTTTAATTTATTTTACTTAAAGCAGGCTTAACCTAAGTTAAGCAGATAAAAGGGGACCCACAATATCCTACCCACTTGGTAGTATATTTGTGAGGCGGGGCCCACATGAGCCCCACCGTTTCTTTCCCTCTAAGTAATGCATCCGCGAAAACCTCTTTTAAATAAAGTCAACCGGTGCGTTTACTTAAATACTAAACGCCCCTGTTAATTTGGGCGGTTTAAATCGTGACACTTAATTCATCAAATTAATTGTTCATTTCGTTTCCTGTTTTACTTTTTTAAAGGGTTGGATTGTGCGTCAATAAAATAAGACTACTCTTATTTTATTTTCTGTTGGAACTTGTTGCATGGAGATAATTTGGAGGAAAGCGTTTTTCTTCGACGAAGAACGCGAATAACGTGAAGAACGCAAAGAACGCGAAGAACACACCGATCTCCGATGAAGAACACCAAATCATCGGAGGTTGACTATGCAACGCTGAGTTCCGCGACGACAACGATGCTTCTTCCGCGACGCCACTTTTGCGACGCGACGATCTAGTTCTTCCGCGACAGTTATTTCCGCGACGAACTCACGTTCGACGACAACGTTGAGGTAGGGGTTTATTGCTTCTTGTTTGTGAAACATCCTTTGACGTTCCTCGTCTTATATTTTTTTTGGGCCGCTTGTTATCATCTTAACGGGAGGAGGTCGGACCACACGAACACGGCCGAACCTCCTCCCCCTTTGTTGTTGTGTTGTTGCGGATCAGAAGATGGAGGCACGGTGCGACAGCATCGCGTGGGAACTTGGAGGGATGCGACAAGGATGTGTGGCGCCGTTGCGCCGTGCCGTCGAGGCCAAATGAAAGTGTGTTCGTATTTGGGACCACGAAGGAGAACGGAAGACTCCGCAGTTTTTTATTTTGACGTGCGGATCGACATGCATTGACGGAACGGGCCGCAGAGACGATTTGATGTTTCTGTAGTGAAGAACGAGACCCGGGATGAGCATCAGCACAGATGGAATTGAAAACGGACCACCAGAGAAACTCCGTTGGCCCACGGACACCACCAGCGGGGCGGGGCGCCGGCGACCAGAGGTGGCGGCGCCCCGTCATGCCGGTTGGAGAAACCGCCGCGGTGGCGAGCGAGTGGATCCCGCGGCCGAGCGGGATCTAGGGGGACGCGGCGCGCGCTGCATCCGCGGAGGGCCAGCTCGATGGCCGAGCCTGTGAGCCACTCGACCGAGCCGGGCCGGCTTGGGCGGACCAGGCCAGGCCGCGCTCAGCCAGGCCGGGTCGCGCCCTGCCGGGTCGGACCCGGACCCGGGTCGGGTCGACATGGTTCGGGCCGACCCCAGGGGGGTTGGGCCGGGTCAGACCGGGCCCAGACCCCCCCATTTTCGGATCACTTTCGGTCCATTGCCCATATCTTGGTCTACGGACCTCCGATCGACGCACCGACCATTGCGTAGAAATCCTTGGATCGATACGGTTGTTTCAGTATATTACACTCAAGGTTTCGGAGAACTTTGGGTTTGGCCGGGTTGGTTCGGATACGAAACCAACTGGGCCCTCGGAGCGGAAACACTTATATCTTGAGCTCCGGGCGTCCGATTGATGTGCCGTCGACTTTGATGGATTCCTCTTGATGAGATGGAACTTTTGGCTTACTCCGCTCGAGGTTTGGACGCCGTTGGAGTGCGGTGGGGTTGGTTCGCTCACGAAACCAACCGGGCCCCTAGAACGGAAAAAAGCCAATAACTCAGAGACCGAGCATCCGATTGACGCGTCGTCTATCTTGTTGAATTCCTCTTGATGAGACGGAACTTTTGGATTACTCCGCTCGAGGTTTGGACGCCATCGGAGTGTGGTCGGGTTGGTTCGCTCACGAAACCAACCGGGCCCCTGGAACGAAAAGCCAATAACTCACAGGTCGTGCGTCCGATTGACGTGTCGTCTGTCTCGTTGAATTCTTCTTGATGAGACGAAACTTTTGACATATTTTGTCAGATATTTCGATGTAGTTGGATATTGGCCGGGTTGGATTGCACCCGAAATCCAACCGGGCCCCTAGAACGGAAAAGATGATAACTTTCAGATTGGACGTCCATTTGACGAACCGTTAGCGGCGTTGGTGATCACGTGGAGAAACGGTCCCTATGAGTATAACCTATGAGAGTTCCGGTTATAGTTGAGATACGGCAGGGTTGGTTCACACATGAAACCAACCGGGCCCTGGGGACGAAAAAGCTAGTAATTCACAGACCGGGCGTTCGATTGACGCGCCATCTGTTGCGTTGAGACCCCTATGACGAGGCGGTCCTTCGAGATACTTCTTCGTGGAACTTTGTGATACTTGTAGTATTGAACAGTAGATTTTGGAGCGGACCCTCCCGGAGATGAGAGTGTGGAGTACGGAGACCATGTAGCCGGCTGAGACCCGACGACTGCTTGACCGATCGACTCAGTGTGTTACGGATAGCCCAGTGGGGAGTTCTTGGTTGTAGCGGAAGACCCACGGCGGAGGAGCGCTTGGTTGTAGCGGCAGACCCGTGATAATCAATAGAAGGGGTATCTTTGGATGCTGTGAGGGGGAGCGCTTGGTTGTAGCGGCAGACCCATGGTGGGAAGCGCTTGGTTCTAGCAGCAGGCCCATAGTACTCGACAGGAGGAGTACCTCAGCAGTCTTATGTTAGTGAGAAGTACCTCAGAGTCCTGACATGACCACTGTACACTCCAGAGATGGGGCTCTTCACAGTTACAGTTTCGATAATGAAAATCCTAGTTTGAGCTGAGTCTATGACCTTTGTGTTTACCTCTTGATTGAGATGGGTCACATGATAACTTAAGTATATGTATGAGCATATTCCTGGGTAGTGGTTATCCGTTGATTTCATAATCTTGTGTTTCATCATGATTGAGATGGGTTACTTGATAACTTAGTTATAAGTATGGGAATATACCTAAGTAGAGGTTATCTGTTGAGATCTTCTTTGTGGTTATCCTTGTTGGTTTTATTGAGACCTTGCGGGTCTCAGGGTCCCTACTGAGTATCATTAACATCACCCTTACACGGGCTATGCCCGCACCTTGTTGTTTTGGTTGCAGATGACAGGCAGTGCTGACAGAGGCTGAGTGTTTGAGGACTGGACAGTATCTGGAGGTGGAATTCACGACGAGGCGACACTCAGAGAAGGTTGATGGGCGAGAGTGTTGTGGAGGCTATCTGTACCTACCCTTAAGGTAGGATCCGTGGTGGACGATCCAGGAGCTGTGCTATCTGTACCTACCCTTCAGGTTGGATCTGTGGTGGACGATCCAGGAGCTGCGCTATCTGTACCTACCCTTCAGGTATGATCCGAGGTGGACGACCCAGGAGCTGTTTCTATTCTTCCATCTTTTTCCATTTCTATTGTACTTCCGTTCAGTTGTAGCTGCACTTTTCAGTTGGGTTTGTATTCTGTCCCTTTTCCTTTTCAGCACTTCTTTTGTACTTAGTGTTTACTTCCGCTTGTACTCTGTGGTGTTTTGTTTACTTTTATAAAGACAATGACTTCCAGTTATCGGGATTTATGCCTTTGGTGCTAGTCGCCAGCCCCTGGCCTATGGAAGGAGGGCTTGGGGTAGTCACGGCACGAGCCCCGAGGACAGGTCATGACAAAAAAACATAGAGTATACTTGTATGGAAAATAAAAGAGGGAGAGGACCCTTTTATTGAGAGGGATCATCTAAAATATTTTGAGGAGATCCATCAAAACATGTGGGAACCTTAGGTGGGTTATATAAAATAATGGGTACTAGAATTACATTTACCAAGGATTTTCATTGATGATAAATGGGTGGTTTTGTGGGTTTATATAAAAAAGATAGGATAATTCTATATTAATTTCGAAATTTAGGTTATGGACATTATATGATAAAGTAATCAAAACTATATACTATCTAATGGTTTCTTACAAATAATATTTTATTAAATTATTCTATAAATAAATTAATGGAATTTATTAAAATAATACCCTTGGGGATGTTGAAGTGAGTCATGTTTTAGTGAATTGATTTTAAAATCATAAAATATTATATATGTTATGGATAATTAATTAAGGTTTATAAAAATAGTCAAGAAACATAAAAAAATCATTATTTTAAATTTTAAATATATATTTTAGAATGCATAACTTTTATGGAATATATTACATTTGTTTCCTTATGATTTCAAGATATAAACTATATATTTATACCATATTTAATTTCGACCAAAAATTTATAATGTCTCCAAAAAAATTTAAAACATTTATGTTAGATACTTTTTATGAAATTATCTTAAAAAATAATTATTATTTTATTGAAATAATTCTATATGTATGATAATTTACACTTTAAAATGAAAAAAATCAATTTTATTAAAACAATTATGGTTTTTTACAATAAACGTTTTCTTGGAATATATAAATATTTTCCTTCATGAAAATATATTATAATTTACATTTAATAAATATTATTTAATAATAATATTTTATTAAAATATTATTTATTTTAAAATTTATTGCATTAAAATAGAGTGTCTTGGATAAAACTATACAATTCAAACATTATACAGGTTGACTTTCATCATATAAAAATATAACTGATTTCCAAGTATTTCCCAATTAATTTAAAAAGTAATATTTAAAATGGATAAATATAACCATTTTTAATTGAATGAAAAATATAAAAAATAATATTAGTAGTGTCTATATACGTATACCTTTATTAAACCTGTGAAACTCATAAGGTTAAGGTTTGTGATGGTGAGACTTTCTTTTGATGGTTATACATATATAATTTTGGCCACGATTTCAATGAGATTGAACATTTACCATAAACAGTTTCAATCACTTTTTTGCTGCTAAAATATGCTTGGGACTAGATAAGGAAAATTACGAATGATGTTACCTCTCTTGAAGCTCTAATAAATGATCTACATAGGGAACATCATACCAGTGGAGCCGACCACTTGTTTTGTATGTGTGGGAATTTAACTATATCATAACCCTTATTACACACCAATAATAATGGTCAATTTGAAATGGCTATATTATAGATGATTATGATGCTTAATGGAATTTTAGATCTTAAAATATATTACTTATAATGGTCTAGAAACAAATGTATTGCTTGTGTTATCTAAAATTTTATTTCTTAAAAAGACATTTAGTTATTCAAAAATTAATTTCATTTATAAATGTTCATGTTGTTACATTTATATCAGTTATTTTGAAATGAATGTCATGACTCATATTATACATGGCTCTCAATTTTATGTATAAAATAATTCTATAACCTACATGCACATAATCATCTAAATAATAAACCGCCTTTTCTTTTGAATACTAGAGAAATAAATTATTTTATTCATGGTCACTTGTATTGATCTTATAGATAAATTGAAAAAAGTAAAATGTAACTTCTCTTTAGTTATACCCCTATCAATGTTGTCCCATTTTCATTATAATAAGATAACTAAAAATTGACCTTTATATTTTAATTTAATAATATCTACATGATTTCTAATGTATCTCATGATTTAATGTGTAAATCTAATAATATTTTATTCTATAATCCTTCTTAATGATTAATTGAAAAAAAACATGAACCCATGTATATTGTAGGAATCAAATACAATTCAACAACTTAGATGGTCTTGATTCAAAAAATTAAAAGTCATTTTATATATTAGCTCGATTCCCATCATTCATGACCTATAAAACATGATTTAAGGTATTACTTCTAATAAATAAAAATATTAATAGATTAACAAATGGAATATAAGTACGTACTTAGATGAAAAGTGGACCATTCAAAGATATCCATATTAATAACTTTTGTTAATTAAATTTCAATTCAATCTTGAAACCCGATTCATCTTTTTCATAATATTAATGCTTTAAAAAATGGATTTGTAGTATGACTATTGAGTAACCCATATATATATGATTGTAGTTACCCCAATTTGATCACTGTGAAATTCAATCCCATTATAACATATCCCCATAGAGGAGGAAAATTTGATGACTATTTTAGAATGATAAATATTAGATATTTACCCAATACATAAAAAATTATCGAATTTTTTCTCATGTATATCCAAGTACCCCAAACAATAGGCCATGTAATCTTATGCTATGTGAACTTCACCAAAAGAGAATTCTTGTATCGAATTATCACATATAACTTCAAATGAAATATGTAACAGATGAGAAAAATATAAAAACACTTTAAATTTTCATGATGATTTTTTAAATTTGAATTAATCATTGAAAACAAATGTAATATTAACAGACCTCTCAATTTGATGCATTTATCAATAGTGCACCAGTCTACCATGTATATCTTTCTCAGCCAAATGTTATGTCAAATGAATTATTTCCGAGATAAACAAACAAGAAAAAATATCTAAATGAAAATGATTCTTAAAAGTTATATCTTCATGTTTATCATGCTTATTTGGATATATAATGTTTTTCAAATCACTGTAATGAATGTGTACAACTCAACTAAAACTTTCGTTACATTTTAGGTAACATTTTACAAAATATTAAGAGTAGAAATTAATCCATAAAAATATCTGATTCATTACTTTTAAATCCATGTAAATTTATATGTTTTAAGTCAACATACGGTGAAATTTTACAAGAAAATTCATATGGATATTTATATTATTTAATGTTTAAAATAATATATCTTTATCTAGAATATTATTTAAAAAATAGATAAATGCAATTTTCCATTCCCATTTACTAACAATCCACTCATTTTATAAATTTTTTCCCAATTATTATGACCATTATTAGATCATTTAATTTTCCTTAATAATTATGTAGTGATGAATTAATATTATCAGAAATTTTCTACTTAATATTCATTCAATAAAAATTATAGAATATTAAATTAAAATACAAATAATGTTTTTCAAAAAAATAGTCATATTCTTCCAGTATCATGCTCAAACTACATTGGATATTGTACCTTTCACACATTACCACTTCTTCTAACATATTACTTTTTAAAATATTTATACTGATGACCATTAATTTTTTTAATGTTTTTTAAACTAGATAACACCTTCAATAACATTCTCAATCCAATATCACCACTGAATTGTTTCTTTGTTAATCATGATATTATGATATGCATCATGAAATTGATGATTAAACAAGAAGAGTCACTTATTGATATTTGAAAATCATAGGGGAAATGAGTAAAAATTAAAAACTATTAATTCAATAAAAGTATGAAAGTTCCATCTGAATAAAATCTACAATATAGAAAAGTCATTAATATTCCACATTAAATCCACATGAATGTTGAAAATATTTATCATTTATGAAACAAAATATTTCCATTCAATTATTCTACAATTTATACATTTCATTGATTATTAGATAAATGTATACATTAATATAATTTCAATCGATTATATTTCTTGGAAGAATCATTGAAATAGTAAAAGATTGATTCTTTATACACATTATGGGAGGTTGATATCGTGCGATTAAAATAATTTTCCATATGATATAATTGGTTCTTAAAATAAAAAAGTGTTACCACCATCAAATCATAATCCCAAACACAAAATCCAATTATTAAAAGGAAAATATAAATATAATAAATATGAAAAAATCCCTAAAATTGGTTACTTAAAATGTATCATTATTCAATATTTTTAATTTTCAAATCATGTCACATCATTTTACATTTCATCTTAGATGATATGAATAGTATTTTTCAATGATTTTTTCAAAGGAATTTAAAATAATTTCTTCTTGGGATTTTATTCTTCAAAAATTTATTAGTTTATAAATAATTTATACTCTCACCACTTCTCATTTAGTTCTATTTATGGTGTGATAATTTATGAATTATTCTTTATGTGACTCTTCTAAAAAAAATTACGTAGTCATTATGACATTAAAATAAATTCTTTTATAATTAAGGACAATTTTGTTGATGATTTTATTCATCTGATAGAATTATGAAGGGATGATAGGTACTCCCAATACATCATGAACCAATCCCAAAATCTTGGTTATTGATTTATTTGTAACTCCACATTGATATAGGATAGGATACTCCATAAATAGATTTGAGATCTTAGAATATATGACACATCCTATATACAAAGATTGATTTCTATCATTAAGTAAATTGTAAAACTAATTTAATTTATAATGTTCAAAGAACATTAACCAGCTATGGATCAACTAAATTTTCAGTTGATCTATTAAAATATAGTTCATATTATCTTAAAAATCATAATGCATCCTTGATGTTCCGATACCAGAACCATATCTATGTGCCAACCAATTTCTTTGAGAATTTTCACTGAGGATGAAGTATCAATATCGAAAATAGATTATTCCTAGATCACTATCAGGAAATAGTTCTGCTAGAATAAAATTATCAACTTTGAATCATAGAGGTATTATTGTTATTCATACAAAATAATGGGTCACTCAATGAAGGAGGGTGGGATTGAGAGTATGACCAATTACCCAAAGATGGATGTGGGGCCTGATTGTAGTGGCGTGTATTTGGAGTATTCTATTGATGATGATTTAAAGAAACATGGAAAAGTTTTTAAAATAAGTGAGGTGGAGGACGAATTCATTGAACTAGAAGAGGAAATGGAGCTATTGAGGAAAAACATCATGTTGGGCATGCAACAGATCAGTTGGATCCAAAACTTCTAATCAAGGATAACAACATATAGAAGGGGGAATGTCAATTTTATTAAGGGTATGTTTTTATATAAAATGATCACATCATATGATCAAATAGTTCAAGGAAATTTCATTAAATTTATATTGATGTTTGATTATAGCCCGAGGGAAGGGGAGGCTCAACCTATAACATTATCCATGGAAAATGGCATTATTAAGACATAATGAAATACTTAACTTTCAACTACTGTGAATTCCCCTATTGTTGTAAACCCTAAAAAAGGGAACTATGAATCCCTACATCCAAATTAAACTTTATGAACTATGTGAACTGATAATGGAGTGTTAATGGAATGAATGGAACAAGAATTTTCTTTGGTTCCATGAATAAGGTGAGATTAAGAGTTATTGTTCAAAACATGTTCTAGATGTTGGGAGATAAAATATCAATAAATATTGATGTAGAAGGATTATAATACACTAATATTGAAAGAAAAAAATGCCTCTAAATTTAATAGATAATAATTGGTTCGTAAAGACATAGTAAATGATTTCCAACACCCTTTGAGTGATATATAATCAAACTCCAAATATGTCTCTATGTGAGAACAAGATCATCTTACATTGATTTCTGTTGCGTGAAAATCATGGAAGAAAACAAGGTAATGTTCCTTGAAAAATTCTGTTAAAAAACATCACAAGACTAATTAAAACATCTAAAGCCATTGGTCACCAGATAATATGTAAAATTAACACCAATTGAGGTAGATGATTTACCCAACCCAGTGGATGTTCAGAAATGTAGTACTATTTGGGGAATAGAAACACCTCTTAGTGATGAGAATGTTGGACTGGTTCTTCTTCTCTATTTGAATGAATATATGTTAGATGAATATTTCAATATAAATTTTTCAATGTTAGATGATAATAAAATATACTAATGATTGATCAGAGTGGATATAAATGATAAGAAATATGACTTGATAAACAAACAAGGTCAGAAAATGGTATCTGGAATCAAGGAAGAGAAAATTAATTTAGATGAATATTTCCAGAATTGGGATAACATGAGAAATCATTTTTATGACCTTATCATAGAAAATACAGATATGTATGCAACTTTTCTATAATTAGGATTATATAGGATGAGTAATTCTTATAAATATTACTTTTTTTAGTGATTATGTGACTCAGATTCAGTGTTTAACGCACTAATGTTTGGGCATGTTTGGTTTCCCACATTTTCCTGAAATGTTTTCTAGTTATAAAAAATTTAATTTTCATTCAATTAGGATTATACAACTATCAAGAATAATTTTCAAAAATTAAAAGTCCAATAAATTTAAAGATCATTGAAATGAAATCAATTTTATATGAATATCACAAATCAGAAAGCATGGTGTTTGGAGAGATAGTTCTGGAGTTAGTGGGATATATGATGGTCAAGGGGAGAGTGGGGAGTGGGGTTTTTATTTGTTAGTGTAGGTATATATGTATTATAATTACCCAAGAGATAAATTTATTTATTTTACATCATTTCTTTAATCTAAACATTTCATCCAACAAATAATCCCACAATATGAAGAATTGTTTTTTTATTGTCTTCGAGGACTAGTTACATAGGAATTTTATTTTATAGATAATGTTTACATTTTCAAATAATATACCCACAATATATTACTTTCCCCCCATCTCATTAGTTAAAATCATCTTCATTGCCTCGGGGTGGAAGAAAAAGAAATGAGTGAGCATAAATTCTATATAAAGGTAAATTTAGGGAACCCGTCTCAAATAATCTATAAATTGTATCTTTAGAACTGAATTCATTTTTTTATTTGTAAATATATTTTAGGTTTATATTATTTGAGAATCATTACAACACCCAAACATAAAAAAATATTACATCATAGTGTGGAAAAATGTCCTTTGTTTACATTTTCCCCATAGTACAAAATATTTAATATATAACATGTATTTTATTCATGATATATATTCACAATTTTCATCGTGACCCCAGCCTTCAATGTACACATCCTTAAAAACGTGTGAATAACATTTTAAAACATGTGATGAGAATAAAAAACTCAGTATGACACATTTAATTAATAGAAATAAACCCTTTAGACCATAAATACTTATAACAAATTTTGTTTTTAGAAAAATAACGTTTGAGCTAAAAAATATTTTATTACACACAAATTAAAATTATATACCCAATAATTCTCATAAAATAGTTTATAATAAATCTTGAATGAAAATTAAAATTAATAATATTTATTTTAATTATAAATAACACCTAAAATATTTTTAAATAGATAGAAATTTCTCCCTTAATAATATCATGAGCATCCCTTTAATCAAAACATCATTAACTTACTTTGTGAACTCATAATATTTAAATAGAATCCAATATTATGAATATATAAATCATTTAGGTAAATTTTAGAATCATTTTAAAATGAATATTACAATCACTCTTAAATATGGAATAACCTAACCAGAAAAATAAAATAACATCATTGTAGAAACATATAACCTATTAAACCTGCACCTCTACCCATTGCATTGGAGTGATATATAATGCTCAACCATCACTATGATCTACATCAGGATAAACTATAATCAAGAGCTATATTAGGATCACCAATAATTATAAATAATTCCTTGAAATATAACACAATCATATCCGATGAAATATCGCACTTACTTTATTATAATAATAAAAATATTCTTTCAACATATAAGAAAAAATTTTCTGGATATCAAAATAAACATCCCATTTAATAAAAATTTGGAAATAACCATACAAATTGGAAGGAGGGTTTTTATTTGATAAATAAATAAATTATTTTAATGTAATAAAAACATCCAATAACAATTATTGTTTTAGGAAAAACTATTGACGTAGTATACATTAAAATAGATAATTCATTTTTCATTTTTTTTCAAAACATTTTGTATAAAATATATAAAAAGGTAACTTTTTAAAACCAGTGAAAAATTTCAAAACAACCATAAAATTACATGTATAATTCATTTATGTGTATATAAATACATTAATTAATTAATTTTATTAATATGGACCTCGAAGAAGATGATTTATAACCTAAATAATTAAAATATTTAAAATGAGGTTTTAAGGTAAAGTGTCCCTTGCCTTGAGCATGGCATATCATGCATGTAATTTATCTACCTGAATCAAGAAAATATGTTAATTATTTACTTTTTATTAACCTTTTTATGTTTTAATACAATTTATATTATTTATTACAATTTTTTATTCACTGTCATGTTCAACTTAGTACACATCAGACATTTTGATGATATTTGGCCCAAATGTTGAAAATGAATTCACTAGGTTCAATATGGACAAATATCTCATTATTCCATCATATATAGAATAAAAAACATTAAAACATTTTCATTTTTCCATAAACATATTAATATATCCATGAAATTTGGTTATGAAAAAGAATTTTCTTATAATCCTGGATACTATAGGTCGTATGTATGCATGACTATCATTTCAATTTAAAAAAATAATATATTAAAATGAGGGTAGGTATTATTTTATCATTCCATAACTGTAACATCCCAGGTAAATAAATAATATTACATTCTCATGTTTTTCAATATTTGTGAATAAAATGTTAATATTAATTTAAAGGGAACGTTATGCTCGATGGCATACCCAATACACAACAACGAGTTTCTTGAAATCTTACGTTGCACACTAATAATAAAATAATATTATTTCAAATGGTAGTTAAAACGTAGTCGTTGTAATGGAGGGGATTAAAATAACTAACTAAAAAATTATTACATATGATTGTTAAATATTTTTACGTTTATCCAATAAATGATAGAGGATTAAAATGTGAATGAATCCAATTTTAAGCATAAATGTTCTAATATTCTTTAAAAGGTCGATTAACCGGCTTTTGATGCCGAACCCTTTTTGAATCTACATTTTTTCAATGTTATATTTGATATTTGGAAAAATAAAATCTTTCTTTAGAATCAATACACCAAAATTTACTTTGTATAAAATTTTGGGATATTTCCGATAAAGTTCATTTTTTATTGAATAGTGAAAATACTGTATTTTAATTCAAAACCTCCTTTTAATATAATTTATTTATATTGTTAGATTATATTTTTAATTGGTTTTAAAGTATAATTATAATATATTTTTACCATTTAATCTAATAGTGGTCATTATAATTAATTTCACTTTGAAATTTGACATAAACAAGGGTCAGTCTTTTGATAGATATTGTTTCTTAAAAACACGCTATTTGTTTTGACAATGGTAATTAATTATAAAATAATTTAACGAAACTTATATGTTTTGAAATTTGTAAAATATACATCATTTTTGAATTTGGAATATAAAATATTGCTTAGGGTGAATTTTTGGTATTTTTATGAAGAACTTCAATTTTTGATGAATAGTGAAACCACTAAGTGGTAGTTGAACAAATAGATTTTTCATTTAAATGAAAGTTTACCAATTCTGTGCTTTGAATTTAAAAAATCCGACATACATGGTTGTCATTAGTAAGTAAAAGGTGGTTAAATGGGATTAAAATAATTTTTTTGGTGAATAGTAACTTTTGAGTTTTGTTAACCGCGATTAAAGGTAAATAGTGTAATTTAAGATAAAAATGATATTATAAAAATATAAAAATATCTTTACACATGTCCTAACCTTATTGGTTGACTCATGTACGACCTATAAAAACCATTGGTCAATTTTTGGGACCCCATGGAGCCACTTGGGGTGATAATGACATTAATACCATTTATTTAAAGTAAAAATAAAAATATCACAAACATGTATTGTTTTACTAAAACAATTTTTACATGGGGTTATATATGTTATAGTTTTGCCTATAAGTACTCATTAGAAATATAAAAGGATTTCCTACAACATGGTGATTTTTTTATATTTTTTTAGACATCAATAAAATAAAATTATTTATGACACAATGATGATGCAGTGTTAACGTCATTAATGAATGATTTAAATAAATATGAAGATAATGTTTAAAATAAAATCCAAAACTTGTGAAATTATTATTAGATGATTTTATTTCTAACATGGACCACCTTATCTTATACTTTAATTATTTTTGGAGCTTTAGAAACCAGATTTTATTTTATAATAAAATAATAATTTCAAGATTTCCAAAAGAACCCCTCCACTCCCTTATAAAAAGACCCCACTTCCTACCCATATCTCACACTTCTCAAGCCCTTTGGATCGTCCACAATCTACTAAAATAAGCTCCCAATATCCCTCTCTTCATCCTAGAAACATCACTTTGGGCAGAATGCTTTCCAAGTAAGCCTTTGGGCTCAAATCAAAAAGAGTTGCCCAATTTAAAGATAATGTCTTCTCTTATGTTCTTTTGTTTTATTTTGATTCTCCAAACCCCTAACCTATTTTTATTACATTATTTTATAACAAAAACAGTATATGAAATATACAATGATGTTTTTATAATAATTAATCGATCTACAATTACACACACCTACATCTAATGGTTAAAGAACATACTGTTTCCGTGGATGGTGAATTTCTGCCTCACGAAACGACGATTGTTCAATATTCATTTAACAGCTTAAATGGTGGCCACAAAGATGTCACTATATTTATATATGATATATAATATTTTTATTTTTCCCTTAATCTTCTGTATTTTTTATTTATGGCATTCCTTTATGGTTTCCATTATGGGTAAACGTGATATCTTCATTTTAGGAAGTGCGGACAACCACCCCCTCAAAGTGATTTGATTCGTCAATGCCATATGTGGGATGTGTAAAGGATTGCGTTAATAATATTACATATGATATTATAATTTAATTTTAATATACCTTTATATCATTATGATTTCATTCCATTAAATACGAAATAGAAATGAAAGTAGCGTTCATGCGTACATACGGCTTACCGTCTCTATGAACGGTGCATTTCATTTCATACCTCTAAATGTTTTGTAATATTATAAATGAATGTATGTACTAGATATATATAATATATATGATATCTACATCATGAATATAATTCTGGATATAATTTATATTTTACCACATTAACAACTTGTAATTATAAGTAGTTTAATTTTGACTCAAGTACCAATGATCGACAAAACGACTGTTATTAACATAAATAATTACAAAGTGTTAATAACATGGTAATAAGTCATATAAAAGGAATAATTAAATTGAAAAAGGTTATTAAGAAATTATACATTATCTCTAGTTTATTATTCAGGAGATTAAAGAACGATTGAGTCCAGTCGGACCCGAGGTAAGGGATCCTACATCTCTCTTTCTTTTTAAGAACTCTCTTTTATGTCATTTATTTTAAGCACCTATTTATTATGTTGGAGGATGCTATTTTATATTACTCTTACTGTAAATTTGATCTTCATATGATTATATACCCTATTTTATCTCGTCAATCCATTTTTGGATGTTTTATGTGGCGCTGTTAGGTTGTCGAGTTTTCATAAGGGATTATTCATCTCAATTTTATTCTAGTGAGATTTATGCTACATTTTACACTATTTATTTGAGTGGTGTATGTACTTTCCATTATTCTACTCTGTGTGAAATATAATTTCTTTTATGAGTATTTACATCAATGTTGTATAGTACTTTTTTCATGGAGTGTACCTTTCATAAGTTACCCAAGTCGGTAAGGGATCCTTTCACCCTCCTCTTTTTCAAAGACTTCTTTTTTTAGGTATTTTAATTTACATCTTATTATGTTTGGATATGTTATTCTATATCCTTATTGATGTAAAATTTATTTCCAAGTGATGAGATACCCTTTTTTTCTCATAAACTCATTTTCTATGAATTTTAAAGTGATGTCGTTAGGCTATCAAGGGAACTTCTTTACCCAATTTTGATTTCCTTGGGTTCAACTTGTAGTTACTGAATATATCATTCTATGAATATGTTTAAATGACTATGATTGTTTTACACTTAATATACACTTATATTGGGTGTATTTATATTTGTCACACATAATTTTTTAATTGATTTATCCTTAATCTAAGGATACCATCTTTGTACAGAACTTCATCTCAATCTCCATTCATTGAGGCATATTTTGTTTTATACACAACTTTATTTTATACGGTGTATAAACTCCTATGACTTTTACCTTTACTAAAAAGGAATCTTTTTATAAGAAGAGTTTTGCTAAATGCCAAAAGGGAATGTTTTTATCTTACGTATGAGGTGAGAATGACTTCTCCGCCACCGTGACCATTGTTTGAGATTCGGCTTCCTCTACAAGCCATAACTTTTTAAATGAAAAATAAATACCACATACTATTTTATGTATTTTGGTATTGAAAATGGATTTTGATAATGTTTGGAGTATATCAATGTGTTGTACTGATATCTTGTGATTGAAATGTGGAAATTTTATGTTTCTTTTAAGCATGTTTTATGAGATACGATTATGTTATGGTTCTTGGGAATTGTTTTTGAAATCGGGTGGTTTCGTGATAGACTAAGGGCGGGTGAGCCCGAGATAGATCTCCAATTCAATTGGTAACATGAAATAGGTAAATGTTAATGTTTCTCCTAATAGAATTAGGTAATATACTATGATGTGTATTCCAAGTGTGGCTCCCTATGTAGCTGTGATAGCTACAATGTATGTATGTTATGAATGCCTCAAGTTACCTTCATGTCTTGTGATTTCTATGAGTTATTCATAAATATTATGATTTCATGAGGTATTTTAAATTTCTTATGTTTTATGAGTAAAGTGTGTTTTATTGATTCTTATGTATACATGGACTAATGTTTTCTTTCCGTATTGTAAGAACCCTTATTGAGCTTTTTATGCTCAACACAAGTTTTTTGAAATGTTTTCCACAGGACTTAAAGTGGAATACAGTCAAGGATGGGATCAAGGAAATTTAATGATGTCTAAAACATGGAACTATACATGACTCTTTTTTTCAAGAGTTTATATTTTGTGAAAAAAATGGAAACTGAGTAGACGTGTCTACCTTGTAATCTTTGAGATGTAATAGTTATGTACTAATTCTCTAAAACTCTAAACCTGAAAAGATCCTCATTGTGAATTATTTGTTTAATTCAATATTATGAAATTTTTGAAGGCTGGGTCTTTATAGTTGGAATCAAATATCGTTTTATATATCTTTAGAGGTTAGAGTGTTGTTTAAGCATAAGTGACAAGTTGTTTATAACCACAATGGTTATTATATTAGATAGAGTCATTGTTATTTATCAAAGTTGGAATGAGATTGAGATAACATGGATAATTATATCTTATTGTTTATATTCCTCTTTAATACATGATGATTTTGTTGATATACTCACACTGACCTTTTTTTTCAGTAAATGGATGGATCTAGCAGGAACCAAAGTGACAATGGGTTTGAAGGAAGTTGTGGTGGTTCTCTGATTAAGAGATTTGATGAAATGAGGGATTCAATGAGAAATCTCGTGGTTATTCTAAACCAACTATCAGAAGTCATGATCAACCACTTGAACCTTGGTTAGTTCTCTAATGCATCATGTACGAGAGAACCAACTCGATGTGGATGTTCAGGTAATAATTATAAAGGTAACCTTTAGGGTTTATATGATCCTTACTTTTGAGGTAATTGTGCGTTACTATATGTTATGATTGAATATGAATGACATGAGATAAAATTGAGGTTAAATTATGTTATGGTTATTTTTGAGGATTTTATCGCTTTTTGTGTAATGTTATAATAATTATGTAGTTTTGTAAAAAGGATAACATGCAGACCGTGTGACAACTCGTCATGTTGGACAAAGCTACGTGAATCGAACCCACAACCAAAGTGCGACTGGTCTTTATCGCCTACCACTGGACTACGTGAAGTCCCTGGTTGATTTGACTAATTAGTTTTAGTTAGATTATTTTATGAATCAAGAGTAAGTTTATTTTGGATTATATATGGAAATGATTTACCTATCATGAAGGATATATGATTAGGTTAATTTCATTTCAATATGAGACTTTAAGAGAAGCTGATGTTATTTGAGATAAATGTTAAGATTTACCTTAGAAGACTATGTGATTAAATCCTTCAGATATTTGGGTTTCAATATTAGTTTTTTTTACTTTGAATAATTATATGGGTAGATGTTTATTGAATGGTCTTTGTTTAACTTTGGGTACATTTTGACAAATTTTGGAGATTACGAGTAGTTTTTCTTTTTGTAAAAAAAATTATCCATTTTGGGGATTATCTAATATTGTACTAACAATTTTGGTTTTGGTTTTGGTTAATGTCTAAAGACATGGGAAATTTATATTTCTCTTTTTTGGATTAGGTGATTCTCAAGAAGTTGATTATAGCGCTCTTAATGTGACCATGGTATCCTAAATACCTGCCTTTTGGAGAAAATATGAGTTTCTGTAAGAAATCTAGAAAAAGTTGAAAGTCAACATGACAAGAAATTATGTTTCCTTATGTTTTAGTTATGAACATAAACAAATTCATCAATGAAAATTAATTTAAAACAAAAATGTTGTCTGTTAATTTTTCCGACCGGGGAATCAAATACAGTTTAACCCATCACAAGTTTGTAATTTTCATGGGGTTAACTTTCTCCTAATCTTGATTTCTATCTCTCTCCCTCAGAATATGACCCTTTTTTCTTCCATATCCATGTTTTCCTACATGGAATCCTAGTATGGGTTAACTCGCATGACCTCTGTACTTCTCTTTTTTTTAAGTCATTGTTTTGCTGACTCTTTTTTCGATGTGAGGCTTTCAATGAGGTTTCCAAGCCCAATTTTAAAATTGCGAGGACATAATTCCCAAAAGGGGTTAAGGATGTAAAATCCCAGGTAAGTAAATAATATTACATTCTCATGTTTATCAATATTTTTGAATAAAATGTTAATATTAATTTAAAGGGAACACTATGCTCGATGGTGTACCCAATATGCAACAACGTGTTTCTTGGAAATCTTACGTTGCACTCTAATAAAAAAATAATATTATTTAAAATGGTAGTTAACACATAGTCGTTGTAATGGCGGGAATGAACAAAACTAACTAAAAAATTATTACATATGTTTGTTAAAATTTTTTACATTTATCCTATAAATGTTAGAGGATTAAAATGTGTATGAATCCAATTTTAAGCATAAATGTTCTAATCTTCTTTAAAAGGTTGATTAACCGCCTTTTGATGGAAAACCATTTTTGAATCTACATTTTGAAAATTTTATATTCTATATTTGAAAAAATAAAATCCTTCTTTAGAATCAAGAAATAAAAATTTACTTTGTGTAAATTTTTGTCATTTTTCCGATAAAGTTCATTTTTATTGAATAATGAAAAATGATGTATTTTAATTCAAAACCTCCTTTTAATATAATTTACTTATATGGTTAGATTATATATTTAATTGGTTTTAAACTGTAATTAGAATATATTTGTACCATTTAATCTAATGGTGGGCATTGTAATTATTTTCACTTTTAAATTTGACATAAACAAGTGTCAGTCTTTTGATAGATATTGTTTCTTAAAAACACGCAATATGTTTTGACAACGGGAATTAATTATAAAATTAATTAATTCATATTATATGATTTGAATTTTTTATAATAGACATCATTTTTCAATTCCGAATATCAAATATATCTTTGGGTGAATTTTTGGTATTTTTCTGAAGAACTTCAATTTTTGATGAATAGTGAAACCACTAAGTAGTAGTTAAACAAACTGATTTTTTTTGTTTAAATGAAAGTTTACCGATTCTGTGTTTTGAATTTATAAAACCTGACAAACATGGTTTTCATTAGTATGTTCAATATGGATCAATGGGATTAAAATATTTTTTTGGTTGAATAGTAACTTTTGAGTTTTGTTAACCTCGATTAGAGGTAATTAGTGTAATTTAAGTTAAAAATGATATTATAAAAATATTAAAATATATTGAAACATGTTGTAACCTTATTGGTTGATTCATTGACGACTGATACAAACCATGGGTCAATTTTTGGGACCCCATGGATCCACTTGGGGTGATAATAACATTAATACCTTTTATTTAAAGTAAAAATAAAAATATCACAAACATGTATAGTTTTACTAAAACAATTTTTACATGGGGTTATATATGTTATATTATTTACTATAAATACTCATTAGAATGATAAAAATATTTCCTACAACATGGTAATTTTTTCATATTATTTTTAGACATCAATAAAATAAAATTATTAATGACAAAACGATAATGCAGTGTTTACGTCATTAATGAATGATTTAAATAAATAAGAAGATAATGTTTAAAATAATATCCAACACTTGTAAATTTATTATTGTATGATTTTATTTCGAACATGGACCACTTTATCTTCGACTTTAATGATTTTTGGAGCTTTCGAAACCGAATTTCATTTTATAATAAAATAATAATTTCAAGATTTCCAAAAGAGCCCCTCCTCTCCCTTATAAAAAGACCCCACTTCCTACCCATCTCTCACACATATCAAGCCCTTTGGCTTGTACTAACTATACTAAAATAAGCTCACAATATCACTCTCTTCATCCTAGAAACCTCACATTGGGAAGAATCCTTTCTAAGGAATCATTTGGGCTCAAATCAAAAAGATTTACCCAATTTAAAGGTAATGTCCTCTCTTATGTTCTTTTGTTTTATTTTGCTTCTCCAACCCCCTAAAATATTTTTATTACATTATTTTGTAACAACACCAGTATCTTAAATATACTAGGATGTTTATATAATATTTATTCGACCTACACATACACACACCTACGTCTAATGGTCAGATAACATACTGTTTCCGTGGATGGCGAATTTCTGACTCATGAAACAATGATTGTTCAATATTCATTTAACACCTTCAAAGGTGGCCATTAAGATGTAAATATATTTATATATGATATATAATATGTTTATGTTTTCCTTAAGATTATGTATTTTTCATTTATGGAATACCTTTAAGTTTTACATTATGGGTAAACGCGATATCTTCATTTTAGGAAGTGCGGACTACCGCCCCCTCAAAGTTATTTATTCGTTAATTCCATATGTGAGACATGTAAAGGATGGAGTTATTAATATTACATATGATATTATACTGGAATTATAATATACCTTTATATGATTATGATTTCATTCCATTAAATACGAAATAGAAATTAAAGTAGCGTTCATGTGTACGTACGGCTTACCATCTCCATGAACGGTGCATTTCATTTCTGACCTCTATATTTTATGTAATATTATAAATTCATGTATATAATGGATATATATAATATATATGATATCTAAATCATGAATATAAATCTGGATATAATGGATATTTTACCGCGTGAATAACTTGTAATTATAAGGAGTTTATTTTTGACTCAGGTACCAATGATCGACAAAATGACCGTTATTAACTTAAATAATTAAAATGTGTTCATAACATGGTAATAAGTGATATAAAAGGAATAATGAACTTGAAAAAGGTTATTAATCAAGTATAAATTATCTCATGTTTATTATTCAGGATATTAAAGAACGATCGAGTCAAGTCGGACACGAGGTAAGGGATCCTACCTCTCTCTTTCTTTTTAAGAACTCTCTTTTATGTCATTTATTTTAAGATATTCTTTATTATGTTGGGGATGTTATTTTATATTCCTCTTACTTTAAATTTTATGTTCATATTATGATAGACCCTATTTGAATTCGTCAACCCATTTTTGGATGTTTTATGTGGCGCCGTTAGGCTGCCGAGTTTTCGTAAGGGATTATTCATCTAACTTTTATTCTAGTGAGATTTATGCTTCATTTGCTACTATTTAGTTTGAGTGGGGTATGTAAATCCCCTTATTCTACTCTTTATTTAATATACTTTCGTTTATGAGTATTTACATCAATGTTGTATAGTCTTTCATTCATGGGGTGTACGTTTCGAAAGTTACCCAAGTCGGTAAGGGAACCATTCACCCTCCTCTTTTTAAAATACTTCTTTTGTTAGGTGTTTTAATTTAATTATTATTTTGTTGGGATATGTTCTTATATATCCTTATTTATGTAAAATTTATTTCCAAGTTATGAGATACCCTTTTTGTCTCATCAACTCATTTTATTTGAATTTTAAAGTTACGACGTTAGGCTGTGAAGGGAACTTCTTAACCCAATTTTGATTTCTTTGGGTTCAACTTGTAGTTATTCAATATGTCATTCTATGAATATGTGTGAATGACTCTAATTGTTTTACACTTAATATCAACTTATATTGGGTGTATATATATTTTTCACACATAATTATTTAATTGATTTATCCTTAATCTATGGATACCATGTTTGTACGGAACTTCGTCTCAATCTCCTTTCATTGAGGCATATTTTGTTTTATACACAACCTTCTTTTATACGGTGTATAAACCCCTTTGACATTTTATTTCATTCAAAAGGAATATTTTTATTAGAAGATTTATACTAAACGTAAAAAGGGAATGTTTTTATCTTACGTATGTGGCGACAACGACTTCTCCGCCGCCGTGACCATTATTTGAGTTTTAGCTTCCTCTACAATCCATATCTTTTTAAATGAAAAATAAATACCATATACTCGTTTATGTATTTTGGTATTGAAAATGGATTTTTATAATGTTTGGATTAAATCAATGTTTTGTATTTATATCTTGTGATTGAAATGTGGAAATGTTATGTTTCCTTTAAGCATGTTTTATGAGATACGATTATGTTATGGTTCTTGGGAATTATTTATGAAATCGGGTGGTTCTCTAATAGACTAAGGGTGGGTGAGCCCAACATAGCTCTCCAATTCATTGGGTAATGTGACGGAGGTAAATTTTAATGCTTCTCCTAAGATATTTAGGGAATATACTGTGATGTGTATTCCAAATGTGACTCCCTATGTAGCTGTTATAGCTACAATGTATGTATGTTATGTATGCCACAAGTTACCTTCATGTCTTATGATTTCTAGGAGTTATTCATAAATTGTATGATTTCAGGAGGTATGTTAAATTGATTATGTTTTATGAGTAAAGTGTGTTTTCATTGATTCTTATGAATACATGGACTAATGTTTTATTTTCGTAATAGTTACAACCCTTACTGAGCTTTTTATGCTCATTCCAAGTTTTTTGAAATGTTTTCCACATGATTTAAAGTGGAATACGGTCAAGTATGGGATCATGGAAATGTCATGATATCCAAAACAAGGAACTATACATGACTCTTTTGTTCAAGAGTTTATATTTTGTGAAAAAAATGGAAACTGAGTAGATGTGTCTACCTTGTAATCTTTGAGAGGTAATAGTTATGTCCTAATTCTCTAAAACTATAAACCTGAAAAGATACTCAATATGAATTACTCATTTAATTAAAGAATATGTAATGTATTAAGGCCAGGTCCTTATAATAACAATTATTACAAATAAATATCATATTTATCTTTAAATTAGTTTATATATTTCATCAATAGTGTGCAATGATGAAAAATGAATCACATCGCTTTGGGGAGGTGGTAATCCACACGTATGCATGAATGATGTTATGAATTTTCAATGGATTTCAAGGTATGAAAATAGATTTTATATCATACTTGAATAATTATAATTATTTAATTATCATCATATAAATAAATTAAATAAATCTTTATAATTATCAATGAGAGGAATTTATGGAATACAAATTATATATGTTCGTAAAGAGATAGTTCGACGTACTCATGAACGGTGATTTCATTTCACATTTCATTCATGAGTTGATAGATATATTAAATTAAATTATTATAATAAATATCTTTTCATTTAATATAATTATTTTTTTACATCAACATTTTTAATTAATATTTGAATGAGGTAGAAGAATAAATCAAACAAAAACACTTGTTTAAGATCATTACATCCTCGCCGAATAACCTCATTAGGTTTATACCTAATGAATTTATTGGATTATTTTATGATAAAAAATATCCTATATGAAATGAAGAAGGATTTTACAACGGTAATTCGATTGGGACAAGACATACAAAAATGCTATTTAAGTGATTATTATAGAGGAGAGGTGGTGTCCTTTTATAAGTTGGTGAGATGACACACAAGAATGTTTGAAAAGTATTAAAATATATTAATATAGTAATCAATACCAATGGTTCCCAAATGGAAAATTTAATAATATTATGTGTGATAGGGTCTTAATATGGTTATATAATCGGAATATAACTTTTTTTTATCATTTTAACTCTAATCTCTTTAGTTGAAGACAAGATAAACATGTTTTTATCATTCATCATGGTAACAAATTTTTACTCTTCATTTTGACCAATTTTTTTTAAAAAATATATTTTAATATTAATTATGATGATAAAAAATATATAATATATTTTATAAAATTTAATTCATGTATGTTTAATAACATGATTTAAAAATAATCATAAAAATACGATGAAAAACAATTTTTCAAAAAATGAATTTTTAAGAATAAATTTTTATACCAATTCAGTTAAAATGTTAATTCCAATAAAATTTATTAGATTATTTTATAAAAAACTAATTAATTAAATTTTAAAAATAATCCATTATGTAATGTTACTTTCTAAATACATGAATATAGAAGACAATTTTCAATAAAAAATTTTATTTTTTAATATAAATTGAAATGTCAAACTTTTTAGAATATTCAAAAAAATAATAATTCTATGATAATATTGAGATAGTGAATTAGGAAATGATGTTCATTTTTTCAAATTAAAATTTTATAATTTGGAAATAATTCTTTAAAATAATACCATAAAATGCATGAAAACACAATTTGGATAGAAATAAAACTTTTTCATTTTGACAGAAATATTATCTAATGTTTTAATATTAAATATAAATTTATAAAAAAAAAAATAATTAATATTAATAAGTCCAAAAAATTATTTATTTTAACATTACCTAGGTTGTTACATTCTTCCCCCCTTTTGAAATTATGTACTCATAATTTTATCTATTACTTAAGCAGGAGGGGACATTTTTCCATCATAACATTCTATGATTCCCAGGTCGCTTCTTCATTCATTTGTTTTTCCCATAAAACATTATATGGTTAATTACCTACATTTTACCACACGTTACTTTAAAATATATAATATATATTGGATATTCCTTATAATAAATTCCCCCCCCCCAACTGAACTACCTTTAGGATCAAAACATGAGATACATCCAACACATATTTTGAAATGCCCTGACCCTAGAAGCTTGGAGATGGTGCATTATTACAATACATAGGCATGATTATGAGGAATCAAGTCTTGAGGGATGGATCAGATTATCATTCTTGGAAAATATATTACATAAATGAAATTAAATTATAATTTTTAACATAAAACATATAATAGATAATTCTTTGAGAATGCAATTATTCCCCCAGCTTAACCGATCATATTAATCATAAAACCCTTCTTGTAATCTTGGAAAAATAAAATATAAGAAAGGGGTGATCTCAGATTCTCAGTAACGATATACAATATAGAGGAAACTACCATAAATAAGAAAAACAATTTAAGGAAAGGTATACAACTGAAATAGAATTCTTTTAGTCATATTATACAACATAATAAGGCAAGAATAAATAAAATAGTTCCATTTAATCAATCAGATGGATATTTTAATAGTATAATAATAACATGTAACAACAATCCTTATAAAGAGGGAATACATAATGTCCAACATCTTAAACACACAGTAAAGTCTTCAGCCAAAACAACATACATAATTGAGTAGGGCATTAGCTAAAACCCAAATATAATTGTCTCATGAGACTATAGATTCATCGAGGGGCTATAGTAGGTGCCCCCCGACACATAGAATGTCTAATTCATTCTTATTATTAAAGGGGTAAAACATAACCCACGTATTCATTCGTAGTAAAATGTGCAAACGAAATATAAATACTTTAACCATAATCTATGAATTGTATTAGAAAAGAACATACACATTCAAAAATATCATAAAAACATAAATAAATTATTGAAGATTTTATCATAATAAATAAACCTTATTCTAGCTTAAAATTAGAAAAAGGATGTTGACATAGATGAAAATAATGATAAAATATTTGAGATAAATATCATTTTTTACATTGAAATAATTTAAAATCATGAGAAATTATAAAATAAAACATTTAAGTTTTAAAATAATCTTTTATGAATGTAAAATAAGCTTCAAAACATTAAGGAATCATGATGATGGAAATAGTCACTCGCGTTGTATAAGTTAAAAAATCATTCCTTCTATAAATATTAAAAAAGGTTACAAAGTAACTCAATTGAAAAAATGGAAATATTCATTTCAAAACTCCTTATAAAATGTAAAACATTGGTAAAATTGGCATTAAACAATTTTAGGTTAATAGTAATAAAATTTTGAAATACATTTTTATGGGAGTGGATAAAGGATTCCCAATACATATATATAAACAACTCGAATAATAATGATATTTTGAAAATAACCCTTACAGTTTATGTTCCTTTAGTCGAGGGTGTCTAAACCTCTTATATAATGGGTAATTTTTGTTAATAAATTATACTAGGAACCTATACATATTTATGATATCATATATGATCCTCTTATATCGATTTGTTAATAATATTTCGGTATTATCATTATTTTGTGTGTTAACTGCATTGTTTTCCAATGAATGTTTTATTAAGTAAGTCATGTTTATTATGGATAGGATTTATTTATTCTAGTGTAGAATGATATTATGTTCATAAATTTTAAATATACATATCATATTATTTTTATAAGCATTCTTGAATGGTAAATGTGGAAAATGAATCGCATCACGTTGTAGAGACGGTAGGTCGTACGCACACATGAGTGACGATATCAGTCCTTATATTATATGGAACTGGGTACTATATTAATTATAAGGAATCATAATAATTTCATATTAACTATTTATGTATGTTATAATCATCATTATACCCATCTAAATAATGTAATGTGGATTAAAAAATTACACCACAGTGTGGAGATAGTAAGCCGTACTCACACACGCATGGTGATATTATTAGTCACAGGATGGATAAAATGATGAATACAGTTGTCCCATTAATATAATAAAATATCATAATATGGATGATACTAGATTTATTACTTTGGTTTGGAAACAACATTGAATGAGGAAGTAGCAGAAGAAAAGAACATTGAAAGAAGGGATAAAACGATTACCTCTTCTTCAGGAGTCTCCTTTTGATTTGCACAAAAGGACCCCATAAGTAGGTTTGATGCAAAAAGGGTCACCTCTAGGATTAAATGAAAGAAGTTGGGAGGCGTTTTTGGTAGGGGTTGGATGAGACTATGGGGTTTGGTGGTGTGAATAAAAAATAAGTATAGGTTCCCTTTTATAAGAGATGTGATGGGCACATTAGGAATATCTTGAAATATTAATTTATTACAAATTGATTCTTGGTTTCTAATGAATCCAATGTAAAATATTTCTAGGATAAGATAATTATGGGTCTAAATCCTCCCAACCAGTTGGATTAGGAAAGTTTAGGTCACGAATTTAATAATATCTCTAGGATTTAACCCTTAGTAAAATATGTTAACTCTTACTATTTCTTCGTGTAGTTTTATACTATATGGTTAATATAGTTAATATAAAATGACATGAAAATATCAAAAGGATCATTAATGAAATTTTTTACACTGTATAATTATGTAGGCTGAATGTTATATTTTTAGGAAAATTATATCATTTAATAAAATAGTATTAATATTAAAAACTCAAATATGTAAATTTTGACACTATTTAGTATTTGATTTTTTGTGAATGTCGTAAAAATTTGATTCCATAGAACCAAATTCATTGAATCGTCCCTAATATTTAAATGTAATCTAGAAAATTCTAGGATTACATCAAAATGTTCAAATTACATTTATTTTAATATTTATAAATTCTTTTATTTGAATCCTTCATTTTTAAGGAAATCATTGTATCACAATTCTATAATAAATAAATATTATTATTTAATGTATATAACTTATTAATATAATTATATGATGTAGGAAATATTGGTAACGTTATAATTACTATTTATAGTCTTACAGAAAAGTTATATAACTTGATATTAAACTAAATTTAGTAAAAGATACACGTTTGTTTTATATTTCCTTTTTCTTTAAAATAAATATTCTAAATTATCACATTCACACCCAAGTGGAAAAAATGAAAATATTCCTTCCCATAGATGCTCCAAGTCAGAAATATCTCATCTAACATGATTAGGAAATGTGTTAGGGTAGTATTATATTTTTATAAAATTATTTTTAAACTTATTTAACTGATTTACCCTCAAACCATGGTAAATAAAAAAATTAATGAAGTTAATATTCATAATGTCAAAAAATAAAATATAACTATTTAAAAAATATATAACATCTGATAAAAAATATGGAATCTATTTTTACAAATTCAAAACATAGAATTGGAAGAAATTACTTTAAAATTAAATCATGTTGTCAAAATGAGAAAGAGGGTTTTTAAGAAGTGAAACCTATCAAAATATTGACATGTGTTTATGTCGAATTTAAATGTAAAATCACTTCCAACAACATAAATTATATTAAATGAAAAAAAAATTAAATATACTTTATAACCACTGAAATTTATAATTTAACACTATAAATTAATTTTATTAAAAAAAATTCAATCAAAATATAGTATTTTTAACTATTCATCAAAATATGAAAGTGATCAAAAACGTACCATAAATTCATCCAAACTAAATTTTTATGTCTCTATTCGCAAAAAATTTATTTTATCAAATTTAATATATAAAAGTTTCAAATATTGGATTTAAAAATGGTTCTCCATTAAATGTTATAAAAAAATTGAATTTTTGGAAATTTTCTTCTTTTATCTAAAAAATTGAATTTGTCCTTATATTGCGTCTAATAAACACATAAGATGAATTTTAAAATTATATAGGATCAATATAAAATTCAAAATGTGGTTATTACTGTTCGTAACTTCTTTAAAAATGGAATATTTGATAGGTTTGGGTGCCCTCGAACTCTGTGTAGCGTGTAACACAAGCTATTGAATTATTAAGAAGAAGCGTACCACGGAAGATGAGGGTGATATTAATTTTCTTTACAATAAATCATGAAATTCATTATGTACTTAAGATATAATAGGAGGAAAGGCTAATCAATAATCAACCAATTCAATCTTCTCTATAATTTCATATTTTAAATTTAACACTTAACAAAACATTTCTTTTTATCCAAAATTTATAACACATACCCATGAATGTACTATAAGGAAAGAATGATAAACAATGGTAAATGAAAAATATATCCTCCGATTATCAGTATATTATTTTTCCATTATATGAATCAGCCCCATGTTATGAGAAAAAATATTTTTCACATTTGCAACATTTTTTTCTACCAATTCTAGTCCCGATAATTTTCTTTAACTAATGTCATCCCAACAAGATGGATCCTGACACAAAATTCAATATAATTCCATAGAAGTTTTATATTTTTATACTATAATAACAACTATTATTTTATGAAAACATAACAAAAGATAAATTTTTTCCCATTATCTATAATAATCAAAATAAAAATTTAGAAAATTATACTAAAAAGATTGAATCATTAGCTTTTACTATCAAACATATTGAGAAGAAAATGATATACTTATATTTAATGTTGTAAGAAATTAAATTTAAAGTCCATTCCAGAAAAAATTGGTGAATATGGTATCATGATAAAAAAATGGAATGATTGAATCTATGTAATATTATTATCTATTTTAGATCATGTTGGGAAATTTGATCAAAATACATATTGTCTCAAATGGGAATAAAATGAGAATATTTATTTAATAGATCAATAATTTACCAAATCACAATATTATCTCAAGATATGTTCAATAATCTCACCATGAAATCTAGGGATATATTCTCCCATTTCCAATCCAGCATGTGAATAGAAAATTAATCCCCTTCTCTAAATGCCATTCAAATCTTAAATATTGAAAATTTGACTATTTAATATTGAAATAATCAATATAATTATTTATTCTTTACCAATAGTAATGTTCCTAAAGGACTTAATAAATTTTTGTGCTACTATAATGAAATAATAATGGTGATCTAAAATCCTCTCAAAATTTATTTCTTCAAATTAGGGCACATAAAACACGTAACCATTTTATGAATCTAAATAAATATTCTCTTTCATTATTATGATCAGGCCACATTCCTTTTATAACCTTTTCTAATATTTTCACTAAAACAAATTCTTCCTTCTGTGATTTATAAATCCAATATAACAATTTAGGTTGTACTAAAATCCAAAACAAAATAGAGGGATTTCATGGATACAAAATTTGTATGAAAAATATTAATGAAATCCTTAACCAAAATTCCATCCTCTAAAAGAATCATGGTTGATATTGAGCTATCTTACGGACTAAAAGCATCAAATACATTTGTTTCTTCTCCTAGATGGTAACAAATTGTGTAATAATATTCCATTATCAATTCCATCCACCTCTTATATCTCATGTTCAACTCCTTTTGAGTTAATATGTACTATAAACATGTATAATAAACATATATGTCAATCATTTCCCAATAAAAATGAAGTCTCAAATTTTTTAAATAAAACGTTACAACAACCAAATCACTGTCATATGTAGAAATTTTTTTCTCATTCCTTTTTAATTGAAATGTTTCAGAAGAAGATACCCAATCAATATGTATTAAAACACAACCAAATACTTAAAATAATGAATTAATATAAATAAGTAAGTCCCCATTTATATATGTTTATTTCCAAACAAGAGTATTCACTAATATTACATTAAATTCATAGAAACATTTACCAAATTACTTTGTTCATCTAATCCTAAATCCATTTTATGTTATCATAGTTAGTGGGATAGATAATCGTGAATATAAAAAACAATGCTTAACGTGCATAATAAGCACATCATTTTTTACAGAATATATAAATCATTATACACACAGATGGTAAAAGACCATATTCGTTTAGTTCCATTGCGAACATGGAAACGTAAACACTAGTACATGAGTGAGAATGATTATATCCCACTAGGTTATCCAAGACTAAGATACCTATTATAAATATCATAGATAATGTATATATTCATAACTTGGGGAAGGAAAAATAAAAATGGATATGATTAAATAATCAGTAAGGTAAATAATGGGAGATATGTAAGCACAAATAAAAGAATAAGGGTATGATAACATGATCATAACATATTATTATCATTCCATGCATATTATAAACATGATTCATGGAATAAATGATATCCATTAATAATCAATCAATAATAAGGTCATCAATATCATTATCCATGAAATCATAATATAGGAGTAAGACTTGGAATTGTAGGGCACACCACCATCCCCAATCACAATCCTTTCCTTGTAAGGGATCGAGTTTCCCATATTCTCATAGTGGATTGGGTATCCCCATCTATCATAGTGGATAAATACTGTTGACATGAATCCAAAAATTATCTGATGAGATATAAATATTTACCAAATTCCTTGGATGGAGATATAGGTCCCACTTATCACATAATAAAACCATTTATAGATATGCTACAGGATAATAAAAAATTCATCATATCATGACCCATAAAAAGAGATGGATTTCATAAACATCATATCATAACCCATGAATTGAAATGGTTATCACAAAAATATCACTATGTCATAACTAGTAGAAAGTAGATAGGTTTTATAATCATTTCACGAAATAATATCCAGTTAAGTGAAGAGGGACTCAAAAACATATAACATGTGGGAGATAAATGATAGAAATCAAAATCATGCCACTAAGACATAAACCATTAAAGAAAAAACATTAGTCGTATTCATGTATCATGTTCCAAATACGTTATAAACTATAAAAAAATATAACATCTTTGATGGAGAAGGATTCTAAAAGATAACTTGAATAATTTCTTGAGATAATATTTCATTGAACCTGTTTTCATTAAAACCATTTTAAAAATCATTTCTTATAAATAAATATTTACAATATATTTTAAAACCATTCATGATGAAAATATATTACCAAATTTGAAAAAAAAACTCTTTTTAAAATTTAAATCATATTTAATTATTTCTTCTTTTAAAATATAACTAAAAACTTACAATGGAATATTAAAAAAAATCAATACATTTTCATTTGAAAACACTGTTAAAATTGATAATGAAACCTTGAAAAACTATTGAATTTTTTTTAAAATTATTTGAAAAATAATAATAAAATCATAAAAACCTAATGAAAACATTTTTCCTTGAAAATAAATTGACAATAATAATGAAATCTTGAAATCCTTATGAAATTTTTTTTCATTGAAAATTATTTCAAAACATAAAAATAAATCTAGAAATCATTATGAAATCAATTTCCATTGAAATATTAAAAATGAAGCATGAAAATATTTCAAACACTTTTTAAATGTAAAACATATTTTGAAAACCCTTTTATGTTAAACCAATTTTATGTATATAAAATTTTTAGAATATTGGGAAATTTTTTTTGTAAAAAATTAACATTGTAAAATTTTAAATGAAGAATCACTGAAATGAAGGTCATGATTGTGGGTAGGTCCGTACATGCTGAACATTCCTTTTTCACCTTCAATGATTAGAAAAGATCCCTAATTAGAAAATAAAAAGAAGATTACCATTTAAAACATTTTTTATAAAATGGAATAATTTTGTATAAATTTTCTCTAAACATCAAAGGATAATATTAAAACATTATTTATAACATTTTTAAAAAACATGGTTTTCAAGGGGAATATATTTTTTACCTAAGGGAGAAATAAAGTCATATTTTCTTTAAAACATGTTCCCAATTATCATAAGTACCAAATAATTGAAAAATAATACCGTTAATTGGATATAAGATGAATAACAATCGGGTAGTGAATCATTATAAATTTCTTGAGATATGGATAATAATATTTCATTATTGGAAATGTAATCATAAATAGTCCTGATAATGATGAGATTGTTGATATAAATTGTTAACACTTTGGAAAATTTGATTCATAATAAAAGGGAAACAATAACACTATATAAAGATATAGGAAAATATTAAAGAAGGATATTAACGATAAAATCGGTAAAAGGATGTATATACACCACATATAAAAATATAGCTACATAACATGACATGTGCCTCAAAGTATGAATCTTGGGACAAAATTACTTTACCGATTTGGTACATTTTGAAACATAAACCCCATGAATGGATGATCATAAAAGAGATAAGATAATAACCTTAAATTTATTTATAAAAATAATAGAATACAAACATCTGTACTATATAAAACAAAAAAATAAATGGCTTGTGAATAAAATATGAATCTAACAAAAACAAAAAGTGAGAAACAATTGCCTTAGCATATGTATTGACTTTCATCGTACATGTTCAATCATTTTTTTTAATAAATATAAGTTTATTAAAAATATACTAGACAAAAATAATATTATACATTATTATATATATGATATAATTATGAATCTATATTACCCATATATTACCATTTATTTGTTAATGTTACATTTCAGGTAATATTCGCTTTGATTTTAGTATAGAATTTTACTTGTTATTCATGGACCTCTTACATAGATCATTATATAATTATTTATGAATGTAAACCATTATATATATATATTCAATTTATAGAAATTTATAATGATAAATAAATTATAGAATTATGAAATAGAATATAGAATTCATAGAGATGGTAGGTCGTACGTACACATGAATATTGTTTCTGTATAATTAGGATATCAAATGAAATAAATTAAATGACATATATTTATTATAATTATTGTAGATTTTTTATTTCATATATATCATATATATTCTCTAAACTAATCCTTAATAAATTCCTTGTATGGTGTTAAAGAATCACATCACTTTGAGGGGAGATAGTCGAAACGTCCAGAAATAAAGTTATCACATTTTCACAAAATGGAATGTATGAAGATATATGATTATAAAATAATAAATGAATAATAAATACATAATAAATTTCATAAATATAAAATATATCATATAAAATCATAGTTTTCATAATAATTTCAGGTTGAAACCATGTTTGTTCTAGGAATGAATTGGAGTATGGTTTGTGTTTGTTGTCAATTCTTATTGGAAGTTCAGAATGTTTGTCATTAAAGTGATTATGCAGTTCAAGAAGAAAGTAGTATTTCAGGTGGAATCCTTCTCTAGTGTTTTCCAAATTTTTTGGTATTGAAAATTGCAAAAAGGAGAAAGGGGTGATTGGTAATGGAAGTTGCGTGCAATATTGCATGTGTTCTGAAAAAATGCGCATAAGTCATGTTTCCAGATCGGAACATCTAATAATGGAAAATACATGAGCTATGTGAAAAATATGGGGTGGTGCACAAAAAGAATGAATTGTGCACTAAATTGGTTTTGTGCGCAATAGTGAAAGTTGGTTATTTTTTCGAGAAAAAGGTGTTTTAGGATCAAAATGCTGAAAATGAAAAAGGAATGAGGTTTCCGAAAAATCTAGAGATGTGCGTGAAAAAATGGTTCCTTCGCAAAAAAGGATTTCGTGCAGAATGAGAGTTTGGCACGACGTGATGGGTTTTGTGCACGGGGGTCGACAATGACTTTAAATAAGATGTTACCCCCCTCATTCGGTAATGTGGATGACTTAGAGAAGATTCGAGTTCTGATGCGCGTAAAATGTGCGTGCAAAGGGAGTTGCACAGAAATGTTTAAGTTGACTGAAAATGTAGACACTGAGCGTAACAGTTAAGGTTACCGTAAAAGTGGAAGTTGTGTGAAAAAGTATAACTTGTGCCTAAAAATTGATGTTGCGTGTAAAAGTCAATTTTTCTTGTAAAAGTTGAGGCTACACGTAAAAGTGAATGTCACACGTAATGGGGGTTTTTGCGTGAAATATTTTCCGTGGGAAAAGAAAATATTTCACGCAAAAGATAGATCTTGCGTGAAAAGGGTAGGTGTTGTGCATAGTCGTCAGTGTAACCAGTTTACACATTTTGAATATCCGGTTCAGTGGATCAGTGATTTCAAATGAATTAGTTTAGGAATTTTCTGTAAGCAGAGTCTCGTGATGAGTAGTTGCAAAGACTTCAATGAATATCTATTAAAGAGACATTCAAGTCTATAAACAGAGTGGGACTTCACCAAAGGCAGTGAGCCCGGGGGTCAATGGGGGTAACCCGAGGGATGTAGAGGGATTTCCCTGAACATTTGTAAAGGAAGTATGCCTGGTACATAGTTACTATACCCCAACATTTTAATCAATAGCTAGTGATGTCTAGTTTAATTAGGTATGATCATAAACCTATCGGTGTATTCTTCTTAGACGTAGCCCGTAGTGGTGAACCATGTAAATGTAATGTGGGGTCTTTTTTCTGGTGGTTGTTTTTTTCTATTCCCATCAGTCTTATAGGTTTAACAAGTTCCTAACAGAGGGGGAACCAGATCCTAGTTTTAAAAGAAAACATTGACACCGTCATTCACCCCTCCCCTCTTAGGGTGTCCCGGGGTCCTACGAGTGGTATCAGAGGGTAAATGTTACTAGTTTTAGATCTTTCATATGCTGTTATGGAGAATACAGTCAATGCTAGGGGAATCCATCTCTTTGATGGAAGTTATTCTTTTGATTTGGAAGAACATAATGAGATATCATTTAAGATACCTTGGAATAAAAGTCCCATTTTCTATTGTGCATGGAATATATGTTACTGATCTAACATGGCTTGTTATGATGGATACAGATATGAATGTTCTTGATGTAGATACTACATCTCAGAATGCTATCACTGCATCTATTTTAGATCATATCTATAAAAAATTGACGAGTTTCACTTCATCAAAATCTATGTGGGATAAGAATGAAAATATTTATGAAGAAGACAACAAAGTGAAGGAGGAAAAACTTCAAGTCATGCACAACAGGTTTGACGATCTAAAGATGTATCTTGATAAGAATGAATATTCATTCTTCATTTGAATCACTGAAGTAGTGGGGGAAATTTGAGTTCTTGGAGAGGAAATCAAAGAAATAGATATCATAAATAAAATCACGAGAAGTATTTCACCTTTGTATAATGCAAAGGTGTTATCCCATGAAGAAAGAGATCTATATAAACCATCTCTGGATGACCTTTTAAGTAGTCTAGTGGCATATGAGCTGAGATTCAAACATAGAGATGATATGACTCATGTTAGCAAGGAAATGGTGTTCAAAGCCATGGAAGAACTCATAATTTTAGAAGATAGTTGTGGTGAAGATGATGGGGAAATAGAAATTATTTCTCTCATTGCCTAAAAACTGATGAATGGAAAAGGTAAATTTATAGGTAATCTACCTCTGCCATGTTTTCTTTGTTGAAGAGTTGGACACATTGCCTCTAAGTTCCAACGAAAGTTTTATTATGATGAGAGAGAAGGATAAGACATCGAGAAGCCTTAGAAAAGGTTTTTCAAAAAGTGGGAATTCTAATCTGGAAATAAATTATAGAAGACGAGTTTTTTCTGTGAAGAAGAAGATGATGATATTGAATTCTGTGAAGAAGAAGAACTAGAAATTAAAACTGGAAACCATGCTTCCATTATGGCTACCATTTAAATGTAGGAACCCTCGATCAATAAAGGCCGAGATAATCAGATTAATATTAATGGAGATCCCAAGATTCAAATTAAGGATTCCTTTTCCCTGTTTTTGAATAATTTTAAGAAATGCAATAAGTGGAAATAAATGGTGGAACAATCATAAGAATATTTTGATAATCTTGAAGATAAAATTGAATGACTAGAAGAACTATAGAGAGTCCAATCTTTATTCCTTCAAAGCATATTTGGCGTTGTGGAATTGAAGAATAGAATTTAAGAATAAGAAAAGGTAATAAATTACCTTACATCAATACTGGAAGAGAATTCCAAGACTGTTGATGGTCTTAGGGAAGAAGTTGTTACTCTTCGGAGTAATCCTGAGTGTCAATCAACAAAAAATATGAGTAAGAAGAAAATTCATTTTTGAAGATTCTCATATGAAGAATTACCGTTAAGAGATAAGAGCAGTTCATATGGGGTTGGAAATACATTTAGTGTTCAAAGAACCATTTTTATGTGAAAGAGTGGAATCAGTTGTGAAGCTGGGACATCAACTACTGGAAGTGAAGAGAGCCAAAAGAAATACATGGTAAAAGTTGGGCATGGGGAAAAGGTTCCAGAAGTCCTGAATAATAAACCCTCAATCCAAACTAAAATAAGAAATGAATATTATCTTCTACCTTTCAGAAATGACATGCACTCCAACCATTTTCCCAAAGAATAACGTGTGAGGAGAAATATATGTTAGAAGACATTTCACCTCATGAAGTGTCAGTTCTGTGACTGTCTCGTCCATACCATGTCATATTGTGAAATGGAAAGTAGCTACTTGAATGGGGATGATCTAGGAAGTCAACAAAGGATAACGATTTCATATCCTTTATATTATAGAAGAAATAGTTTCTATGGATAATGTATTCTTTTTTCTGGCATTGGTTATAAATATACGTATTGCAGGAAAAGGTATGACATGATATATTCATACAACTATTAGATACGGGTCAATACTAACCATCCCGCTGGTGTTGATCTCACAAATAGGTTTTCTCATATAGATGAAGAGTATGAGTATGAAGAATCTGATTATGTGGAAGAATGAATTAGAAGTCTATCAGTGTCCTAAAATCAATCCAATATCTCATGGAATGAAAAGTAGAAAATTGGGAAATCCAATCTTGTAGAAGTATACCTCATGGCTACAAAAAGTAGCAACACCTAGATTCTTTATAGTGGATGCTCATCCCATATGATATGAAATGCTTAACTAATGAACAACATTAAAAAGAAGGTTGATTCAATGGTGATTTGTGGTAATGATAGTTCATTGAAGATTAAAGGTAGTGTAAATACTACTCATTCCATTGGAGAGATGAAGAAGACTAAAGTTCTTTATGTAGACGGTCTACGTCACAATCTCCTAAGTGTGAGTAAAAATTGTTACTTAGGGATCATAGTAACATTCAATAAAAATGGCTGCACTATAAAAGAAAAAAAAAGGAATTCACTTATGAAAGGATGCTGAGCAGATGGAAACTTATATCTGGTTAACATTAAAGAGAATTCTTGATATTTTTCTTTTGATGAAAAAATAACATGTGGCATAGAGGAATGTGGCCCATTAACCAAAAAGATTGGAAATGATATCTATGTTGAAGATATTCATGGATATACCCATTCGGAAATGTGAACGGGAAAAGACTTGTGATGCTTGATTATGGGGGAAGCTAGTCTGTAATTCATATCGATCAAAGAAGAAATGGGCATCACACCTTCTTGATATCATTCACACAGATGTATGCGGCCCGATAAATGTTATCGTAACTCAAGGATATAGGTACTTCATTATTTTTACTGATAATTATAATATAATGGCATGTGCAATGATTATTCATAGGAAGGAAAAAGATCTTGGTTTCATGAAACTTATTACCGAATCAATGAGAATGATAAGGGAACAACAATCAAAGTCTTGTGATCAGACAATGTAGGGGAATACACGCCCATTGAGTTTGAGAATTACCTGGAAAAAACATGGAATACCGCATGAGGTAGTTGTTGTGAGAATTTTGGAATAGAATGGCATTTTTGGGAGTTGTAATCGACAGGTCAACAACATGGCTAGGACTATAGTGATTGAGAGACGTATCTCTCACCATTATTGGAAAGAAGCTGTTGAAGCTACAGTGCACATTCAAAATAGAATGAGGATTTATATGGGAGATATGAAAACACCATTTGAATTGTGGCATGGAAGGAAACCTTTCTTTTAAATACCTTTATGATTTTAGAAGAAAATGTTTCATCTGAAATAAAATGGAAATCAAGGGAAGTTTGGTGACAAGGTAGATGAAGTAATATTTCGTGGATATTCAATAAACATAAAATCATATAGGTGTTTCAATAAGTTCCTGGGGAGGTTTGTGGGAAGCAATGTTCTTAAAATCATCGAAGACATACTCGAAATGATTCAAATAATTCCTATTCTGATGAGATAAAAGATGAGGAAGAATGTGAACATGGAATAATTGAAAATACAGAAATGGTGGAAGGTGTGGAAAACACCTAAGAGTCACATCATGATGTTGACTCGGAATAATAATCTGAAGATGAAACCATAACTGGAGAGAGTTCAATTGAACCTCATAGAAGGAATCGAAGAGCATAAATTGGCCAATCATACATCATTGGGGATTAGAATAAATCCATATAAACTAAGAGAAAGAGTAGTAATGCACAATATGAATTCTTATCTATGGTGGAACGATCATCATTTCAAGAAGTTGCAAGTGGTGAATCGTGGGTGAAAGCCATGAATGAAGAGTTAGTTCAGATTGACAAGAATCAACCCTAGGATCTAGTCAAGAGACTCTAAAGTCCTAATGTGATTGGTAAAAAGTGTCTTTTCATGAACAAGTTTTATGATCATGGAATTGATATCATAAAAAAAGGATGGACTGTACATAGATGATATTCATAGATTGAAGGTGTCGATTTTGAAGAGACCTTTGCACCGGTGGCTAGAATAAAGTCAATCTGGATTTTTCTTTCTATGGAAATCCAAAGAGGATATATTGTTTATCAAATTGATGTCAAGAAAGAACTTGTGAATGGTTTTCTCAATGAAAAATTATACATCTAACAACCAATGTGTTTTTTTCTTGGTAAAGATGAAACAATGGTTTTTAAACTAAAGAATTCCCTCCATGGTTTGAAGGAGGAAACAAAGGCATGCTATTCCAAGCTGGATTCTTATCTCATGAAGCTGGAATTCAAAAGAGGGGGAGTATATCACAATATATATGTGATTAATTCTCCAAATGATCATTTCATTGTTCTAGTTTACATTAATGACATTATATTTGGTGGTATTAAAAAGAAATCAGTGGATAAATTTTCCAATCACATGAAATCAGAATTTTAAATTTCAATGATTGGGGAGATCACATATTTCATGGGGATGAAGGTGGCTCAAATGAAGGATTACACATTCATCTCTCGGGAAAATTATGAAAGAGAGATGCTGAATAAATTTAATATAAAAAATTCCAAACCAATGTCAACTATGATTTCAGTTGGATCCAAACATTGAAATCATGAGGATGGGACCTCTGTAGATCCCAACATGTACAAGAGGATCATTGGTAGCCGACTGCACCTGATAGCGACACGACCAAATATTGTCTTTTCAACATGTCTAAAGGCCCACTTTTAGAGTAATACAAAGATGTAACATATGGAGAAAATAAAAAGAATCCTAATGTACATTCAAGGTATTCACAACATTGGGTTGTAATTTACTGTAGGAAGAGACAATGAATTATCAGCATTTGTTGATGCATACTGGGCTGGTTATATAGTGGATAGGAAGTTCAATAGTGGTGGAGTATTCTATATTAGGAAGAAATGGGTTTTCTGGCTGAGAAAGAAACAATAAATTAGTTCTCTCAGTACAACCGAAGCTGAGTATATCTCCACTACAAAGGAATCCACTCAACTGTTATAGATGAAGCAAAAATGGAAGGATATTTATGATGAGGTGAAACAACCAATGGTGATTTACTGTGATGACAAGAGAAGAATTGATCTTATGAATAATCCTATTCAACATTCTTGTAACAAACATATTTATATCAGATACCACATTATTGTGGGAAAATTTGAACAAGGAGTGAATAAAATGGATCATGTGGGAACTGATGAGAAAGTGGAAGATATCCTGACCAAGCCACTGTCAGTGTTTTTGTTTGAGAAACAATGGTTGAACCATAGTCTTCATCCACCTCCCAATGTATAAGGAGGTTCCTAAGTACCCCTCTCCCCAGTTATGTTTACTGATTTTAATTAGTTTATGGATGTGATGTAGGTTTATGGGATAGATACTATCCAGGGGTGTCTTCAGCTGTTCAATGAAAAAATATCAGTCATTGGATTTATTGTCAACAGTGGAGAAGTAATAAATTCTGGAAATGTGATGTAAATTTAATTCTTTTGTGACACGATGAGCATTCAGTGATAAGAGGAGAAAGAATTCATTCAGGTTATGTAATGTTTCTGTGACATAGTAAGCGAATAGCATGGTCATATTTAAGAATTCCAAAACATTGGAACCCAATTCCAGCTTCCCCTCATGTTTTCTACACCAATCATTTCTCTCATAGACTTAGAGTTCTTACTGAGTTAATTCTTGAATTTTATTTTTTCATATGGCCGGTGCTCTATTGAATTTATTTGGTGATTTCCAACAAACCCAAATGGGGAGATTTTTGGAACAATGTTAATTCTATGAATGAATTAGAGTATGGTTTATGTTATTTTTCAATCCTCATTGGATGTTCAGAATGTTTTCTAGAAAAGTGATCATACATTTCAAGAAGACAAAAATATTGAAGGTGTTGTCCTTTTCCAGTGTTTACCAATTTTTTGGGCCTGAAAATTGAAAAATTGAGAAATGGGTGATTGAAAAATGAAGATGCACGCAATATTTTAGGTGTTTTGGAATCCCTTTCACAAGGAATGTTGTTGGATCCAAACGTTGAAAAATAGGAAATAAATGAGCTACACGAAAAATATGGAGTGGTGTGTGAAAAACAAGAACTGTGTGTGAAATTGGTTTTGCGCACAATAGTGAAAGCAGGTTGTTTTTTTTTCACAAAAAGGTGTATCAGGATCAAAAAGATGAAAAATAAAAAAGGAATGAGGTGCATGAAATAGCCAGGTATTTTCATGAAAAAATGGTTCTTGTACGAAAAGGTATTTGCACACAGAATGAGAATATTGCGTGGCACATTGGGTTTTGGACACGGGGGTCGGTGGCACCTATAAATAAGAGGTGACCCCCTCATTTGGTATGGCGTAAGACTTAGAGAATATCTGAGTTCAGATGCACATAAAAGGATCATGCCAAGGGTGTTTCACGGAAAATTTTATTTTGTGTGAAAACATAGATGTTATGCGTAAAAGTTAAGGTTGCTTGTAGAAGTGGAAGTTGCATGGAAAGGTAGAAGCTGTGCGTAAAAATTGAGGTTGCGTGTAAAAGTCGAAGATTCTTGTCAAAGTTGAGGCTGTAGATAAAAGTAAATATTTCATGTAAAGGGGGTTGTTTTGTGAAATAGTTTCCACATGAAAAGAAAATACTATACGGAAAAGTGAGATCTTGTGAGTAAAGGGTAGGTCTTGAACGCAATCATTAGAGTAACCTGTTTGCACGTTTCGAATATCTGGTTCAGTGGTTCAGTGCTTCCAAGGGAATGAATTTAGGAAATTTATGCATGCAGAGTCTCATGATGATCAGAGGCAAAGAATTCAATTAATATCTATCGAAGATAGCTTCACATCTATAAAATTAGTGAGACTTCACCAAAGGTAGTGAGAAAGGGGTAGTCAACAGGAGTGAACCAAGGAATCTAGTGAGATTTACCTTAGCATTTGTAAAGGCAGTGTGCATGGGACAAAGTGACTATACACGAACATTGTAATCCATAGCTAGTGAAATTTATTAGAATTAGGTAAGATAGAAAACCTGTCGGCGTATGGTCTTTATACATTTCCCTTAGTGGTGAACCATGTAAAAGTGTTGTGTGGTCTCATTTCTTGTGGTTGTTTTCATTCTTTTCCCATTAGTCTTACAGGTTTAACGAGTTCCTACAACCGTGGAAAAACACACTTATTTCAAAAGAATAATATTACACCTTGATTCACCCCCCACTTAGGGTGTCCTGGGGTCCTACATTCCTAACCATGAGAGTTTGACAAGGAAAAACAAACAACATCTTTTCGTGAGGTGGTATTTTTTAGTACACAAGAACAATAGGTTCGTTAACCATTAAATGGATTTGTGTTTATGTTTTGGTTGAGAAATTCGAATTAAAACCTTCTAGTATATTTATTATTCTTATTTAATTATATATAAAGGTAATAAAAACCCATTTCAGGGTGGAAAATGAAAATAAAACAAAAATCATGAGGAAGGATGTTACCTCTTCTATGGGTAACTCTTTTTGGATTTCCATAAAGGGATTCATTGGATGGATTTCCACCCAAAGGGGGTCATATAAGATAAATGTATGGATTCTAAGAGATTATATGAGTATATTTTGTAGAATAAAAATGTATTTAGATGTGTGAATAAGGGGGATGATTGTGTACCCTTTATTTTGGAGGAGGAGTGGCATTCATGTAAATTTTGGAAAAGGGATTTCCAGAATCATTTTTCCTATTATATGTGGATAAATAATTGTCATAATTCTAGTAAAATGATTATAGGGATGAAATATATCCAGAAAATTGATTTATGACTAGTTTCTAGGTCATTTGGGACCATCTGATTAAGGTATGGTCCCTTGATAAGATAATTTCAATCTTTATTATTGTAATTAATATTAATCCATTTCAGTAATTAATTTTTTTTTTAAAAAATGTTGATCTAATTATAATTTATAAATTATTTAAAATCCAATTATGGAATCCATTTTTACAAATTACAATCATAGAAGTGGGTTAAATTAATTTTGAATTAATCTTATAGACGGGATTGAAATAGAAGATTCTTAAGTTAAAAATGTTCAAAATTTTTCTTAGTTTATTATATCTATTTTTAAGTGAAATGGATCCCAATGTAAAAAATTGGATTAATTTATGAATAAGTGTTATAATTATACATAAAAAATATTTATAAATTTACGTTTACCTAATAAATAAACTAGATTAAATATAAATTTTGAATTAAAATTCAGTTTTTTTCACTATTCATCTAAAAATGAAACATCACATATAAATAGTAAAACATCACCCAAAACTAATTTATATGTTTTTTTTCAAAAATAAATTTTATTGTGATTCATAATATTTATAAAATTTTAAAAATTTATTTTCAAAATTTTTTCTCCATTAAAAGGCTCTAAAATCGCTTTTAGAAGAAATAGGTGTTTATTCTTGTTATTTGGTTTGTTCTTATATTATGCGTATAAAATATATTAGATGAACATAAAAAATATTTGAATGAAAATATAAAATATATATTTCATTAATATTGTTCACCAATTATAATTAATTTAATTTATTATGATAAAATTACGTTGTGATTAGAAAAGTTTATTTTTTAAAAACATTCTCTTTACAGTCAATTGGTTATTATATTCATTTCTAAAGAATTTCTAACCAATGAATTAAACCATTTATTTTCATATGTTATTTAAGACTATTAATAAATTCCAAATAAACATCTAGGTTATGTCTCATTATTATAATTTAATATATATTGAATAATATATTATTGTTTGGTAAAACACTGTGTTGTGTGTTACGCAATCCATTGAGGAAAGTCAGTATTACTTGTAATATTACCTATTCTCAGAATTGAGTGTTGATCAAGATAAAATTTATGTAGCATGTAGATCATAATTAACAAGGATATTTGTATAATTATGTCCAAAAATAGTTCACTAATATAAAAACTACTTTCAATATAGCATGAAATGATAAATATAAAAATATTAAATTAATTCCAAAAATTCACAAAACCTCGGGTTGTTACATTCTACCCTATTAAAATAAGTTTTCACCCTTGAAATTAATTTGGGTTATAAAAGGATTAATACATGAATTTTCCTTCCATAGAAACCAACATCGTAAAAATGAATACTAAAACATCGTTTTAAAAAAGAAACGTTGAAAGAATAATGGCTACCAAAAGTAACTCATAACTAGGTTTACACATCGGAGAACATAAGACAAAAGTGAAAACATTTCAATGAAAGATAAATATAACCATCATTTTCTGATATATAGTGATATAGAATATGGGTTGGAGAATAAAAACAATTCAAAATCCATTAGGGAATAATGATTTAATGGGGCATTTGATTCATTGGAAATGAATGCACTGTGATAAAATTTTTGGTTTCAAGGTCTGTTTTTGAAATTTTAAGATCTTTCACATGAATATATACATACATGATTTAATTCCATTCCATATGAAAAATATAACACTTTGTTTGTGCCTTGATAAATTCCAATTTCATATCTCACTCCGGGGAATGAAGGTGAATATGTCATTCTGGAAAAACTAACAGATCATAAAATAAATAAATCTAATGATAGGTTATTCCATATACGTTTATCAATACAAAAAGATTATCAAATGTCATCCATTATAAATAAATTCTCATGTGGTGAGATAATAATTTAATCTCACAAGCTTTAACCTATGATTAACATAATCTTTCCATAAATGGTAAACCTTATAACCCAATTGAATGAAAATAAAATCCCCAAATTTATAAAGATGGTCACTAAATAAACATAACATTGATACAACATATATCAGTAAGTATATATTTATTATCACATTCAAAACACGTGAGTACCTTTATCATATATTCTCATGAAACATGGTAATAGCCTGTATTATAATAAATCCTTTTGGAAAACATGTATGCTTCCTTATTCCAAAGATTGCAAGATTCATTCTGTAAATCCAATACATTGTATAATTCATCCCTAACAACAAGAAAGACTTTTTCATAAAATCTTTGAATGGTTTTTAGGTCATTATTACTATCCAATTTACCTTATCAGAATAAATCAACTATTTATCATAGTGAAACATTATGTCCACTCTTTCTTGAACACAATAAGGGTTATATTCCTTCAATAACAATATCACCTTTCCAATAAATAAATTTTTTAATTCCTTAACACAATTAAATTTATCATTTTCAATCCATAGTTTCAAAATTATACATAAAATTATTATATATTTCAGGGTTCTTATATCTTAATATTTTAATTCCAAAACATGTACACTTTAATCACATAAAATTATTCTTAATCCATTTCTCATGCATCATCGTCTTATCACATAATACCCATTTCCTAGAAGATGAAATATGAATCATGTATTACAATTACATGAAATAAATCACACCATGATTCTTATGTTTAATGTAAAAGACTCTATTAAAACACCCCATAACATTCACACATCTTTTAAGATCTATATATTTTTAACAGTATAACAAATACTCATACAACCTTCTTAATTATCTTCATGAAATTTCCACATATTAAATAAATTTAATAATTCCCATATTTTTTAAATCATAAAACTAAATGTTAACCCAGTTCCTTATAGTTCAGTCTATTGAATAAAACCAGAAATCAAAGGTCGATAAACACTTATGATAACAGAAAACCACACAATAACGCAAAAAATTACTTATGGGATGTATAAATAATGAAAACTTCTTTATCAATCTTTGACAATTTATATTTAATCTAGGTTTTTCATAATCATCATACATTTATATCATTCATGTTTTTGGGTAAATATTTTGTGAATTAAGAAATAATATCCACAATGAGTGTCAAACCAGGTGTACAAAAAGGCATGTTATCGTGTACTATGTTATGCTCGGGTTATGAATGAAACACCTTTTCAGAATTTTCACCCATAGTTATACCACTACTAGATCCATATCGAATTTTATTATCCAGACGTGGATGAAATTCTAGGAAACCACTCACTCTACCAATTACCAAAATTCAAGGACATTTTCCAATATTTTTTCTCATCTTTAATCTTATCATTAGAGACATCCCTAGAAAATGGATTAAAAATATTCATAGGGTTCCCATTAAAGTTGTACCATCCTATTTTCCAAATTTTGACAAAAAGGTATCACTTAAACCAAATATAAAAACCTAATAATGATGTATATGGACATTACATCCCTTATGTAGAATATATAAAACATTACACAGACATACACCCAATGTCCGTATTATTTTAGTTACTTTGGAATCATGGAAACATAAACACTGGTGAAATATTGAGATACAATATCTCCCACAAAGTTATCTAAGACTACCACCCCACTTGGACATAGAATAAATAATTTATATCTTCTTAATCTAGATATAGATATAGAAAAATGAGTGATCTCAAATTCTATGTAAGGGTAAAAAAGATACATAATCATAAACAAGAGAATAAGGGTATGACAATGTGGTAATAACATTAAAAGACTATACCATGCATATCATAAATAAGAATCATGGTGTAAATATAAGGACTCGACCTTAAAACATTTTGTAACATTGAATTAAATGAATTATTCACCTTTAAGATATTATCGGTTTTAGAGTTTTAGAGAATTGGGCTATAACAATTACATTACATCTCAAAAATTACAAAGTAGATGCTCTTACTCTGAAACCATTTTTTTCCAAAAAAATAAAGACTATTAAAAAAAGAGTCATTTCCATTTCCATATTCTAGATATCCTGACTCTTCCTTAATCTTGTACTTGACCCTATTTCTCTTTATGTCCTGTGAAAAAATTTCAAAACATGGGATGAGCATAAAAATATCAGTATGGGTTATAAAATAAGGAATGGAAACATTATCGAATCAATAAATACAAATAAATGAAGCCATACTTCTCCATCAAAACATACCTCATGAAATCATAATATTTATGAATAACTTTTAGAATTCATAAATTATAAAGGTAAATTATAACATTAATAACATACTTACATTGTAGATATCACAGATACATAGTGAATCACATTTGGAATACCCATCATAGTATACTCCCTAAATATCTTTGGAGAAACATTATATTTACCTCTGTCGAATTACCCAATGTATTGGAGAGCTATCATAGGCTCACCCTCCCTAGGTTTATCATGGAACCAACCATACACATAAACAATACCCAATCACCATAACATATTAATAACACATAAAATAATCATAAAATAAATATAACATTTAGACATTGTAATCACAATATATCATTGAAAGATATTGACATAATCAATGCTTATCAAATAATTTTCAAAACAGTTTAAAACATTTAGTGAAGATATTTTTGAATCAAACTGTCCCATATCACTTTGAGTCTTTTAAGGGAATTAACATTTTAAAATAGTAATGTCCATATAAATAAATCGTTAAAACTATTTTTAAAACATGGACATTAATGAGGAAGATTTAGAGGAATAAATCTTTAAAACAATATTTTAGTTAATGAGTTATTAACCAAATAGGTGATGCTTGAATTCAAATAATTGAGGAATAACATTTAATAAAAAATTTATAATATCATGATAAAAAATTTATTAATGATATTATATTTCAATGTACAGTATATACAACATATAAAAGTGAATGGGTGGAAAACAACAATGAAGTCTCAATGGAATTAAAATTGAGACGAAATCCCTTATAAGGGTGGTTTCCTCAGATTAAGGATAAATCAATTATGTAATTATGTGTCAAAAATATAAATAAACCCAATATAATTGAATATTAAGTGTAAAAAAATCATTGGTCATTCACTCATATTAATATCACGACATAAAAAAAGAATTAGAGTTTTAACCCAAATAATTGAAATCAGGTTAAGATGATCCCTTACAAAAATTCAGTATCCTAACATCATCACATAAAATTTCAGCAAAAGCATTGATGAGAGAAAAAAGGGAATCTCATCACATGTACATAAAATTTACATCAATATGGATATATAATAACATATCCCAACATAAGAAGATGTGAATTAAAAGACATAACAAAAAAATAAGTCTTTTAAAAAGAGGAGTGTGAATGGTTCCCTTACCAATTTGGTAACTTACGAAACATACACCCCATGAAAGAAGGAATATAATATGTAGATGTAAATACCCATAAATGAAATAATATTACACAAATAGTATAATCATGACCAGTACATACACCACTCAAAGTAAATAGTGAAATGTATAGCATGAATCTCACATGAATAAAAATATAGATAAAACCCTTTATCTAATTATAACCAATCAAGTCGTATGAAAAAAGATAATAACAATTAAATTGATTAAAAAATACCGTGAATATAAAGGAAATAATGATAATATATATCAAATGGAAATACATAATACACCACAATCATGAAATATGTGGCGAAAAATTGAAATCTCTCGGGCATGAAAGTGAGATAAGAATCCATTTCCATGTGTCTGACTTGACTCGCTCGTATGTTCCTTGTTATTCCTGAATGATAAAAATAAGTTAATTTTTACATTATTTAGAATATTTTCATGTTTATTATTCCTTTTATACCACTTATTACCCTAATATAACAATTATTTAATTTTTTTAGTTATATAAAACATTTTGTTGATGTTCGGAACTTGAGTCCAAAATGAACTTGTCATCATTATAAATTGTCCATGTAGTCATAAGTCCATTATATAAAGAATTATTTTCATCATTTAGATTCCATATATATCATATATATCTAGTATAAATATTTATTTATAATAGCACATAACATTTGGAGATAAGAAATGAAATGCACCGTTTATGGAGACGGTAAGCCATATGTACGCATGAACGATTCATTCATTTCTATCATATTTTAATGGAATTAAAACATACTAATTCATAGTTATATTATAATTTATGTGTAATATATATGTCATATATGTTACATAAGTTCATAAATTCTATCATTTATAAGTTCCACATATGGCATGAATGAGTCATATCACTTTGAGGGGCGGTAGTACGCACTTCCTCAAATTAAATTATCATGTTTACCCATTATGGGAACCATAAAGGCATTATAAAAAATGAAAATAAATAATAATAAAGAAAAAATAAATATAATATATATCATATACATATAACGTGCCATCATAATGGCCACCATTAGATGCGGTTGGAGATAATTGAACAATCATCATTTCGTGAGGCTGTAGTTTTCCCTCCACTGAAACAGTATGTTCTATACCCATTAGATGGAGGTGTGTGTATTTTTAGCTTGAATCCTTCTCATAAAAAAAATCCCTGTAAATTTAGGATACTGTTTTTTATAAAATAATGGAATAAAAAGAGATTAGGGGGTTGGAGAAGTAAAAAAAACAAAAGAACTTAAGAGAAGATGTTACCTTTAAATCAGGTAACTCCCTTTGGTTAGAACCAAAAGGGTTTAGGGAAGTTCTTTATACCTATAATAAGACTTCTAGGATAAATAGAAGGATCTTGGGAGCTTATTGGAGTATATTTTGGATGAGACAAGGGCTTGAGAAGTGTGAGAAATGGGTTGGAATTGAGGGATTTTATAAGGGAGAGGATGGGCTCTTTTGGAAAGTTTGAAAATATTATTTTATTATATAATTATTTACAGTTTCAAAAGGTCCAAAAATAATTACAATAGAAGATAAGGTGCCTAGGTGAGAAATAAAATCATACAATAAGAATTCGACTTGTTTTGGATATTGTGTTAATTTTTATCTCTTTATTTATTTTAATCATTCATTAATGATCTAAACAATGCATCATCATTATGTCATAAATAATTTTATTTATATGATGTCTAAAAATTATAAAACAAATAACATGATGTAGGATTTTTTTATCTTTATATGAAATATTTATAGTCAAATATATCAATTATATAACCCCACATTAAAATTGTTTTGGTAAAAAAATACATGTTTATGACATTTTTGCTTTTATTTTAAATAAAAGGTTATTAATGACATTGTCTTACCCGAGTGGCTCCATGGGGTCCCAATATTGACCGATGGATTGTATTGGTTGTAAATGACTCATCCAATATGGTTAGGACTAATGTCAAGCTAATTTTATATTATTATAATATTATTTTTACATTAAATTACCCTAAGTACCTTTAATCGCGGTTAATAAAAGTCAAAAGTTACTTTTCGCCAAAAATTAGTTTTATTCAATTGAACCACATTTTACATACTAATGAAAATACATGAATGTCGTATTTTTGAAATTCAATTCAAAGAAGCGGTAAAATTACATTTTATGCAAATTTAGAAATGCACTTAAAAGGTGGATAAAAAGACGTTAAAAAGTTCAATAAAATTTTATATATCTATTCTTATTATAAAATGAATCTGATGAATTATATTGTATTAATATATTTATTATATTTCTATTTTGAAATTAAAACAAATTCTTTTTTAAAAATAATTATTTAAGTAAAAAGTTTGTTTTAAACAAAAACACAGTGTTTTTCACCATTCAAAAAAAAATGAATGTTTTCAGAAAAATAACAAAAATTCACTCTAAGCTAAATTTGATATTATGAATTCAAAAATGATGTATATTTTACCAAATTCAAAACATAGAAGTTGGATTAATTAATATTATAGTTAGTTCCCACCCTCAAAATAAAAAGTGTGTTTTTAAGAAATAATAAGAATCAAAATATTGATACTTGTTAATATTCAATTTCAAAGTAAAATTACATCCAATGGAAAAAAATCGATTAAATAGTAAAAATATAATCTATTTAGTCCTTAAAACTAATTAAATTTATAATATATCCATATAAATAAATTATATTAAAAGGAGGTTTTATATTTAAATACAACATTTTTTCACAATTCAATAAAAAATGAACATTATCAGAAATATATAAAAATTTCATCCCAAGTAAATTTTGATGTCCTGATTCTAAATATGAATATTATTTTGTTATGATATAACATATTAAAGAAACAAAAACTAAATTTTAAAAGGGTTCTCCATTAATAGGAGTTAAATCAAACCTTTAAAAAATATTAGAGTATTTTTTATTAAAATTAGATTCATTCAAATTTTAAGCCCCTGAATTTTATTGGATAAATGTAAAAACATTTAACAAACATGTATAATCAAATTATATTTACTTCTGTTCATTCCTGCCAATACAATTTCTAGGCATTAAATACCATTTCAAGTAATAATGTTATATTGTTAGTGTGCAACATTATTTTTCAACGAAACTCGTTGTTGCGTATCAGGTACGCTATCGAACATAGCGTCCCCTTTAAAGTAAAATTAATATTTAATTCACAAATATTAATAAATATGAAAATGTCTAATTCTTTATTTACCTGGGATGTCACATCCTTCCCCCCCCCCTTTGGGAATTTCATGCTCGCAATTTAAAAAATGGCCACAAAAACATCATTGAATGTCCCACAACATAAAAAGATTCAATAAAAATATCACTTTAAAAGAAATAAAAAGAAGTAAAAAAGTCACATGGGATAACCCATACTAGGATTCCATATAAGAAAACATGGATATGAAAGATAAAAAAACCATTAAGGTCTGGTAAAGAGTGATAGAAAACATGATCAGGAAATAGTTAACAATATGAAAACCATAAACATGCTATGGCTTAAATGGTATTTGATTCCCCAGTAGGAAAAGTTAACAGATTTTGTTTTTGTTTCAAGTAACATTTCATAAAGTTGAGGAATTTATTTATGAGCTTAACTAAAAACATAATTAAACATACTTACTTTTCATATAGACTTTCATACATTACTAAGTTTCAACCACAAACTCATCTTTCCTCCAAACGATGAGTATTATAGATAACTTGGTTACATCAAAAGCTCTAGAATCAACTTCTATAAAATCACATAATCCAAAACGATGAACTATATATTTACCTCATCTTTAGATATTAACCAAAACCAAAATGGTATGTATAAGATTAGATTATCCCCAAAAATTATAATACTTTTTAAAAATAAGTTCTACACTTAATGTCCAAAAATCAACATCCAATACACAAAGGTTAACAAAGACCATTCAATACAAAACATCCCTTAACGTTCTTCAAAATAAACAAATCTAAGGTTGAATCCCAAAACTCAGAAAATATTTATCACATAGTCTTCCATGATATATCATAACATTTATCTCTAAATAACATCGGCTACTATTTATGTCTCATAATGAAAAGTAATTAACCTAATCACATATTCTTTATGATATGTTAATCAATCCCATGAATAACCCAAATCGCCATATGTCCACAATAAAAATAGAGAATCTTCCAAAATAAAATTTCAACCATTACTCCACAAATAAAATCCTATAGTATTCTAGTTTACTTGAGCATATAGTATTCCCAAAAGTGAAAACATCTTCCAAAATAACAATGATCAATTAATCAACAAATAATTTTCCTATATTAAGGATATCCATTTGATAAAATAGTAGATCCAAAAATAAACTTATTATTCATCAATAAAATCATTTAACTAAAAATTAATAAGTCCTAATAACTAGGGACTTTATGTAGTCCAGTGGTAGGAAATAATTATAATTAGAACTTTGGTTGTGGGTTTGATTCTTTAGATTTTTCCGATGTGACGGGTTGTCACACGGTCTACATTTTGTCCTTTTTCAAAAACTAGATAATTTTATGAAATTCCCAAAAAGAGATAAATACATCAAAAATAACCATAACTTATTTTAACCACAAACATTTTCTAATAACTTTTATTTTTCATCCCAAAATTTATTAACATGTAATTGCATCAAATTCAAGGATCATATAAACCCAAATGGTTCTTTATAACTATATCCACAAAAGAAAAGATAATTATTCCTTAAATAAAATTTTCATATATCAAACATCAGGGTTACACATAATATAAATGTCTTCTAATGTAATCCCATCATCAAAAGAGCCATAATACTTTTATGTGTTTCACCATCCCAAAATCTATCTTAACTCTTGAATCCCTTATATGTTGAATTCTTACTCATTCAACATTCTTCATGATCCATTAACCATTCCATTCCAACTTATTCTGAAATACTTATTTTCTACAAACAAAATAATGAATCATATACTAAAATTCAATAATATCAAAACATAAGTTAAGAAATAATACATACCTTTCAATGGTCATTTTCAGTTTCTTCATCCTCAATCAGAAAGGAATTAGGTATTGGTAAACAAATATTTTTATGATCATGGTGATCCCATTCTGAAAACTTCTTCGTAGTACATGTGTTTGTATGATGACCATGAACCCCACATTTAAAACATTAAATTGATCACTCAAAAAAACATCTTTCCCTTTTTTAGAGTCAACTGGATGCTTCCTTCTTCCATGGTAGGTTCTTGCTTTATGAACTTCATTTACACATCTAGATCATCTTCCCATACCATTAAAACATTTTCCTAGGTGTTTATTTCCACATCCTTGACACATCGGTTTTTGAACATACTTACCTTTATGATTATTACCTAAACTTCTATAGGGATTTGTTTCTCAAAAATATGTTGCCTAATAAAAAACAATTTGGTTCATGTGGTTATTCATGAATCAAGACAGTTGGTTGAGAATAATCCCAAGAGTTCTCATTCCATCTCCCATTTCATTCAATTTCTCATTCAGAAATCCTTCACAGTTTTCTTCACATCCACTATTACTTTTTCACATGATAGATGCATCCATTTACTAGAACCAAAATGGTCAATGTGAGTATATCAGTTAAATCATTATATAATATCATATTAGGAGGGTAGATACTAAGATATAATTATTCATCTTATCTTAACCTCATTCACCTTATCTAAAAAAACTATGACTCTTTATGAAATCCTATCCATTTTGGTAATGTCACTTATGCTTACAAAATAACCTTGCATATAAAGTTATCTATACCAAACTTTGACACCAACTATAAGGACTCGACCATAAAACATTTCATAATCTTGAATTAAATGAATAATTCACATTGAATATCTTCTCGAGTTTAGAGATTTAGAGAATTAGGCCATAACTATTACATTACATCCCAAAAATTACAAAGTAGTCGCTTGTACTCAGAAACCATCTTTTTCATAAAATAAAAACTCTTATAAAACTGTCATGGACAATTCTATAGTCTAGATTTCCTGACTTTTCCTTGATCTCTTCCGTGACACTATTCCTCTTTATATCCTGTGAAAACCATTTCAAAACATGGGATGAGAATAAAAAGTTCAGTAAGGGTCATAAAACAAGGAAAGGAAACATTAGTCCATCAATAAATACAAAAAAATGAATCCATACTTCTCAATCATAACATACATCATTATATCATAATATTTAGGAATAACATCCAGAAATCATAAATCATAAAGGTAACTTATGGCATACATAACATACATACATTGTATCTATCATAACTATATAGGGGGTCACATTTGAAATACCCATCATAATATATTCCCTAAATCACTTATTATAAACATTAACATTTACCGCCGTCTCATTACGCAATGCATTGGAGAGTTATCTCGGGCTCACCCACCCTTGGTTTATCACATAACCACAAGTATACATAAACAATGCCCAATCACCATAACATATTCATGACACATAAAACAATCATAAAGGAAATATAACATTTCGACATTGCAATCACAATATATCATTTCAATATGTTGACATAATCAATGCTTTATCAAACCTTTTTCAAACCTATTTAAAATATTTAATAAAGAGATTTTTTAATCAAAGTGTCCAATACCACTTTAAAGATTTTAAAGGAATTAAAATTTTAAAATAGTAATGTCCATATAAATAAATCCTTAAAAACATTTTTAAAACGTTTAAATTAATGAGAATGATTTAGAAGAATAAATATTTAAAACAATATTTTAGTTAAGGAGTTCTTAACCAAATAAGAGATGCTTGAATAAAACTAATTGAGGAATAACATTTAATCAAAACGTCATAATATCATGAGAATAAAGGTATTCATGATATAATATTCCAAAGGAAATTATATACACCATATAAAATTGAATTGTTACATAACAACAATGAATTCTCAATGGAATGTAAATTGAGACGAAACCCCTTATAAGGAAAATATCGTTAGATTAAGGATAAATAAATTACTTAATTATGTGTGAAAAATATAAATACACCAAATATAAGTGGATATTAATTGTAAAAAAATCATCAGTCATTCACACATATTCATATAACTACATAACTAATAATTGGAGGTTTAACCCAAAGAATTGAAATTGGGATAAGATGTTCCCTTACAAAAATTCAGTAGCCTAACAGTGTCACATGAAATTTCAGAAAAAGAGTTGATGAGAGAATAAATGGGTATCTCCTCACTTGGAAATAAAATTTACAGCGATAAGGGTATATAATAACATATCCCTACATAAGAAGATGTGAATTAAAAGATATAACAAAAAGAAGTCTTTTAAAAAGAGGAGGGTAAAAGGTTTCCTTATCAACTCGGTAACTTACGAAACATACACCCCAAGAAAGAAGGAAAATACAATGTAGATTTTAATACCCATAAATGAAAATATATTACACAAGTAGTAGAATCATGGTCAGTACATACCCCACTCAAAGAAAATAGTGACAAATACAGCATGAATCTCGCGGGAATAAAAAGTGAGATAAAACCCCTTACCTCGTTGTAATCAATCGAGTCGTATGACCAAAAGATAATAAATAATAAATTAATTACAAAATACGATGAATATAAAGGAAATAATGATAATATATATCATGTGTTAGTACATAATAATCCCCATTCAATAAATAATTGGTTAACAATTGAAATCACTTAGACTTGAAAGTGAGATAAGAATCCCTTACCACATGTCCGACTTGACTTGCTTGAATGTTCCTTGTTCTTCCTGAATGATAAAATTAAGTTAATTTCTACATGATTAATAATATGTTTCAAATTTATTTATCCCTTTATATCAATTATTACACTACTATAACAATTAGAAAATTTTTTGAGTTCATATCGGACATTTTGTCGATGTTCAGAACTTGAGTGAAAATTTAACTTGTTATAATTATAAATTGTAAATGTGGTCAAAAGTACATTATCTCTAGAATGATATTAATTATTTATATGTCATACATATCATATAATTCAATAATAAATATATGTCTTTATAATAGTACATAACATTTGGAGATAAGTAATGAAATGCACCGTTCATGGAGACGGTAAGTCGTACGTACGCATGAACGCAAGTTTCATTTCTTTTTCATATTTTAATGGAATGAAAACATGGTTATTCATTGGTATAATAAAATTCAAGTATAATATATATGTATTATATTTTACATAAGTTAATAAATTATATCCATTATACATACCATGTGTGTCATGAATGTGTCATATGACTTTGAGGGGGCGGTAGTTAGCACATTCTCAAATGAAATTATCGCGTTTACCCATTATGGGAACTATAAAGGTATGATATAAAAAGGAAAATACCAAAGAATAAAGAAGAAATAAAAATAATATATATCAAATATAGATACAATTCCATAATAATTTCCACCATGAGAGGCTGTAGGATATAATTGAACAATCATCGTTTCGTGAAGCAGTGTTCGTCATCCATTGAAACAGTATGTTCTTTACCCAATTGATGGAGGGGTGTATAAGTATAGCTCTAATACATATCATGTAAAAAAATTTATATATTAATTATACTTTTGTTGTTATAAAATAATGGAATAAAAAGATTTAAGGGGGTTGGAGAAGAGAAATAAAACAAAAGAACTTAAGAGAAGACGTTACCTTTAAATCTGGTAACTCTCTTTGGATTGAACCAAAAGGGTTTCGTGAAGTGATTTCTGCCTAAGGTATGGATTCTAGGATTAAGAGAGAGATATTGAGAGATTATTGGAGAAGAGGTTATACTATCCAAAGGCTTGAAAAGTATGAGAAATGGGTAAGAAGTTGGGGCTTTTTATAAGGGAGTGGAGGGGATCTTTTGGAATGTTGAAAATATTATTTTATTATATAATTATTTTCGGTTTATAAATATCTAAAAATAAATAAAGAAGAAGATAAGATATCCCTTTTTAAAATTAAAAATATACAATTAATATTGGACAAGTTATTTATATTGAATAAATTTTTATCTTGTTATTTATTTAAATCATTGATTAATGATGTAAACACTGCATCATTATTGTTTCATAAATAATTTTATTTGTCTGATGTCTAAAAATTATAAAAAAAAATTATATTATGTATTAAATATTTTTAGATTTCTAATGAATATGTATAGGAAATTATAAAAATTTTATAACCCCACACTAATATTGATTTAGTAAAACAATACATGCATATGACATTGTATTTTTTTTACTTTAACTAAAAAGTTATTAATGTCATTATCATACCCAAGTGGATCCATGGGGTCCCGAAATTGACCAATGGATTATCATTTATGGCCATGAATCGTCCAATAAGTTTAGGAAAAGTTTCAAGGTAATTTTATATTATTAAAATATTATATTTACCTTAAATTGCCCTAATTACTTTTAATCGCGGTTAATAAAAGTCAAAACGTACTATTCCAAACAAAATTATTTTCGTCCCATTTAACCACATTTTAATTACTAATGACAACCATGTATTTCTTATTATTGAAATTAAATTCATAGAAGTGGTAAAGTTACATTTTATGTTAATTGGGAAAGCATGTAGAAGGTGGGTAAAAAGACGTTACAAAGATCAATATAATTTTATATATCTAATATTATTATAAAATGACTCCAATTAATTACATTGTATTAATATATATATTATGTATATATTTTGACATTAAAAAATTTAAATATAAAAATAATTATTTAAATAAAAAGTTGTTTTTTAACAATGACGTAGTGTTTTTTCACTATTCATGAAAAATTGAATGTTTTCATAAAAATAACAAAAATTCAGTCTAAGATAAATTTGATAATACTAATTAAAAATTTATGTCTATTTTACAAAATTAAAAACATATATGTTTCATTAATTAATTTTATAATTAATTCCCGATGTCAAAACAAAAATTGTGTTTTTAAGAAATAAAAACCATCAAAAGATTGATACTTGTGAATGTCAAATTTCAATGTGAAATTACTTACAATGGCCAAAATTTGATTAAACAGTAAAAATATAATCTATATTAACTTTAAAACTAATTACAAAGATAATCTGTCCATATAAATAAATTATATTGAATGGCCGTTTTGAATTAAAATTCATAATTGTTTCACTATTCTTTAAAAAATGAACATTATCAGAAAAATATCAAAATTTCATCCAAAGGAAATTTTGATATATCAATTATAAAGATGAAAATTAATTATTCAAATATAACATATAAAAGTTACCAAATCTAGATTTAAAAATGTTTCTCCATTAAAAGGCAGTAAATCGACCCTTTAAAGAAAATTAGAGTATTTATGCTTAAAATTAGATTCATTCACATTTTAAGCCACTGACTTTTATTGAGTAAATTTAAAAACATTTAACAAACATGTATAATAATTATGTAGTTAGTTATGTTCATTCTTGACAATACAATGTCTAGGCGTTAACTACCATTTAAAATAATATTATTATATTATAAGTGTGCAACTTATGTTTTCAAAGAAACCCATTCTTGTGTATTGGGTACATTATCGAACATAGTGTCATCTTTAAAGTAAAATTAATATTTAAATTAGAAATATTACTAAATATGAAAATGTCTAATTATTTATTTACCTGGGATGTTATAATAAATTTTTGTAGTTCATGTGGAATGAATCATAAGGAAATCAGTAGAATAATACCCGGAAGCATAATATAGTAGTAATAAAAGAAATTGTGGTATAAAAATAAACATATAATATAAATACCTATAATTCAATATGTATTACTAGAACTTATTAGGGAACATCATGGGGACTAAATCTACTAGGAGGGAAACACCACCATCCCCAGTCATAGTCCTTTCCTTGTGAGGGATTGGGATTCCCCATATTCCCATAGTTGATGGGGTTTCCACATATTCCCATAGGGGAAGAGGTTTCCCCATCCTCACATAGTGGATTGGGTTTCCCCATATTCATATATTTATGGGGACTAAACCTACTTTATGGTACCCACCACCATGAATAGACGCATTCATTACCTTATAAGGTGTCATGTCTCCCCATATTTCTATTGTAGATTATGTTTCCCCATAATCCCAATGGATCAAGCCCATTGACTTGAATACAATCATTATCTCATGATATATAAATCATTACCCAATTCGTTAGAGTGAGATATAGTTGACACCCTTCAGTTTTAAAAACCATTCATACATATTACATAAGATAATAAATAATTCATCATATCATGGCCCATAAAAAGATATGGGATTTATAAACATCATTTCGTAACCCATGAAAAAAAATGGGTAATATAAACAATCATTCACATCATAACTTATAGAAAACTAATAGGTTTCATAATAATTTCATCAAAGAATAACTTGTGAAAATAAGTATGATTCAGAATCATATAACCTATATGAGAGAAAATGGTGTCATAAACATCAGGCTATTAAGACATATACCATTAAATAATGAATATGAATAGTGTTCCTTGATAATGACCCCAAAAATCATAAATTATAAAAAGTATGACAACAAAGATGGAGAAGGATTTTTATAGATAACATGGTACACTTATTAAGAAAAATAATCTTTCTTTGAAAATATTTTTTATAAAACCATTGTAAGAATCATTTTCTTAAAAATAAATCTTTAAAATTTCATTTAAAAAATTTCTTGAGGAAAATATATTTTCCCCCGTGAAAAAATTATTTTTAAAACAAATATCAATTTTAAAGACATTTTATTTTAAAATGGATTTTATCACTTTCAAATAATCCCTGAAAATATTTTAAAACCCATATTCATTGAAATAACCTTGAAAACACAAATAAAAGCATGAAAACATTCTGAAACCATTTTATTTGAAGATATTTTAAAAAATCATAATAAAATCATGAATCATTTATAAATCCTTTTAATGTGAAAATACATTTAATACCTAAAATAAAGTATTAAAATCATTTCTAATAAATTTTTACATGAAAAAAATATTAAATAATATGGAAAAAATTTAAAACAAGTTTTAAAAATAAATAATTTTAAAAAAAACCATTTTAATTTAAAAAAAATTAAAATATAACAAATCTAGAATATAATGGAAAAATTTTTCTTTAAAAAAATAACCTCATAAACATACAAAGTAAGAACCAAGGAAACGATGGTCATAGTGGTTGGTATGTTTGTAGATGCCGAACAATCCTTTTTTCACCACAAAAGTTTAGTATTGTGACTTCATTTGAAAACAACAAAAAGATTCCTCTTTTAAACTATTATTAAAAAAATCAATAAATGGTTTAAAATTCTATTTCAAACATCACAGGATAAAATTAGGAAATTTGAAATCCTTTTTATAAAATATGATTTTTAATGAACCCATATTTATTAAGTAAAATACAAATAAATTCAAATTTTCATAAAAATTATTTCTTAATTAATTAATGTACTAATGAATGGAAAATTTGTATCGTTACTTGGATATAACATATATAAAAATCAGTTAATAAAAATAAAGAGGATTCTTGAGATATGTATCTTAATATATTTTTAATAGGAACTTAATCATAAAAATCCCAATAATGATGAGATTGTATCAATAAACTATTACCAATTTGGTAACATTAAATCATAGGAAAATGAAATAAATAAATGAACTGGAGGTTTAAATATTATTAAAAAAAATTATATTCATTATATAACATTTCAAAAGAATTATATATAACTCATAGAAAAATATACGTGCATAATATGGCATGTGTCTCAAAGAAGGAAAATTGAGACAAAATTACTTTACCAATTTGGTAACATATGAAACATAAACACCAGAAAATAAAGATCATAAAATGGATATGGGAATACCCATAAATATATTTATAATAATAACATAAAAAATCCACATTCATTATATACACCACACAAAATAAAATAGTGGTGAATAAGACATGTATCTCACAGAAATAAAAAGTGAGATGAAATTCCCTTACCTTAAGTATTAACATTATTTGTAAACATTTAAAAATCATGTATAACAAATATATGTTTATTATAAATCTACCACAAATCTATATTAATAAAATTAATACAAAATATGATTGTATTATTAATCTATATTACCCATTTATTAAAAATTCCATGTTAATGTTACGTTTCAGGAAATCTTCTCTTTGTTTTTCATATACATTTTGACTTTTTGTTTTTGATCATGTTACTTATATCAGGATTAAATTACTTAATGAATTAAAAAAATTAAATACATATATTAATTATATACATATTTATAATAATATATAAAACATTGATGTAAGAAATGGAATACACTGTTCATGGAGACAGTAGGTCGTACATACGCTGAAATGTTTTTTCCATTTTCATGTTGTGTTGAAAGAAATAAAGTAAATGAATTATATGTATATAAATATATAATATAATTATATTAGAATTTCTATTTCATATATATCATATAAATTCACTGATCCCATCCTAAATACATTCCATGTAAGGTTTCAATGAATTACATCTTTTGGAGGAGGTGGTTGCCCGCACATCGAGAAACGAAGTTTTCACATTTATAAGAAATGAAAATAATAAAGGTATGTGTTTGTATGATAAATAAATAATCATTAATATATCATAAATATAATATATATCATATAATATAATATTTTATATCATAAATCCCAACCATAAGCGGTAGTCAAGGAAAAATGAACATCACTGTTTTTTGAGGTCATAGAAAGTCGTATAAAAGAACTATAAGTGTGTTACCCATTTAATTTAAGTGTGTGTAAGTGTTGGAATAAATGATAGAATAAAAACATTTATGTTTATTTACTAAATAAATTTTTTTATATAATCATTGAATGAAATATTTTAGTGCATTACGAATAAAAATAAAACAAAATAGCTTCATGAGAGATGTTACCTCTTCTCTGAGTTACTTTTTTTAGTCAAAAGGGATTCCTTGTATGGATTTATGCCAAAGGATAGGAATATAAGATGAGTGGAGGGATTTCAGAGGATTAATTTAGTGTATTTTTGGCAATCCAACGGTTTTTATAGGTGTGAATATTTGGGAGGGTTCAGTTCCTTTTTATAGTGAATGAGGAGTGTCATTCTTGTAAATTTTGGAAAAGGTAATTTGACCCATGTTATTTTGAAAAGTGGATACAATAATGGTAAAAATTAAATATAAGGGAATATATGGTCAAAATATTTTTGTCCAATGGATTTTGTAATAGTTTATAGGTCATTTGTGGCCTTAAGTTTAATGTTTAGTCAATTGATAAGTTAAATTTCCAATTAATCATTTTAATTTATTTTAATCACTTTCACAAATATTTTTTTACAAAACTATGTTAAACATATTAGAAATCATAAATTATTACAACTCTCAATATGGAATCCATTTTCCAAATTCAATCCACATAAGGGTAATAAATTAATTTAAAATTAATTCTACAAATGGGATGACAATGCGTTTATTTATATTAAATATTTTCAAAACATTACTGTGTTTTTATATCTAATTTTAAATTTAAATTGATACCAATGACATAAATTTTAATAACTGATGTTTAATATATATAATTTTACTTCAAACCCAATTATAAATTTAATTTTACATTAAAAATAAACTAGATAAAAAATTATTTTGAATAAAAAGTCATTATTATTCATTATTCATCAATAAATGAACCTGCATAAAAAAATTACAAAAATTACCCCAAAGTTAATATTTTTTGTTTCTATTTAAAAAATAAATCATTTTAAACAATAAATTTTTAAAAGTTCCAAATTTCATATTTAATATATTTTTACATTAAAGGGATGTAGAAGTAATTTTATAAAAAATATATGTTTTTATATGTATTATTGGGTTTTTTTATTTCATATGAAAATCAAATATAGTTGATGAATGAAAAAAATAATTGAATGAATATAAAAAATATATATCATTCATATCATTTACTACTATTAGTTAATATAATGTTTTCAGATAAAATTCTTTTATGAGCATAAAAGTTGTTTTTATAAAAACATTCCCTTTATATTCAACAGGTTTTTATATTAATTTATAATTAATTTCTAACCAATGTATTCAACAATATGAATTCATAACATAGTTAATCCTATTCATAATATCTTACTTAATTTCTATTTTATATCTCATTATATTAAATAACAACATTTTCAACAATATATTACTGTTCAGAAAAACATTATCTTTCATGTTATGAAAGCCATCGAGGAACGTCAGTATTGATTATAATATAATCTATCCTTGGTGTTCCATGTAAAGAAATATAAATATTATGTTTCATGTTGGAAACAATTAACTTGGGGTTGAGTATAAAACATGACAAACATTGTTGTTTATAAACACAATTATCATCATTTCATGAAATTATAAATATTTCATGATTAAATTAATTAGAAAAAACATTCACAAAATCTTATGGTTTAATCATTAAAATTCTTAAAGAAGCTATAGTTAATAGAATAATAATCCAATAAAATGTTGACTCATTATAAAATTCATAGGTCTTTGCCATTCATTATCAAAATAATTTTTATTAGGATAAACAACTATCCCATCTCTATTTATGATATATCCAATGAATGAAATATTCTATAACCAAAAATAAAATTTTGTAAATTATCGATTGAACATCTTTTATATTGATATTTTCAGAATAATAATTAATTATTTTCCATGATCCTAAATTTTTTTTGGATAAAACAAAATATCTATAATAAGCAAAAAAATTATCCTAATATTCCTAGAAAACAATATTCATAAAATCCATAAATACATTCGTAGAATTCATCAACCTAATGGAATAATTAAAAACTCATAATTCTCATTCCAAGTATGAAATAACGTCTTTAGGATTTCATCCTCCTACACCTGTATCAGATGGTACCCAGACAAGAGATAATACTTCATAAAATTATGACCTCCTTCAAGGTGACTAAACATGTCCTAGATTTGGGGAAACATATATTTATTCATTGAGTTATTATTATTCAATGATCAATTATTATTTAAAATATTCATGTAACCATATTTTATTTTAAATAATTAAATGGGTTCACCCAATGGTGAAGTTATAAGATGAATTAACACATTGTCATATAATTATTGAAAGAACATTTTTAATTATACATTATATAAAAAGTTTTTGATATTATCTTAGCATCATGAACTAGTTCACCAGTAAATTAAATGTCTAGATTAGATATACTAACAATAACCTTATCTAGAAAACATCTATAAATTATTTTACTACCAACACATCATTAATATAAATTGTTACCTTAATTTCTAAAATATGTGAAATATAACACTAATTTCTAGATTTTATCCTTTTTTAGCTACTTGATAACTTATCAAGGGTAGAAATTTTTTTTATGTAAAACAAATTTCAAAAAAATACTTTTTTGGATCTTAAATATATCCTAGAATGATAAACTAAAATTCCAACCCATACTTAGAATAACATAAAATTCTACAATGGACAAGATAGTAAATATTATAGGGTAAAACCTTCCTCATATTATAAAAACATGATATCTGTAAATTATTTTTACCTTAACAATACCCCATGTAGATTTTACCAAAATTATTCAAATCATTTATTGAGGTGAAATTTTTATTTTACGAACAAATTTCTCATAAATGAACAAATTTGTACACTATGAATCATACATGACATTAAAATAGTGTGATTAAACTATAATGGGACTGTTAAAACATTATTTGATGGAATAATATCTACCATTATAGTTGAAAATTATTTCACCATACCCTTATAAATATTGTATTGCTACTTCCCATTATTTTATCTATTCTTTAGACAAAAATTTGAATAATGACCCATTTCATTACATTTAAATCACCATATGCCATGGATTTGTGAATTAGTCCTACCACTATTAAAATAATTTTCTTTGCAACCGTGAGCCATATTCCAAGACTTACCACAATGGAATAACATCCTTGATTTCATAATACATTTCCCATGATGGTATTTACAACAACTATAATAAACATGAAACTTGTTATTATGAACATTAGATTTATTTGATGCATTCTTTCCCATTTTTTCCACATTGTCCTATTTTTCTCATTATTTTCATGGAATACATGGTCATCAAACAAATCTATTTCTACCTTCTCATCATAGTGAACATGTCTCTCATAAATTTTATAATAATGAGAGGAATAATCTATATAGTATCTAGGATTTAATCCATTTTCAAATAGATTAATTTTACTTTCAAGAGTATGGATACAATTTAGTTTACCCCTCTCTAATCATGTGATGTTTTCTTAACTAATTTCCACTAAATATTCATATTTTTTCTACAATTCCATGAATTTATTTTTTATCCAAATTTGAAAAAACTTTTTGAAAATACTTATCATGGATAATATTTTTAAATGTTTCCTATTACATCCCATATGTATCTTCTATTTATCTAGTATTATTAACCGTTGAAAACTATTGATCAACTTCACCTTAAAAGAGTATATATAAAGAGTTACCATTTTTTATTTCAATTCCCTATGACATTTATTAACTTTTCTAGGTTTTAATAAATTACCCAATTACCACTAGGTTCTAATATTTTATAAATGTAGTTGGGTGTTGTCATATAAAATGTCACACTATCAATATGTTCATAAGTGGGAGATCTAGTTGAATTATAGAATAGATACCACCACCATATATAACCTGATTTAACTGATCCATCATTGAAATAACCTTCTTTATTCCAACTCCAATGATTATAGGTTATTGGTTTTGAAGGATATTATCCTCTTGGTGTCTCATTAACTTATCATCCCTATTTGAATTGTGAAAGACCATTCCAAACAGAAATAATTTTTATAAATCAATGTGGTAATTATAAAATTATATGGAATTCTAAGAATAAATTATAAAATCATAATGGGATTTTAATCCATTATCCCAACCTATAAAATTGTCTAAACCCCTTCTCTTATACAAAAAATAAGGACTCAACTATACAAAGTAAGTAATTATTATATTTAGATACGATTTAATTCTTGTTAATCATAAAGATATTTTAGGTTTATGATTTTTTATAATTATATCATCATACTTATATAAATAAATATTACATAAAAAAGTGGAATCTTTAAAACAGTGTCCCTTTTTCCTACAATTCAACACTTAATATATCACATGTTTTATTTTCATGAACTACCGTAACGATTTTCATTATTACATCATCATTATCACTACACATCCTTAAAACCCTATCAAATAAATTGGAAAAAAATATAATGAACCCAAAAAACTCATTAAGGGAATTACAAAAATGAAGAAAATTTTATTTTACGAATACTCAAAAAAATTATTTAAAAAATTATTTCATTTAAAAGTAAACAATTTTTTCTAGTAAATTAAGTTATTTTCTTAAATATTACCATAATAGTTTTTACAATAAATATTCAAAGAAATATAAAACACATAATTGTGTTTTTTATTCTCAAAAACCCCTGAATTTGGATCTCCAAAATTTATACATTTCCCCATTATGATGTAGCATAATGTTACCTTTATAAATAATACAAGTAGTTAACCTGGTGAAATCATAATATTTCGTTAAAAATAAACAATAAGAATAAATAAATCATATAGAAAATGTAAGGATTTATTTTCATATCACATTTTTGATAACACATTGAAATCGAATAAGATATGTGGTAATTTCCAATAATATATTAGAAGAAAAATATAAATAATTAGCTCTATCCATTTACAAAATGCATCAAAGAGCTATATCAGGCTCACCCATCATCATGAGATATATCATTCTCACCCATCACCATGAGCTATATCGAGCTCACACATTATCCTAAAAAATTCCAATAAGAATTAAAATTCATATTATAATAAATTTTACATTTCTATTATCATTCTAATAAAAATAATTATTTTAGCGATAATTAAAACATTTTTGGATAACTAAATATCAATTCTACTTTAAAAAGATTCTGAAAATACAAAGAACAATGGTAATAGGGGATTTTATTTTAATTAAGCATGAATGATATTTATGTAATCTAAACATAACAAAATGGGTATAATAGTGGGAGAACTTACTGATTTTGTATATATTAAGATAAAATTTTCATTTTACCTTTTCATCAAAATGATTTATATAAAATACATGAATGATTTCCTTTTGAAGGAAATTGAAATAAATTAAAAATAGATATAAAATAGACCGTGTAATTAATTTATTAAAATATAAATAAATAAATACAATTATTTTATGAATATGGACATTTAATAAAAAATTTAGAATTTTTTTTTATATTTTTCATATGAGGTTTCTAAGGTTATGTGTCCATTTCTAGGAGCCAGACATGTCACAATAATTATTTTGTCATCATGAATAATAAATATTTGTTAATTATTTAATTTATTAATAATTTATTTCTTTATAATTCAATATATTATATTTATTTAAAAATAAAATTTAAATGTTTAATTATTTTAGTTCACTATGGGTGTTTTAATTATATTTGTCTCGTATGTCTAAAATGGATTTGGTAGGTTTATTATTGTTAGAGTGGTCATTATTGTCGCATAAATAGAATAATTATAATGAGAAAATTATATTATATATATATATATTAAATGTAATTTTAATCCCAGTCATGAATGATGATTATAAAAAATTTATTATGTTACAATTAACGATATGGCATATCATACACATGCATAAGTAACATCTCTATTTTTCAACGAACATGAGGGAATGAATGTATGTATTATTTTATATTTAAAAATATATTATAAAATCATAACTTTAAAATTATTTATATAAATAAAGATATATATATCATCTATGTGTCGTGTTGATGAAAAATGAATCGCATTGCTTCATGGAGGTGGTAATCCACATGTACGCAAAAATGACATTATCATTTTTCAGTAGATGGAAATATAAAAAGATGGATTAGATTAAATCATTAAAGATTTATTATTATGTAATAAATATTATATAAAAATATTAATTACATAATTATATTCAGAAATAATATGTGGTTATTGAAAATTAATTACATCAGTTCATGTGGCTATAGTCCACAGCAATGAGGAATGATTGTTTCATTTTTGATTTTATTGAAGAGGATATTGATATAAGTTATTATATTATCATAATAACTTCTAATTATAATTTATATACTTATTTAATTATTTAAGCATGGTTTAATAATATTTCATGGGTGTAGTAGAAGAAAAAAAATGAAGATACTTGGTTAAGAACTATTCCTCTTATTCTGACAACCTCTTTTGTTTTATACCTAAATCTTTCATAGGATTGTTTTTTGGTGAAACCAAGGACTCTATAATTTTGATAGGGATGTTATGAATGGATTTTGGTAGATATTTGATGCACTTAATGGATCTTATGTGGGGATATTATAGAATAAGGGGTGGAATTTCATAGTGAGGTAGAGGACACACATAAAAGTTATAAAAATGTTAAAATATTTTAATGTCTTACTCAAGTTAAATGGATCAAAAAATGGTCCATTTAAAAATATAAGGTGATATAGGGTATTAATATGCCTATAAAATATCATTTTTAGAGTTATTTATGTCATTTTAGATCTTGTCCCTTTGGTTTAATCCCCAGTAAACCTCTTTTATCTTTAACCATGTTAAACTATTTTTATTCATTTTATTCTTCATTTTGTAAAAAAATTAGGATAAAATTATAAAGTAATATTAATTATTATAATTAAAAATATGTAAAAAATTATCAAATTAAATTAATAAATTTAAATAATTTAATTTAAAATTAAAAATACAAAATGTGTTGAAATACAGTTTTCAGAAAAAATTCATTTTTAATTATAATTTTCATTATACCAAATTCAAGTATTATTTTGATTCCAATAAAATTTATTATATTATTTTTATTCATAAATAAATAATTAAATTTCAAAACTAATCCGAAATATAATATGACATTGTATATACTTCAAAAGAAAATATATTTTTCAATAAAAATCAATATTTTAACTATTCATTGAAAAATAAAACATTTCATAAATTTCCATTAATTTATCCTAAGATAATTTTTAAATTTTTAATTCAAAAAATAATTTAATTTAATAATATTAAAATTTTAAATTTTGGTGGATTTTCTTTTAAATAAATTCACATAATGCATGAATACCGAATTATTCTAGAAATAATGTTCGTTTCCATTTGAATGAACAAATTTGTAATATTATTATATTTAATATAACTACAAAAAATATAAATAATTAATATTATTAAGACACTCGAATTATTTATTATAACATTTTCTATTTTTTATAGTAAACATAATGGATGACAATCAAAGATCATAAGTGTGCATAATATGAGAATACTAGTATAATTAATATACAACAAAAAATCATAACAAATAAATAATAGATCATACATCATTTGATATATCATTATTATTGTTATAGAATACGACACTAATCAAAATAATGTGGAAACATTACTCAATTAATATGATCCTTGAGATAATAGCATATGAAAATGATTATGAATAAAAGTGTGGCATAAACATAGGCCTAAGAAAATGTATCATTGTGAACATATCTAAACCCCAATTATGTCCATAAATATTCTTGTGAGAATACCATGAACACAATTATACACATACAACAAATTAAGGGCATAGATAAAACTCCATTATACCCCCACAAGACCCTGTGAGCATTTCATTACCATAATTATACCCCCACACAACCTTATGACTGTAGCTTAAAAAAATTATATACACACATAAAATCATAATATCATGACATATAAAACCTTACACAATGAATTTTAGGGTTAAATAAGACCACAAACTTCAATATCTTAGATATATTGGTGCCACTTGAAATATATCATTAATTATATCATAATGAACATGTGTAATGGAAAACAGGATTCATAAAATTTACAAATTTTATCCCCAAAATCGACCTCAAGAATGTAAATGATTGATACCAAAAAAATTAATCACCAAATAATAATTTTTTATAAGAACATTTTTATGTTGTTTCCTAGAACGTAAATTCCATGTAAAAGAGTCCTTAATTGATAAATAGTAAAATAGATGTATAACCATACAATATTTTTTAGAAAATGTTTCTGGAATTATCATAAAGGGACATGTTAAGGGTAATTTGGAAAATTCAATTTTATAATCATCAGGTTTGAGAATTTTAAAATAAGTAATTTTTTTTATTATTATTTGGAAATAAATCTCAATAGTGAAGCTTTGAATGGAACATAGATATTTTAAATAGGGTAAGTGAAAAAAATTTGCAAAATTTTACCTTTAAAAATAATATTCAAAAATGTTTTCTTAAAAATAGAATAATGTTATAAAACAATATAGAGTGGATGATACAACATTTTATTTTGAAACAATGGAAATTTTTTAATATTTAGAAAAACCTTTAACAAAAAAACATGTTGTAAAAAGAGTAAAAAAACATAAATTTTAAAATATGATAAGGGATAAATATATTTATCATGAGATAAAAAATTAGTTTTCTAAATATAATAGACACTATATGTGGGAATGGGAAATATTGACATGGTGGGGAAACCATAGTTAAGGAGGATAAAAAATATTATAAAAAATGTTATATATTTGTGATTGAAATTTATAAATATAGAAGAGTTGAATTAAAAAATTATCTTACATATAGAGTAATAAAACGTAAATTGAAATAAAATCTCATCTTGTAATAAACCATTAATGGAATAAATAATTTATATTATAAGAATTATAAATCAAAGGAGGGTGTTGAGTTAACTAAGTACCATAAAACCATAGTATACTTTGAATAAAAATACATAAATATTATCATAATATGGATATTAAAACCATATAACATACAAGAAAATGGTAATATAAATTCATTAGGTATTAAACATAACATATAAAATATGTAATGGTTCTCAATAATAAATAAGTCTCAATAAATAAAATTTAGGACAAAGAACCCATTACTTTCCCCCATTTAGTCGAATACAATCAATGATACGCTATAAGAAACATAAATATCATAATAATATATCATAAAAACTTTTTCCTATACATTAAATTTTATATAATTCATTTTGATTACATGTTATAAATATATTAGTTAGTTATAGAATTTTTTTACATTCTGGTGTTACTAACTAAATTGGGTTTGTTACTGCTTTATGATGTGAATTTTGTTACCCATTATTTGATAACAAGTAAATAATTCCATGACCATTTATAGAAATAGAATATATTAATAACATTTATTTAAAAAATCTCCTATCTCATTCCATAATTATTTTAGTTATGTTGTATGAAAAATGATTTATTCTCTTCTTATTTCAATAATTTTAGTGATCAGAGAAGATATTTTAATAATAATTTAAATACATTTTATAAAATGGAAAAAACCATAAAAAAATATTCTTATTAACTTATATTAATTTATTATTTATTTCACCATATCAATCCTTCAAATAATATTATAGAATCATTGATGAATGTAGTTATTCCAACCCATATACGAACATGCTGTAATTCAATGGTTGAGTATGGTTAAGAAATTTTTTATTTATAAATAATAATATTATTGAAGAATAATAGAAATGTTATATGTATGTTTGTAATTTTTTGAATCAAATTTTAAGATACTGGGATTCATTATTCAAATCCAGATGAAAACATAAAAACATTATTTCAAGAAGGCGGTAGTCTGCACAGTGCATAGTTAACATTTACATTTCCCAAACGAATGAGAGGGAATGAAGGTAAATTATTATTTATCTCTTCATACAAACTATTATATTATATATATCAAATTTATTCATCATTTTCATCATTATAATCAATGGGTATAGGTGGTGGTGTCTAATTTATGACGTCACTTTGTGAAGGTTGTAGTCCTCCAAAACAGATAGTCAACATTGTTTTGTTTTTCTATATAGTGGGGAAGGAAAAAAATGAATGTTTTTAAATTAATTTAAGAAAAGTTAGGTAAACTAATTATATTTATTTCATTATATAATAATGGTTTTTATTGTATTGGAAGTGAAAATTTAAGAAGAAACTATAAGGATTATGTAATAATCACATTGAAACCTTTATTATTTTCTTGAATGTATCTTATAAAATGAGGGGATTACGATAAATAAACAATGAATGTGACTTATAATAATGTGATATATTAATAAGATAACAAAATTATCATATTAATTGGATGAAATTTTAATGGATAAGGTTGTGATGATGGGGTGGAAGTGTTCCCTCATTTTTAAGTGATAAAAAAGGAACTTTTGTAAATACACATATAGTTTGAGAACTTTCATGACTATGTTCAAGGGTAAATAGATTTAAATGTAATAAATATTATATTTTGTGGTTAGATAAGGATGATAAATCCTCTAACAATCATTTTTACTTGATATTTTATACATGTTACAATCCTTTTTCAATTTGTTTTTTACATATTACCATTTTGGATTTTTGAGAGTGGTAACAAGTTTTTAACAATGTAAATTAAAATTTACTAAAAATATAATTTATCCAACCATTTAAAAAATTGAATTTAATAACCTAAATTTACTTCCCATATAATATATCTAAATTTATAAATAATTTAAAATTAATATTTAAATTAAAAGATAATATATATAGGAAAATTAATTGCATAAAAATCGGTTTTTCACCATTAACTATCCTTAATATTATTTAGTATTTATTACCATTGGATTAAGTGATAATATTTTAATATATTGAATTTGAAATTTTTTTATAGCCATTTTTAGAATATATTAATATAATTTATTAGATAAATATTACATGAAATTAATAAAACTATTCTTGAAAATAATTTTTTTAATATAATGATTATCATTAACCATAATAATATTAATGATGATTTTATAATAAAAATTAAAATCGAACAAATTTCCTAACAAGAATATGTTGTTCAAAAATTTGAAATCAATAATTTTATATTTAAATTTTGGAAGTCTTGAAAGATAATTTTTAATGTAAGAGAAAACAAACATTTGTTAGATTAATATATTACTTATGTTTAAAAAACATTGCACAGGAGAATAAGAAATTAAAAATAGTATTTTTTAAATAAATAGATATTTATATATAAAAGGATCAATAAATATTATTTTTGTATTTTGATAATTTCATAAAACTGATGGTATTAGAAAAATATGAATTTTTTACAATTCACCTAAAAAATAAATATTTTAGAAAAATATGAAAAAATCCATACTATGACAATTTTGAAATAATAAATTAAAAAATATTTTTATATTTATCCAATTAAATTCTAAAATTTATAAATTTATTTTTATGTGAAAATTCAAAATATAAATAAAATATATTTTATTGAAAAATATCTCTTTTGACCATTAAGTGTTCTTTATATTATTCTATACCAATTCATAATTTAAATAATGTTAATATACTAGTTCATTTATTTAAATATCATATTTTTCTTAATTATGAATTAAAATTTGTCTACTTAATTTATTAACACTTCAAATAATTATTTTTAAAAGAACAATTCTTTTTAATATTAATTAGTTATCCTATAAATAAAAATTTTTATTATTAAAAAAATTATTTACTATAGGTTTTATTATTATTATAGTTTCCTTATTATTTTTCATGTAATACATCCCAGATAAATTTACTTTAGTTTTTCACGTAGAATAATTTATTAACATAATATTTATTTACGTAAATTATATAGTGAAATTCTTGGCCATTACATTCGCCAAACATAAGTAAATTACATCCTCCTAATTTTAAACATTACTCATTATTGAAAATGGATAAGGGTATGTATAATTTAATAAAGACTCAATATATAAAACCAACATCACTATCTTAGGTAATAATATGAAGCACCATGTTTCACTCATAGTAAGATCACCCCAGTTATATCTCTCTCTCAATTTAGAAGAGTTAATGACCTTATTTTAGTATATAATTTTATGTCTATGTGGAGATAGCCAATCCATTTTAGAAATATGAAAAAAAATAAAGGAATGATAATAGGATTTTTAGGATTCATATCACCATTAACATCTATTAAATAAGGGTTATATACATCATATTTTATTTTTATTTGAATATGACTTTCTATTAAAAACACGATATCCCATCATTTAAATTTTAGAGAAATAAAAAAAATTATACGATAATAATAAAATAGGAATCATTAATTTTTTTTTGTTTTTGATGAGTGCATCATTCATCCATCATTTTCATGTCCCACTGAACTATCTTTGATTTCATAGGTTTTTCTTATATCCCTTTATGGAGGATGTTGATGACATTCATTATCCTTTTTAGACCATGGATATGGGTATTGCATTTCCCTCCACCCAAACTGTTTTCCTTCGAAACATTTGAAGATCGTCTTCTCCATTACATTAGGATTCATCATATTCTATCCTCTATAATCATGAACATTATGGACAATCATACGACACATAAAATATTATCTAATGAGTTTTTTTCATGTTCATGGGTTCCTCCACAATTTTGTAATGTTGTTAGTCAAACATTTTTTTTCTTCTATGAGGTTTTTCATTTTATTTTCCATAGAGTTATAACTTCCTTTTCATCTCTATGGATTCCAAAAAAAACCTCTTCACTTCTATCAAAGACTCTTATAGATAAAAATTCCTAAGGAATTATTTTTAGGCCATCAAATAACTATTCATTGTTACAGTAAGGATAAATAATAAAAGTAGAGGCATACATTGAGTGTGTCATGAATCGTTCTTTATATGTAATCACTAATTCCCCCTCATTTTGATTCAAATATTTGATATATATCTCTATTTTTCAAGAGACGGTTTTGGGGGAAATATTTAATAAATAATATCCTTTTTAACTCCCATCATTATAGAAAAATATATCGTTTACAATGGCTTTATAATGAGAATTTTTAAAACTAGAAGGTATAATGTTTTTTACCACGGTTAATTTCCAACCAACATAAAACATAATTTTCCATTACCTTAAATGTCATTTAATAAATAATCAATGTGTAACATATATTTTTTATATAAATTAAAAAATAAAATTATGTATGAAAATGAGTTGTAACCTAGGATTTTAAAAACATGAATAATTTTTATTGAAAACATTATATTATGAATATCATTTACACCACTTCAGACCACAATTGTCTTATCATGATGTATAGGTCTCAATATTTTCTCTTATTCTTCCTCTTCATCCCAACCATCATTCCCCCACCACAATCATCGTTTCCATCTCCATCACTATGATCATCTCCTTATCATTGGTCATCATCAATTGTTTACAATTCACTATGATATCTCAATATGGTTTTTATTTATTGTTCTTATTTTATATGAATCCAAGGTATGATTAAATCAATTATATTTTTTTGTGATTGTTTTTTTCTTGAATAATATCTACAACCACTTCTATGTGACATATCTTCATCAATTTTATATTTATTCCTTATTATTTGTGAATCTATGGTTTTTTAAATTGGTGAATGATTTTTTATCTTACAATTTGGTAGAGTGATTACATAAGGATGTTGTGTTATACATAATGTTAATTTGTTGATTAATGGGGTTTTAAGGTATGTGTATTTCTTTCAATAAGTATATAGACTTAAAATTTATTTAATTTTGAGTTATGACAATAATTTTAATTTATTTCACATTGAGAATCCATTCAGGTTTATAGAGTTAAGGAATTATGACATAGTTCGTACAAGACAACTCAAATACTAAAAAGTAGACACTTATAATCACTATCATTTTTTTCAGAAAACAAAAACAATTAAAATGAATCATGGTTTATTTTCATGCTAAAACATCACAAAATTTCTCTTGATCTCATTCATGTCTCCATTCTCCCTTAAATCCTATGAAAAAACATTTTAAAACATGGGATGAGCATAAAAATCACTCTAAGGGATACAAAAAGATTAAAAACAATTATCCATTTGAAAACATGTAAACCATGAATAATATATCATAAAGTAATACTTCTCACCTTTATGATTTACTAAATAATATTCATTTAAAATATGCCCATTTCTGACTCTTTTTGTAATAATAATATTACTATAAAACCCACAGAAAGAAACTGTTGGTGCCCAAATTTTTCCCTCAGGAAAACGTACCCCGCAAAAATACCCCTGAAACCATCCTCATAAAGGAGGATTGCAGAATAGCATCATAAATCCCCTTAGGTTGTGTGAGTGGTGTGAAGCATTGAAAAATACTCCTCTACGATCATCATGGAGTAGCTGATGGAAGACTCTATGATTATGAAAAGCATTAGAGAGAGCTTTGTGCCGCCGTATAACAGCTGACAGAGCACTCCATGACTACGATGCACAAGAGAGATCCCTCTATGGTTGCCACACAATGGCTGACAGAGAGCTCAATGTGTCCATGGAACTAGAGGTATTTACCACCAATTTTTAGGTCCAATTACTCAGGACACGGGCCCTGAGGTTCACACCTCCTATTTCCTGTAAATAGTAGGCTTCCCCAAGACCAAATGGGTGGATACCCTGACCTTTCACCTTCCCATCTATCGAATCATGATGCACCCTCTGCTCAGCAAATCATTGAGAAAATTAGATCATCACTCTACTTTAGCATTGCAAAATACCATTCCCTTGGCTTATATGAAACCCCTCTTCAAATAGGGGTTCCCTTTGTGAAACCCAAGGGCCATCGGAAAGGATAGAGACCCCTATTGGAACTCAAGTCTTCATAATGCACTTGTGCTTCGCTAAGAACCTTCCATGCACATGTGAACCCCATTCTATGGCTGGATCACTATGCATTGGGATGTAAATTTCTTCGCAATACCTCACATTGGATGGTACCCATGCTCTGTGAAGTTCAACTTCATGAAAGAACTTTTCCTTCGCAATGCACTCTTCATACTCAAGTATACTATATTCTTGTTCTCTTCAACTCCACTTAGTAAAGAATACCCCTTTGTGGAGTCTCTCCACTATGTAAAGCATTATATATTCATAAGATCTCTTACTATGTACCCCTTTTCGTCACTCACCCTTCTCCTATACGACCCTAAAGGTTTGAACAAAGTTATTTCAGAGTCCCTTGGTTGGTTCTACATATTGTGTTTCATAGAATCATGATTCTTCTCATTGGCATTCTAATGATTGTTTCTTCTTCACCTAAACACGGTAACGTAAGCCCCTAAGTGGATCAGTCTACAACTTTTTCACCACCCAACGTTTCAAGTGCCTTCCCTAAACCAAGGGTTATAGCACGCCAGTTATGTAAACCGTAGCGGTGGGGATTGAGTCCTTATCATCCAACCTTTATGACATTAAACTTCCAATAATCATCATCCCAAGCACATGATGATAAACTCTGTCATAACCTCGCACAATATACATGTGGTGCCCCATCTCACACACTACTCATGCCCACTGGTCTTCATGGCAGTGACATATTCCACACATGGAATGAGATACTCCTTGAATGGGATGACATTTGTTTATGGGGCGGGACCATCTGGGTGTTATCCCCAACCCATTCTTGCAGTAGGTAGCTTCCTTGCTCCTACACTCTTCCTTTGTGCACAAAATCTAGAGGAGAGATGGGCATAGGGACTTTAGATACACTGTCCCTCTCCCTTTGGGCTATATGGTCATCAGGACTCCTTACTAGAGTAAGTCCCAAATTCCATTTCCATGTGACTCTAAACATGTGTAAGCCCCACTCCAACCCTCTTAGATGCACCTTTCACGATGCTAAGGTCAAGTAATTTTTTCCTCTTGTATCTCACCCTGAGCATGAACCATGTGGGATAAGGTTAATCATCGAAATCTACGGACCACAATATTTCGTATGACCTATCCTATACCACTGATTTAAATGGACGTTGATCCATACCCTCTTTAAGGAAGGTACGTAGGAAGGCTCCCTGAGGTTGAAGGCCATCATCAACCTTTTCATCCTACTTGATGTTAAACTTTATCCACAATGAACTACGTGGACTTTGTTCCTTGCTCCCCTTTTCATGAAAGGTATGTAGGAATCCACCCTAAGGTTTAAGCCTTTTATCTAGCTATCTCTACCACTTCACATCAGTTTACCCTCATCTTTCATGATGTTAAACTGTATTCCCCTTTTCATAGTACATGACGTTAAACTGTATACTTTCAAACTACGTGGGTTTGGATCCCTATATCCAATTATGGGTATGTAGGATGCCTCCCATTGGTTCATCCCCAAACACTGGTAAACCCATTTGAACTATGTCTATTTGGATCCATGTAACCTAGCTAATGTACGTACGAAGCCTCCCTGTGGTTTAACCCCAAACACTGGTAAACCAATTCAGACTACATAGGTTATGACCCCTTCCTCTTAGGCAGGGTACATAGGAAGCCTCCCTGAGGTTCAACCCCAAACACGGGTAAACATTGTTGTCACCTTTGCTAGGACACGAATACAAGGTCTATCCCATAGTGACATCAGACCAACTATCGGGTCGCCAACCATGTCTAACCCCCTCCATGTCATCAGTTCTCTCTCCTTTGCATACCCCAATACGATTCCCCATTCTAAACTATGTGGATTGTGATTCACTATAATGGGGATACTTAATAAGCTTCCCTACGATTCACACCCATCACTCGTATCTCATAATTTTCCCTCCCTTGAGCTATTGTGCTTTGGGATGGTCATTCCCCAACCCAAAGGTTATACTTCCTCCGAGTCCCATCAATTCGTCCATTCTTCTAGGCCGCCTCCTCAGGTGTCCCATCACCCCATCAACCTATGTGGAGTTTGATTCCCTACCACAGGGATATGTAAAAAGCAGGTCAGAGGTTCAATCCCAACAATTCCATCACCTTTAAAATAGTTCCATCCCATCCACCATCCACTTAATTAAGTCAACCATCATCTATCTTGATTCCTACCCGGGCTGCCACATCTTGGGGGGGATCATGCCATCTAGTTGGGAAGCTAAGAAAACATAATCCCTACACAACCCATAACATTCCAACCATGAGTGTCCCACTTATGATGGACTGCCATCCATGCATAATCCCAAAGAAGTATTTGGGTCATTTTCCATTATGCCGGCCCTAATTCATCACCCCTTCGAACTACGTGGGATTTAATTACAACATTCAAATAGGGTTCAAAGGAATCCTCCCTAATGTTCAATCATAGCTAATACTAAACCCTGGAATCCGCATTATAGGGACCCAAGAATCCACGAATCCATATTCATTGGGAATTTTGATCCACTCATCTAGAAACCCCCTTAGGTGATACCTCTTGGGAATGTACCCATCTAATCTACTCCTATCAGTGTTTTGATCCATCAGATTCATCTATACAAGACATAAAACTTGCAACATACATTGTGAAAAAACGGGGAGATGTGGAAAACTTCAGGGACATGCCTACGACATAAAATTCCCCACACTCTACGTGGGATTCCTTGGTATTCTGCACCCTTGAGAAGCCTGATCATAAGGGGATGAAACCCAGACACCTCAGTGTTTCTACATCCAGATAGAGTAGTGATGTCCAATGCGACTACTCCCCCGACCGAAGGTTTCTATCCTGACATGACCCTGTGGAATTTCCAGACATAAGTAGTGTAATCAGCCATCATCCATGAAGATATGGCACTAGGGAAGAGTTTTACGAACAACATCTTTATCATTAAGGGAGACCTGGAGTAGATGACGAATGTTGAGAAGGAATCCACAAAAGGAGAGACCGACATCCCATCATCTCATTTCAATCAAGGATAAAATGACTCTAAAAAATCAACAGATGCTTCCCACTTTTACTAAGTGGGATGATGGGAAATACCCAGTACATCTCCCAAGACGTATGTGCACCCTGGCCAAAGAATCAGAAAGAGAAATTGTGATACCGATGTGAATATTCTTCTTAATGTGTAGACTAGTAGAATTCATGAAATGAGATGACAAGTGTATCACTGAATCCTGCATTCCGATTCTTGGTCACACCAAATCAATAATGGGTCTGGCGTGAAACTCCCTAGATATCGAGGCAGTGGAATGTTGGTCATCCTGGCCTGTGATGTATTATGTGTCGATCCTTCTTACCAATAATGGGAGATGGAACGAAGCTAGTACATTGGACATCAATTTCTTTCTTTCAGAGCTACTGGTTTAATCATCCTTCTTTGTAGGACCCAAACTGATATATTAGGATACTGATAACCACCCAACCTCCGACGTAGGGTTCGGGGTAATTAGAACATAGAAATCCCACGTGGCTCCACTGAGATTCCCTCCACATCCATGATTGTTGGGTGACCACACCCTATCACACCATATGAACTCGTTTAGAAAAGGTTGATCAACGACCACATCCGACAGTATGAGTAAGAAGGGATTATCCCAACTCGGACGATGACTCATCAGGACCTAGAGGCTTCTGCGCCTCACCTTCACCGCCTCCCCCATGGTCCACACAAGGAGACATTTCTCTCCACTCCAACCTACAAACATTTATGGAGTCTCTCCCTAAAATTCGTTGAGGACATACTCCCTTATTTTATGAGGTGAGGGAAGTCCAAGACTGCCAGACTATGATCCCATCCTAGGGGTTGCCAAAGAGGGCTCCCACTAGGCTACATCTGCGCAACCACCTAGTCCCACAGGCTTGATAGCAGGTCACTTACACACCCACACCACCTGGACCATTTTGGTTAACCTGACACGAATGTCGGGTGTAAGCGGAGGAGGATTCCTACCAAGGGCATCATCATAAATTTCTTCTATGGATCATGCAACAACTGATGCCTACTATCAATTACCCAATTAAACTAATTAGGGGAACTTATATGACCAACCTGGATTGAGGCTCCAACTGCCCCATGTGCTGGTTGGGACGATACTCTTAGTGGCCAGCATAGTTAGGACCCACCGCGGGCCGAGCCATGTTGATTACATCTAGCACAAAGTTCTTCCCCATGCCACCATCAATGAGATAGAAGTCCATCCCCACTCCCATGATATACATTTAGGTTCTCCCAATGCCACTATTAGTCCAGTAAAATGTCGTCCCCACCGCAATGTCATTCGACATGCAAGCTTCTTCTACACCTATGATCCCTGGTTTGGAGCCCTTTCTCTTGTCATAGGTTGCCAATAAGAATATCCTCCTCGCTCGATCAACCAGCAGCATTTAGGTCTTCCCCATGTTCTTATAGCAACTGACGTAGGTCCTCCCCATCCTAACATTAAGATAAGTGGAGGTCTACCCCTTTTCATTGGCATCCAATGTCAAGGTCTTCCCTGTGTTTAGTTTGACTGGTACAAAGGCCCCCATCGTACCGTCAATTCTAAAGGAAACAAACTTGGAATTACAATAAATTATCAGACTAGATCTAACAGAGTTATTACCCACTCCATCACTTCTAATGCCCCACCCCCTCGTTTCAGCCATTGGACATGGAGGACCAACCTGTGTTCCTTTTGAATTTTTTTGGGTGATCCTCTCATCCCAACACACCCAGGAAGATGTCATATCTTCCCCGGTATTATTACAGGCAAAGGTACTCCTCATGTTGAAAATCTACCCTATCCTAATGTTCCATCCCAATGTAAGATTTTGGGTCATCACCACTAGGGGAAGAATACAGAGAACTTTCAGACCGCGATTAAACTCGTCTTCTTCTTAGACTCTAAGGCAGAGTGTGATTCAGTGATGGACCCCTCACCCCAATCCTCTATAATGGGGGTCATGGGAGGAATAATCCATATAATCCATGACTTTTTGGAAAGTTCAATCCACCTAATCCCTACCTCCATCTCAAGATTCACTTAGGAGGAGGAAGATTTGTCCTCTTTCTTGGGCCCGGGCATGCAATCCTCCATATTTTCAATAGGATTATTCTCCACCTCAACCAGGGATCATGGAGAGTAGTTCTAGGGAATGATAGAGGACATGAAATAGAATAACCCACCATCAGTAACTAAATCTCTTTCATGGGATGATGTGATTGCTAGTCCATCTTACCGGGATGTGGTGGCTCAGTTGTTGCATTCATTACAAGACATCCCATGATGTAGAGGCTTGTCATCTGGCCCTCCTCATTTTCCACCATCTAGTCTACCGTCACAAAAATCTATTTCAGTGCTGTTACCTCCCCCTAAACTGCCCCCAGATGAAAAGTGGGACAACCAAAGGATGGGTACTAAGTCTGAGCCGAGGAGCTTGTGGTAAATCCTTGTCGCAGACCAGTTCCCCGAGATGTTTTTTCAAGTTTTAACCATGAACTTTAGTACTCTGGAATCTCTTACCCAAAACGAGGTCATGTGCTTCCACAAACTATCTGGGAAACACACCTATATCTTTTTCATTGAAGGTTGGCTTACCCCTAGAGCCATTAACCATTTGAATATATTTTCTAACAATGATGCATGGTTGACTTAGATCTGTTCTATATGGATCATCTCCCTTACTCACCCAGTCGATATCAGATCCTCTAGAAATGATGCTTCCAGAGCTTTATGGTGCTTCACATATTTATTAATGAGGATTCATCCCACGTTCAGATCTGTGGTAGCGGCAATATGTTTCCCTTCATTTCAGTTCTATCTGGGACCAACTTGACTTCCCCGGTGATATTTAGGATATGCCTTTAGTTATAGTCAAAGTTAACGGGGCCAACATATCAGAGGTATAGACTGAGTTAGATCTCTTTAGATATAACATACCCCCATGGGGTGCCACACCTATTATATTTGTAGGTAAGGGTTACTCTCCATCAAAGAAATCTATCGGGTTACCCTCCGCCTTCGAATTCATTGCCCCTCGATAGGAACCCCAATAAAGGTAAATAGTATGTTGGGACAGTCAAACCCTCTGATCCCTATGACTTAGTGAAGAAGGCATAAGATGACCCAAAAAAGGATTTGTTGCATCAATATCTCACATAACATAAAATGATGGTCAATAAACATCTTTTCGAACATGCTATGACATACTAACCAGACTATGGTAATCCTTGACCGAGGTAGTTGGGGTAGGTTGAACTCCCCACGGAGAATTGCCTCTGGATGACCTTGACATTCATGCCCATATTGATAGGGTAGAAGCTAGAGATTATGGATATAGATGGTGATATGCTTTGCCAAATCCACCTATGTTGCGTGATAACCCTCCTCGGGACTCGGCTTAGGTTCCCTCAGTCGCTTCATAGGTTGTTCCCCCAGTAGTTCTGTAGATCATCCCACCATCCACTGCACAGGTCGTTGGGCCTACTTGTCCAGTTTAAGATCTGACCAATGAATTGGAAGACTGAGATCCATGTCAAGACAGGAATACCCTCCAATTGGATCCAATGTTTTCTCTCATTTCATGCAATGAGGCCCTAAACACTTGACATGTGGAAATCCCGCCTGATGGCATGTCGTACTTGGTATGGGTGGATGAAATTCCCTCACACCTAGTGTCAGAAATCCTCCCTTATCCACCTTTAATTGGACTGTTGACCCGCTGTAGCATCTGACCCACTTTGTTTCAAGGTGTGGACCCATGATGGGAACTCCCTCACATGAGGAGGCCTCTACGCTCTAGTCTTTCATACAATCATTGGATGGGCCCACATTTTTCTTGTACCTCTAGCGACCCATTGGGTCCATAGCTAGTTGGGAGGGTCTTCGTAGGAATTTTCAGTAACAATTAAGTTATGTTACCTAAAAGAGGAGTATTGTTGACGTCATTATGTGAAAGAAGATGTCTTATGAGTGCGTTGCAGACTTTGTGGCTTAGTGGAAATGCCTCACATATTCCCTTAGTATACCGCTGAATCTGGAAGAGCTGCAAACAATTTATGTAGATAATGTCAAGGTTGAACTGGTCCCCCCTCTCATCACAAAAAATAACCAAGGGGGGTTTTGGGATTTCTCAGAAAAAGTACAACATTTAGGGGAAGCCTTGCAGCAGGCCAAGCATGGACATTTGTTGCCTCCTATAGTTACCATGAGAAGAGATGCTAATTAGAGCCCACTGTGGTAGCACCAATAGAGGCCACCAAGAATCTTATTTTATTACCCGAGGAAGCACCACCACAGCCAAGTAGTGGACAACCACATTAGGCGCATCCTTTGACATATCAGTGCTCACTACGTAATCTGCAGGCGCACCCACCTAACACGCCACCGCCACCTTTGCAAGATAACCAGATTCCACCTCTTCAATAGGCTCCTCCATCCCATCATCAAGGCCAGGATCTTAGAGCTCCCTACCCAGAAAAAATTAAATAGACCTACTCATTTAATGAGGTTCGGATCCCATGTTATTTTCGAAGTGCCTTCGACCATGGAATCCAATGATTGCTGGAATACAGCAGGACAGAAGAGGAGGATCTCCCCGACAGCCCCAGTTACAGCCCCTATCAAAAGATCCTTGGGCACACCATCAAGTAGTGCTATGTGTTTAAATACTGGATCTAAGACTATGTTGATAACATCACATTCAGGTTATGTCTAGCCCCAGCATAGGCGACATATGGGTTCTTAATCCTAAATGTGACAATGATAGAAAAGGTAAATATTAGTTTGTTCATAATCCCAGGTTTTAAAAATACGATGACTGGATGGACTATAATGTAGTTTCCCAAGCCCATGGTTTTATCCACACACGTTTGATGCATCTCGAGCCTTCATAGGTCACCTCATTACCTACAACTGCTACTTCTAGGTCAACGTCTTAGTCTTCCTCTTCCTAGGAAGGGAAATCATCGACGAAACAAGGGAAAATAAAGTCCCCCACTAATGTCATATTCAGCTCGTACTCTCAGTGATTTAATTCCCATAGAGAATGATATTTCCCCCATAATCCATCCAATGATGGAGGATTATTCAGGTGATGATCCAGGGTAAGATTCAGTCAATACCAAGAAGCAAATAAACTCATACATGGTTCATGATGATGAGGAGTGTGGGGAAGATCCTCCCAACATCCCCCACCGACGCTGATGTTGATGGAGTTGTGGTTATGTGAGTCATAGAATTACTTGTTTATTACTTTGAACCAAGTTGTGCATCATACCTATTTTTGATGTTTACTCTGGGGAACACATCTATTTATTAGAGGATGTGTAGTTATTTCCCCACATTCTATCTTTCAAATGGAGGGCAACATCTGTCGCTTATTTAGTATAATTTTCTCCATTATCGAAATGGGATGATATCATTTCGGTTTCTCCTCCCGTGGATTTCTACTGAGAACTCGTTTCTTAGTATGGGGATCCCTCATAGACATAAGATGTTGTTGGTGAATCTATTAAGAATGTCGTGTCTTCATGGACACTGGTTTATTACTCTCCTTCTTTCAGGACACTCCAAGGGGTCCAGTCATGGGAGCAACATTTGGTCGGGGGAGTAGTCATGTTGGACATCTCTAGCATGTCTGGATGTTGGATCACTGATGAAGATGGGTTTATTATCCTTATTTTAGGGATTATCAAGGGTGTGTAAGCCCAAGTCATCCCATGTCCAATGTTGGGATTGTTATGACATAGTTATGTCTCTGAGGTTTTCATCAGTTTCCCATGTTTAAAATAGGGTATTCCACGAGTTTAACTTCTAGCGAAGATGGATCGGACTGATCAGAACACTGACGGGAGTGGATCAGATGGGTGCAACCCCAAGAGGTATTACTGATACTGGGGATAACATGCATTTTGTTACATGATTACTGCTAGGAGTAGTGAGAATGTGGGTGTCATGATCTCACCAGGATGAGGCATCCCGAGTAAGAATCAGTATGGGGATGAAAATGGGTGTGTAGTTTAACGTCATGGAGAATGAGGTAAGACTGATGTGAAGTGTTCATGACCGATTGGTGTTGGGATTGATCCTCGGGGAGGCTTCCTACGTACCATTCCTGGGGGACAATGATCAGTGTCTGCATAGTTCAGAATGGTTGATACAGTTTAACGTCATGGAGAGTGAAAGTGAACTGACGTGAATAGTTCGGGACAAGTAGTTTTTGGGATTGACCCACGAGGAGGCTTCATACGTACCTTTCCTTTTCATTTATCAATGAATTCATAGTTCGAAATGGTGGATATAGTTTAATTTCATGCATGATAGAGGTAAACCAAAATGAAGGGGATAAGGACAAGAGGTTTTGAGATTGAACCTTAGAGGGCTTCCTAGGAGACAAGGATCAAAGTCTACATAGTTTGTAATGGAGGATGAGTCCTACACACTAATTCTGCCTTGGAAGGATGCCATGGTAAATGATTACTCTAATCCAAAATGATTCAATCTGTGAGAAACAATAGGCAGAAAATACCTGATGATCACATCACAAATGGTGCATCTGTTGGATGTGAAACATGGCTTACATGTGGTTGGTGGCCCAAAGTGGAAACAAGGTCATAAATATGGTTATCATCCTAGAGGGTAAATAGGGGCTAACACATGGTTCATCGCCAAGGGTGTTGATATTTGGACTTACTCTAGGATGGAGGCTTCATGGAGACAAAGCTCAGAGGGAGAGGGATGGGGTATCCAACATCCATGTGCCCCTCTGGACTCTAGTATTTGGCACTAATGATGAAAGGAGGAGTAGGGATGATTCCTCCCACAATAAAGGCTAGTTATTAATCCAAGATAGTTTCCCTTCCCTACGGACAGGCACCGCTCCAGTAGAGAAAATCACATTCCATGTGATGTAGATCTCACTTCTGTGGAGATGAGGAGCATAGAGAATGTATGAGACAGGGCACCCCAGGTACGATGCACGGGGAAAGTCCATAGTTCAACATTATGTACTAGGGATTATGGTGATTGGATGTTTAACATACTATAGCTCGGATGAGGACCGTTCACTCCACACCCATAGGACTTACATAATCGGAACATTTTAACCCATAGTGAAGGGTTGGAACCGATAATTCCGTAGTGATGGGGTGTGATGGAGTTATCCATTAAGGGTCCCATGTTAGTGTGGCTATGTGAATAAAAAATATCCACTAGTTTTATTATGCGAAGAAGCATATGGCTATACAACGCAATGTGAAGAACCTCCCAAGGTACCTTCATATCACTTCGTAAAACCTGTAGGGTCGTACAAGGAAGTGTTTTCTAAGAGATTGGGTTCACCAGAAGGGGCCTTTTGAAGCTATGGTGCTCCATATAAGTTAGGGGATTCAAGAAGGGGTATGCATCATGATGTGTTCTGTCCTAGCTTAGTGATATGGCATAGGTGCGTATGGAGGTTACTTCATGAAGTGGAAAGGATTTTGCAGAGTAGTACATCGCGAAGTAAGGGTACCTTGAAAGGCATAGCACTTTTAATTAATGTTCTTTGTGAAACATAATGAAACTTCCTTAGCATATTGTACACATTTGTATGGAGGGTACTTCATGAATAATATGTTCTTTGAGAGGACCTGATTCCCCTTGAGGATCTCCCTCCTTCGCGGTAGCCTGTGGGATCCACGAAGTGCAACCATTCTTGAAGAGGTGTTCTGTTTGATCTAAGGGAAGGTTACCTCGCAATTATAATGTGATTGGAAGGGCTCATTTTTCTCAGGGTTTTGTAAAGAAGAAGGTGCTTCACAATTTGAGACTAGATAAGGTGAATGGTTGGAGTATCTATCCTTTGGGAACGAGGGGAGCCCGATATTTATAGGTGAGGGGTAGCACAAAGTAGGGAAAGCTCGATGTGAAGCCACATGGTGCTCTACAATAATCTGTGTATTTCTTAAAGTTCTTCAGAACTAGGGTGTGCACCATCATCCCCTCCTTAGCGCAGAGCTCTACTGGGTGCTCTACGCGGTGCCCACGCATGTTTCTGTCGTGTTTGATGGGTTCACGGAGGTCAGTTTGGCTCCCTCCAGGGCCCAAATCTCACGTTAAAATGTGTCGTAACCATGGATCCTACTGCCTTTTTACTACCCAATGACCATATAGGGTGCTTTGGGTTCGCGTCTACTGCGGTGCTATGGGGCTTCGTGAAGGGTGAAGTTTTAAGGGGATCCATGAATGTGCTTCACGAGGTAGCCCCATTGGGATGGGTTTCCTCTTAAAATCCTTTCCATCTGCACATATATTGGCACCGTCAAATTCCCCCATCATACATAGAGAAATGGAAAAAAATATGGTCGAAATTAGAGGGAAAATTGCTAAAATGATAAGTTGAATTGCAAATCACAATTGCGAAGTATGGTCACAATGCAGAGCGGTGATGCGCGATTTAGTAGTGTCGTGAAGCTCGACGCGGCCAGACGCACCGCGATGAAAAGAGTGTCATCTCCTATATGTAGGGGAGTCAGACCTCTATTTTTCCCTTTCTCAACATCCCATTTTTGGAACTTGTGCTCACGATTCATTAAGTTTTGCGTGCTCTACAATTGCTCTTTGCAAATCGGGACATTCTTCTATGCAGCGCACAATGAGTCCTTCAACTTCCTGATTTTGGGATCCACATCTTACGTCTGGCAGGTCTGTGGTAGGAATCCATGACCCGCCTCTACGATCAATATTTGTGATCGAGTTTCGCGATCAAGCTCCGTGATCCAAGAAAAAGTTTCAAATATTTTTACGACTGAATGGATCTTCATGATGCTGCCAAGGGGTCCTTGAATATGATACCCGTATAGAAGAAAAAGTGAATAACTTGGGCATCAGTGAAAATATATAGGGCCATTCGGACCATGACTCATTAGTGGAGCATCTATCGGAGGTTCAAAAGAACTAATGACTATGGAAAAGTCTTCCTCTATATGGATTTGGTCTACATGATGATGTTTCCATTTCTAAATTGAGTAGAGATGATCCGACCTACTGGTTCCAGAGTACGTCAGGGTAGCATCAGTTGTTCATGGTGGCGGATGGCCATCCTTGGGAGGATTTCACATTATTTAATGAAGATTATCTATGAAACCATGTGAATAACATTGATGGGAAGGCATTCTAGCCGAAGAAACCCCTCCACTATACCACACCATTATGAAGGATGTCCTGGGGAACCTGAAGAAGGGGTGGAATGATGAGTGGGATTTACGCTAGGGCCAAAACATCATGGAAGAATGGGCATGGGCATACTATGGTGGTGCCTTGTGTAAGGATTTTGTGGCAGAGCTGAAGAGCGTGGGCCTGTATGAGGTTGTTTGGGCATTCCAATTTTATATCTACCAGTTAAAGCAGCTGATGCCATATTTTTTGAGTAGGTGGTCATCAGAGACTAATACCTTCAATATTCACCATCGGGAGGTTGGTATCAACCATTAGGACTCACACTAAATCGACGGGGTCCTGATACCAGGGGAATGTATGATGGGTTCCTCCCTACAATGAATACATGGGAAGACCTGGAACATATGATGCCACTGGAAAAGGCATTGATGGATCTAGTGTTGGGGGAGGATAAACAGTCGATGAGGGATGTTCACATTATGTGGTGGTTCAAGAATTTCATGAATTTCCTTGAAGATAGACAGTTTCACATGAGGCATCGGACCTACCCGAAGGTGGTTCAGCGTGGCATGGAGAACTAAAATTGGTGACTCCTAGAGGAAATCCAATGGAATACATGGGTATTTACTGTCATTAATGAGAATAAACTAGTGCTTAGGTTGGAAACATTCATCTCGAAGCTGATCTGCAGCTAGATTCTTCCAGTGAGGGACACTAACATGGGCATGCGACCAAGAATGTACATTAGGGCATCTGAATTGGAGAACATGGAGAGGGTCAAGCTGGGAATCCCGATTCTCGCCAAGATGTATAAGGTGTTGTGGCACATCAGTGAAGGGAAGAAGCCAGAGAAGATATCTGGACCATTCCATCATCTGTATGGTTGGATAGCAGTGCATATTAAGGGTCTCTACAAATGATAGAACCCCATTTCCCATCTAGGGTCGAACATCCTACTGGCCATTTTGAATGTGGTGGGTAGTTTCCTGACTAAGATGAGCATGTAGTTGGTGCTGAACCGAATTTGGAAGGTGGATGAGTTAAACATCGACTTGTTCCCACTACCGAAAGGCATGCTCATCAACGTCGACTATGGAAAGGAGGAGAATCTATCCTACCTCTTTTCCTTTCTGTGTGGATTCCAAGTGGCACGGATCGACCGTGAGCCTCTTTGTGAACCGAACGCCATACACCACTTCGCAAGGCAGTTTCGGTGCAAGTAGAGGCTGACCTCACGGGTCTACCTGGGAGTTCTCCATGAGGAACAACAATGTGTGATGAGTAAAATGTGTCTCATGTTCCCATGGGAGGATGAGAAGATGCGGAATGAGATACCACCACCCAGAACCGTCAATGGGATGGTGAATGAGTATTCCAAGAGATAGGAGGCGGCCTAACCAGGGGAGATGCTGAAGCAGTAGACCCTCTGCACTAGTGAAGGGGTGCCACCCCATCCTCGAGGTCGGGGTCCGAAGGCATCAAGGAAATACCGTAGTGGTGTGGTTGTAGTGTATGCGATAATTTAACCAATCGAGAGTCATGCGACAGCTGCAGAACTGACAATACCAGTAGAGAAAAGTTATCCACAGGTGAGGCTGCCTAGTGGATTCCATAGGATACCTACACAAGCTCCGAGGAAGCGGCTAAACCACATAGATATGCCTGAGAAGGCTGTATTCCCAAAGATCTATGACACCTGGGATGTCAACATGCAATTCCTGAACCTGTACGAGTTGTGGAAACATTAGAATCATCTCAGGATGGATTTTTTAGGGGATCAACCTTTTTAGGTCCGGCTTTGCGGAATCCTAGGCAGAGGGGGAGCAATACCTTTCTGAGATGGAAGAAATTGTGCAATCTTGGGGTGCTTCTCATCTACAGATGGATCGAGTAAAGGTTTTTCTCAATTGAACGTCCCCACCGCAATCTGCGGCCGCTGATTTTATAGAGATATTCCCTATACTGTAAGAGTCAGAGGAGTCCACCTGGGGGAAGAGGCCGATAGAGGGAGCCCTCTAGATGAGCATGAGGTCAGAAACTCAAGCATATAGTTGGAAGAGATTGAAGAGGCCCCTGAGGTAAACCCTAAAACGCTTCCATGTAGTCTTAAACCATTTTGTTTAGGACTTCTCAACTAACATCCGACCTGTGTAGGAGGGCCTCATATGCAAAACATGCTCCCGAATGGTAGTAGATGTAGTTGCGGGAACATATTGACCCGCACCAGCGGCTACGAGGATCATCATTCCTGGAGAGGCCACGACACCCAGGGTGGTCCTACAAGAGTAGTCGATCATCCCAAAAATATATAGAGGACCACGCAAACTAGGAAAAGACACTGGATGCAGACCCTGCAGACATGTTCCTTGAGGCGTTCCCTACCAATGAACATGTCGACCACACAAACTATGATGAGACGACATCTGATGAAGTGGATAGAAAAATAATTTATCGCTGGTCCTAGAATCCAATTAATATCTTCATTAGGGAGACCCCTCATGTGCAATGGGTAGAACATATTGGAAGGCATCATTCCATGCTACGTGAGCTGTACGTTGGTGGAGTGGATGCGCAGCGTCCTCATACGCCAATTTGAGAACCTATAGAGGAGAAGATTTGGGACCACAATCATAGCCTCAGTGTGGACAAGAAACATTGAAAATCGGTAAACATCAAAATGCTTCAAGAGGCTAAAAGTAAAGTCTAGTAGTTACGGGCATGATTGAATGAGCATTCCACTTTCCTCAATGAATAATCGTACTCCGGTTGCACCAAATGGATCAACTGGATGAGGACGAATAATGGATGGATTGTACCTATGAAGATATGGCTATCATCAAAAACAAGGAGGATTGAGACCAGATCATGGATGATGAACTATGAACCATCACTGTCGAGGAGGTGGGGGAGATAAACAAGTGATAGTGGATCATGGATGCCAGAATCTAGAGAGTGACAGAGCTACAACGCTGTATATGATACTTCAACCCATCTATGGGAGGGGCTGATCATTGGGTGATGTAATGTGTGTCAATGTTTAAACATAATTTAATTATTTGATCATTTATGATGGATTCAAGCATGGTTTATATTTTTTTTGTTTACTACATTTTTATAATATTCATGAAATATCCAGTGATCAATCCCTAAGCTCATGTGGGCCATGCCCGATGTGATAAATTGGGGATGACTACTTTGTTATTCTATCCAAACATGAGGGTGTCGTCCAACCGTCGGGAATCTGGGGTTTGAAAAACCATCCAAGATTTCGTGGAATAATTATAGAGGCTTGACTGGGGGATAAGGTTCTCATAACAGTAAAACTTACATTTTCCCAATGTGCTCTAGTGCTGGAGCGGAGTAACTCCATGGGAATTTGAATAAATCAATAAAAAGGGGAGTGAAATGTGTGAATCACAAAACTCAAAATTTGGAGCACTGTGGGGGTGGAATGAAAATGAAGGATATCTGCAATCCATGTTCGAAACATAGTATCCCTATTTTTTTAGCCTGAAATGGGGATAAAAAATGAGGGATGACCTCTGACCATGTTTGAAACATTGGGCCTGAATCAAAATTTCATTAATTAGTCATCCAGAACATTGGCCCAGGATATTATGCGAGCCATAGGTCGATAATTCGTACTGTTAGAGGGATCCTTTAGATGTGAAATTGGAAGAGGGTCCAAATAAAGGGAATGTAATGTGTGGAGGGTGGAGTGATGGGATGTTCAAATGGAGTCCAACACTCTTGAAATTATTTCACCATGGTGAAAACACATTAGGTGAATGCATCAGTCTGATTAGGGATCAACCTCTCTTCCGAACATGACCTCTCTAGCGGGGAACTGAAATTCCCCTAGGGATGGTCCATGAGTCAAAAGGCCCGAACATCACTATGTATCCCAGGCAGATGAGCATTGATCCAAACATTGTTCTTAAAGCACAGCGTTGTTAGAGACTAACGCTGGAAGGGGGAACCCTCTCTGGTGAAGAAACCGATGCATCCCATGGCGCATCCTGAACTTGTTAAGGGTTGAACCAAATTTTAGTGTGATGTGTTGAGGAAATATGGACTCGTGTAGTTTAAAGTAAAATTATTGGACATGGAGTGAAAAGGGATATCCCTAGAATGGAGCACGTTATTCGGTAGCTATAAACCCATTGTGAATGAGGTCATAAGGAGTCTGAAACATACCACTAATCCCCATAGGATTTTTTAGGTCAAGGGACTGAAAGTGATAGTTTGGATGGAATAGGGAAAATTGCTCATGCATTCCTATTTACCTCATTAGAATGGGAATCAAGCCACACATAGTTCTATAATCACAGTTTAACGTCATGAAATAAGAAAGACTTGCATTGCATAGCTGCACCTATGCACACCCCACCAAAACTACTAAGCCCACATGAGTCATGATCGATGGTGGAAAAAAGGAGTACATATGGGATTTTCCTAATACACAGAGGAACAAATTAGCAGTGATGGGCCACTAGGTGAGTGACCTTCCACTATTACTGACCCTCCTTAATGCACCAACACCTGCGGGAGGAATACAACCGAGTGTTTTAGGATTCCACATTGACATAAGCTGGTGGAATGAAGTGAATCATGAATCTTGAGATCTAGATCATAATGATAGAAGTGTGACGATAGAGGATAACTACTGACCATGTTCTATACACAATATCTTCTTCATGTTAACCTGTAATGGGGATATACAAATGAGGGTTGACCGCTGACCATGTTCGAAACACGGGACCTGTCGTAAATGTCATCTGAGGTATTCAGGGGCCTTTGGCCCAAGATGGTAGGTGAGCCAATGTGGAATGTCACCATTCCTTAAAGGGGGTCCTTTCAAAAAAGGAAGATGATGTGAATTCGAATAAAGTGATCATGAAGCTTGGGCGTGAATCTCGAGAATGTCCATGTGAAAATTCAACACATTAGGATCTTTTCAACAACTCATTAAAGTACGTCAATAAGGCATATCTGATAGAGGGTGTTGAATCTCTTTCCAAGGAAAAGGGTCATTGGGTCACAAGCTCCTATCATAGGGTCATAGATTGGACCATTAACAAGGGACCTGATTTAATGAAGTGCTCACATGGTGGTGAAGTAGTTGAACACGATATGTAGTTCCCAAAGTGAGATGTATGTTTAGGGTTGTAGAACTCAAATTAGGTAGGGAAGAGACAAGGGTGGAACATGGTGCAGTTGTTGAAAAACCTAATGAAAATGTGAACCCAAGAGGTACTCACTACAACACATGTCCCAAAAGAGTTTGGGTCATGGGGATGAAAAAAGGGGGTAGGATTTAAGATTCCTGGGGCTGGACCTACATATATAATGTTCAGATGTTCATATGATTCCCTTGAAGATGGGAATGAAGCCGCACATAATTATGGATAATGAAGGTCAGTTTGGTTTCCTGTGACAAGAACAAACAATGTTTAGTTTAATGGTCTTAGATCTCGGGCCATAGATGGAAAGAAGGGAGGGAGGCACATATTGCGATAATTTCAATACTGGATGTGAATGAGGACGGTAGGTATTTTTATCACACCATGTATTCCCTAGGGAGGTTTTGGGTTGAGAGAATAAAGGTTAATGTTAGGCTAGGCCCAAGGAAAACTTCTCAGGCGGTCCTAAAAAACATATTATAATGTGGGTCAATCCATATGTAGTTACTGAAGTGGCATGGTTGGGTAAAAATTCCAATAACAATATTGTTGTGCAGGTCCGGCCCTTGCACCAATAGAAGAAACATTTGATAGATCTTGTTTTTTCTTTAGGATGGATGTGCATTTGTTTTGAACAAATAATCCTATAACTGAGATTCTAGGCATCACTAAAAGAATCAATCCAAATGCTGTCATTGAAAAATTCTATCGATCATAACCACTACCAAACCTGATGTCCCATCGAGTGAGGACATCACGATGCAATGTAGTTATTTTTCATGTGGCTAGGATGATGATGTCGTCGTTTTGGGTTGAATGATATGACCAACCAATGCATTTTAACATCATGAAATAATGACAAAACAATTTAAAGTCATGTAATTCAAGAAAGAGTATTTTAAAGAAATATGTCTTAGACACATTTAGAATAAAATGGTTTTAAAGGGGAATGCTCATGGTGTGATAAAGAATCCCCAACGTGGATGAGGAGGAGGTCCACCCCACACCCCGCGCAATTCCGTGGACTAAACCTTGGGACAAAGGGTCATAAAAGGCTAGATAATATGGGGCCAGACCTGAATACGTTATTTCTAGTTGGTCATACATATCCCATGTGGATGGGATTCAATCAATACATAGTTTTGAGAGTGCAGTTCCTTACCCCTTGCAGAAAAGATGTAGAAAGATCTTAGCTTAAGGTCTCCAAGCTCGGACCATAGAGAAGTGGGACACTTCCAATGGGTGAAAACCTATACCAAATCCCTAATCCCATGTGATATATGCTCTATGTGTGAAATAATGGCAGATGAGGCCTTTGCAACACATGGAATAAACGCAAATAGGAAATCGGTTTGGATCACCGAATGATGCCTCAACGGAGCCTTGTCATCTGAACGTTCAAATGTGCACTGAGTGATAATAACAAGAGTTTCCAAATTCCACTTGTACATGGTGGAGTGGAAACTGAAGTGAATTATACAATTGAAAATTATGTATTGATAGGGTTGGTGTGATGATGGATGATAACCATTGACCATGATCAAAACATAGTATCTCTTTTGTGTGACCTGAAATGGGATCAGAAAATGATGGTCGATCGCTGACCATATTTGCAACACAAGACATGTATCAATATTTCCTTTGAAACATCTATGGATGTTACACCAAGATGGCAGAACGATGCTGGGACCGAGCATCCATGCCATTCGGGGGTCCTTTTGAATGTGAAAGTTGAAGAAATCCCTAATGAAGGGGCACACGAAGCCTTAAAATGGGTGATGGCATGTCTTTAGAATCCAACACTCTTTGTACTGAAAAAGAGTTCTATTTGGAGCATTTGGGAGCTTCCAAAGAGGGATGTGGGTCCATATTAGGATAATCTGATTCGAAAAAGTTGAGTATTGAATAGGAGGATGATAAGATTTCAGGGGAAAGAGGTATGTGGTTTAGTTGTTACAAACCCAACATGAATGAGGACATAAGCCCATACCACAACGCATTCCCATATCCTAAGAGAACATAGGCCAGGGGCCAAGAAGGTAAGGCAATAAATAATAAATGGGGATGGGGCTGATGGCTATATTTTCGAGAGGTCCTACGTATCCGATAAGTATGGGAATCATGCCACACATAGTTCTGGAGGATGTTGTACAGTTTTACGTGATGCGGAAAGGACGCTTATATGGGAAATGTATCTCAATGATGGATTTGTACGGAATAGAGAGTAACCCAATGTGAATGTGAACATAGGCCAATACCACATGGTACAATACCAAATGAGAACATGGGCCATGGGGCCCAAAAAGAATTGGGGTCTAATATGGGATGTTCCGACTAGTTCACAGTTTAATGTCTTGTGTTCAGGATGAAAGCGGTAGAGATCTCCATGGAGAGGGATATATGGTGTGGTCATGATGAAATCAATGTGAAGGGGGAAAATCCATCACCACTCAATGTGTTTATACCCAAGGAGATACCATGTAGTTGAGGATAGGTCTATAGAAAAAATGTTTGGGCATTCATATGTATCCCATGAGGATGGGAATCAAGCCATACATTGTTCTGAAAGGACCATTTAGTTTAACGTCATGCTGTGAGGAAGTGGGAGGATAGAAGAACGAGGAGGGGAACATGGTCTGATTATCGTAATCCCAACATCAGTAGGGCCAATGAATCCTACACTGCACCATGTGGATCCTCAAAGGAAACTACACCCAGGGGGAATAGTTAAAGAGAAGAGTCCGGGGGATGGACTCAAGATGAGGCGTCTAAACGTTCTTATGTATCCCATGGGGATGGGAATCGATCCATACACATTTCATGAAGGTTCCACAATGTTTAACATTGTCCAGTGAGGAATAATGATGAGTTGATTTATGTCCTTCAGTCTGGATGAATCGAAAATTTTAACGTCACATGGAGAAGATGAAATATTTCAAGGTCAGGTGGGACCATATAGATCTTAGTTTATGCTCAAAGATCTCTATCCATTTTGTATTTTATTGTCTTGTGAGAAAGCAATGAAGTTTAATGTCATGCAGAAAATAACAGTTTAAGGTCATTTATGACTGTATTGATCTTAGATTATTGTCAAAGAGCTCGGACCATTTTTATGTTTATCATCGTGTGGGATGACAAAGCAGTTTCATGTCATGTTGGAAGTAATAGTTTAACATCATGTCGGACTGTATAGATCTTGGTTTATGGTAATACAGATCATACCTTTTTATAGTTTATTATCATGTGGGATGGAAATGTAGTTTAATTTCATCAATGAAGTAACAATTTATGGTCATGTAGGACCTAATAGATCATAGTTTATGGTCATTGAGATCGGACCGTTTTGAAGTTTATCATCACGTAGGATGGAAATGAAGTTTAGTTTCATGTAGGAAGTAACAGGTTAAGGTCATGTGGGACCGTCTCTGACTCACAAAAAGTGCTGCTTGAGGAATTTGGAATTTGTGAGAGGATTTATATGCTCGCCACCCATGGTAACCAAGTAGTATACTCCATTGGGGTAAACCATGTAAGTGATGCAAGACCTTCCCATTTGGGCTCCATCTTGGGTGATTTACTACCAGGTATCATTGTTGTACACAAAGCCTGCACCAGTTCTCCATGAAATAATGAGTGCAGGAAAACGTTTTTGTTGAAAGATCTGGATATCTTGCCCTGATTCCTTTCCAGATTCTGTATGGAATGAAGCCAGTTCTCATCGAGCACTTCCAACTCATTCAGACATATTTGAGATACCTTATCTGGTGCTTTGTGATCATATACAATTTTGAGTAATTAACACAATTATATCTAGATGGAAAGGACAACATCCGTTAGATACACCATGGAATATGGGGTCACTAGTGTGGAATTGTTAGTCGTTGTTTGTTAGGCCTAGAGGGCTTTGCAAAGTTTTTCCAGCCAACTCTTCTTGTTATGACTATCCATTTTCAGAAAGATGTTAGATATGGTTTCGTTTAACGCCTCAATCTCTCTATCATCCTACTCATGATAGTGGGATGTATAGTTAGAATGGATGTTGTACTTGGCGTACAATTTCTTTAACTCAGCTTCCAATAATTTTGTGTCGTTATTGGTGAGGAAGGAGTGAGGGACTCCAAATTTGAAGATGATGTTGGAGCTCACAAATTTAATGATAGAACGGGCCATGACCTCCTTGAGTGGTACTACCTCTGCCCATGTGGAAATGAAATCTGTAGCAGTCAGGATGAAACTACACTGGTGAGTTGTCTCTAGTGGATATGGTCCCATGACATCGAGTCCCCAGACAGCAAAGGGCCATGAGTAATTGGTAGTGTGGATCGGCTCTTGCAGATGATTCACAAAGTTATAATGAATTTGGATCCAATGAATCCTATTGGAAAACTCGATGCAGTCACGAATCATAGAGGGAAAAAAATACACTAACCTCTGGATCTGGTTAGAATATTTCTGCCCAGTCTGATGTGCCCCATAAGAAAAATCATTAACCACCAACGTGACTTGAGTTATCTCAACTCCATAAATGCTACAGAGGAGAACCCCGTTACAATCACACTTGTAGAGAATCCTCTCAAGACTGGGACCACTCTGGAGGTTAAACTACAACGTGCGGTGTCATATTTTTTCATTATCAGCTTGATTTTCGGGGAGGCTGTCACGATGGAGTAACTTGAAAAAGGGGTTCCTCCAGTCATAAGTCACATCCATCACTGCATCAGGGGGACCTGGAGGTCCAGACGTAGACGCGTCGGTGGTAAGGTGTCTTACATGTGTGCTATCATCATTATCCAGAGTGAAGGGGGAGGTGAATATCTGGTGTGCCACATGTATAATCAAATCATACTGATTAGGCTTCACAAGAAATTAATCTTGGCTAGACAAAGCATCAACTCGACCATTCTGGGATCGAGGGACATGGGTAACTTCTTACCGAGATGGGAACTAGACCATCAACTAGTGGTTGCATTCCAACAATGGAACGAGCTCTGTATTTCTAATGACATAGCCACCGTTGATCTGCTTGATGACTAGTTCAGAATCACATTTCACATGAAATTGGGGAATGTCAATCTTGAGGTCCATGTCGATTCCTATAATGAGGTCCTGATACTCTACCTCTATGTTGGTACATCCTTATGATAACAGGAATAAATATGGTAGAACAGCCTATGATAGCGTGATAAAGACGATACCAAAGCCTACGCTATTGTGTCTGGGATCATTGATCCTTCTTCTGTTATGGCTTTAGGAAGCACAATAAAACTCCATTTTCCAACAGTGAATGGCTTGTTCTACCAAGAGGACTGCCTCATCGGGAAAATCAAGGTCCTGAGGTTTCTCTGCGAGAGCTGGTTTGGAAGCAAGGAAGTATACCAATTCGTGTCCCTTAATAGAATTTTAATGAAAAAACCTAATGTCAAACTATTGGAGGATCACTGCCCACTGGGCTAGGTGGATTTTCAACATGGGTGGTTCAGGATGTACTTCAGAGAATCCACTTGGGACACCAGTTGTATCTCATTGTGATGTACGTAATGTCACAATTTCTGTACTGCAAATACCTGTTCAAGGTATCTCTTCTCGACGGGGGAGTATCGGGTCTCCATATCAGGGTGCATGCAGCGAAGATAGTAGATAATGTTCTATGTTCCCTCATTGTTCGTCTAGGCGACAAGGGAACCAAGATATCATTCCAGGGCGATCGCATAGAGGACTAGTGGCATTCCAAAAATGGTTGGAATCAGTACTGGAGGCTGTAGTAGATACTACTTGATTTCTTAGAGAGATGTCTGAAATTATCCGTCCCACTAATAGACAATGTGTTTCATCATGAGTCGAGAAAAGTTCTTACACTTACCGTCCAAATTCGCGATGAATCGACATATGTTGGCCAAGTGGCCTTGAAATCCTCAAAGCTATCGAATGTTTCTTGGGGAGACATCTGGATGATGGCCTTGATTATCTATGGGAGAATCACAATGCCCCAATATCTGAAAACAATGCCGAGAAACATTCTAATGGTAACCCTAAATGAACACTTCAATGGATTCATCTTTGCGTTGAAAAACTGGAGGAAGTCGAATACTCTTCTATATCTTTGACAGGGTCCTGATGCCCACAAAATTTACCACCAAATCATCCACATAAAATTCAACCAATTTCTTATGTATTGGATTAAATATTTGATGCATGGCCCACTCATAGGTGGCCACTAATTTCTTTAGATCGATGAGAATTACCTTGTAGAAGAAAGTACCCTGTGTTGTCCTGAACGCTGTAGAAACCTCATTATTGATAGCCATTTAGATATGGTTATGCCTGATATACCCATCCATGAATTAGAGGGCATGTAACCCAGCCCTGGAATTAATCAACAACTCTATCATGGGAAGGGGGAAATCATCCTTGAGACAGTGAAGGTTGAGATCCCGGATGTCGATGTAGACACTGATTTTTCCATTCTTTTTCATAATAGGCACAATATTGGAATGCCATCTGGGGTACTGGAATTCTAAAAAAAATCCTCTGATGTGGTTATCAACCACGACTTTGACCATGGAACTCCGAGGAGGTTTTATCTTTCTGGGAGACTGTTTGAACCCATGATTATTTTTTGGGATACAGAGGCGGTGTACGACGACCTAAGGCTATAGTCCTCTAATTTTATCATAACATTGGAAAAATACATCATGGTGTTGCTTCAGAAATTCAATGTACTTCGGTTTCTCCATGACAGGAATAATGGAACTGATCAATGTGGGTCTCATATCAGTCTCTCTACCAAGGTTCACCTGTTCTAATTCATCAACCATGGCAGAGACACCATCTTTTAAAGTAGTAGTGGTATCCTTTTAATCCAATTCTTCACTAATGTAGTAGAGATCATCGACGAGATTCAATTCTTCCAATTAGATAGCTCTCGATGGGAAGTTGGTTCCAGCCAGAGTGGTTGTGGACACTGCATCGAGGGACTTATGTGCTTTCGAAACCATTGTGATGAAAGCTCTAGATCCGATCCCCTTTTTTCTTCAACACAAGGGGCCTTGAATGATGATGTCAAAAAAAAACGTGAAGCGTTGTCTTGAGCCAGTTTATCCCAACCTAGAGGAACGATCATGTATGGAATATTGTTGTTTCGATTGGGTGGAAATTCCAATACCTTATGGGTGTAGGGGGCTCTGGGATCACCCGAGCGTAATTTGTGTAGGTATATAAGGTGATATTCCGGCATCTTCTAGACTTGGGAATGTGATCCCCCCTCGTTCCATAAACAATGAAGCATTGTTCCATATCTAGGTTCGTATCCTCTAATTAGTGGATCACAAATATATAGGCATCATCCAGATCTATCCACGAGTCGGTCGTAGCCATAGCGTGTTCAACCTCATTAGCTAAAATATGCATGTCCTTTCTCTTATAATAGTCAACATCCCGGTAATGGGATTCATAAGAGGAAAAGGGAGATGCATCAACATGGAATAATCCCACTAAACCATTAAGGGAGTACATAAGGCACTGGTGATACGATGAAGGAACCACCAAATGAAGATGAAGCCATGGTCTACCCATCAACATTTTGTTGGCGGTGTCCGAGCATACAACCATGAACTCATTACTGGAAAATAGCCCACTGAACTTGGTCTTCAGGCAGATCATCTGACTGGGGTATGTTTCGTTCTATCATAACCTTGAATTTTCAGGTTAGAGGGACTCATGTCATCTATGGACAACACCATTTTTCAACATGTCTGGGTCATGATTAGGTTAATCTCATAACCTATATTAACAAGACAAAGATGAACCTACACACCATTAAAGTAGCCCATGATGTACAGTGGGAGTATGAGCCCCTGAATGGGAGAGCCTTCATTTAATGTCCTAACATTCAGCATTCTTGACTCCCTCACCAGGAAAGGCTTCTGTAGCTACTACCTCCATCTCGAACTGGAGGGGGATTTTTAAATCATCAGTGAGGGATTATCACATATCTGATTATAAGAGAAGGGCCTCAAGGATATAGTTCGTCACATGAATGCTGAAAAGATGCTTAAGGACATCATACATTTTTTCCACGTGTGAACTAATTCTTACAGATTTTCATTCTTCAGAAGGGGGTATGACAAGACCTTTTGGCTCCATTGGTGGCTGACTGGTGTTGGGAATGTGCCGCTAAATTCTAGTCGAAACTCATTGAGTGGCTAACTAATGCGTCTTAGATGACTGTGGTCTGTCCACAACAGAGCGTGGATGATCACTGCATGGTCAAGTGTCTTTTCATGATCAAGTAACAAATATGATGTTGAAGGCGGTCCGGATGACACTGAATGAGAATGATGTGTGTCTTAAACTCTACATTAGGCCCGCTATCTAGTTTCAGTGCCATGGATAGCCTGGATGGAAGTGCATACTGAGGCACTTCAACGACCCATATATCCACATCCTTGTCGATGCTGGCGATGACTGGGAACTTTGGGAGAATCTGTCTGGTTCTCTTCGCCGTCAGAAATCATGAAGAGGTTTACCCACTCCATAGTGTTAACTGAGGCGCAGCCTTGCTCATCACCGAAAGATTCCTCCAATACTGGACGGATTCTGGGGGGGGGGGGATTTACATCATTGGGGCATAAAATCGCCGAGAGTATAGAGTGACAAATACATCAGTGGGGGACAATGTTTTCCCTGCGCCGCAGATGCATGCTCTTGTGGGAAGAGGAAGGCTGAGCTATAGATGCAGAAGTATTGTATGTGGGTGATGTGGTGTATCTTGAAGGCTCATGTTGATTCAGAAATTCATGGATAATACCATGGGAATGTGCTATTGTATTACAATCCTTCCAGTCATTATACTTCGGGGACCCGCGGTTGAGGACCTGATGCCACTCACCTTCGTTGTCACTGTCATTGTCTGGCTTCATGAATACAGATGCCACCTATGATTGAGCTGGCCCTAAATTGACTATATTGATATCAAAATGGAGTTGAATCCAATATTTAAGCACATCTAATTGTTTTAGTGTGTTCATAGGGATCCAGTGATAGAGGCAATATTTGGGGTGGTTAGTGATATCCGCCTCTTCGGGCCTCCTGCGTTTAGGAAAAAGTATAACTCCATGTTCTAAGGAACTTCGGAAACAACGGGGTACCTAAGACTTTTTGAATGAGTATGTCTTGTTTCTCTAATGCAGGAAGAGGGATATGGGAGCCAGGACCTGAAGAGGGTCTAGAGAAGCTGGTTGAAGTCGTGGAACTTGGTTATCTCACTTGGGTGGTGGCGGTGGGTTACGCGAGGTGCCGACCGATTATAAGGTGGGTGCTACTAGGCCTGAGGCTATTCCTGAGGTGGAATGATTCTACAAGCCCGTGGTGATGGTTCCAATGGAAACAAATCCAGTGTTCTGGGAGCCTTTATTTGTGCCACCGCAGCTGGCTCAACCTTAGGGGCTCTTCTAATGGGAATTGTTGGAGGTAATGGTCGTGCATGTTTGGCCTACTTTAAAGCTTCATCTAGAGGCTGGGCATTATCAGAGAACTATCAAAATCCCAGGGTAATTCTAGGTAATGATGCAGGGGACTATTTCAGTCTTGAAATTCACCACAAACATTTTTAGTAGTTGTTCATGAGTCAACGACATGTCCAAGGAGTAGGCGAGGTATTTTCACCGGGCAAAAATGTCTATGATGCACTCGTCCGGACGCTTCTTACACTTGAATACCTCATCAATAATTTTCTTCCAAGTGGTAGGTCTTAATTGGTAAAGAAACAGCCTACGGAGATCTACCCAGCCAGAGAATGACCCGATGGGTAGCTGGTTGTACCAAGAAAATTTAGGCCCTTCCAATTTCGGTTCTAAATACAAGAGTTTGGCGACCTCCTACTGCACCGGAGTTCCCGACATTGATCCAAAACTTTATATGAATTGGTCCAGATGCTGAAGTTGGTCAGCTATTCTATTAAAGGGGGAGAAGGTGGGATTTTTGAAACCCGGGGGTTATATCATATCATCCACCCACACTGGATATGGATTTCCATCAAGCTTGATTTCCACCTTTCGAGTTTCCATCTCCAAGATGAGAGAAATGAGTGCCTCCATCATATCATCTGCTCATGGGTTCCTTTCTTGATAAGGATCCCAAACCACCAGTGCATCACCAAGTTATTCAACATGATAAGAAGACCCAAAATCTCATGCTGCTTCTAGTGGGATGACATGGGGAGTGGCTGGGGGAACATTATTTGGGTCCCAGGGATTACCATTCCAATCAGGTAGATTGGGTGACACATACCACACAATCATTCCATAAGTTACGACCTCTATCCTATCCACATGGGAAGGATGTCCAAGGTCGCCCAAGGGAAACATTCTAGGGGGATTTCTACCTACCGCTACTACCCCAGCCAAGGATCATCATTATCTGGGTTCCACCCTACAATATGTTCATCATGGAGTTTGTCAACCATCATTTTGATCTCCGTGAGCTGTTGGCACATGGAGGACTTTTTAGGGTCATCATCTGTCTTCTAAAACGATCCACATGGGTCATAGGGTTTGACGGTTCCAAGGTTCTCTTTTCCCTTATTTGGGTTCCGGATGAGGACCAATGCCTCAGTGGGCATAGAAAGACACAATAGATTTCTCTTCCGGATAGTAACTCTTCCCAATGGATACAATAGTTTTGGAACACTTCCAGGGGTAAGTTCTCTTCACAGTTCTCCAGCTTGCTCTCCCTCTCCGATAGATTGACCATGATAACTTCAACTCAACCAGGAGGCATATCCTCAATATCACATAGAGAATTGTGTTGGCGATGGATAGAACAGAAATGGAGGGCATCATACTACCCCAAACCGTGGACTAGAATGTTGGGGGAACCTCCATTATAATTTTGCAGAGCAATTTAAAACTCTAAACTCATTGTTTCGGGAGATTCTGGTGGTGATGGGGTGACTTAGGGGGCTAAGCCACAAGGAGTGCAGCCATGTCTACAATACGACATTTCTATCCAATTTCCCAAAAGTGTGTTTGAATCTTGTGGTAAAACACTCGCTAATAATGGACACGGAAGTGCATCACCCATATGGTTTTGCAAAAGCACAATAATTCTATATGGGTAAGCAATTCTGGCACACTATAGTTCACAGTCGCAATCGAAATGGTAATTTATAATAAATGATCCACTAAAAGGATGTCCCAAAATTTCCTTATCCAATACTCGGGATCTGGCCCTTGGTTTCCCAACTCCTAAACTAGGGGAGGCATGGGGACCAGTAGTGGCATTGAAGCATACCACTTCTATGGTAGATTGGATGATGGAGAATACGAAGAACTGGCTGACAAGACACCACATCTCAGGCAGTCCTGCGATGAATGCGACGATTGGGCCATTACATATCCGAAACACAGGATGGCGGCCACAACTTCTGTTGTAGGGGCGGCAGCCATGGATGATGGGACATGCAGTTGTGCATCATATTCCAGTCCCCAAAATTACTTTCCATGATTTTTGGTTGCGGTAGAGAATGAAATAGTTGACAATAGGGATGATTGCATGAACATGCCCTAGGAAGAGGCCAAACCATCCTACTCTTAGATGTATCTGTGGAGGGAGTTGGGAATCTGGTGGACCTCACATTCTGAAAGGATGAGGTTTATCTGTCATGTTCCTGACCCATCACTCGATAAAGAGGATCAATGCAAGGGTTTCTTTGCTGAATCACATTCCTCCTCAGAATCCGATAAGAAGACAAGCCTAATTGCAATGTAAATATGCACAATATTCATCTTATGGAATTGGAAACCCGCCCTCCAACCTTGAGATGGCTCATCTAGATATGGTATTCTTTCTGAGGGTGAACCATCAGCTAAATTGATGTTGGGGTGGAGAGGAATTCCTCCTGGGTGAGATGGGGGTAGGGATCACCAGGACAGATGTTAAAGGGAACATGGGGAGGACCTCTATGTCAACTGGATGAAGCTTGAAGGGAATCTCTGTGGGAAGTGCTGCATAGGGTTGGACCTCTGCTAGTGCTAGAGGGAGCATGGGTAGGGAATCCATGCTTTTTTCCATTAGTCTGTTAGTGCGAGGAGGGTCCACATTTTGGTCGAGCTGAACATGAGAAGGACCTCTGTGTTAGGCACCCATGATGTATGGAAAACCTCTGCTTCATTGATTTTTGGGATGATGAGGACCTTCATCTGTTGCTGTAAGGACATGAGGAAGACCCCCACACTAACACTTTACCGTACGGGTAGCATATTCACATCGACTACCTATGTCGGGAGGAACAACTCCATACCTGAGGTCCTGGGAGAGGAAGAGGATTTTGTACTGGGATTCAATGCAACAGGGGAGCCCTTCACTTGGATTGAAGGTGGAATGGGGAGGACATCCACGCCATGAATCAGAGTGTGGAGGGACCACAATCTCATTGGTAGTGGTACAAGGAGGACCTCCGTACATGGTGTCATTGACGTGGGTCAGCCCGCGGAGGGTTCCACCAATATTAGAGACCAGGAGAGTCGACCCAGCCTACTCATGGGGTGGTTGGGGCTTTGATTCAGGATGGGCGTATGAGTACCCCTGCTCACGATAAACATGGACTGATGGTACACACCGGTGGTGGAATGGGCTACGGTAGACATGGATGTCGACACTCCTCGGTGGGCATCCACCTTGGCCTGCGCCTGATTCTGGCATCTCATCAACTGGACTGGCACTGGTGGTACAAGTGCATAGATTACCTGTTCCTTATATCATGGGATCAGGTAGCGGCACTATTGAAACCTAGTGGGAGCCCTCCTTGGGTGCCCCTAGAAGGGGATTCCAGCCAGGCTGGCCTGGACATCCCTCACCTAATTTTTTTGGGGAGGGAGTCATCAAAGAGTTCCAAGGAGAGGCTCCTAAAATGATTGTATGTTGGAGTGGGGAGCAGTGACTCCCTGTGCAGCCCTTGGGTGCAGCAGTGATGAAGAGGTTTAGAAGCCTCTGTATTTTGTCGATCCATATCCCGGGTTGAGATAATCCCATCCCCCTAATATAGTCAAATGAAGTCATTAATCACCATTCTCTGAACGATTTAAGATGGGGATATGGGGTGTGGATTCCCAACAGCCGAGGAATTAGAGGCTGCCAAAGGGGAGATGAGACCCTAAGAGATTGTCGCGTTGACGATTCCCCTGTCTCTTTATTGATGGGTGGGACTTGATTGATTTCTTTTCTGAACAACTTGGGTCATGGAAAGTAGGTAGATTTAACCATTAGTGTTGATTGAATGAACGATATGTCTAGTTCCCCAGTTCCTTCCCATCTCCCATTTTTTTTAGATTAATCCACACCGACATTGTCACATACCAGGATTCTCAATGTTTAACTGCCCCAATTTCTAGTGAGTTTCATGCCATTCCCATATTTTTCGTGCCAGTGCCTGGTTCTAAATACATGGAACTGGTGACACGTTAATCCACTGATGTCTTTAGCGCTACTAATATCCACATTGAGGAGATGAATTTCACGAAGGGTTCACTATTTCTGTTTTCGATGCATTCGCCGGGGTGCACATCCGTCTAATGGAGGATGCACAGCTGTTTCCCCGCATTCATTGTTTGCAAAGGCGGGAAACATCCGTCACTTATTTAGGGAAGTTTTCTCCTTGATCTAAACAAGATGATGGGATTTCAGTTCCTCCTCCTATGGATTCCTCCTCAGAACTCATTTCATAGTCCGGGTCTGCATCATAGACATAAGACATTGTTCGTGAAATTATTCTTAGTTCCATGACTTCATGGATTCCTGTTAATTATTCTTCTTCTGTTAGGAAATTCCAAGTGGTCTAGTCAGGGCATCATCCTTCATTCAGGGGAGTAGTTACTTTGTACATCACTGGAATGTCTGGACGCTAGAACACTGATGTGTATGGGTTTATTCCTCTTGTGATAGGGCTTCAAAAGGGTGCATGAGCTCAAGGAATCCCATGTCAAATGTGGGGAAATTTATGCCATAAGAATGTCTCTGAGGTTTTCCTCACATTTTATGTTTAACATAAGGTATATCACAAGTTTAATGTCTATCAGTGATAGAACAGACTGATCAGAACACTGATAGGGAGTGGATCAAATGGGTGAAATCCCAGGAGGGATTGTTGATGCTGGGGATAATGTGCTGTTAGATACCTGATTAAATCTTGCATCAATGAGAAAGTGGGTTACACGATCTCCCAAGGATGTGGTGGCCCTGGTAAGAATCAGGATGGGAATGGACTATTGAGAATGGATGGAGAGTGAGATGGATCAGACGCGATAGTGATGGTGATGCTGGGATTGAGCCTAAAAGAGATTTCTTGTGTATCCCCATGGTAGGGAATCAAAGAACACATAGTTAAGCGGGGCCATGAGACACCTAAGAAGGCTGCCCGTGAGAATGGATGCATGTATCAAACCTCGAGGAAGTGGAACCTCTAGGTAGGGACATGACCTTCCTAAAACACATAGTCTCAAGGGAGATAACAAGATGAGACATGGGTTATGGGATTGAACCACATGGTTGCTTCCTAATTATCCCCAAGGTGGGAAATAAAATACCATGTAGTTCAGAATGGTGGTATAGAATCAGGGTGTAGGCATTGGAAAAAGACCCGATGATATACTGGGGCTTACATGTGGTTAGTAGCCCAGTTTGGTCTTACACAGTGGGAGAGGACCAGAGATGTGGGCTCCAATGAAGGAGACTACAACAACATACTGTCCATTATGGACTATAGTAGCATACTGCGAGTTTGGGTTGACAACATCTTACAACTGATTGTGGTTCACAACGGCTTACCGCTGGATGAGGTACACAACAACTTACCGTTGATTGGGGAAGACAATGGCTTACTGTTGTTTCGAGAACACAACTACATACCGTCATTGGGGAACACAACGACTTACCTTTGATTGGGGAACAAAACAACTTACCGTATATTGGGGTTAGACCTGAAAGAGGATTCCTACATAGATCTTCTAGGATAAAGGGATCAATTCCCACATTGTTTTAATGGGTACATCTTAATATCTTGAGGGATGAATAAGGGCATGCATTTTAACATAATGGAGGTTGAGGGAGGACTGATGTGAAGCGGTTAGGACTAATGGGTGTTGGGTCTGAACCTCAGGGAGGATTCCAACGTACCTTTCCTAGGACACAAGGCTAAATATCTGCATATTTAGAAATGGTGGATACATTTTAACATCATGAAGGAAGAAGGTGTACCGACGTGAATGGGTCAGGACAAGTAGGTGATGGGCTAGAGCCTCAGGGAGGCTTCCAATGTACCTTGTGATGGTAAGGATCAAATTATGTATAATTCATAATGGTGGATATAGTTTAAGGGCATGCAAGACACAGATGAACGAACATGAAGGGGCTGGGACAGGTAGGTGTTGGGCTTGAACCTCAGGGAGGCATCCTATGTACCCTTCCTAGGAGACGATGACCAAAGGCCACATAGTTGGGAATGGTGGAATGGGATTAAATGATAAGGTGGTCCCAAAATGATTACAAGGTCAATGATTACTCTAAGCTCATGTAAGTCATTCTCAATGTGAGAAACAATAGACATCATAGACGTGATGATCATATGACGGAATGTGTTCCTGCGGGAAGTGGAATGGGGCTTACACATGGTTAGTGGTCCAAAGAGGAATCAGGGTATTATGAGTGGTTAGTAGCCCGAAGTAGAAATAGGGGCTCACGCATGGTTCATTGCCTACAGGGATGGATATTGGCACATACTCTATGATGGAGGCTCGATGGAGACAAAGAACCGAGAGAGAGGGATGGGGAAATGAAGTTCCATGTGCCCCTCTCACCTCTATTCATTTGAACCGAAGAAGGAAAGACGAGAAAGGATGCTTCCTCTGACAATAAAGGCTAGGGTCTTACACCAAGATGGTTTGCATTCCCCCTAGATAGGTGCCGCTCTAGTAGAGATAAATCCATTCCATGTGAAGAAGATCTCATCCCATGGAGATGAGCGTGCGTAGAGAATGTCCGAGATGGTGCACCCCGCCTATGATGAATGAGTTGAGGGAACATTTTGACATCATATTTTGGGTATGATGGTGCTTGGAAGTTTAACGTCTTGGATCTTAGACGAGTTAGGATCACTCCGCACCCCTATGAATTACATAACCGGCACTCTTTAACCCTTGGTTAAGGGAGGGTACCTGCAATGCTGTAGTGAGGGGGTGTCATGGAGTGATCGAATGAGTGGCCCACATTAGCATGGATATGCGAAGAAGAAATAGCCATTAGTGTGCCTGTGCGATGAATCATATGTCTAAAAAACCAATGTAAAGAACTGCCCAAGTGTCCTTGAAATCACTTTGTAAAAACCAGGAGTGTCGTAAATGAGAAGGGTTGGCGAAGAAAGTTGGTTTATAAGAAGGGACCTTGTGAAGCTCTGGTGCTCCATATAATAGAGGGGCTTCATGAAGGGGTATTCTTCATGAAGTGTGGTGGCCTAGCCCATGCATTGGGATTAGGTGCATATGGAGGGTGATCACAAAATGGAAATCCTTTCACGGAGTAGGGCTTCATAAAGAAAGGGTACCTTACAATGCATAGAACAGCTAGGAAATGTGCTTTGTGAAGCATAATAACCATACCTTAGCATACGGTCCACATGTGTATGGATGGTACTTCATGAATCATGATTGATTTACGATGACCTTAGTCCTCTTGAGGATCTCCCTCCTTCGTGATGGCCCGTGGGCTCCACGAAGGGCATCCCTTCTTAAAGAGGGGTTTTGTTTAAGATATGGTAAGGGCACTTCACAATGCTCAAGTACACGGAAGGGATCGTTTTTATCATGTTTCAGCATAGAATACAGTTCTTAGAGTTATGGGAGCGGAGAAGGAAAATGGTCTAAGTATCCGTCCTTTGGGAACAAGGGGAGCCTGGTATTTATAGGAAAAGGGTGGTGCGAAGTAGGGAAAACTTGGGGAGAAGCCACATGGAGCTCTACGGATGGGCTTGTATTGCGTCATGTTCTTCATAACCGTGGATTCAATCATCATCCCCTTCTCGGTGAGAAAGTCTAAGGGGATCTTTATGTAGTGCCTGCATAGGCTTCTTCCAAGATTGACAGGTTCGCGAAACTCAGTTTGGCTCTGTCCATGACACGAAGCTCCTGGTCAAGTTCATCATAACCATGGAGCCTCCCACCATTTTACTCATTAGAAACCATAGAGGATGCTTTAGCTTCACATTAGCCACGGTGATGTGGGGCTCCGCCAAGGGCGTAGTTCTAAGGGGCTCCATAAACGGGCATCGTGATGCAGTCCCTTTGAGAAGGGTTTCTTCTTCATGTCCTTTCCTTCGACACATATTTTGTCTCCAACACCACCGAAACCAGATTATTGGCCCATTGTAGAGCTCAGCACATAAATCCTTCTCATCATGTTTCTCCAAATCTGCCTCCACCACCTTTTATACTACATGATCAGGTAGAGACACAACGACCGTGCTACGATCATAAATTTTCTATAGTGGATTGACCACAGCCATCTGGCCCTCATCTTTTAGTTTCTCTATGCATTTTGAATAGTGAGCAGTGGGATGTTTGCAGCACCAGTTGGTCGCCGATTCGACCAGGAGGTCCCGTTATACCTCCTGCCACAGAGAAACCTTTTGTCAGAAGACGTTGACACCTTGCTTGGAAGTACGATATTCTCAAGAATCCTTATATCATTGAACACAAGCTCTATATCCTAAAGGATATTTTCCTATCAATGTAAAGGTGTGAAACCATTTTAAAATCTTGAAGAAGCCCCCTCTAGTTTGAGACGGAGGTAGCAGTCGTAGAAGCCTTCCATGATGAGGTAGTCAAGCATGCAGAATGTCAGGCCATTATCTCTTTTTCTGGAGAAGATGAAGGATCCCATATACAAGGTCACATCTACCCACTATATCTCACTGGATATTTCATGGGAATGGAGGGTTTCTATTGTTTTATTGACATAGGATTTGGGAACAACATTATACTGACACGAAAACTACATAATATGGCTTTGTTCAGGGCTAATTTGAGTCCCACTAAACAAAAAATTCAATGTTATGATAGGATGAATGAAACACCAGTTTCCAATATTCAACTGAAGACCTAGTTTGGTGGCCTAGATTCCAGCAATGAGTTCATTGTTGTCTCACAAGACACTGCATAAAATGCTTTTATGGGTAGGCCATGGATCAACCTACACATGGTAGCCCCTTCATCATATCACCAATGCCTTATGTACTCCTTGAATGGCCGGGTATGTTTACTTCAAGGTGATTCCTCTCCATTTCCCTTTTGTGAAGCCTGCTACATGGATTCTTACTATTACAATATCAAGGACAAGTAGATTTAGAACAACAAGGTTGAACACATTATGGATGTGACCGACCTGTTGACAGAACTGGATGAATTATACATTTTCCCATTCCACCAATTGGAGTCCACGACCCCCATATTTGTGGCAATTTGTTGTTTTCTATGGAATGTGGGGGAAGGTCATTCCCATGTATATGGAATGCAAAAAGATCACATCATATTCCCATAGAAATTAGTCTGGGGTGATCCTAGAGCCGCCTACTCCCATAAGGTATTGGGATGTCCGCCTCATTGAAACGTAAATATTTTGTACATTATTGTTTCTATGTTCTATGATAAACTAGATAAATCGAATACGACACTATTTCTTTGATATCATTAAACATGGTCCCTTGGATCAAAGGCCAGATGGGATCTGTTCGAGAACTTTTGTCTCCATTTCTTCGACTGCACGTGAGCTCCCCGATGAGGTGTCCACTACAGCTAGGGCTGGAACCACTATCCCGTCTAGATATTCCAACTCGAAAGGACCACCTCATGCCAATGATCCCTTTTATGTGGTTGAAGTGGAGGATTTAGAATATACTCTTCCCTAATTAAAAGAGTGTATCTCCACCACTATCGATGAATTTCTATAGGTGAACCTTGGTAATGAGACAGATCTAAAGAAAATGTTGATCAGTGTTGATATGCCTATCAAGGAGCAACAATGATATGTGGGTTTCCTTAAGAATCATCATGAGGTATTCATGTGGGGTTATGATAAGATTCTAGGGATCGGTCCTCATGTATCAGTCCACCAACTTTGTCTTCCAGAAAATCATCGTAGGTTCAAAAAACCTCATAGAAGGATGCACCCTTCTCATGGTGAAATTGTCGAGGCTGAGGTTGATAAGATCATCAAAGAAAACTTCACCAAAGATGTACAGTGATCGAGATAGTTGACAAGCATTGTTCTCTTCAGGAAGATGAATTCACATATTAAGGTCTGCATCAACTTTCGGTAGCTCAACCGTCATTGTACGAAATATTATTTTCACCTTCCAGTGACAGAACAGTTGATTGATGCTATCATTGGGTTCTAGGATATGTCTTTCATGGACTATTTTTTAGATATAATAAATATGAATTTCCCCCATGGATGATGTTTCTGCCTCCATTAGGGCACCACAAGGATCTTTCAACTACCAGGTAATTCCCTTCTCTTTAAGGAATACAGGTTCCACCTATCAGTGCACCATGCACCTCATATTCATTCCAATCCAAGGAGAATTGGTGGAATTCTATATAGAAGATCTTTTGGTCTAGTCTTGATTGCATCAAGACCCCCTCAAATATCATGAGAAAGTGTTTTGTTTCATCTTTTCCCTCTATCTGAAGTCGAAACCCTTGAAGTGATCTTTCATGGTAACCTCTGGAATGTTTCTCAGTTTTTTTGTAAGATATAGAGGCATTGAGATCAATCCAGAGAAGATCAATCCATTAGTCAGATGTCTCCTCCGAGCAACATTCAATATCTCTGAGGCATTCAAGTGAAATAGTATACATACACTGATTCATTGCAAATATAGAATCCAAGTGTAAGCCATTTTTCCTACTCATGAAGAAAGGTTCCGATTATTAGTGGGACGAGAAGTGTGAGAAAATTTTTGATAAAATCAAGAAGTACCAGCTACAACCTATGCTTCTTATGCCACCCATTTCTAGAAAACCACTGGTCCTTCTTGTGACCGCTCTAGAACCATCCCTCAGCGGCCTTCTCTACCTAGAGAATAATGAGGTAATGAAGAATAGTTTATACTATATCAGTCACATGCCTCTTGATATGGAAACCAAATACTCATCTATCGAGAAGATCTTTCGGGTGCAAGTATTCATTGTGAAAATATTGTGACATTACTTGATGAACATTGAAATATAGTTGTTTTCATGAGTGGATATTCTAAAATATATTCAAAACTGTCCCATATTGACAGGCTATCTAGATCAATGGGAAGTGATCTTTCAATAGTTTTAAATCAAGTTTTCCCCCCATAAGCCTATCAAGGGGAAGATAGTGGATGATATCCCTATTGACCATCTAGATCTTTTAGAGCAGTCTATTGATCTTGATTTTCTATATGAGGAAATACTCTTAGTAGATAAAGCCATTCCTTGTCATAAAATTCACCCTGATGGGCCTTCCCAAATCCCTACCAGTATAAGACTCAATGATCCCAGACTCAACATAGTGGGCCTTGGTATCATCTTAATCATGGAGAAATCAAAATGTGTTTCCATATTCATTCCTGTTGTCAGAAGTCTATAACAACAATGGGTCAGAGTACTAGGGTCTCATCAGTGGCCTTTTTCGGGCCCTCGATATTGATGTTCCTCACTTGCATGTGAAGTGGACTCTAAAATATTCATAAAAAAGATCAATGGTGAGTACGTTGATAGGAAGCCAGAGTTCATACTACTATTAGAGGTCACCCGATATATAATTCCCCAGTTCCCTTCTTGGCCAGAATTTACTCATGTCCATTGATCATAGAATGGACAAGCCGAAACCTTGTCTAGCCAGGATTTATGTCTTGCTACACCTGACTAGGATTGTTTGATTTCACATATCGTGCAATGAATATTAATCACTCTTGTCACTCTAGAAAATGAGTATAGCCCTTATGTAATCCAGATTATAGTCGGTACCCCCACCTCGAGACCCTAAGGCCCCCCTGATGTGGTATTGGAATTGACACAAGATAGAGGAACCCCTTTATCGAGTATCTACACCAAGGTAATCTCCCAGATGATCTAGTTGAATATGCTTGAGTCTTTCAACACGTAGTACAGTTCACACTCCAGAGTGGTCCCAATATTGTCTGAATCCTCTAGATATGCTGGGTTGATGGGATTATCCTTCTTTGAATTCAGGGAGGTGAGATTCCTCTGGTCATGATGGAGTTTCATTCCGGTTTCAGCGGGGATCATCAGCTACAACCCAAACACTCTCATCAGATCTAGCGATTGGGGTATTTTTGGCCCACCATGATCTGACACTATATCTGGTTTTCCAAGAGGATCCAAGTATTTTATATTCATGATAATTTCATGCATCAGCCACCCGAACGTCTCCACACTACCCAGTAATCTTTTCCTTTTTCGGTCTAGGCACTTGATGTCGTGGGACCATATCTACCAGTGACGGATCTACAATGGGGGTTCATCTTGACCACTACAGATTTATATTCCTAGTGGGTAGAGTTAGTTCCACATAAGGAATCCAATTCCATTTCTATAATTTAGTTTTTTATCTCCAATATCACTTACCGATTTAGATTCCCTCATGTCATCCTCGACGATAACATCACCACCTTCCGAGAAGTTGAGATAACGAAGTTTTACGCCATGTACAATATCAGTTCTAACCATACATCTTTCCACCATGTGAAGGACAATGGGTATATTGAGGTATTGAAAAAAATCCTATCTAACATTTTGCGGAATATGGTTTATCAGAACAAGAAGAGTTGGTTGAAAAAACACCCAATCTCACTTTGGGATTATGAGAAGAAGACTCATAATTCCACTCATGTGACCCCATATTCCCTAGTATACTGAATATAGGCATTCATTCCCATAGAAATTAAGTTACCTTCATTATGCATAGCCATATGAAATTAGTAGAAACCAAACAAAGAAGCTAAAATTTTTCTGGCTAAACTTGAAGCGCATGATAAGAACAGGCTTTGTGCCCTCCACAATCTTGAAAGGCATCCAAACAAGATAGCTTGAGAATAAAATAAGAAGTTTCACCCCCACTATTTCTTATATGGTGACAAGGTGTTTTCCATGAGAATGACAATGATACCTTGAAGGAATCCACTGAAATTTGAGCCCAAAGGGGTGGGACATTATTAGATTCATAAGTTTTACTAAAATGGTTCATAATCCGTAGTAACCATGGTTGGTGAGCGTATTACTCCTCCCAACAATGATAAATTCCTAAAGTAATATTTTTCTAAACTGTCCCACGTGAATTTAAACAATTCCTTCATCACATAATGATGTTAAACAGCATGAACCATCCAATATGAAGGAGTAATACTTCATAGTACTCGTCTTTCATGATGATAAACAATAAAATGGTCTTAGCTCTATGACCTTAAACTAATATCTCCCATCATCCTTGTCATATGGCGTTAAACAACATGGCACTTTCAGAACTATGTTAAGATTGATTCCAATACTTATGGGATACATAAGAACGTCGATAAATTTCATCCATGGCCCAGGCTCAGATTCCTTGACCTTTCTGGCATACTGGCCCATGTTCTCACATAGGATTATGTGGTGTGGTATGGACTCTATTTCCTAATTCACATCTATTTTTTTTCAAGTCACACACATCCCCTTGAGACACCCATCCTTTATCCCTCATCCTTACCATAAGATGTTAAACTGTATGGGTACCACCATGTTTCACACGTCCCTCCACATGTATTTACATCATCTTCCACAACTGAAAGGACACCCTATAGGCTTGGATTTAGACAACCTTGGATCACCTACCATTTTTGGCCAATGTCCTAGAGGATCGCTAACAAAAAATTGACACATTTCATGCATTGTGAGTATGTTAAGCAGTCGATACTCAATTTTTTGTTCCTATTCTAGGTCATGTGAGAGGATACTATGTTGCGAAAATGGTCAAAAGCTAGTCCCAATCCTTATTTCCATTCCATTGATCCCAAATGACGGGCCATGTGATTCACTTTTTCTACCCTTATCTCCCACACACATGACATTAAACTGGGAATCAACGGTCTGATATTTATAAACATAAACTAAGATCTACTTCATCCTTTTCGTGTGATGTTAAGTTGTTTGAAATTTTGACTACTACATATTTCATGGCTCCCATCATCTTGGGATACATATGAATGACCTAATATTTCATTTTTGGGTCCATTATGGATTCATAAATTCTTTCACTTAGCCACTTCTCTTCTTAAAATGTGAATGGTGTGGTGTATGTGTGCTTATGTCCTCATTCACGTCGGGTTATTCGCCACACCATACAAATTTTTCTTTGAGATTCTCATTCCCATCATCCTTTTTGCATGATGTTAAAATGCACGGAACATCAGATCTATGTATGTCTTGATTCCCATCCTCATGGGATATATAGGAATGCCTAGACATTGTGTCTTTGAATACAACAGTGTTTCATAGAAACCTTCTCTTCCATATGGCCACTTGGCCAATGTTATTCAAGGGGGGTATGTGGTGTGGTGAATACTTAATTTTTCCTCATTCATGTCGAGTTTGCAACAGCCATGCTACATACTTCTCTATTTAGATATCTCTATAATCATTTCCTGAACACACCTTCTATAGTCATTTTCTCTCAAATTGGTCCCCTCGACCCTCTTTTTCAGTTCATCAAAATGCCTAGATGAACTGTGATTTGGGACCTAGAGTGTTGGTTTCTATATGGACCAGTTTTTCTCCATTTGCATGCTTCACATTTACCATTACTATGGTTTCCATCATCTTTCATATCTGAAAGGACTCCCTAGTAGCTTAGTATCATTCCACCTTGGCTCGCCTACCATTTGGGGTCAACATCATGGAGGATCTCGAATGACAATTTGATATAAGTTCGGAATTTTGAATATGGTCTGCGGTCGATGCTCGTTTGTTCGTTCCCATTTCTCGTCACAAGATATGTATGTTTTCTTTCAAATAAGGTCAACATCTATATTTCATAATTACTCCACCCCCATACATCCTTTAATGTTGGTTTCCTGAATCATATCTCTTTTCACTCCATCATGTCTATGAGTAATTTTAAAAATCATGGTGACATCCGCCGGTACGTGTTTGCGTGTTAAGAGGATGAATCCATGTAGTGGTGTCATTTGAGGCTCCACACCATTTCCATTTTCTCTGTATTCCACGTTCTACGTAGATATTCAACTCCCATGATTCCAACATCTAGCACAACTCATGTGGGCTTTGGGAATTGGTCATGGTTTACGCCCTCTTAGAAGAAGCTCACTTCTTTAGGTCTGAGCTCTATGACCGTAAACTAAGACCCCCCCATCATTAACACATGAAATTAAACTTCAAAAATTTCAAGAACTATGTATTCCTTGATTCCCATCCTTGTGGGATATGTAGGTATGCCAAGACATTTCATCGTCAAGGCAAACTCAGGCTCCACTAATCGTTTCTTCTGTTCTTTATGTTTGACCTGATTCTTGTATAATTGTGTATTGTGGTGTCTGTGGACATATTTCTTCATACACATTGGGTCAATATTAGTCATACTACGTAGTCCTCATAAGGGTCTAGTCTCTCCAATATCCATCCATGTAGCATGACATTAAACTGCATGACATTTTAGAACTACATATAGATTTTTTCACATCCTTATGGGATGCGTATGAATGCCCCGACATTTTTTCCTCTGGTCTAGTCCTAGATCCTATGATCTTTTCTGGCCCAGAGGCCTATGGTCCCCTCCCTCTAGGGTTGCATGAATTGTGGTGTGGACTGATTTCCTCATTCGCGTCAGGTATGCTTTATCATACCTTGTGCATTCCCTTTAGAACCTCATTCTTTTGTGGGCGTCCAAGACATATGACATTAAGATATACTACCATGTCCCACATGAAATTAAAATATTCTATCTTTTATCACATGACATTGAAATGCATTAGTTGGTCTTATCATACGACCCTAAAATGTGACACTACCGTCCTGGCCGCATGACAAAAAATGAAACCGCGTTGTGGTGTCCTTGCTCGATGGGACACCATTTATGGTATTAGTCATCCAACATGCCATTTTTCAAAGCCTAAATATGGATTGATTTCTATAAATATGCCCAAATTCTCCATCCTATGATTGTTTCATCACAAAAAACACACATCCACTCTAAATAAAAACAAGATCCAACAAATGATGCTTCATTAGGTGCATGTTCTAGATATACAAGATAGTATTTCCCCTAGCATTAGTACCCTACAATTCCATTTTACAGAAATAAGTATAACTATATTCCCATCCTAATGTGATATGTAGGAAAAACCAAACATTTCCTCTTGGCGCACATCCCCAGATATCTCAAAATTTTCCCACTTTCTTCCCCTATTGTGCTGAACTCTGTCAGAAGCATGTGGTGTAGGGATGACCTCTTGGTTCCTCATTCATGCCAGGAATATGAATACATTTCCATGTATATACCCTCAAGGGTCTTCCTTTCATTCTTCTACTTCCTTGTCACGTGCTGATAAACTGGATGAAACATTCCATAACTACGTATGTCTTGATTACTATCCTCATGGGATACGTAGGAATGCCCAGACAATTCATCTCGAGCCCATCCCAAATTCAACATTTGGTCCCCTGACCTAGGGTTTCCCCAAAAAGCACATGGAATAGTATGGACTTCTACTATCCTTATTTGCGTTGGGGTTTTCAACAACCTCTCCATTTGTCTCCTTATACTGACACATCTCATTGGTGTACTAAAATGTGTTGTGGCATGGAGCCCAAAGGTTTTTATTCCACATAGACATTCCCCCATTTTGTGTTCACGCTTCATGAGCCATTTATTTGGATCTATATCCTCTTCTATGTATAAAGGGACCCCCTTTACGGCTTGGTCACCTCACACATTGGCTCACCTAACATCTTGGGCCAATGCCCTAGAAGACCTCAGACGACATTCTGCGACATGTACCGTGTTTCGAACATTATCACCTTTCAACCCGAATTTGTTTTCCCCATGCCAGGATAACGCAAAAAGGATGCTATGTTTTGAAAATGGAAAATTGTTATCCTCCATCATCATGCCACCATCATTTCGATCCATATCTCAACCGCCATGATTCATATCATTTCACTTCCTTAAATTTAAGTGGAATTCTAACACACTCGATTTTACCCTTCCGCACATCTATGTGGGTTTAGGAGGCAGGTCAGTATTATTGGGATGTCATTCACCTAGCATTCCATTTCCCCTAATGTGTGCCTCCCTATACCAATAAAATCCCATCTCTACTCCTTGTTTTCCACATCAATCCAGAATCACGTGGGCTTAGTAGTTTTGGTAGGATGTGTACTGGTGCAGTTGAACCACACATGAATTTCTTCCCACATGACATTTAACTATGCATTGTGAACTATGTATGGAATGCTTCCCATCCAAATGGAGAATTTATGAATTCCTGAATGCTTTGTCGCAGGGGCAGCCTAAATTTCTCCATCTTCGATCTCTCGACCTAAGATTCCCATCGAGGATTACATGGATGGGTATGGACTTCTTTGGTCCTCATTCCCATTGGTCCTATAATAGTTTCATCGTGTACTACCACATTTGGGATATCCCCTTTTCACTCTCTCTCATACTGTATGACGTTAAACTACATGGGTCCTCCAGAACTACATATTAATTGATTCCAATCCCCATGGGATACATAAGAATGCCCAAGCACATTCCCTTGGGTCTATCACCACTTTAGTCTTCCACTGGTCAATGGTCTAAAGAACCCCACAGGGAACATGTGGTTTGGTGTGGACTCTTAGGGTCCTCGTTCATGTTGGGATATATAACGCACTTCACATTTTCTTTTTGGGCAACCCAGTCCTCACCCTATGACATTAAACTGAATATCATCCTCATTGGAATGACGTAAAACTAAGGACAAATCTAGGTTCTCACTAGATATATCATTATAGTAAATGAGTACAATCCCTGATCAGGCCACTGTGCTCACCTAATGTGTTTTCATCATGGTGGCGTAATTTTCATAGTGTTAGACCCCATTCTAACTACTCATCAATCCATCCTCTATGATTTTCACGTGATTTATTTGGATCCTCGTCCCATTTCATGTATAAAAGAGCCTTCTAATTGTATGGATGTTCAGTAAATGGCTTGCCTACTATCCTAGGACAACATTCCGGATGACTATGAATGACATTTAGGGTCAGGCCCTGTGTTTCTAACATGGTCAGTGATCGACCCTCATTTATTGTCCCCATTTCAGGAAAAAACAATAAGAATACTATTTTTTGAACAAAATAAAAAATTATCCTTCATTGTCATGCCATACCTACAATGTTCCGAATTTTGGGTATCGTGATTCCCACATTCCACTAACTGCTGTTTTGACTTATTCCAATTCCCTTGATGTTATCCCACTCATGAACTAGATCTCATTGGGAAAGTATCAATTTAATTTTTTTGAGAACTTCGTTCTCTAGTTAGGCCTCCCTATTTCTTCCAAGAAAACTGGAGTGGTTTTTCATACCACTAATGCACATAGATTGTTTGGAACTATCATATTCAAAAAAATAACAATGTGGTCATCCCTTCATTCTAACATCAGGCACTACCCATGTAAGATTAGGTATTGATCATTGGATTTTTCAAAAATATGATGGAAATGCAGCAACCAAAACAGATAACGAAACACATTCACACAAACAGGATAAGAAATAAAAACATGAAACTACATTTATGAGTTCAAATAAGTTACAACTCCCATGGACTTTACCTTCCATAAATGGGTTGACCTCTTCAATGGAGTGTCCCAGTTCTGAAAATCTCTTTCTCGTTGTGCTCAGGATCTGTTGTCATCTGTTAAGCTCCCACTCCTCCTCGATGGCGATGTGGAATAGTTCGTCAGCCATGATCTATGACCGATCTTTGTCAGCTTGGGTTATATCCATATCGTGATAAGCTCGCCTAATATGTTACTCATTCCCTTCCAATTGGGCCTTTAGTTGTTATATGAGTCCTGATTGTGTATCGAGGAAAGTAGAATGCACATTCGCCTGCACCCTCAACAGTTGGATCTCATGCTCAACCTCCTGGAGTCTCATTACATTGAAAGAATTCATCCACTACCATACAACACCAAGGGCATGGCCATGTACCCATATTTTCTCTACCATATAGTCTCGAATGATTATATGTGGACATTGGGAATCCACTCCTCCAATGCATAGTTCACCCAACTGGGAATGAAACATCTCTATATGGTCTATCCATTTTGTTTGTGAGGTCTCCCCAATGAATCTCTTGATCAACTTCCATGACCTGCAGTGGATGACCTTTTTGTCCTCTTCTCATAAAGACTCTCATCTTGATCCTCTAGGTCAGTGGGTTCTTACGCTGATAACACTTCCAAAATCCCATCAACAGGTCTTCCTATGGGGTCCTGTCATCAATGTTGGGTTCTTCATCAACAAGAGCAATAGGATCCGCGTCCTGTAGTAGATATTAATTGTTAGGCTTGAATTTAACATGCTCTTATTCTACCCCACCAATGGCTCAACCTGAAGCCTTGGTCACTATAGTTTATCAATCTCAGACATCCGATTCCACAATAATCGGCACCCCCTAGAGAGAGGAGCTTCAGGACCCCCAATTTTCCTTACCAGTATAGACCACACCATTTAGAGAACAATTTATAACATAGATTCATATATAAGGATTTGGGTCAATAGATAACAAATAGGGACTTTGTGAGAAAGTAGACTTATAAAGGTCAAGGTATTGCTTCAGTTATTAGGTCATCATCGATGGTATCCTGGGCATTACCCCCATATATGGCCAGGAAATCTATGGACTCTGGATGGGATTTCCTAGTTGTCGTAGCCCTTCTCAACTCTAAAATCACTATCAACCCAGGTACAGGTCCTGAGATTGCATGTACATGCACACATGTGAGGATCTAATACATAAGGCTCTCCTAGAGATAACAAATGTCAGTTGAGTTGCAATGGTGAAAAAGATAAATTCAGGGTGAAAAGAAGGTTCTAATGGATATGTCGACTGCTCTAGAAATTTCTCCCAACTATGTATTCCCAACTTTACCCTCTTCCAATGGACTTACCCCATCAGCCACATCTCTCTATGAGTTAACTGACTCCTCGGGTAAAGGGAATTGCACCCTAATTTTAGTAGCTGATGCCTATGTTTGGACTATCTGACCAAGTATTACTCTCACCATGCGAATCATTGGATGTGGAGAAACCTAATAATGAATGTAGTCATCCAACCCTACAATATACCATTCCAATTCTTCCGAGGACACTAGAAAGCTAGACTCGAAAAGAACAATCTAGGAATGGAAGATTCTAGGTTAGTTGATATGATCCCAGATCATGATAGGACCGAGGAATTGTCAGTTTAACTCCTAGTTATCCCAATCCTTCAGGAACGCAGCATCCCGAGACTTGTCTATATGGTGAAATGTTTTTCCGGGAGCTTGAATGGGAATCCTGTGAAACCCTCTCAGGACCCTCTTCAATTCGCATCCTTGTTTATTTGGGACAGTCAGGACTACCGCCACCACTTCTTCACCAATTTTTGAGGCCCTAATAGTGCCTACCTCGCCTCTACCACATCACTTCCTCCAGAAAATGCAGCCATATTTCCCCAACCATAGCCTATAGGTTTAAGAGACACTTTGTCATGTACTTGGATCATTTGTCGCTTCAACATATCCCAAAGGTATTCTGACTCCCTGCACTTGGGATATTATTTCTCCAGACCAAATATGGAAATGGCTAGAGGTAGCCCATTTTTATTTGACCCATCCTCCCAAGTAAACATGAGCCACATCTAAATCATTACATAAGGGTGTTCCTCGTGATGCACTCCCATATAATCCTTCATGGCTAGCCTTTGTGTGCACTGAAATTGCCTGACAAATCATTGTGGTGTGTACGGATCGTATATAGGATCAGGATCCACCAATTCCACCAATGATCCTCCCCGGAAATATATAATGTATGACCAATGATCGTTGAAATCTGGGAAGTCATCGGTGATCTCCCACAGGGGTAGTGGAAAAGGGTGGTAAACAAAATCATCCGCATTTCAGATGAAGTTTAGTATGCCTTGTGGGCTCAACTTGTATAGGAATCCTCCCACTAAATTCATGATGGAGGGATGAATGTTTGACCCTAGAGGACTAATTGGGTTTTGTTAATCATAAACCCTCAAGTGCACCACCACCCATATATACCAGAAATAGAACATCCCACACACAGGCAGGAGCATCTTCCATTCGCTGGTATGCCACAACACCTTATATAGCTTCACCAGTACTGGGATACTAATGTTAACATCATGCCTAGTCACTTTCATGGAGTAAATGATAAACGTACTAGACCATACTCCCATGTTCGTATCTCTAATTGGATGCATCAAACCACAAATGGGTGTCGAGATGAACGTTGCCAACCTAACCAATAGTTTCTTCTTGGCTCTAGCAATGAGCCCCCATGTCTTCCACTATCATTCCTCCTAGAGTATCCAGTATGAGTTCTATTTGTTATGATGGACCCCTTTGGTAAAGTGGTGGGACTCACTGAGAACTTAATATCTAATGGGAGATCAGAAACCACATGAACCACAGCTTTAAATGAACATATCTTGCGGATTTATTGTCCTCACCCGATAGAAAATCCCTCAGTGCTTTTTTCATCCTTTCCATCTGCTCCGCGTCTTCACACATATTTTAGGATGGGTGGAATTAGTCATACATATCTCCTATAATGGGAATCCCAGAGATATTTTGGATTTCATAGAGACTGATGTTATCTTCCCCATGATGAATATGGAATGTGTTTTTCCTGGGTGACCACATTCTCAATAGGTCCAACATCACAATCTTCAGTTGGTAGATGTGAAATTGAGAATCCCATGTGACTGCATACATGCCAACTTGCCTCAGCTCACCCTCAAACTCCTCATAGTTTGCGCATACATAGTATCCCCAGGCCTAGTTATCTCTGAAGTTTCCACCCTGGCACAGGTCCCACTGATCAGTCCATCCCTTTGCTGAGTTTCACAGAGCTGCCATCAAGATAGTGTGATATTGCGGAGGGGATGCCTCATCCTTCATCTCCATCCGATCAAAATTTTGAGTATGGTTGTATAATAAGGTGGTTGGGAAAATTTACTATTAGGCCACGTATGGCCATCAGCAGCCTTGGACCACTAATACTATCATGGGATGCTCCGAAACTAGTAGGTTGGTTCATCCCTGGAATCTTATGGGATGAATACCTCATCCCTTAGACCAAATCCATATAACAGTAGCATCTTGAAAATAAGATAATTCTATTGGACCTCTATCAAAATAGCCTTCATGGATTCCTGATCTGAGTGGTTTAACATGTATTCACCAATCCCTAAGTTATCCGGAATTTCCATTCTTCGGGTAGCTGCTGCAAGGACGGTCTGGACAATAACTTGGATTTTCAATTCTTCTAATCAAGACTTGGAATATATTTTATTTTCTGTTCGCAATGTTCTGTCATAGAGATCGGTTGGGAAGCATAGTCGTGGAGCCCTCTCCTAGAGATTAGGTTGTGAAGTGTGTATTCATAGAGTCAAAGACCCAAAATGCAGTGCAAAGTAGCCTGAGATTGTGGTTTAGTGGATTACTGTGTAGCGTTGTGCTACACGAGTTTGCAGAGTATTGATTCTCAAAGAAAGATCATGGATTGCGTGGAGATTTGTGAATTGAGAGCTAAAATATAGAAATTTTAAAGAAAATGACGAAAAACTATACATATTCATCCTCTATTTATAGCCAATTACCATCGAGCTTCGCGGCATGCCACGCGCTCCATGGCATGCTCGACCATGCTTCGCACCCCTACATCATGTTTAAGCTTTGCGATATTCCATGATTTTGGTGAAAAACCCTCATAATGTAACCCTCATTTTTCTCAGATCCCATTATGAGGGGGAAATATTTTGGTTCCAAAATTTTTCTGTCTGGTAAACTAACCCCACAAAATTTTCGAGTAAACCTCCCTTGAAATGAATCTTTGCAAAGCCACTCTGGCATTGTGATCAGTGAGAAGCAGTGAAAAATCCCATATAGTGTCCATCACAGAGTAGCTGACAGAAGAATACATGACTATGAATCACTTTAGAGAGAGCTCTGTGCCTATATTGAGTAGCCGATGGATCACTCTGTAACTAAAACTTATTGGAGAGAGCCCTATGCGAGTGTCATCTAGCGGATGCTAGAGATCTCCGCAAGTCATAAGAACTTGAGGGATTTGAATGTGATTTCAATGTCCAATTCAATTGAAACCCTAGCCCTAATATTTTCTCCACCTATTTCCTATAAATACAAGGTTTTCCCAATACCCAAAGGAAGAATACCATGACCTTTCTCCTTCACATATTTCAAATCTCAAAGCAACCTCTTCTTTGCGAATCATTTAGAACATGATCTCTTAAAGGTATTTGAGCATTGTTAATTACCTTTATATTGGCTCATATAGTCCCCCTATTCATATTGGGATACCCTTCGTGAAGCCAATGTGCCATGGAAAAGGATCGAGGTCCCTATGGGAACTCAGGTCTTCACAAAGTTCACATGCTTCTCAAAGCACCGTCCATCCACATGTGAACCCCATGCTAAGGTAGGATCACGCTGCTTCCTAAAGATCATTGCTTTGCAATTCCTCACTTTTCAAGGCACCGGTGCTCCTTGAAGACCTACTTCACAAAATCACTTGAACTTTTCTATGAACTCTTCATATGCATGTCTACTCCATGTCTAAGATAGACCAATTCAATTCGTGAAGCATACCCCTTCGCTGAGTATCTCGACTTTTTGAGAATCAGTTCTTCGCATGACCTGTTCCGGTGAACCCCTTTTCTTCACAAAACCTTCTCCCATATGATCCTCCGGGATTCTACGATGTGATTTCAATGTCCCTTGGGAAATAATTCATATTTTTTTTGAATAGAATCATATTTCTTCTCATAGTCATGCTAACAACTATTGATTCTTTACATAGCCACGCTAATGTGATCCCCTCAATGGACCACTCCAGAACCCTATCACCACCCAACATTTCTTGTGCCTTACCATCACCAAGTGTTATAGTTAACTAGTTATGTAATCCCTAGGTGTGGGGAGTAAATCCTCATCATACTAGCTACATGATGTTAAGCTTCCAAGCATTGTCTTCCCCAACACATGATGATAAAGTGTGGCCTCGCCCCGTGTAATATAAAAAGGGTTCCCCATTTTGGACATTTTTCATGACCACTGGCCTCTATGAGAGTGAGATCATCCTCGAATGGATTTAGATACTCCTTGAATACGATGACATATATCCATGGTGGTGGGAAACCATCATGGTGTAAGCCCCTAGCCTTTCTTAAGGGAGGTATAATCCTTTCTCCTCCACTCTTCTTCCGTGAACAAAAGCTAGAGGAGAGGTAGGTATAGGGACTTTCTATACCACATCCCTATCCCTTTGGTATTTTTCCCCATCGGTCCTCCATCATGGAGTAAGTCCCAATCTCCATACCCCTGGATGACTAACCACTAGTTAGACCCACTCCAACCCTTATAAATGCCCCTTTCACGATGTGATCGTCATGTCTTTTTTGCCTCTTGTTTCTCACACTGTGCCATACTCCCATGTGATTAGAGTAAACATCATCCATGAAGTACTATAAGGGGAATCTTAGTGCACAATCCAACTCCAATACAACCAATCTACATAGACTTTGATCCTTTCCCTCTTCAGGAAAGGTACATAGGAATCCTCCCTAATGTTCAATATCATCATCACCCTTTTCGTCCTGCATGATGTTAAAATGTATCTATACCATAATACGTGAACATTGATCATTTCTACCCTTTTAATGAATGGTATTTAGGAAGCCTCCCTTATTTTCAAGCCCGTCATCCAGAGGTTCCAAACAATTGATGTGGGTTCACCCTTATCCCTCATGATGTTAAACTACATGCCACTTTCATCCTGCATGACGATAAACTGTATGATTTTGAACGACATGGGATTTTATCCCCTTCTACGTGGAAAGGTTTGTAAGAAGCCTTCCTGAGGTTCAACCCCAAACATTGGTAAACCCATTAGAACTATGTGTGTTTTGATTGCAGTCTCCTAGGAAGTGTACATTGGATGCCTCCATGAGGTTCAAACCCAAACACTGGTATACCCATTAGAACTACGTGGGGTTTGATCGCTATCTCCAAGGAAGGGTATGTACAAAAGCCACCCTAAGGTTCAAACCCAAACAATTGTAAACATTAGTGTCCCCTTTGCTGGGACCCACATCTGTGGGCTGTCCCTTTGTGACGTCAAACCAACTCTCGGTTCACTAAAAATGCGTAACCCCTAGAATGTCATCTGGTTACTATCCTTTGTGTACACCCTCATTCCATGCCCCATTCTAATCTACATGGAATTTGATTCCCTAACATGAGTATACATATGAAGCATCCTTTATGTTCAAGACCATCAATCATATATCATCATAGTCTCTCTACTATGCCTTTGTGTTTTGGGATGTTAATTATCCAACATGGAGGTTCTACTTCCTTTGAGTCCCATAAATGCATCCATTCTCACGACCTCCTCCTTAGGTATCCCATCGACCCACTGAACTACATGGACATTGATTAACTTCCATAGGGATATGTATGAGTCCACTATGATGTTCAAGCCCCACAATACATTCACCATCAAAATGGATCCATCTCATCCATCATCCACTTCATTAAGTCATCCATCATCTATCCTAATTCTTACTTAGGATGCGACGTCTCCGTGGGATCATGCCATCCATTTGCCAAGCTAACAACACATAATATCCACACAACCCATTATCATCCAACAAAGAGTGTCCCTCTTAAGATGGTATTCCATCCATGTGTAATCCCCAACATGTCTCTAGGTCATTTTCCTTTGACTACACCTATAATCCTTACCCCTTTAATCTACATTGGTTTTGATTCCTGTCATCCACTCATGGCACATAGGAAACCTCTATGAGGTTCATTCCAAACCAATGGAAAACTATGGCTTCCATTTTATAGGGACCCAAGAATCCTTGGATCCGTATTTGTTGTAAATTTTGATCCACCCGTCCAGTAAACCCTTCAAGTGTTCCCTCTTGGAAATGTATCCATATGATCCACTCCTATCAGTGTTCTGATCAGTCTGATCTACCTCCACAAGATGTTAAATTTGCGGAATTCCATGTGTCGAGCATGGGAATCAAAGGAAATCTTCATGGACATGCCTATTGAATATAATACAAAGACTCAATATAGGATTGGCCGAGATTCAATGCCCTCGGGAAGCCCTATCATAAGGGGAAGAAATGAACACGGATTAGTGTTTCATTGTCCAGACATGCCAATGATGTTCAACGTCACTACTCTGTTGACCGAAGGTTCCTACACTGACCTGACCCCTTGGTATGTTCAGACAAAACCAGTGTAACCAACTCGCTTCCATAAAGACATGAGACTAGGTAAGAGTTTCACAAACAATGTCTTAATCTTCAAGGGAGACCCGGACTAGGTGACTAATTCTGTGGAGGAATCCATGGAAGGAGATACCAACATCCCATCATCCCATTTCGATCAAAGAGGAAACATTACTAAATAAGTAATAGATATCTCCTGCCTGTAGAAAGAGGGAATGTGGGGAAATAGCTAGCGCATCCCCACCGACAAATCTGTGCCCTGACCAAAGTGTCAAAAACAGTTACATATAACATATTGAAAGGTAACATGGGACATAATCATACTTAAATGGAATAACCATACGGTCTAAATCCTCACATGTCACACTTAAAAATAGAATATCCATACAGTCTTCTTCCATGGAAAATGCATTGGATGTTATAATGTGACCAAGAATACTTTTTTTGCCACATAAAAACCCTTATTTTGTTTATCACATAACCATTCGTCTTTTGTTTATCACATTACCACTAAAATTTGGTTTATCATGTGACATCCTATCCTTGGATTATCACATAACCACCCATAAATTTTCCATGTACCATAACATAATCATAAAACATATAAAATTTTAATTATAAACATTTCAATCATAAAATTTTATTTTCAATAATAATAAATCATTTTAATATTTTGGAATAGTGAATCAATTTTCATAACCATTTTCAATACCAAAATACACATAAAATTGAATAATTTATTTCTTTTCCTTCTAAAAACACTAATTATTATAGAGGAATTTTAATCACTAATTATTGTTATATTGGCGTAGAATTTTTTGTCGCCGTATATGATAAAAAAAGAACATTCATTTTTTCATTTTGTAAAGAAAGTAAATCGCTTCTTATAAAAAAGATTCATTTTGAAAACATTGAATGAAATTCATGATGGGCGTAAAATTTCCTACTTAATCATTTCTATCCATATAAATAAATATGTATATTAATATCAAGAAGAAAAATATTTGATAATTAAATATTTAAATGTTCAAGGTGTCCCATTCCACTTTAAACATTTAAATCATAATATCAATGAATTAATACATTTAATAAAATAATAAATAAAATTATTATAGTTAAAATGTTAATAATAAATTTTATAGTGTATGTATATACACCTTATAAAAGAATAAAGGTCTGTATTACCAAAAAATGCCACAATGAAAGGATATAGATATGAAATCCCTTAACATGAGCCTGACATGTCTTTTTCATTCATTATCTTCCACTTCTTCAATTGATCACCATTTAACAAAACCTTATGTCATGAACCATCTCAGGTTGACACTGAATCAATCACCCTAGCCACTCAACGGGATGTCCCGAGGGGTATTCCTGATCCCCCTGGGATGGTGACTAATGCCTAGCATCAAAACATATAAGAGGGAATGATTTGGCCTATAAATAGTGGAAAAATAAATAAATTAAGAATGTATGTAATTCCTCCATGTGACCTCCTAGGTCAAAAACCAACATTGAACCAAGCATGATCTAAGAGAGATACAGTGCTAACAGAACGATAAACTGAAATGACATAGTAGGATTGAGCACCAAAATGATCAGTAGGAAATCATCACAGACTCCACGCCATTCTATTCCCAAAAACATTCCATTGATACTAGTTCGAAATACATTTATAAAAAAATTATGTATATACATACCTTTTATTTTAAAATATAGATCCCATTTTCACTATGTCCTTTCCATTCTGTGTTCAAGTTACAAATGCAATTCCAAACATATTAGGTTTTCTAAAATAGCACTTATCACAAATATAATTTACTAAAAATTGTGTTGGAAACATGCCCAATGCACATAAATGTGACAAAAGGGATTTGAATAATTTTATGAAATTTTTTCATAGTTATCAAACAAAAAGCTTGTCACAAAAACAGTCACCCAATTTTTGAAAATCCATTTAGTCACATTGTACACCATGGAGCCTTTTATCAATAGTAGTAGGAGAGTTAAGATAGTGGTCCCCTTTAGAAAACCAATGCTTGAGAGAAGAGTCAAACCAAACATCATCGTCATTAGCAGTAACATCCATAAGAGCACTCCTTACGTCCATGGATGTTCCCACATCAAATGGAATAACAGAATTGGTCTTATCCCATCACTTTTAAAGAAACCACACACACACACCATTTATTATCACAAATAACCATTTTTTACTAAAACACAATGTTTCGTAATACAATCCAAACCAAGCCAGTCAACATCAAAAAAATGTTTCTTTAAGAAAACACCACCGAACATATGCAACATATCCATTTTGAAAGAAAATGACTATTATTCAATTCAAAAGTGAAGGCACAAACATGGGCATAAATAGATAAATAGTTTAAAAGCGATTTTTAATCAGTTCTACTAACAAGAAAACACAATGAAGGATTAACTACCATTATAAAAAGGGTAAGAAACATGATTTATAAATTTATAAAAAAAGAAAAGCAAAAATTGGATTCAAATTATAGGAAAGGGAATGGAGAAACCTACCTCAAAGATAAACAATGTCATGCCGAACACATTGTCACTTGATGAAAAATGTGGAGATCACTCATAATCAGACCACACTCAAACACACATACCTATATATATATACATATATCCATAATTCAATTCATGTATTCACCATTCCAAAAGGGAATACATCCATGGAGGATATATATATTAAATATATACATACCTTATATATATGTGTGTGCACCCTCTATCGTTGACAAATAAATCACTATAACCTTAAAAGGTACACAAAATTATGGAGGAAAAGCCAACAAACCTCTAAATAATGTTCCAACGACTCATATACACTGTAAGACACTAAATTAAGTGGTGCTAAACCAATCATAAGGACTAGTCTCATACATGAAACAACGACAACATAGAGAAACGTGTTCATCTGCCTCATCCTTGGTGGTGGATGCTGAAACATGGACCAAAGAGTCCCAATTCATCAATCGCATATCCTAAACACCAATAAAAACATGAGAATAATAAACCATGACATTTGGGGTTTTGGTGAATTGAAAAAACCCAAAAAATAAAAGAAAACATCGGACGAGGATATGGTTGTTGGAACATAGAAACGTGGGCACAATCGAGTTGGGAGGAGGCACCACACAGAGGGTTGGGGCCATACCGGATCCAAGAAGGGAGGTGCATGGGGGGGGGGGGGGTGGCGCAAGGAGGAATGGTGAGGGTGGGGCTAGGGGGTGCATGGTGGATGCAGATTCCAACACAGTGAGGTTGGACTTCAAGATAAGGTGGGGTATGAAGCGGTGATTGGCCGAAGTGCTGGGAAGGGATGGTGGAGAAACTGACATGCTTTGGAGGAGCAACATGATGGGAAGATGGGGGGGGGATTTTGGATCCCCCGTGTTACATTTGTGAAAAAATTATATAAATTAATACAATAAGTACTAAATAATTAAACAAAATAAATGTTATAAAAACATTTTTAAATAATATCAATATCATTAATAATACTAATCCTAAAAATCCTAAAAATATGTTTTTATATAACCATTTTATTAATAATAATAAAATTTTAACGATAATAATAATAATAATAATAATGAAAATCATAATTTTATTCATTTTCATTTTAAAAATAAAAACATTAATTACAATCAAATAATAGTTGTATTTATAAGAATATTAATGATAATAATATTTTTTATACTTTTTTATCATAAAAGTATTTTTATCTACACAATAGTATTATTATTATTATAATTTATACCATTAACTTATTTTATTCACATAAAACATTATTTATTTGAAAAGTTAGACATCTTCATGGGAAATTGGACCGACCGTGCTGCTTCCGCGGACCACACGGTGCCCGCACACCAATCTGAAACCCACCAAAAACATCAAACATCCAAAAATTAAAACATCACTCGACCTTCACCTTGGTGAGGATAAAAAAAGATATTAGATAATATAAAATAAAATAATTTAATGGTCGATGTGTGACATTTCCCCCACCACAAAACATTCTAACACTAGAAATTCACTAAGACAACTGTAACAAAACTCATGTGCAAGACTAGATATAACCAAAGGAAACCAAGAGAATTAGGGTGACCATTCCCAACACACATCCCACCAGTTTGATTCAAGAAGAAACTAGAGAAGAAGAAATATTGGAGAACATGATAGAGGTCTCCATACTACAAGAATTCACCAACACAGAGACCTTGATGTTATATCAAATCACCCCGGGGGGAAAACAGGGACTCCCAAACCAAACACACCCCAAATTCGCAATACTAACAGAACAACTACACTAGGATTAATAACATTGAGTGGAAAACAAGAACCTCGTGACACTGGGATAGAGGAATTACTTACAAAACCTAAGCACACTAAATGAAAATCCACATTGAGGCAGTCGAACTAAACAAGGTCCCAAACACGACGTCTATTAATTTAATGTAAACAAACATCCCCCCTGGTGAAAAAAACTGAGAACAAACTCAAAATAATAATGGGACCATTTATTCATGGCCCTACAAGGAATCAAAAAAATTTAGAAACCACACTAAGAGAAGATAAAACTACTCTGATTGCGATAAGATGATCTAATCGCACCACCAAAATAAGTATGAGTTTACGACAGCATCAAAAATAGAACAATGAAAATTTGGATATTTCCTCCCCAATCGCTTAAATAAAAAACCGAGCAAAGGTATCACGCAACCATGGAAACTCATGAATGTACACGAGATTTATCCTGAGACATGTGGTAGGGTCCCAGATGGAAGGAACATTTCCTACCTCACTATAAGGTGATTCCATCCTCCGTTCCCCAACTCCTTCCTCCCGAATGATGCTTCTTTAAAAAATATCACCGGTGGCCCCACTAGTCTTATGGTTGTAATACATTGGAGGGATGCGACAAGGGGGCATAGAATGCCTGAAACAGCCAGACTAGTGGAATGATGGAGAGTAGTCCAACGAATTGGAAGCCGACAATGATGGATGGGATTCTTCAATAATAGATTCCTCTGGCGCACCCCGCTGGCCCAATGGAAAACATTCACAAAAAACTGAAAACCACCAACTACAACCGAAAGTCCAACAAAAAAGAGACATCCCATCTTAACTAGTCTAGAACTAGGCCCTCAATGAAGTTGAGATAATAAGAACTTTAACACCCCTATAGAGTTTCCCACAACCTAAAGAAACACTATATATCCCTGAACTACACAACATACTCTATTAGACATTGATTTCCTCGATAAACAGGCTATAGACGAAAAGAATCGGGAACTGGGTATAACTCATTAATAACTTTTGCAGATATTCTGGGTGGCATATTCTGAACAACAACAAAAAATACAATCAAAACTTGCATGAACCAAAAAATCAATCAAAATAAACACACCGAGCTTAAAACAAATGGCTTGGAAGACAAAAAAACTCAATCAAAACCAAAAACAACCTTTCAAAATCCCATTTCATATAAATTTTCAAATTGGGAACATATTCTAGTGACCCTTTTTAAACCAAATTAATTTCCCAAATGGTTTTCCCTTTTTATAACCACAATTCCACTTTAAATGTTTCAACCTCACCTCTGATATCTTATGAAACGTAACATGTGCATTCCTCCAATCCCAGATACATCATACATGGAAAATTTCCCCCACACAATCAACATATATACCCACATGCATGTGACCCTGCAAGAGGAATAAAAATATCCAATAATCCATTTTCCTTATCACATCCAAACACATACCAAATATTCCAAACTAATGATATTTCTCCTTAAAACACCTTTTTACCAATTAAAAAATCATTTAAAAAAACTTTTTTATTTCGAAACATCTTTAATTTTTAACACATTCACATCAATTGAAATCAAAATGAAACACAAAAAAACCATCATAATGAAGAACTAGTACCCGTTCCTAACATAGAAACATGGTAGTGGGTCATTCCCAAAGAAAGGCATAACACTTAGAGGACCATGAATCAAGAACATGGACTCCAAATAAGTCTCCAACACACATGAGACCACAACATAACCAGATTCACCTCCATTGTCATTCCTCAATAAAAAACAATCCTAGATGAAGAATCAAATCCCATACTACCCCTGGTAACTCGAGGGTTAGTGTGAGAAATATTTCATAGTGATCTTCCTGAACATACCCCCCAAGTCCTGATAGTCTTAATAACTATCTACCAGACATCCCACATAGAAAAATGCTCCCTCTAATACCATTTTTTCATGAACCATCCTAGAATGACACTAAACTGGTTTCCCGATCTAGTATAAAGAATTTTTCGAGGGGCATTCCGGATCCCCCTGTGATGGAGACTCGTGTTGGGCATCAGAACATATAAGAGGTAAATATTTGGCCCATAAATAAAATACAACTAAAAAAATAATGACAGATATTAAATACGAAAACCAAGAGTAAAAAGAAATTAAACTTCACATACCTTCATGTGACCTCCCATGTCACCACCAAAAAATGAACCATGCTCGATCTGAGTGAGATCCAACACTAACAGAACCTGAAACTGAAATGATATAGGAAGAGTGAGTACCAAAATTCCCATTAAGAAATCATCATATAGTCCAGGATCTCAATAAAATTCGATTGATACTAATTTGAAATACATTTATAAAAAAATATATTTAAATATCTAACCTTCATATTAGAAACAAACATGAAACATGATCCACTACCCACATATTTTAAAACAAGGTAGATGAACGAAAATTGGGAATTGTGCTTTCTTTTTCAGACATCCACCTAGAATTTTTTTAAAACAACCAAGCATTCATATTTTTCTAAATAAAAACCAAAACCCGGTACAAAGAATAAGACTCTACACTGTGAGGAAAACAACACTAGTAACACATGTAATTGTGAAATATATTAAATCCCAAGAACTCATAGGAAGAACATAACATACTAATACTTGTGACTCATCCTGAAGGAATTCCCAACCTGATGACGTGATAACACCAAAAAACCCAACCACCCTAACTTAGGATAGACTATGGTGACCCACCACATAGTAATAAACCCAAGTATCAACCTGTTATTGCCACTAGCAGTGTGAAATATATCTTTTGAAACAATCAGTCTTGTTAAACCTCTTTTCTATGGTAGGTTAAATTGTATATTTCATAAGGGGTTGGGCCATGAAATTTAAAAAACATCCAACATACATATAATATTACACATCACATAATCTAGGACCACCCCATCCACCTTAATGGGTTTTCCTTGCCTCCAGATAATGTCCATTAAAAGAAGTCCCATAATAAGGACCCACCCATCCCACAATCAACCAATGAGAAAAAATACCTAACTCAAGATGGGTTTTCAAAAAACCATTTCAAATTTTCCAAAAGGCCTCATACAGTCTTCACACATCAAACCTTTTCCATGTAACCATAATAATGTACCAATCATGCATTTAGATTTAACCACAAAAGGTGCATTTACCAAAACACTTTACGGAAAAAGGTTACGACAAAGAGTGATTCCATTTTCACTATGCCCTTGCCATTCAGCCTTTAAGTTTCAAACGCACACCCAATCGTGTCAGATTTTTCCAAATAAGCCCTTACCTCAAATCCACTTTACTATAAAAAAAATATTTTGAAATAAGCAGAACACAAGAAATGGTTTCAAATGGGATTTCAACAATTTGGAAAAAAAATTCCAAGTTATCAAACATAATACATTTCATAAAACCTTTAACCGAATTCAAGAAGATTACTTAATTCACTTTGTAAACCATGGAACCATTTATCAAAAAGTGAGTGTGAGATAAGCTAATGGTCCTTTTTAGAAAACCATTGTCCGAGAGAGGAGTCACTCCAAATATCATCCTCATTTGTTAGCCCATCCAGGGGTTAAATTCATGCATCAATGGATGTGCCCACATAGAAAGGAATAGAACAAGTGTTCTTCTCCCAACCCTTTCTAATGAAACGAAACACAGGACATTTATTTTCAAAAATAACCATTTACACTAAAACACCAGGTTTCATAAAACCAACCAAACCAAACCAATATATATCCAAAAAATGTTTCTTTACGAAAACCCAACCCAACATTTCCAACATAACCATTTTGAAGTAAAATGAAAATTATCCCAATCCAAAGGCAAGCACACACATTGGCATAAATTGATTAATAATTTATAACCATTTTTTAATCAGATCTACTAACATGAAAACACCATAAATGATTAACTATCATCATTATAATGGTGGGAAACATTATTAATGAATTTATAAAAAAAATACAAGTATCATTTCCATTGAAATTAGATGAAAGGGCATTGAGACACCTACCTCAAAGAGGAACCGGGTCATGCCAAACAATTTGGCACTTGGCAGAAAGTTAGTGATCATTTGTAACCGATCCTCACTCGCACACACATAACAATATATATACATATATCCATAATCCAATGCACTTATTACCTCCTCCTTGAGGGAATATGTACATGGAGGAAATATATTATATATATATATAAAACCTTAGGTATATGAATGTGCAGCCTCTTTCATTGACTGAAAATTCACTATAACATCAAAAGGTCTAAAAATTAATCCAGAAAAGACCAAAACACATATAATTAATTTAACAGGGGCTCATGTACACCCTAAGGAGCAAAATTAAGAATTGGTAAACAAAACAAGGGGTTTATACTCTTACCCAAAACAACAGATGCATTGCAAAACGCGTTCATCTGCCTCGCCCTTGGCAGTTGATGCTGGAATATGGACCAACGGGTCCCGATACATCAATAGAATATACTAGAAACAAATAAAAAACAAATGAATCGTAGTCCCATACAATTGGGGTTTGGATGATTTGAGAATAACACCAAAAATAAAAACAATATCAGAGGGGAGATGGTTTTCGGTAATGAGAAATGAAGCCATGCCGGAGCTGGGTGGAGTCACCACACAGAGGGTTTAGGCCACACCAGAGCTGGGGATGGGGGTGCGCACGGGGGTGGGCTGGATTGTACATGATGAAGTTTTGATTGCATGGATGGTTGGTGCATGGTGGTGGCGGGATCTGGAGTGGCGAGGTTGGGTGTGAGGCAGGTGCGGGGTCTGGAGTGGTGATTGGACGAAGGGCCGGGAAGGGGGGGATGCACTGTCCTGCTCGTGAGGAACGTCGTGCAGAGAAGTGGGGCGGGGGGGGGGGGGGGGGCGTTGCCACCCCCTAGGGTTGATCTCAAAAAAAAATTATAAAAAAATTATAAAAAAATTATAAAAAATTATTTCAAAAAAATCAATAGTAGTAATAATAAAATATTATTATTATAAACATTTTAATAATAATAATAATAATAAAACGAAAATGAAAAAATAATAATAATGACAATCATAAATTTTTTAATTTTCTTTTAAATAACAACAACATTAATAACAATTAAGTAATAATTATGTTTATAAAAAATTTTATGATAATAATATTTTTTAAAAAATTTATAATAACAATATTACTATCTACAAAATTGTATTATTATTATTATTATGATTTTAATCTTTATCTTATTTTATTTACATCAACTTTTTTTAATCTTTAAACATCTACACGAGAACTTGGATCGACCACGTGGCTACCGCCGGCCGTGTGGTGCCCGCACACATGTCCGAAAACCACCAAATACATTATAAATTAAAATATTAATGTATCGCTCATCCCACACCTTAGGGAGGCTAACATAATATATGATATTATAAAAAATTAAATAATTTAATAGTCGGGGTGTGACACCATAACTCCTCTAAGAACGGTGTTAGGCCTAAAAGAAGACCTAAATAATGTGGGATAGGATTCTAGGAAGAGTTTTGTAGAGATATTGGTAGCACCAAAATGTTCTAGATGACTTAGTGTTAGAGAAAGTGATTAACTTTTTATAGGAGAGGGGAGGGGCACCCTTGGAAACTCTTAAAATAATAAATTAATATAAATTAAAATATAAATCCAAATGACTCCAACTGGAGTGATGTTAAATACAAGATGAGGATATTTTTAAATCCTCTAATCCAAGAATTTTTAGACATGGATTGATTTTATTTTAACCCTTATCTTTTCGGTTTACACTTAGTTATTATTTTTTAATTTAAATTGTTGTAACTACATTTTCAATATTGAAAGGCTATAAATATTACTTATATGGATTAAATTTCTAATTTTTGGACACTCTATGAGATTCTAGAACTTATCCTAGCCAATTTTAAATTATAAAAGATATTTCTTATTTCTAAATAATTTAATAAAATTTTCATTTTTATAAAATATCAGTATTGTCAATTTTGACACTATTAATTTGGTTGAATTTAAATAAATTTCATAAACAGAGATAAATTTGAGCCAAATAATTTAATATACATATAATATGTCATATTCACCTAGAAAATTTGTGGAGTACACTAATTACTTCGCATTATATTTTTTTAAGATTTTAAATATCATTTATATGATATTTTTTATTAATAAATAATTTCTGTTTCACTATTGTGTCAATATTTATAGTAATTATTTAATCTCGAGAAATTATAAATACATTTAAAGGATGTAGATAATTTTAGTTTATTTCTATAAAATACTTATTATCGATGTTTTATCATCTTTATCCATATATGAAAATTATTATAATTATAAAAAACAAGTCGGTGACATGTTGTCACTTTATTTTGTTTTTAGTATGATATGCCATATCTATATCGATTTGTTGACACAAATATTATTTCACCAATAATGATGATAATTAATGACACATAAATAAAAATATATATTGATGAAATATTCCAAAATAATTCATCTTAGTGTTGGATAATTTCTAATCATGAAGGTAATGGAACATATAATTCAAAAAGTGTTATTTATCTTATCTGTAGAACCACTAGAATTATATTTTTTTATATTATCATCCAATGGATGTTTTTTTTATTTGAAAAAGATATGAAAATTAGTTGTTACACACTATACATGGTAACGTGGGAGCATCTTTTTACAACATACTTGACATATTTTTTTCACTGTTTGGTTACAAATATTTGATAATGAACATAAATTTTATTTCAAACATATGATTTTCAAATAGTGTGTGGAATTAATTTTGATAAATAATAGGAAATATGAAAACAATGATCAAATATTTGTGAACATTGGCGACTTATCATTTATATATATTTCATTTTCAAACAAGTATGTAAGAATATATTTTTAATTGAAAAATAATTTTTAAAATAATAATTCATCATTAATAAGGATTAACTGAATATGGATAGAATATTTGAAGATTTTTGTTTAATATAATTTAAACTGGTAAAATTCCAAAATTCTATACGGTTAAATGACATCATAAATCATCTTTTAATTTTCTATAATTATATAGATAATACATGATATGTCATATTCATTAAATTTATAGCTTTTTGATGAACATCTGCCTTATTTTGAGAATGATTTAAATCAGTTACTTGGATCATGGTTATATTATTTCATTTATATGACAGGATTATAATTTTTTTTAATATAACTTTTAAGGTTTAAAATAAAAATCATAATGTTTAAATGATTTGATGTTGGGCTTTAGTTTTTGGGTTTTGTTTGTGCTGTTGTTTTTTTGGTTTTTATTGTGATGTTTTATTGATGGTATATTGTAATTGATTTGAAGATTTTGAAAAATATTTATTCTGAAATAGTTATTTATTTTAATAACATGAATTATTGAAAAAAAATCTTTATTTCACACTTCTTATATAATAATTTATGTGAAAAACCCGATTGATTCTGGAGAGTTTTACAGATTTCTACAATGTACATTCAAAAACTAACATGAAATAAATTTTTTCATTAAATTTTACAATAAAAAACATAGAAAAAATATTTAAAATATCTTTTTCAATAATATCTCTAGGAAACCTATGTTAAATCCTAAAAAATATTATGTGGAAAAACTTTTTCCCACCAATGTCTCACTCTATGGAGTGTAATGTTTCATTTATTGTTGCATAATGAGATTACATAATTAGTCATACTCACCATTATGGATATAAATAGCTAGTGTTAACTTCTTGAACTTCAATCATTGGAGAAAAGAAAATATATTCTACATTAAGTTAATCAAATTTATAGAAATAAATGGATTAGAAGATCCACTAAATGGTAGTGGATGATATCAAATAAATGAATTGATAAAACTTTTCTCCTTTCATGGGACATTCAAAAGAACAAAAAGGTTTATTTTATTTTTTATAAACTAAGATAACATTATCAGAAAGGATTTATTTCCATATCCCATAACAATTGGTATCTCGTTTAGAAAATCATGTGATTTTCCATTACATCAATTATGGACTCAGTTTCTTATTTATTTATCTATTTATCAAACAAAATGATTTAATCGTTAGTGATTACTATTTACATCATAATGGAATTATGAAAAAACCTCTAAATGTGTTACCTATTGAAACAAACTCATTATATTTCATTTTATCCCATATCAGTCACTGTTTAAGCTTGGTTTCTTTATGTTCGTTTCCATCATGTTCCTTAAACTAATTCCTTGATTTAAAAAATTGATTATAATGGAATTTAATGATAATGTGATTAAACAATGAATATACCTTATGAGTGTCTAGAAAGGTGTGCAGTCTTGGTCCTACTCATCGTGCACTATATTTTAGATGAAATTGATACTCAACTATCATTTTAGGGCATTACCCTAAGATGAATCTATTCCATATCAGCATCTATATTATAGTATCTAGATAGGGATGCAATTAATAAGTTTACCACATACACTGTACTTTAAGAAAATTCTATATTTTATCCTACATTAGACTTATGCATTAGAATTTCCCTTTTAATTTTCAATAATGACCTCCTCTATTAACCCCCCTAAATCAGTAATTAATACTCAAATATCACAAAACCCTGATCTGATACCATCTATAATGACCAAGATAAACATATCTTTATTTTAAACTGTTTTTGAAATATAAAAATTATATATCACCAATACACAAACAATAACAAGAACAGAAGGTCTAGTGTCAATGAGGACCAGTTACATAAGAAATGTGTATCACCAAACATACGAAACACTATCCATAAAAATAACTCACATATATAATTCTCATAAGTTACACTCATATTTATATGCTGGGGGATGTAAACATAAGAAATGGGTGAAGTTATATTCTTAGTAAGGTTAAACATAAGCAGTAAATATCAATGATCATAAGTAATACTAAGATGAGCATATGTGTATAATAAATATACATAATAAGATCATGACCAACAAATCGTCTATCATAAAACATGGGTCATTTCATAAGGCTTATCATAACATATTAATTGAATAAATATATTTTGAAAACATTAGTCACAAAACCTAATCCATTAGGGAAATAATATGAACAATAATTTTCATAATATTGTGGAATATTCATAGGCATAGAAAAATATATCCTTATGAACATAGAATATCCATAATTACATCGATTCAGTGTTATGTGAGAATAGATTACCTGTAATTATACTTATAAAAAACATTGTGATCATATGTTAACCATAATAATACCCACAAATAATCTTTCGACCATTGGACGAATGAAATTATACCCACATGCAACCTTGTGGACATAGTTTAACTATAATTATACCCATGCACAAAATCATTATCTCATGTGATAGAAAAATTGTATAAATTCATTGGAGGGTTATATAGGACCCCACTTATCCATTATCCACACACATATATATATATTCAAATTCAAATAATTCTTTCACTATATCTTAAATAACCCATGGACAACGAAATGGGGATTACAACATTTCCATATGGTGTCATCAAAATATCCATCAAGAATTTAAATATTTAATACCCAAAAAATTCAATCACCCCAAAATATTATTTCATATGAATATTAATAGGGTGGTTCCTGAAAAATAACGTTCTTGGAAATATAGACTTTAGAGATTATTATGAAAATGAGAGAAAACCCATTAACATGTTCTTTAAATATCATTTTTAACTTTTTAATTAAAATAAATGTTATGGTTAATTTGGAAATGTAATTTTCGGAATGAACACTTTTTAAAAAATAAAAATACTTTATTTTAGATATAATTATTTTGTTATAAAATCAATAATGATGCCTTGAATTATATTGAATGTTCTAAAAAAGGAAAAGTCAAATTTATTTTAAAATTTTTATATTTCAGAATAATAATTAAAAATTCATCCTTGATAAATAACTAATGGATTAAAAATTAATAGTCATGTGTAAGATATAAAATTTTATCTTGAATCGATGGGGAACATTTTTGATATTTTGAAATAACATTATTGGAAACTAAAATTATAAAAAGTGTAATAATACATCATTTTTAAGAGATGAGAATGTAAATATGATGGTTATATTAGATAAAACATAGTTAGGTTTCCATATAAAATGTGGAACATTGGCGGAAAGGTAAATTTGAAAAAAAATGGTAATAGTGTATTAAAGAGGATATGAATAATTATAAACACTGATATAATATTGAGAAATAATTTTATCAACGTATATTATAAGAAATAAAAAATCATTTTCCCCATATTAGAAGAGAATATACCATGAAAGAAAATTTTTAGTGGAAGAAACCAATATTGGAAGAAAGAAGTTGATGAATAAGCATTCTATGTTAATGAACGGATTTTAGCTAACAAAAAACCTTACAACCATTATATCATTTTGATTGAAATCCCTTTATATAAATAATGTGATATGGATCCTAAAACTCAAATAATTACATTAATTTTGTAAAATAAATTTTTTAGGATGTAATCACAGCATATCGTCGATTTTATGGTGAATAATATGAATTAAGTATCTAGAAAATATATTTGAGATAAGGAACCTATTACCATACATTCATTTTAGTTGAATACACTCAAATATTATTTATAAAATACAAAAATATAATTATATTTTATTTCATAATTTTATTAAAACACATTAAACATTATAAATTTCATTTTTAATATTTATTTAGTTTGGATTAGTATGTTATAGATTATGTTCCTTACCATTAGTTTTTATTTGTATCGACCCTCACCCTAGTAGTCTGGAACAGGTGCCTACTCTATTACATTGGCATAAGATACAAGGAATCTCATCCAAAAAGACCAAATAGTTTTTCTATATTGGTAAAAAAGATACATACTTGAGTCTTACATTATATGTAAAAACCAAAATTACAACATATTATTTTTTTCATAGAGTAACATTATTTCTTATAGAATATCCATGTATATCAAACATAGTATACTTCATGGATTTCTAATAAATGGAAAAAATAAGGACGAGGTCAAACACTTAGTGCTAATTATGTATTTTGGAGTCTATCATTAATAAATAATATTAATCAATATGGAATGGTAAATAATTGAGAAGACATTCTATACAAATAGATGAATAATTATGATCAATATAATAATGTAAACAACTGAAAATAAATTCTTTTAAATAAATAAAATAACAATCAAATGCATTAATAGATAATATCATAATGAAAATCTCATGGATAATAATAAATGAACTATTAATAAATCCAATTCTAAAAGACTATGCATCATGTCTCAAGCACATGATACTTATACCGTCACGAGCATTCACAATATAATTTAAAACTAATGGGTATAAAATGGTCTAGTTTTGAGGACGATATCCATATTATCAATATATTACACATTAAAATTTTAAATTACTAGATAGAAATTCATATTTTTGGTAAAAATGATTTTTTCTCCATGAGACCTATTGATGCATTAACAAAAATTACATAAATAGTCCCCACTCAAGTATTTAATTTCATAAACATTCCTTATAAATTGAATAATTGATTTAATTAATAAATATTGAGCCTTATCATCAAATATACATATTGATTAATGAATAAAAATTAGTCAATATTTCCCTTATCCAAAAAATAACTCTTAAAGTACAAAACCACAAGTAGAAATGATATACAATTTAATCCAAGATAATAAAATTTCCATTTTGGTAAAATTTAATGTCTATAAGAAAGTGAACAATTCAGTGGAATGCTAATGAATTTATAAATTAATCATGGAAGTGAATATGAATACTTTCCTTGGTCAAAATGATAATAAACCATTTAGATGGTGAAAAAGGATGGTATTAACACAACTTATAACCATTGGAGTAATCATAATTTTTTTTTATCATTTATTAATATAAATAACATAAAAATATATAAAAAAATATAATTTGGGAAAAAATATTTCAATTTTGAAAAAAATGAAACTTTTTTATTTTAAATTTACTTTTTAAAAATTTATCTTTAAAAATATCCTCATAATATTAAAAAGGATGATTAAAATAAATTATGCCTATTGCTGTGGGTATTTACATACATTTCATATATTTTAAATAGAATACTATTTTTCCACTAAAAAAGTGAGGAAATTTCCTTATTCTTAAAATGACAAGAATATTCCTTTCACATTTTCAATAAAATCCATATATGAATAGTGCTTAAAAATACATAAGAATCCATTGTTTTTTTATGTTAGTAAAAATGGGTAAAAATTGATTTAAGAAATCATTTTTAAATGGATAAAAAGTGTTTTCAAAACATTTTTAGAATTAATGTTTTTGGAGGAATATAGATTCTTAAACGAAGGGAGAAATGAAGTCATATTTTCTTAAAAAAAATTATCAATTATTTTATGTAATAAAGTGTGGAAAATTTCATTATTACATGAAAATATAATAATAACCAGAGGAGAGGAAAATTAAATGTTCTTATTATGAAATTGTAATATAATTTCGTTCAAATGATATTCATGTGTGAGAAATCTTGATTAGAATTAGATTGTGAAATAAACCTTTACAATGATCATTTTGATTAAGTAAAAATTAGAAAATGAATAAATTGCCTGTTTTAAATTTAAATACACATAAAAATTTTAAATACAAAAAAGTAATCAAAATTAATTATAGACATAATCTATGAATTCCATAATCAATTACTTTTAAGATCAACCCAATAAAAAAATTGAGTTAAAAAATACCTTACCACTTGTTAACAATTATGTTAAATAAAACGATAGGAAATAATTCAAATTTAATATTTATATACCATTAATAATGAATAATTCATTATATTACATTTCAAATGTATAATAGATACACCTTATAAAAGAGACCAGGTTCGTATTATTATACTATGCCTCAATGAAATGAAATTGAGATGAAATCCCTTAACTCACACTTCATTTTGATTGAAAATTATTTAACTAGTATTACAGTGGTTTCAAACATGTTATAAAATTACACCATAATGATATTAGTATTTATATTATAATATATACTCATTTTTTTACATCTTACCACTTATTCATTAAAAACACTTCATTATTTTCATTGTTTTGGGTGTTAATTGCCTTGTTTTCTAATGCATGTTTCTTCACGAAAGATATAGTTCTTGAAAATATGACATGTTTTCATAATATATAGAATAATTATAATAAAATAAATATCATATTTAAAAATAATTTTTATTTTTCAACCAATAATGAAATATGGTTATTAATAATGAATCATGTTACGATCATTGAGACTCAATTCCAGACGTACATAAGAGTAACTCTTCCATTTGTAAAAGTTAATTAAAGAAAGAAGATAAGTAATATATTCTATTTCCATAATTTTCAGGATTTTATATATACCATATTATATACTTATATATACCATTCATGTGGATTGGTGATCAAAAGAGAGTCACATCCCTTTGTGAAGGCGTTAGTCCACTCGTACATATATGATGTTATCACCATTAAGTGAATGAAAAGGTAAGGAAGAAAATGATATATATTTTATTTATATAATGATTAATATTTAAATAATATTATAATTATTTCATTTATATGACATAAAATATGTAACATAAACCTTGTTACCTTCCATGTTAAGTGTTAGTGAAATATGAATCACATTGCTTCATGAGGCGGTTGTCTATTGTACGAACGAGTGACATTATCGTGTCTATTATGGAATGGAAATAAACTAATATATATATATATGAAATAGTTACTCTAAATGTGTAAATATGTTATATATATCATATATATATATATATACATTATATCCATTATCATAACCATCCTTGAAATGTGGTAATGAAATAATGAATGACATCAATACATGTGGCGATTGTCCGATGTACACATGAAAGATGATTTTATAACCCAATGGAAGGAAGGGGAGAAGGTTTTATGTCAAGGAAATTTTATAATAACATCTTGGTATATGTAATATATATTGGTTATAATATCATCATGATTAAATAATAATTCATGGAGGTGGAGAAGAAATAAAATATTGTTTCTCATTGAAGATTATACCTCTTTGTGAGGTATCCTCTTTAGGTTTATAGTAAATCATTTCTATATTCTACTTCACCCAAACATAAGGATTATAGAATGAGGGGATTTATTTTTTTATTTTATTTTTTATGTTTGTTTCCAAGCCAATTATGTTTGATGGTTTTAAGAAGAGTGGGGAGTTAGTTTTTTTATACTTGTGGAGGAGTGGATTATTTTGTAAATATCCAAATTTATTAACTACTGGGTGGTGTCTATTAAAAAAATGTCGATAAAAATTGATAATTAAAGTTTTTGAGGAATTATATAATTGACTCACACCTCCACCACAAAATAATACACATGTCTTAAACATTTTGTTCCTTTTCTTCTATGTTTCCTTATTTTTACCATTTTGGTATTTCACTACAGTAACTATTTTCACAACTATGGTAATTTAACCATTAAGAATAAAATAAAAAATCCTAATTATATAGTTTATAAACACTTATTATAAATATTATTCCCAGTTTATCAAATAAAAATAAATTTTTTTTGTTGAAAATTATTTTTTACAGAAGCACATGTAACGCGCATAAACATAGTCTTTACCTTAAAAACACTAACCTAGATTTTACTATTTAGGGATAAATATTATCACTATAAAAGAAAAAAATGTATTTGAATGGATCATATTTTCTATTTTCAATCATTTAATGTCACATGGTAGAATATTGTATTATGGGGATTTTTAAATCATTTAATATGTAGTATTTATAACAAAATAACCATCGTGTCATTTTTGAAATTATTCATATAATTTGAATTTATAAATATCAGTTACATTTTGGAATTATAATTTTCTTCATCCCTACATAACATGATATATTCATCTAAAAAATTAAAGTAACATTATAATTCATTCAATATACTTGAATTTTAGTATTGTTAATATCATTTAATTTATTTAATTTTGAAAAAAAGAACTTTTATGTTTCCATTTCATAAATAGATTAAGTTATTATTTAATCTCAAAATGTTAATGATAAATTCTAATTATAAAATTTAGTCATTTATATTTCAAAATAATATCCACAATTGAACCTATTTTGTTTTTGTCCCCATCCAAAATCCTTATAGACATTAAAATCAATGAATATTATTATTTTTTCTTTTTCTTTACGAAACATATTATATGGGTCATATTAAAAATAAATTTGTAATAAATTTCCGAATTTTATATAATTTAATGGTATGGGTCTAAATAGACTCATAAAAATATATATAAAATTTTATTTCATTTTTACTTTTATATTTTTAGTTTGACCCTCAGTAAATCAATTTTTACCCCAACCATGGTAAATATGTTTTTACTATTTTTAGAATTAATTTTTGTAGAAAATTAGGTTGACCTTATTAGTTGTTAAAAATTATGATTATTACAAACATAACATCAATTTTCTCAAATTCAATTGATATAATTGAAATAATATAATTTAAAACTAGTCCCGCAAATGTGATATGATAGTGAGTTTTAAAGAGAAAATCTTCAAATGTTTACAATGTTTATATTTTCATATTAAACCTCAAAATGATTCCAATAAAATAAATTCTATTATTTGATATATAATTGAACTAATTTTAATTTAAAACATATTTAAAATATATTTTAACGTTACAAATCATTTAAACAGAAGCCAGTTTTCGATTAAAATTCATTATTTTTTAGAATTCATCAACAAATGAATATTTTAATAAAAATACAAAAAATTAACCCAAATATAATTTTTTATTAAATTTTCAAAAAATAATGTTTATTGTTTCAAATATTGTTTCAAGAAGTGGTAAAAGGTTATTAAAAATTATTCGTGGAATGAATGACTAAGCCATGTTTTAGAAAAAAGACTATTTTTCATAAAACATTTATATTTTTTTTAAATGAATCAAATATTATTAATAACCATTATATAAAAAATATACATTTTTAAACAATATATTTTTCATAATTTAGTTATAACTATTAATACCCAACAATTTTGCAGCTAGGTTATAACTTTTATGTTAGATAATAATGTTTTAATAATATTTCAAATTTCATACAAATGTGGTTTTTCATATAATTATAGCTTAACTAAGTGTTGTTTGTAATGAAATATAAACATAGTGTTGTCTGTAACAATAGATAAAATTAATTTTCTGTGTCATATAATCTAAAATCAGTTTTTCATGTATTGAAAGCTATTGATGAGATATTATTTATGTAAAAATATATATATCATAAAGTATTAAAGTGTAATATTCTATTTTATGCATGTTATTACATTTCATAAACAATATGGAATATGGTGTTAATATTTTATAATATGGGGTGTTACATTCCACAAAATTAAATAAATTTCATCCTCATAATTTAAACATGAAATCAATAAGATAATTGTTTCATATTTGTAAATACTATTGTCAAAATAATCCACATCATAAAAATGGTTAATAAAATATCCTCTTTATAAGGGAGATAGGGATGTAAAAAGGTCATATTTAATAACAGATAACTTTTTTTTCTAAGAACATTACTGTAGATTGAATATGTGGACATGGAAGAAAATAATAAATTGTTATATATTATGTTATATGTCATTGATTATAATAAATTGAATGAAAAATAACAATTTAACGGAGCCAAAAAAAATAAATATGTGATTATTTAAAAGTTCAGCTGATTCATTATATATGAAGGTAAGACGTTTTTTTTTCAAGTTTATTCTCTAAAGGATGAGGAATACTTTTACTATAAGATAATATAAAGAAATATACATACCAAAGATGTTTCCATTTTTTAAAAATAATTTTATACATTGGTTATTAATTGATTAATTTAATATTTTTTCCTTTTACTATGAATGTAATATCAAAATATTATTATTATTATTATGCCTAAAGAACTAAAATTCACCTTTATTGTATTGTAGGATCCAAAAATTGTGACAATAATTTATTTCTTTATATTACTATTTTCATAATATATATGGTGAGAAAAAGTTATACAAATATAATAAATTAATTTCTAAACCTCAAAAGTAACACCACTTCTTCATAATTAATATTTACTTTCCAAATCATTCAACTAATGACATATTAACTAGGATAACATGTATGTCGGTGGTAGTTGTTAAACCCTTAACATCATTCAGTCAAGGGTTTAAGCCCCATGACCTTTTCCGATGTGATGGGTCGTCAAATAGTATATTGGTTATACTTTATAGGAAATATATGAATATAATTCCAATATTTTTCAGAAAAAATATAACGTAAAACCTCAAAATAAAATTAATCCTTAAATAAAAGTTTCTCTAATGTTTTCAATACAAATTTTCATTAATTGTTTAACAATGTATAATAATCTTATATCACTATTATTAAAATGTAATTAATGATCATATTATCCCTAGAGGTTTTGAATACATTTAAAAATATTTCTAAAATATGGAAATTCATTATTCCACATATTTTTTTCACCAATAAATTTCTCCGAAAATGTACATATTCTTGGTAGACTCATATAACATAAAACCTAAAAAAGATGTATGTGATAAATTGAACATATGATCAATATTAAACTATTTAACCTATTATGGTATACATAAATCATAGTTCAATGAATAAACAAATTATTTTAAAATATAACACAGTCATAGATGCTTCATGGTTGTTATAACCAAAACACTATTTGTAAAATAATTCTCCAATTTAATTATTTAATAAATATACAAAAAATAATTCATCCACTTTATTTTAATTTAGGTCATTTCTTGTTATAGGAGTTAACCTAGATCATTAATTTTCTTTATCTATTCAAATAAATCAAAATTTTTGAAAATAAAATGTGAATTATACTAAGCATACCCTCATTTTTTGAAACGCGGGGGTGTATTAACTCCCATTTTCGTGCATAAGGTGATGACCTTGTCAATCCTAATCCACCTTTTTCGGAGTTATTAACCCTATGTACATATTTTCAAGAACCACATCCACATTTAGTATCTAGATACAAGTAATTTCATCCTGAAGTCGGAGCCAGTTCAATCAATATAACATTGTTATAAGATACAAGTAATTGCATCTGGAATGATAAAATAATTTAACAGTATTGGTAATCTATATACATACTTGAGTCTTAAATTAAATTAAAAAATAGAAATATAATTTTTTTCAAGAATAAAATTATTCCCTCTATCATATACATGTATATTAAACATAATATAGTTCGTGGATTCGTAATAAAGGAAATAAAATATGGGTGAGCTCAATCTTTTAGTAAAGATTAATTATAGCGGAAAATATCATGAATCAATAAGTATAATGAACATGGAATAGTAAGTAAATCAGGACACATGGAATTTAAATTTCTAAATATGGAATAACCAATATTAAATGGTTTAAAACTAAAAACACACCCCATTTTATAAATAAACTAAAAATGAAATGCATCGATAAAAAATATCATAATAAAAATCTCAGGGATAATAAAAATTGAAATCTTAATAATGGGAGTGGTATATTATTGGATTTTAGGTCTTAGGAACATGATACCCTACCATTAATATCATTCAATTTATGGTTTTGAACTACTAGATACATACTGCTCTGGGTTTTCCATCTTCATCTCTACTATGAAGATGTTTCACGAGATGGTTATAAAATATAGGTTAAAAACTACAAGGGTTTGGAAAACTAATTATTTCTTATGAGACCTACCAATGAATTATGTATATTTCTATAATCACTTTCAGCACATTTATTTCATTTATAAATCATTCCTCACATATCGAATAATATATTTAATTCGGAAAAAATGTTTCATATCATCAAATTTCAGTATTGAGTAAAGAAGATATAACTTTTAATGTTTTTGCAGTCAATAAAATAAATCTCAAAATAAAACTCAATATGTAGAAATTATATATGGTTTAACAAAATATAACTATCCTTTATAAACAATATGGACATTTCGGGTAAATTTAATTTCTACTAGAAAGTGAATAACTCATAGGAAAGTTAACAACCACATAAATGAATCAAGGAAGTGAATACAAATACATTTATTATTAAAAATTGATATAAATCATATATATGAAGAAAAATGATTTTATCAATATAATTTATAACCATTTGAGTAATAATAAAGCATTTTTTAATTAATTAATAGAAATTCCATAAATAGAGATTTAGAAACGTTTTTGAGGGAAATATCATTTTCTTCTTTATTTTTTCGAAAATCATTTTCATTGTTAAACACTTTTACAAAAATTCTCTTTAAAAGGATCCTCATATACTAGAAAAGGATTACACAATTTAATGATGGTTGTGATGTTTGGATAATTTTGTTAATGCTTTACAATTTAAAAATAACATTACTTTTTCACTATAAAATTTTTAGGAAAGTGTCTTGTTGTGAAAAGGATGAAACGATTCCTTTCACATTTTAGTAAAATAAATACAAAAATTGTTTTTAAAACTACATAATATTTCTTTGATAATATTTCTTAATGTGTAATAATGTGATAAATTCATTTAGTAAATTATTTTTAAATGGTTATTATTTTTTGAAAAAAGTACCGACCACGAGTTTGCAAGAAAATAGATTTTCGATCGAGGAGAGAAATAATGTTGTATTTTAAAAAAAATGCTATATCAATTAATTTAAGACAAAAATATTGTAAAAATTAAACTATGACATGAAATTATTTTGAATAAAAATTGGATATAAAATTAAATTGTTTTATTATGAAATTTTCAAATAATTCATTATAACTAATGTTAATAAGTAAACAATATCGAATATAATGAGATTATGAAATAAACCATTACAATGATCGTAATATTTATGTGATAATTAATCAATTAATAAACTATTTGATTCAAATATAAATATATATAACAATTTGGAAGTGAAACATAATTTAATAAAAAGTAATTATACATTTAATCTTATAATGATATAATAAATGAAGTATATGATTAAACCAATGAACATAAAATGAGTAAATAAATCCTTTACAACTTGGTAACTTTAATATAAACTCCACTTAGAAGAAAATATTAAAACTGAGTCATACAATACTCTGAATAATAAATTATTTACGATATTACATGTAAAATTCATAGTATATGACTTATATAAAATAATCTTGGTTCCAGAAATTGTAATATTCCATAGTGAAGTGAAATTGAAAAGAAATCCATTACCATAAGCTTCAGTTTTATTAAATGTTCCTTAAACTCATGTATAGTGATTTTAAACATTTTATTAAATTTTAATAGAATAATATTTACATTTAATATATCATAAATTATCATTTTATAAAATATTATCACACATTCATTAATAATCTGTAATTATTTTCATTGTTTTGGGTGTTAATTGCCTTGGTTTCTCAAGCTCGTTTCAACATGCAATATACATTTATAATAGATATTACATAGTTTAATCATCTCCGAAATAAAAATATGAAATAATTATCATATTTATAAATAAAATTTACATATGAAAGATATAGATAATTATCATTATGATAATGTAATCATGTTATGTTCATAGAGATGGTATGTCATACATAGGCATGGGTAACACTTCCATTTTTTAAAGATCATTAATGGAAAAAAAAGTAAGTGATATATTATATTTACAGAATTATAAAGATATCATATATACCATATTATATACTTATATAAATCATACATGTGCTGGGGTTATGAAAAGATAGTCACATCACTTCGTGAAGGAAGTTTTCCACACGTACAGTGACCATGTTATCATCAATAAGTGATTGAAAGAGTAATAAATAAAATGACACATATTATCATTATTGATTTATTCTTATGAAATTAATATAATATTTAGCCAATTTATATAACAAATAATCATTAAAATAAATTTATTACATTCCATGTAAATAGTTTGTGAAAGAAGAATCATTTCCTTCAAGAGGTAGTAATGTGACGTACACAAGAGGCAAATTATCGTATCTTATATGAAATAGAATGTAATCAAGATATATGTGATTTAATGACACCACAGGTATCCATATTTTATAATATATATATATATTATTTATATCTATCATCATACCCAACAGGGAATGGTTGTAATGGAAGAATAAATGTCTTCATTTTACGAGATGGTAGTTCGTCATACACATGAACAATGATTTCGTAACCCATTGGATGAATGTGGATATGCTTGTAGGCCATTCCATTACTCTATGAATGTCCCATTACATGGAATATAATGAGGTTAATATATCTCTGTGAAATTATTAAATATTTTCAATCATTAAAAAATAAATTGGTAGAATATGTTCTTTAATAAATTTCAAATCATTTAATAAAATATCATTTATCCTAAAATAACATTGATGTCAGTTTTGAAATTATTCATTTAATTTGAATATAAAAATATCATCAAATTCATGAAATTAGAATATATAATATTCCCACTTGTGTTGAAATATATGTTCATCTAAAACCATAAGGGAATATTATTAGACATTCAATATAAATCAATTTTAATATTTTTGGTATCATTTATTTTATGTAATTATTAAATAAATAATTAATGTGTTGGTGGTCATTAATAATTTTACATAATATTTAATATATATATATTAAAGATAAATTATTATGATAAAAAATACTAATTTATCTTTCCAAATTTTACCCATAACTGAACCTATTTTTTTCCCTAACCCAAAGATTTATAGATATTAAAGGAAAGGAATGTTCATTTTTTTCTTTTTCTTTACTTAAGTTATTATATGGGTCGTATTTAATGGAAAGTGTCCATAAATTTTAATACTCAAGAGAAATTAACGTATAGAGTCAATATATAACCATAAAAATAAATTAAAAAAAATTTATGTCATTTTCAATCTTTTCAATTTTGTTTAACCCTTAGTAAATCAATATTTACCCAAACAACAGAAAATAATTTTTACTCTTTTTACTATTCATCTTGGTCAAAAAATAAGATGAACATATTAAATATTAGTTATTATGCTGAGAGAAAATATGCAATCCATTTTTATAGATCTAATTCATAGATATGGTGGAATTTAATTTAATATTAATCCCACATATTTGATGAGAAATTTTGTTTTTAATTGAAAAATGTTCAAAAATTTATAATAATTTTATATCCAAATTCAATATGAAAATGATTCAATGACAAAAATAAGATAAATTAATATATAATTGATCTAGTTTTACACTAATTCTAAATTAAAATAAATGTAATCATTGTAAATTAATTAAACGTAATGAAAATTTTGATTAAAATTATGTATTTTTAATTATTCATTGAAAAGTTGATCATTTTAAAAAAAATTCCAAAAAGAAACCTAAGATAATTTTGGTATTAAAATCTTAATTTTATTTTTTCAAATCTAGTAAAAATATATATTAAATTATGTTATAAAGGAATGACTAAGTCGTCTTTATGAAAAAATATTGTTTTTAGAAAACATTTTTATTTCATTTAAATGGTTACTATTTTTTACTAATCAATAGATAACTAATAATCATGTTTAAAATATAAATTTTTCACAACATAGTTACTACTATTCATAACCAAAACTTTTATGTCTAGGTTATAATGATTATATTAAATAATATTATTTTATTAACATGTCAGATTTCAATTAAACTTGGTGTTTCATATAATAGATGAAAAACACAGTGTTCCAAGTACAGAAACTAAAATCTATGTTGCATGTAACAAAATATAAACATAATGTTCTATGTAACACAAGATAAAATTAGTTTTGCATGAAATGAAAGATATTGGAGAGATTTAATTTATTTAAAAATAAATATATAATACTTTCATGGGATATCATATAATAATATATTCTTTGTATTTTATCTTATACTCACTATTGAATATGATGTTTAAATTCTATAATTCTAGAGTGTTACATTAGTAACAATAATGGTTTCACATGTGATTTATGATTTATATTTGGGAATCAATTATTTTATTCTTTGATCATAAGTAATATATAATTTATGTTTCTTTAATATGATTCATATATTGATATATATAGATATTATCTCATTCCATATATGATTTAGTCATGTTTGGTGAAAATGTAATCATTGCAGACTTATTTTTGTAATCATAGAGAGCAATGATGATATATTTATAATAAGTTGAATAACTAATTAAAACATTACATCACCAAAATAAAATTATCCCTTTGTTATTATCTTATAATAATATAATTATTTATGTTCCCATAATATACCCTGATATAGTTTTATATGTATGTGGTTAATCAAACCTAAACATGAAAATGAAATATTTCAATGGGTGATTATGATTTAGAAATGGAATATTTTCTCTTAATAATATTTAATAAAAATAATAATGATATTATATATTTTTTTAATGATTTTAAATAGTATATTAGTAGGTTTAAATACGTAATTAAAATGTAAATGAAAAATAAAAAATGTTATCTCGTGGAAGAAGTATTCCTCAATGTTAAAAATTCCCCTTCTCATTTCCAAACGTATGAAAGGGAATGAATTTTGATTATAATTTTTCAGTTATTAATAATAAATATATTATATATGTCACATTTATTCTTCAATTCTATCATTCTAATCAATGAAGAGAGGTGGTTGTGAAAACTATAAGACTTCCCTTCGTGGAGGTAGTAGCCCCCACAAACACAATACTGATGTTCTTGTTGAGTCAATAAGGTTTTCCTTATGACTTTTCCATTCCTTCTTTTTTTTTAAAATCACAAACACCTTATCTTTAAGGAAAATTGATTTTATAAGGAAAATCTCTTTTATAAGGAAAATCGCTTTTATAAGGAAGATCGCTTTTGTAAGAAGAATTATCCTTATAATATTTTCATTATCTATATCCATATATTTATTGAGTAAAAGAATTGAATTCATTTCTATATTCTCGGAATCATTTAAAACTTTGATATGATGCATTCTGTTTTAGGCTCTGAATTCTGGATGAGAACTGTAATGAAGTTCCACTCCAAATTCTGGATACAAACTCTGATAATGTTCTACTCCGAATTCTCGATATGAACTCTCATGAAGTTTAAAATCAAAATCTAATGATGAATTCTGATGATGAATTCTTATTACGAATTCTGATGAAAAATTATCATTATGAATTCCGATGACGAATTCTCATTCCGAATTATCATTCCGAATTCACCTATTAAATAGAATCTGATCATCTTTTCTTTATACACTACGAATTTATTTAGACTCCGAAAATAATTTTTGATTAGACTCTGAAATTTCATTTTGATTACACTTTTATAGTTTGTATACTCTTTGACATTTTTCTTACACTCCAAACCTTCAATCCAAACTTTTGTGTTAGACTTAAAAAAATGTCGTACATTCTGTTACACTTGTTTTGTTATAAAACGATGTCATCTATTCTGTTATAAACTAACCGTTGGTTAAGTTACACGTGTACATGTCCCTCTGATTTTTAAGGAAAATATGACCGTTGGAATGGAGGCCGACCTTGCCTATAAATAAGAGCTCATTTGAAAGAGCTCAAAATAACTTCTTCGACATTGTTCACACATGCTGTTGAAGTGATTTCTAGAGAGAGAGAGGCTCTTATTAACTCTCAAAGCTTCGTGCAACTCCGAATGTTGGTGATTACATTAGAGGACTTCCAGGGATAGGAAGACAGAGGTGCCGACAACCTTAAAGTTTGAGGGCTTCCTTGCTGAGGAAGACAGAACTTCCAACTACCTTGAAGTTGAGGGTTTACGAGGATAGCAAGATAGATATTCCTATCTTCATATCGAGGGCTTACCCTAGTGTGGGTAAGACAGACTTGCTTGAAATTATAAATCAAGGTACATTTATCCAAGGTTGTTGGATACCCTTCTTTTTGGGTTAAAAGACTTATATCTTGTTACTTGTAGTTTTACTACTTGTTTGTTTCCACTGCATACTGTATTATAAGGAAAGTATAACTTTCTTATACTTCTTTACTTGTACTTTGTTTTAATTTAGATTCTATACGATTTAAGATAGAATCTCATACTTTAATCTTTAGTTAAGTTTCATCTTCTGGAACCATATTTCCGGAACCTTCTTTAGGAATCTCTTTCCAGTTTTAAGCAAGTACACAGGACTTGAAGTTTATAACTTCATTCCTTATCCCTTTTTCATTTGGTGTTAGAGGTGTTGTGAATTTTCTTAGTTTATCTTTGTTAAACTTAGTTCTTTCCTTTTTTAAAGGAAATTTTTAAAGTGTACAATTCACCCCCTCTTGTATATTGAGCATCTACATCGTTATTTCGATCCTACAATTGGTATCAAAGGAGGTCTATGAAATACTTGTACTCACGTATAAGTTTTTCTTTCTCACTTTCTCATTACAAACTTTCTCATTCTGAACATTGTCGTTCCGAACATTGTGGTTACGAACTTTTTCTACTAACAAGTTTGTGTGACAAAGGTTATTTTAAGTATGGCAGGAGTACAAGTTGGTTCCATTGATAATCTAAATCCTAAAAGACCACCAATTGTTGATGGTAATGACTATGAGTACTAGAGAGATCGAATAAAGAATTTTGGTATCAATACTGGAGTGGGAAATTTTTTTATGCTTACTGGTGATTATAAAATTCCTGATAAGGATGTTAGAAATTTCACTAACCAGAAAAATGAAGAGTATCAACTCAATTATAAGGTACGCAATACCTTACTTTGTTCAATGACTAGAAATATATATAGCCAAATTTCTTCTTATGAAGCACCTAATTGTATCTGGAAGAAGTTAGAGGTTACACACTTTGGAACTTCTAAAGTAATTTAGACTATGAGATCTATGCTTATAGATGAATACCATGGATTCAATTTTCCTTATGGTGAACCAATTTTTAAATTTCAACAGAGGTTTATGACTATCATCAACAGTTTACAGTCTATGGGAGAAAAATGGTTAGATGATGAAGCACTTGTTGATATGATAATTGATATTATGCCCAATGAGTGGGAATCCAAAAGAACTACTATAGATGAGAACAGGAAGGTCACTCAAATTTCTTTTGATGAGTTATTTAGAACTCTTCTTCAACATGAAACCAGAATGAAGAGAGATGCTGAAAACATAATGAAGAAGCATGGGAATGGTATTGTTGCTTTTATAACAACATCAAATCATATGAAAGCTAAGACTCCTGAGAGAGTAACCAGATCCAAGTCTACGAAGATGGTTGTTCAATTAGATTCTAGTGAAAGTGAAGTATCAGAATGTGAGCTTGAAAATATTTCTCGAAGGATGAACAAGAAATATGGCCAGATAAATTTCCAATCCAAGTATAAGAAAAAGGAAAGGAAAGATAGGAAAGATGGAGAAGATACTTGTTATGAATGCAAGAGAACTGGACATATTAGACCAGATTTCCCTTTGTTCAAAAAGAAAGAAAGAAAAGAAAGGAATTTAGATAGGAACAGAAAAAATTATTATAAAGACAACGCTAAGAAAGTTCTGAAATCTAGTGATACCTGGAGTACCAATGGTGGTGACTCTTCAGATGAATCTTTTGATTATGATTCTTCAGGACAGAAGAATCTTGGTCATATAGCCAGACTACCTATTGACAGTCATTTGTTTATGGCTAAGGTACGAAATGATGAATCATTGACCAATGTTTCATTAAATTATAATGATAGTAAGTATTATAACTCGTCAGATGAAGAATCCTCTTCTGATGAAGAAAATACTTTACCTACCGATGAAGAAGTTTCTAGGTTTGCTGAACTTCTTTAGATTGAGAATTCAAACTCAATAAGAAACTTGATAAGGCAAACTCTAGGAATTATATTCTTACGAAAGAAATATCATATCTTTCTAAAGTTCTTGATAAGAAAAATGCTGATTTTGAAATAATTTCAAATAATCTTGAGGAAGTAAGTTCTGAGAGGGACAAACATTCTAAAGAGTTAGAAAAAGTAATTTCTAAGAAAAGTGTTTTGAAGCCTAGCTATAGTTCTAAATCTAATGATTTAGAGGATAAAAACTGGGTTATAAAACTCAAGTCCGAAATATTTTCCTTAAATAAGTGTTTATCAAACATTACCCACGGTAAAGAAAATTTTGATAAAATGTATTCCCAAATAACACCTTTAAGAAATAAATCCGGATTTGGTTATACCCATGCAAAACCAATTTTTAGTAACAATAATTTTGTTCCTCAAAGTGACCCATTTTGTACCAAGTGTCAATGTGGTGGTCATTGGGAAAATAATTATTCGTTTAACAAAACCCAATCTCAAGGATTTCATAAAGCTTATTTTTCTAAAAAGATGTGGGTACCTAAAATTTTGTTGTTTGGAAATCTAGGATCCAAACAAGTTTGGATTCTGAAAGTCTAATTCTTTTCATAATTTCAGGAAAATAAATAGAGTGCCAGCAGCAACACATGGTACATGGATAGTGGATGTCCCGACACATGACTGGTAACAAAAGCTATTTTGAAAAGATTATCAAAACGAAAGGAGGAATGGTAACTTTTGGAGATAATTCTAAGGGAGAGATTATTGGTATTGGTAATATTGATCTTCTAGGAAAAAATTTGATTTCAAATGTTCTTTTTCTTAAGGGTCTCATGGTGAAGGAAAAAGATCCAAAATAGAAAAATATGATCTTTTTTTGTATCTTGACATTCCTGTTTTTGAACTTACAAACTTAATGAAAATCATTCTTGCTCATTTATTTTGTTGTTGTAACTAATGTTTCAGGTACTTTGTCATATTTTCCATTCCCTCGAATTATTTTTGAAAATCACAAAGGGGGAGAAGTAAAAGAACCCTAATAAAGGGGGAAAAGGAAAAAGAATTTTAACAAAAGGGTGAGAAAGAAAAAATAACTCTGATAGAGTTTATCTAAGGGTGAGTTTTTCATTGAAGAAGACATTCTTATTCTTAATGAAATATCATTCCGGAAATCTAGAATATGATCCTTAGAGTTTCGATGCCTAAGAGGTAGTTAGTCGTATTCTTCAACATCCATAAGCAAAGGGAGATAATCCTTAATGTTTAATTTCTTCTTAGACTTTATTTTTCGTAAGGATATTTGTGCTTTCGAAAAAGGGTGATATTGTTGGGTCAATAAGGTTTTCCTTATGACTTTTCCATTCCTTCTTGTTATGAAAATCACAATCACCTTATCTTTAAAGAAAATTACTTTTATATGGAAAATCACTTTTATAAGGAAAGTCTCTTTTATAAGGACGATCGCTTTTGTAAGAAGAATTACCCTTATCATATTTTTATTATCTATATCCATATATTTCTTAAGTATAAGAATAGGATTCATTTCTATATTCTCGGAATCATTTAAAACATTGATATGAAGCATTCTGTTTTAGGCTCCGAATTCTGGATTAGAACTGTCATGAAGTTCCACTCCGAATTCTGGATACGAACTCTGATAAAGTTCTACTCCAAATTCTGGATACGAACTCTCATGAATATCGACATCGAAATCTAATGATGAATTCTGATGACGAATTCTCATTATGAATTCTGATGAAAAATTCTTATTACAAATTCTGATGACGAATTCTCATTCCGAATTATCATTCTGAATTCACCTATTAAGCAGAATCTGATCATCTTTGATTTATACACTCCGAATTTATTTGGACTCCAAAAATTATTATTGATTAGACTCCGAACACTGATTTTGCTTACACTTTTATAGTATTTCTACTCTTTGAAATTTTTCTTACACTCCGAACATTCACTCCGAACATTTGTGTTAGACTTAAAACGATGTCATACATTCTGTTACACTGGTTTTGTTATAAAACGATGTCGTCTATTCTGTTATAAACTAACCGTTGGTTAAGTTACACGTGTACAAGTCCCTCTGATTTTTAAGGAAAATATGACCATTGGAAAGGAGGCCGACCTTGCCAATAAATAGGAGCTCATTTGAAAGAGCTCAAAATATCTTCTTCGACATTGTTCACACATGCTGTTGAAGTGATTTATAGAGAGAGAGGCTCTTATTAACTCTCAAAGCATCGTGTGACTCAGAATGTTGGTGATTACATTTGAGGACTTCCGGGGATAGGAAGACAGAGGTGCCGACAACGTTAATGTTTTAGGGCTTCTTTGCTGAGGAAGATAGAGGTTCCAACTACCTTGAAGTTAAGGGTTTGCGGTGATAGCAAGATAGAGATTCCGATCATCGTATCGAGGGCTTACCCTGGTGTGGGTAAGACAGACATGCTTGAAAGAATAAATCAAGGGACCTTTATCCAAGGTTGTTGGATACCCTTCTCTTTGGGTTAAAAGACTTATATCTTGTTACTTGTAGTTTTACTACTTGTTTGTTTCTCCTGCATATTGTTTTATAAGGAAAGTATAAATTTATTATACTTCCTTACTTGTACTCTTTTTCATTTAGATTCTATACACTTTAAGGTAGAATCTCATACTGTAATCTTTAGTTATGTTTCAACTTCCGGAACCATATTTCTGGAACCTGCTTTCGGAATCTCTTTCCAGTTTTAAGAAAGTACGTAGGACATAAAGTTTAAAACTTCATTCCTTATCCATTTTTCATTTGGTGTTACAGGTGTTGTGAATTTTCTTAGTTTAACTTTGTTAAAATTAGCTCTTTCTTTTGTTAAAGGAAATATTCAAAGTGTACAATTCACCCCCCTCTTGTATATTGAGCATCTACATCATTATTTCGATCCTACAATTCTTTTATTTTTATAAGTGGATGGTGTGGAATAAATAATGGTTGTATGATTAATATAATAATACATACAATAATTATAATTATTTCATTACATTACTGTGTTTATGATTTTATTGGATGTGAAAAATTAATAAGAAAATGCTAAGGATAATGTAATACTCATGTTTGAACCCTGAACCTGATCATGCATGTATCAATTAAAGTTAATAGATCAAGATAAGTAATTGATAAAATTATTTTATGAAATCAAGAAAGGATTATTGGATAAGAAAATTCTACTTTATTAATATGAAATAAGAATCAATAACAGCGACATGAAGGGTCTATCTATGAAGAGTAATAATGGGAAGACGTTTTTGGGAAACATTAATGATCTTTCACAAAATTAGGACCCTCTATTCAATGTTTCCAAAGGAACTAAACAATTATGGTCCATGGGAGTGTACTTATGTAATTTATTGAGCATTTAGAAAAATGGATGAAATATCCATATTTTAAAATCAGGGGTTTCAATACTCATGATGATTTCTATGCATGAAAATAGAAGAATATAAAAACATCCACATGAAAAAATAATAATATTCCATGACATGAGTTTTTTTTTCAATATACTGACACCATATACAATGAAAACATACCATTTAAAGGAATATTATCACTGGTGATGGAGCTTCTATATATTCAAACTAGGATTTACCCTGAGCAACCTCATGGAAGATGAAGTAACCAATAAATGGAAAGAAATAATAATAGGTATCTACCAAATGAAGATAATATAGATAAATGTTAGTTTTCATGTGAAATTGAATGTATGTGTACATGTTTAAAAAATCAATTTATTGAATGTATTCCAATGGTAACATGTATATATCAAGATCGAACTAGTACAGTTTTTTATTTTTTTTCATTATTAGTACAAATTTGAGAAACCAAAATAATCCTAATGTTTCTAACTTATTTTAGAAAATTTCAAAGAATGTGATAAGTTGATTTATTTTTTAAAGTAAGACTTTATTAGACTAGTTCCATATAGTATTAATGAGGACTTCACTATATTTCATACTTCCATTCCTAAGGTGAATTGGAAATAAAATTATTCCTAGTGTGATGTTCACAAATTTAAATTAATCTCATGATTCTAATCATGATTAAAGAATTTGGTTGATAAATCGATCAATCCATGATCATTATAAAATTTAAATAATGAGGGTTAAAATATTTAATACATTTTATTATCCTGGATATAGAAAACAATACTATGATTGGTTCAAAGAAAAAAAATCTATTCTTCCTAGTGAATATATTTCGACTAAAATAAGTGAGTACTTTCTAAATATTTTAGAAGAATATAAAATAATGTGTGCCAACGAATGAGTCTGAGGGTGATGTTAATTAACTAGTTTAATTATCTACTATAGTTCGAGAAATTACTGAGATCATATATGTCTTAGTAAAGAGTACATTTAGAGGATATCTATAAAAACTAGAATACTCTATAAAATTACTTTTAGCCTAGAAAAAATTCATAAAGAGATAGGAAAAGTAAAAAAGGAATGAAACTCTTGTAACTGAACATGTGTTATCCATTCGAAGAAAGCCAAATATGTGGATCATGTGGGAAAACATGTATGAAAAATAATATAAATTAATTATATATCACATACATGTAATTAGTTAGTAATATTTTATATATTATAAAGGGTTGACCTAATTCGTGGTGACTTATATATATAAAGAATATGATAGAAAGTGTGTGTCTGTTTTAAAATAGAAAGAAGAGTGTTATATTGTATGATGTTTTAGAAGAACTCTCTATCCCTGTGTCGAATTAGTATCTGATACTATATTGATGATTTAGATCCTCAGTGTATCAAATCTAAACAATAATAAGAGGGTCCTATGATTACCATTATTGTAGAATCATGAGGAGAGGATACATGAATAAAGGATGAATTTGTGTTTATGGTTTTAGTTTTTTTGTTGGAGAATGTGATGATTTATAAGGAGAAATTCGGATGGAATAATATAGAAAATAAATGAGTAATGGAGAGAAGTTGAGTTTTAAGTAGTGAAATAGTTTTATAGTATTATTAATGATCTTATAGAACTAAAAGATGATTATGTTAAGGTGAATGAGATATATTGTCATAGTTTAGATGAATCATTATAGAACTAGAAATATACTTCTATGGAAGAACTTTAATAAAAAACTTTCATAGAAGTGGTGGGAATCCATATAGCCTGTGTGAATCAAGGTATAAAAGAGATCCCAATGTGACTCTAAATGTAGTGTGACAGTATATAAAGATGTATTGTGTGAGGCTTTAATTTGAATGTCTACCAAGATTTAGATGATGATGGTCTGAGTAGAACCACCAATTTCAGTCACATTTCCTAGAATAGATAATCCTAGATTATAGCAAACAACCAATCAAGTAATAGAGAATCTATTTTTACTAATCCTATTAAAAATATGGTGTTCTTATTTATTTCATTACTTTAATTGAATAGAGCTTAGGATTGTAATTTTAAACTGAAAATATATTCTTATAAACTATCTAATAGTAGGGTCTAAATTATAAATCAGTTTCTAAATAGTTTGGCATTAGGTAATAATAGGAAACACCTAATTCTCCCCCTCTATGGTTTCTACACTAATCATGTAAGTAATTTCAAGTGTTATTAGTGCCATTGCCATATTTGAATGGATGTGTATTTGAATACCCTTTATATTTAACATTACTAATGAAGTGCGGTTTTTAGGAATTGTTTAATGTTATGATTCCTTAGATAGATAATTATGGTTCAAACCATGATAATGAAATATTATTATTTTCTTCTATAACACTGATCAATATGAAAAACAAATATTCCAAGAAAGAAATGGTTATTGTTAATTAGAAAAGTGATTTACCAATATATGAAGGTTCTAGGATTGATATGTGCACATATATTAATTCTATTAATAAAGACCATTTTTTTTAAATTAAATTCAAGACTTTAAGATCATAAAGATAATAAAATATTTAATCAATTGAACTCTCAAATAAATTTTTATTTAATCATTATTTAAGTACTTATTTTTATATTATATACATGGTTTTATGAAGGAAATATATTAGGAACAATCATAGTTAGAGTAAGATTCTGATTTCATGGAGAATGCATTGGATGAGAAGGGTGAAAGATGTAACAACCTCTATGAAATATAAAATCATTGAGGGAAACAACCTCACATAACAATGGAAACATGTTTCTAATTGATGAATAATTGAGAAATAATGTTTTTGAGAAGGAAGTGTTAATGATTCTATCATTGAGGTACTTTTTATACATGAGAGGATGAATACATTCATAGTGAATGTAAAGGATTGAATACTGGAGTAGAAACCTAAACAAATTACAGAGATTTATAATTAAATTAATGAAATAAGTATGATTCGTGATGAATGAACTTGGATGATAAAAAGGGACTAGGATTCCAATTTGAGATCTATTAAGGATGAAAAGAACAAATTAGACAAGAATTGTGTTGATAGTGAGATATAACCAAAACACCTTAAATAAATTCATTTTGGAACATCTAAAATAAATTAAATAAATAATTATACCACTGACGCCATAAATATTATTTTTAATAAAAGGAAACTGATGTTAGTGGTAAAGATTTATCATGAATTATTAAGGTAATCCTCCACCCCATGTAGAGAGAAAAGGAACACTGATATCTAAATTGACATGTAATAGATAAAAATATATTTTTAAATGATGTTTTATAAAAATTAAATTCTATAGATACATGATTTAAAAAATCATTTCAATTTCACCAAATCATGAAGGGAATATTTGATTAGATTTAATAATAATTTCCTTGAAAACGGATAAAAATTAGTGGAAAACAAAACAAAAATATAAAGTAGGGAAAAGAGAAATATCGCAACCTATTCCATCCCCAAGAAACCTAATGAGGGTATTTGGATATTTTTTGTGTTAATGGATGTTTAGGTATTGGCCATTGAATGTTTAGATAAAATTTAATGATATGAATTCCAAATAAGTCCTACCAAAAAATGGAATATAGATGAATGAGAGAAAGAAACTTTTGTACAAGGGAAATAGGTTTCACATAATAATAAAAATTTATAATTCAAAAACAGATTTTGAAATATAATAAAATTTCGTGACACATAGATCATATATAGTGGCCATACATACGATGAATGATGTTATGATCCATATTTAATTTTTTTTTTCTGTTGATAAATATAAGCTGCATAATCAAATGGAGATGAAAAAAAAATGTTGTAAATACTACCTAGAGAAGAAGGCTATTATGATTGATACTCCAATGAATAATGTGAAGTTGGATAATTATTATTTCATAAATAATGGGAAATGTTTCTTCTATTATTGTAAGATAGACTACATAATAATATTTTGTAAACAACCCATTGAATTAAAGGGTTGAAGGAGAATTATAATATAACAAAAAAATAAATTAATTATATAGAAAAAAGACTTTATGGAATATATTAATGATAAATAGTACGAGTGGGTAATAAATAAAGCTATGTCAAAGAATAAAAATAAATTATACGGATGGGAATACTATCCTAGAAACACTCTAAAAAGGTATTTAATAGTCAACCCTAGTTGAAATGATTTTTTATTGATAAAGGGATGGATTCATTTTTCACTTGTGAAAATTTGAAATCTATAAATAAGAAATCCACAGTAATAAAGAAATTGGTTCTTGAGAGAAATTATATCTTGATCATATTCTTGATTAAGAAGATGAATCATGTAGGAATGTAAAAGATAAAAAATGTAATTTATTATTCTACATAAGAAAATAAAATTACCCCATCTAAGAAGAAATAAATGAATGAGTATAAAACCAAGCCTTCTAATTAAGTTCATGTGTATAATTTGTAAACGTATTCCATCATACAGAATGATAGGAATTATAGAGCTTCAAATAAAAATGAATTTGGGTTTATAAATAAGTGTTATCTCATGTATTATAATTGAGAAGTTGATAAATCAAACCTTCTTAACAGAACAACATTTATTGTGTTTCAATTATAAGGATTTAAGGTTAGGATTAAAGGAGAGTTGTTATACTTATATAACCATGGGAGATAAACATCGTGGTTGAAAAAACTCAAATAGAGTTTATTTTTAAATAGTTATTAGTCACCAACTAGTATCAAATACCTATATTCTATTTATAAAAACAAGTAACTATTCAGATGATGTTTGTAATAAACCCTTTTAAGGGGATGAACTAAAAGAGTGAATGTTTCCATAGACATTTTAGGACACATATATATTGAAACTGCACATATCTGACCCAAGTTGATCTTTGCTGCATGAAACTCGCTCTCTTGGCCCTTTTTTAATTTGTGATAATTATAATAATTATAGTGGAGTTATTATTTGATTAAAATGTTGAAGTATTTTACTGTCAATTGAATTTTCTGATGTGTATGTTTATATTTTTTCATGTTCATATAAATTCCATAATGTAAGGTTTTTATATCCATAATTAAATGAAATCATGATTTGGTATTAAATAGTGATTGGTTATAGAAAATTTTTCTATTTAAATTAATCACTCATGTTTTCCATGATGGTTTTTCTTAGATAGACATTGAGTTAGTTGATTTATGACATGATGGTAAGAAACACACGATTCCACCTATATTATGATGTTGTTGATACCGATATTAAATTATTATAGTCACTTGAAACTGTTGAACCACAACACATGTGGAATTCATTATCTCATTTAATTTATGGAGATGTTGGAGAAAAGAAGTTCACGCCACGTTTTGTGCTGGTTTTTTATTTACATATTATATGAAAATATTAAAATTTCAATTGGTTTCTAGATAATACCATCCTATTCTCATATGGAACATTATTGGCGTAATATAGAGAGAAGATGTTTCATTTCTTATCAATAATATAGAACCATTACATTAATGTGGAAATTTATTTTACCACATTTTAAATTATGTGTACAAGATTGATTTTTTGTTTTTGAGTAAATTTGGAATTGAAAATAAATCCAAAGGGAAGGTTAAAGTTCCTTTTGTTTTAAGATTATATTTATTGTCATTTTTTCTTATTCTCTTCGTCAATTTCATTTTACAATGGTGACGAAATATACATATGGTTTGGGAAATGATAAAGTAATGTTTTATCCTAAAATTGTTCACATCAATAATATTATCTTAGAAGTGGATGTGGATTTGAAGAATATAATGATTCCCATTGAGATGGAATCTATGTTTACACTTTGAATAAAAAATATAGAGAATACCTTCACATGGATTGAGTAATTAGATGGGTAATGTTTATATATAACTTTAAATTATTTGAATCCATATAATTAACGAATATAAAAATATTTTTATTTTACACCATTTTTATAAGTTAAATATTTTATCTTACTAATAGTCATGAAATCCTAAGATTGGAAGGCTTTGTATCTCTGAGGATCAGATACATAAGAGACTTATTTTAGGATACTTGAGAAACTTTTACTATAATAAAACTATACTAGTATCTATTATTGTATTATCATATGTTACACTAATTATCATAGCCTGTAGAATGTAAATATAAGATATGGGAGTTATAAAATGCCAAGAAAGGTAAAAATTCATCGACATGTCATCAAGGGAAAGATCAAAAGATTGTGGGAAAAAACAAGCATAAGATAAATGTAATATTTAAAAGAAAATATAATAATAAGAGTTCCCCATATGAATGTATAGAATAACATGTAATACAAAATTAAAAAACATTTACTATGGAAAAAGTGAAAGGAAACATGATCCATAGATAATAATTATAGGCATATATAATATAGACTTAACAAGTCCCTAAATCCTAGTATAATAATGATCCATGGGACAATCATTAGCTTTGATTAATTATAAAATTGTGATCCTAGAAAATTAAATTGTGTACAAACTCAATCATTTGATCCTAGATTATCAAAATTAGGTTCATTATCAGTCTTTTGAACCTATCTTACTAACTACACGGTCACACTCAATCTTGTAAACTTGGTTATCCAACATCATGTTTATGATCAATATTTTTAACAAAGATAAATATCGTCTAGTTCATGATCAATATTATGAGACTTGAAAACCTGAATTCAGTTCACACTAAATCATATGGACATAGATGACCTGAATTGGTTATATTCTTAATCCCATGGACCAATCTAACCCGCATCAGATTCATGCTCAATCTTAAAAACCAACCTATCCCATACAAGGTTCATGCTGAAAAACATTATCTCATGGGATATAAATATATAACCAACTAATTTAAGGGATATATAGTACAAAACAAATTTATAATCTATACATATGTGAATCATTTTAAAAAATAATTTATCACATCATAAGGAACCCGTGGAATGAAAAACAATTTTTATAACCTATCCAAATAGCATCACAAAAATTTACCTCAAGAATGAAAATCATTTATACCCATAAACTATACACCATAAAATAGTATTTAAAAATTTCATATAGAAAAAGATTTATGAAATATATTATTATGTAAATAAATTATATAATGATAGAGGAAAATGGACGAAAACTATAAAAGATTGGTTAGAATATGTTTTTACCGTTTTTGAAAAATTTGATGTCACGGGAAATATTCATAAGTCATATTTTAAAGGTATTAGTTTTCTAATAGAAATAATTTTCATTTATTAATAAATGTTTATAGTTGATTGTTGGAAGATACATAAATATTTAAAAAAATTGAGTGACAAAATCTTGAAAACATTTACTTTTTAAAAATAATAATCAATATTGGATCCTTGAAAAAGGATATAATGGGTTCAAAAAGGTGAACTGAATTTTTTTGAAAAAATTTACATTTAAAATGAATATTTGATAATATAGTATTTTAAAAATTAAATGTTATGAAAAATGAATGTGGAGTGAATGATAAATCATTTTTTATGAAAGGATGGAAAACATTTTTAATGTTTCTAAATACATTTATGTAACCCACAATTTAAAAAGAGGTAATAAAAAATATTTTTAAAATATGAGAATTAAAATATCAATATCATTGGTGTAAAAATATATTTGGAGTTAAAAATAAAAATGGAATTGTATTGGGAATAATGAACATGGAATTGGAGGGAGAACCATCCTTAAAGGACATTATATTTTTTTCATAAAAACATTACATTTTCCTGATATGAAAATTTATTGAAAAATAATATTTTAGATAAAAATATATTCCCCAAATGGGAAATATTAAATACCATATGAAATATTAAATAGAAGAATGATTCTCGATGAATAATATTTTATCTCAAAGAATGGAAATTTTATATAATCAAATCTAATAATGAAATCATAATTTGGAAATTAAGAGACATATTGAAAGGTATTTATGAGATATAAATTAAAATATATATAGAATAAAGATAATATATGGCATTCAACTAAATTATCATAATTTTACCAACATAAAATAAATAATTTCAAGAATTAAATTTATAATTGAATTAATAAGAATTGAGTTTCTAGAGGCCTTATTATAAACACAATAAAATAATAAAAACAATATAAGAAGGATTTCATGAAATTGAAATTCATATATCATGAGATGAAGTAATTTAATTACACATTAAGTTAATGGTTCAATGGACACATCATATAAAATAATTTTGTTTCAAAATATCAAACTTGTTTGATTGATTTGAAAATGAGACAATGGATTTCATACCTTGGTACTAATTCACTATTTCCATGACCATAACTTTGAAAATGATCAAATTACGTTTATTGGATAAATTATTAGGAACCATATTAAACTACATTCCATTTAATAATAACCATTTTTTCATGAGTTATTTTTTTTCATTGTTTTGGTTAATTTAGGTGTTGAGGACGATTTCTACAAATTTCATTTTTTATCCATAGTAAAAAGTGTAAACATAAGATATCTATAATTTTACAGGTTTATTTATATTTTTATCCTATTATGATACAATTTATATAGTTATATTGGTTTTATTAAAATTAACCTATATTAAGAAAGGAACTCAGATTTGTTCATTTTAGGTGGTTAAGTTTACTATAACCATTCTTGTAAACATATATTATTGGATCACCAATATTTTCCTTATATAATAATAATATTTTCATAAATATAATTTCATAACATTATTAAATTTTATTTCCCTATATGATATTTGGTGAAGAAAAACAATTAACATATCCTCACGTAGTCAGTAGTTTGCACATACAGATGATCTATTTTCTTTTTTTTTTCTAGCAGATGAAAAAAATATGTTTTTTTTATTTTTATATAATAATAAAATGTTAAAATAATAATAATGAGTTCATTTTTTTAGGTTATTATTATATTTTTAGATTAATAATATTATAAACAAAATTATATGGATTAAGTAATACAAACATTGGAACCTTAAAATATCTCTTGAGTGTATATTTAGAAATTATATGAATATAATAACTTATGATGACCATGGGATTTATGTAAATAATTGGACTTCAAATATTGATAAATATGTTAGGGGTAAAATTCATATTCTAATGGAATTTATAACATGTATTGGGTGAAATTGATCCACTTTTATATGTTAGGAAAATGGAACATTTGTGAACACCCATTATTTTTCAATAATTGAATAAAACTATTCAGGGAGAAATGGTTCCAAAAATGAGAAATAATGGATTTTGGGGTTATATAAGGTGGATAAATCCCCTATAACCCATTTTTAAAAACACGTTAATCATATATAATGTAATTTATTCTTTGATATTTTCTTGTACGTTTTTTTATTTCACTATGGTAACAAATTTTCACCCACGTAATTAATGATTTATTGAAAATATAAGATAACCCGTCATTCCAAATTTGGGTTTCAAGAAACAAAATCTAGGCCTCATATAATCTAATAGAATTTCTAATAATATAAAATTATGTTTTAAATTAAATCATTTAATATATAAATATATTAAATGTTTTGTAGTAAACTATATTTTCACCATTAAGTGTTCATGATATTATATATAATTAATTACCAAATAAACGTGTGATAAAATATGTCACCATTATCATGTCCATTAACTTTGTTCTTACTAATCATAATTTTACTAATAAAATTAAATGTAATTATTAAATATCGTGATCATAATTATATAAAATATGAAATAAATTTTCATAGATTTAAATTCTACAAGTGATGAAAATTAATTTTTAATATATGTAAATAAAAACATATTTGAGGGTAATTTTTTTTAAGTTTCCAAAATGCTAAACATGTGTTTTATAAATTTAAAATAGTCTTAAGAAATGAATTATTTACATTCTAACTGTAAATTGTTATATAGAAATTTATAAATTGATTTTATGTTAGTATCATATTATGACAATTTCATACTAGTAATGGTATAAGAAGAATAAGAATTTTCCTATCCACGTAAAAGTAAATAATTTTAGAGAAATCATAGAATCTCAAATTGTGATGAAAAAGTTTTGAGGAATAAAAAAATTATGACTATTTTTTAAATTTAAAATTCATTAATCTATAAACCAATATTTTAAATTACAGTTTTTCATATAATGTATAAAATTCTTTTATTGTTTAATTCTTATTTAAAAAATTTAATGTTACTAATCATATTTTTGAATTAATCCCATAATTAAATACTAAATTTCTTATTTACTAAAGTTTATTATTATTCTTATTTTTTATTAATAAGAAATATCTAATACATCAATTTTTTTGTGATTCATGTGGATGCATATTTACAACATTATATAAATTTATATATATATATATTCAAAAATCATGGGGTGTTACATTTTCCACCCTTATATAAAATGTTTTTACATAATTCTAATTAGATTTCACTACAGGAAGAAGAAAATTTATCCACGTCAAAATAAATATATATCTCATAAAGAGATATACTCCTCATTATCCTTTTTAATTATTAGAAACTATTGTTAATATATATGATTCATTAGGATTTCTTAAGGACATAACATTCATAGCTTCATTTTCATTATCCTTTTTCAAACCAAGTACTACAATAAAAATGGTTATGAAAATTTCAAATCAAATCAGTGTAAATAAACATATGAATATTAAAACTCCTTCCTATGTTTTCTTCTCCAGTTACAACTTTATTTCTATACATGATACATTCCCTTAAACTATTACATAATTATACGAAAAAATATCTCCTTCAATGTAACAGTGATTTTATATGGCCATTTTCCTATTACCAAACAAATCATTATACTATAATATATTTACATACTTCATATTTGTTTGTAAATAAAATATTATTAAGAAAAACAATATCCACAATGAGTGGCTCTATAGGTGTTCATTCTTAGGTCGACTCATCATGAACTGTTTTATGATTGAGTTGATACTTATACATCTTTATCCAAGGTGATTACCCCTAGGTTCATCTCATCAAAATCTCCCTCCACATTCCCGTATTTAGATAGGGATTTATTTTTCGGTAAAAACCTATATTAAAAAATGCACCAAAATTTTAGAATGTCAATCTATATTAATCCATACCATTGAGCATATTTCAATTGTTTTAACTAATGTTATATTATCCGTGCCTCTGGCATGAACAGATCCATTGAAGTTTATGGGATTTGATATGTTCTTTCCTGGATTCAGATGTGGTTATTTTCTCATTAAAATTATAAATAGAGGAATGGGGAGCTTGCGGTAGTCGATGTGAACCCTCATCTATGAAATTAGAGAACAGTTGCTTGTATGTTTCCTATTATTGTACGACTTATATTGAATTTGAATGTATATTGGAAATTATGGGATCTTCGGAAGTATCTTCTGAGGATTTGGGGTTTCTGTGATTGGAAGATGGTGTCGCTTGGTACAATCTTTTTTCATTTCCCTTTTTGCTCGGTTGACATGATAATGAGGGCCTCGGGCTAAAGATTTGTTAACCTTAAAACTATGATCTAGAGATTTTTTAACTGGGATCCTTGGTTCGACCCTTATCAGGATAAAATTACCATTGATAATTCCTGGATTCATGTGAAAGGATTGAGATGGTTATTCTAGCACCCAAGCATTTTATGGTATATTACACTGGTAGTTTGGACCCAATCAAGATTGAAAAGAAATCATCATCAGTTATATTTGTTCATTTTTCTCACACATTTTCCGAATTTGATATGTCTTTACCTATTGTTGAGACAATGTACATACTTGATGGTGAGTTCATGTTTGAACTTGATATCTAATTTGAACATGCTCCAGATATCTTTGTTAATTGTTCTTCAATCGGTCATGTTAAGGAAAAATGTCTTCGAGGATTGCGATGTTATAGTTGTAAACGTTATGGACACCTTTTGTAGAATAGAAAATCCAATTTACCTGTGGCTTCTGAAAAGAAGGGTGCTTATAATTTTGTGAAGGTTTCCCCACCTTCACCCATCAAGGGACCTTTGTTTCCATGATCTTCTAGTAGAAATGAGGTCCTAGTTTCTTTTGTTGATGTTGTGTATGGTATAGTATCATTTGATGATCATTTTGATATTAATAGTAGTGGAGGTGTTCTTCCTCCGGGTAAGTGCATGCCCTAAACTCATTCAATATCTGATATCCTTTCATATGGATATGCATATATGTTCGATGATTATTGTACTAATGGTCATGAAAGTTACCCAATTTGGATTATATGGTTATACTGGAAGAGAAATGTTTTTCTAAGTGATAAATTTGTGGTTCCCTATAAGTGGACTCTGGTGGGAGTTTGTTGGCATCCCCTGTATCAGATTTTGTGCATGCTATTCCTAAGTAGGTGAAAACACCTGCTGTTGATTAATCTGCCATTGGGAATTTGTAGAAACATCGATGTGCTTCTGACAGTTCTATGATGGCTAAATCCTCTCTTCAAGGTAAATTTTTCTCAAAAGAAAAAAATTTGTGGTTCCTTGATAGTGGACTACTTTTGTTGTGTGTTGGATGCACCTGTAGCTAATTTTGTGCATGTTGTTCTTAAGCTGGTGTAAAAACTTGTTATTAATTTATCTTCTATTGAGAATTTGGAGACACAGCTAGGTGCTTCTGGAAATTCTATGCTAGATATATCCTTTCCTCAAAACACCTTTGAAGGTGATGTGTTTCCTGCATCTAGGAACATTCAACTAGAGCATGTAGTGATATATGCTATGTATAATTGCTTGAGGAATAAGACACTTGATAGCTCTATATTTTCAATGGTTTCTATTCTAGAATCTTCAGTTAACTGGGAGGCTCTATTTGAGGCTCATCTTCATGAAACATTGAAGCATATTATTTTTAATGTGCTGGATTCTATGAATGATCATAAATTTGACAGGCTATATAGGTAGATCAGGGAGACAAATGGTAATCATGAATTAATTGATAAAGTGGCTAAATCATCTAATATTTCTAACCAGGAAGGAAAAAAGGAGATGTAGTTAGGTCTACCCCATTGTGTGTAAATAATGGGAGAACCCATTGGAGGTGGTAAAGGCAATGAATATGTGGTGATTGTAGCTCAACTGAACAATCTTGTCATTTAGGCAGAGGCCAGTGAACAACATGATTTGTGGAGACCCCAACAAAATTTCATAGGGTATGACACCCAAGATATCGTGGAGGACATGGATGGTATGGTTGAAATAAAGGATTAAATTCATTTTCCTGTTTTGTTTTGTTTCATGATGTATGTCACTAATTCCCTGAACTCTCCCTGTTGCTTTGATATTTTCTTTTATAATAATTTTTCTGGGCCTTGAGGCCAGCTGTGGTATGTAATTTTCTATTATAATTAATGATTCAAGGAATTGGAACCATTTCTATGGATCGTAATTTTTATGCTCAATCCATTCAACACATTTAACCCTCTTCTGGTTCAAATTCATTCTTGTGAACCCACATAAACCGCATCATGTTTACACTCTATCATGTGAACTTGGTTAACCTGCCCTGGGTCATGTCAAATATTGTTATCCTAGATAACCGTCAATGGGTTTAGGTTCAATATTTTGAACATAGCAAACAAACATCGGGTTTGCGATCAAAATCATTATCTCATGAGAAATAAAACATAAACTAATTCATTAGAGGGGTATATAATAAATGACACATAAATAATATATAAATTTCAGTTCCACATAAAAACAATCATTCATCACATCATAAATATCCCATGGAAATAATATTGTGTTTTGTAACATTTCCTACTGTTAGCAATATTGTTTTCTTTCCTAATATAAATGTTAATACAAAAATTTTAATCACCCAAAAAGATTATTCCAAAATATAATTTAGAGTGTGATTGATGAAAAATAATTTCAATGTAAATAAATACTTTAATTCTAAAGAGGGAAATGAATGAAAACCCTTCAGATAACTTTAGAAAATCATTTTATATTTATTGTAAAATATGAATTTACATGTCACATTAAAAATAAATGTTTTAAATAGTGAAGTGATTTTTTTGAAATAAAATACATTTTTGAATAATTTTGTGTTCTTCCACATTAAAAAAATACATATATATTTGAAAAATAAATAATCATAACAACTAGGAATCATTTAATTTTTAAAAAGAATATCAAATATTAGGTCCTTCAAAATGACATAATGGTTTCAGAAATACTGATGTATTATTTTGGAAAAAATTACTTTTAAAAAGATTATTCAATAATTGATCCTTGAAAAAACATAATTGTTATTAAAAATGAAAATATAATGGAAGATATAACCTTTGATTATGAAAGGATGAAAATAATTTTTAATATTTGTAATTACCCTCGTTGAAAACAGACAACATAAAAAGGAATAGTAAAACATTTTAATTAAAAGAGGAGAAGTTAAATATGGAGGTGACATTAGTAATCATATATTTGGATTTTAAAATAAGATTAAAAAAATTAGAATACTAAACATGGAAATTCAGAGGAAACCCAATTTAAAAAAAGATAATATTTTTTCATTAAATCATATCATTTTTATGATAATGAAATCAATAAATAAAGATTTATGGAACCAAAAATATAATTTTACCCAAATATAAAAGATGAAATATCTCATGAAATAACAAATAGTCTAATTTATCATACATAGAAGAATTATTTTCTATGAATAAATAATTAGTTGAGTGAAAAGAATTTTTTTAACCAAATCCATTATGGATAACTTAATTTAGGATATAAGAGACATTTAAAAACAAATTTTTTTTATTGAAATGTAATACCCTAAAAATAATGATAAAATACTATAAATATTTATTTTCATAATTTACCCGACATATATGGAATATTTTAAGTAACTAAAATATTATCATAATGAAATAAAATTAAGTTTATGAAAATTATAATGGGTTTAGTACCATTAAATTTAAAAATAGAAGTGATATACCTTGAAATGGACATTACATTATCATAAAAATGAAAGGTTTTAATTATTCTTAAAGGTAATGAATACACCATATGAAATAATGTTTTTAGAAATATCTATCATGTCTCATGGATATTAACATGATACAATGAAACCCATACCACAGTCCTCACCCACTATCCACAGATGCTAAACACCCCAAATAATAAAATAACATTATTATATACCTTTTAGGAACAATATTCATATATAAATTTCATTTACTAATGTTAATTTTTTTTATCATTTTATATATTTTGAATATATAGTTTCTTTTTTATTTTTTATTCACGGTGTTTTAATCAATTTACATGTAAAATTTTGGTACGATGGATATGGTTAAATGCAATGAAGAAAAAAATTAAAAATTCATATAATTATAGGGTTTTATTTCATTTATTAGTTTATAATAAAAAAATTACGTAGTTTTATAATTTCATATAAAATGTACTCAAATTAGGAAAGTTACTCTGATATGTTCGTTTGGTTTGTTATGTTTACAAAGAAAATTCATTATTATTATCACTTATAGAATGTCCAATATCATCCATATATAATATAAACAATTTCCTAAGAATATGTTTTGTACATTATTTTTTCTTTAAATCTTCAATGTTAGGTGATGATGAGAAGAAATGACCATCGCCTCAAAAGTCAATAGTCTTCACATAAACATGATGAATGCACTTTTAGATTTCTTAGAGTATGGATTAGAATAAATAAGAATTTTTACATTAATATAACAATAATAAAAAAGATTATGACATTGAGTTCAATATATAACTGATGATATAACTCTTTTTGAATAGAGATATAAAGAAAAAAAGGATAATGTCTATGTAATACACCCTTTAGAAACATGATCATTATCTAGAGAGTAACCTTGGAAATAAATGGTATAATCATTTAGTGAATTATGTATTTATATAGCACGTGTTACTTATAGTAAATGAAAATTGGATTGGGTTTCAAGTAAGGTCTGAAGTCTATATGTATCTTTGAGATGGTGGAAGTGATCCCCTTTTATAATAGAACACAAGGGATTTTTTGTGAAAACCCATTATTTTTAAAATATGGAATGACACTAGGGGTTAAGGGTTCCAAAATTGAAAAATAATGGACTAAGGAATGATATAAGACAAATAAAGCCTATACCACTCAGTTTTAGACATGTTTTAAACACATTTGAACTCATTTGTTCATAGTTTTTGTTTTAATTTTACCTTTTATTTAATAAGGAAACTTGTTTTCACAATTGTAATTTTGGATGTACTAAAAATATCAGATAACAATTATATCATTTTTTAGGGACCAAAATATATTATCCATACAATACAATTCAATTTTTTGTAATAGAAAATTAATTTTTCAATTAAATCTTTTCATATATTAAAAAATATTTCATATAAAAATATTTTTTTCACCATTATCTGTTCATAATCACATATAAAAATAATTACTAATTAAATGAGTGATAAAATATTGGTAAAAATCTGAAAATATCTTATCCAATTTTTATAGAAGATATATAATTTTAAATTTGAAAATAAAAATTACAGAAAATTAATAAAAAATTCATTAAAAATAACCCATTCACAATTAACATGGTCAGTAGCTTTAACCGTATTAATCAAACATTTATAACTTAAAAGGAATTTTATTTTTTAGATATTATAAATATTCTGATAAGAATTGTTATTTATTCATATTTCGTTTCTTTATGAGAAGAAAACTAGTTTTTAATATAAGCGAATTATGTTTCTTTAGACTAAAATATTACTTATGTTTCCAAATCATTAAATATGAGATCTATAAATTTAAAAAAGGGTATTTAAATGATTTATTCTTTATTAGAAATATATATCTTTAGATAAAAATTATTTCAATGACTTTTAATTTATTCTTTTATTATGATAATTTCATAAATTATATTTTAAATTTAAAATAATTATTTTTTAACTAATAACCAAAATGTAAATTATTTTATTGAAAGATGGAAAATTCTTCTCAGTCTAATATTGTTCTGTGGAATTAAAAAATGTTTCATTTTTTTAAATATTAAATCTAAAATTTATAAATTTAACATTCAAATGAAAAGATATTATATTTAGAGATAAATTATTTTATTGAAATTTCATTTTCAAATCATTATGTGTTCTAAATTATATTTTTTATTAATTTTATAATTGATTCAAAGTTATTATTTTATAAATAATAATTATTGATAAATTTTGATAATAATTAATCGGATAGAGATTGATTTTTTTTACTATTTCATGTGGATAATGTTTAGAAATATATTATTAATATATATATATACTGACACACATAAACACATGTATATATTTTTGAAAATCTTATGGAATTATAGGATGACCTGTTGTATTGGTGATGTTTTTATATGCTACTCTAAGGGTTTGAGTATACAAAAAATATAGGTTGGTCATGCCAAAACTGATTTCCCAAGAAAACAAAGTCACGCTATGTTTATAACGGCTCATACGTTACATATATATATTACATAAAAAATGAAGAATATTTATTATATAACATAAAAAACTTTTCTATGACCGTATAGGTTTAGTGTCCTTATAATCTGGGAAACATAAACAAATGGTTCATATAATATCCACATAGTTTCTCACTTATTTATTCATAGAAAGACTCCTTTTCACATATCTTACTTAATACCCTTATTCAAAACCTTGGGAAACGAAACATATGAAATGATTAGTTAAAATTTTTAGTATAGAAAATATCAATCATATCAGAAAAACATTACATTTCAAAATCTTATCCTATGTATAAATGATGATAATATCATCTCATGGGATAAATTGTAAAAGTGAAATGTAATCATAATGGTAATGACATAAGACATGAAATTTCCTATCATACACACATAATCATAGAAAATTATTTCATATTAGTCAAGGCTCATTTCCAATACCATCATAGTAGACAAAGTTCATTACTAAACTGAGTTAACTCATCGTTTCATCCTTGTATTACTAACCGGATTTTCTTTCCATTCCATTCATGTCTCTCGCATGGGATATAAATCATCAACAAATTAATTGGAGGTATATATAGGTCCAACCCATCTTATAATTATAACATTATTTCATGTTCCAAAATCACATAAAAACATTCATTATAACATAAGTCGTGAAATAAAATTAATTTCTTAAACATCATGTCATCATAATTGATATAAAACCATTGCATTTCTTAAATATAATTCCATCATAAAAACAATAAAATCATTGTAATAACAGGGTTATAAATATAAATTTATTAAAATAGTGTCATCTTATATAGAAAATAATTTGGAGAAAACACATGAAATTAATTTCTGAGGAAAATATCCTTTTTTCTTAAAAAACATTTTCGTTCCTCAAAATGCAATTTTTTTAATGAAATCATGTTATGTGATGATATACTTGTAATATTGTAGGGTAATAATCAAGTAAATAGGGAATTATGAAAGCATAAAAATCTATATGTGTTGTACATGTTAAAAAAATATTATTCTCATACTTTTTCCAGAAATGTCTAAAAGTGCCTCATACCGAAAAAGAAAAAAGATTACATTCATACTATTTGGTAAAAATTCACAGATGTGAAAAATTAAATAAGGATTATTTTGAAATATACATTTTTTAAACATTGATGTGTATGATTGATATACCCCAATAAATACTTATGAATAAAATATCTCTAATAAAAATGAGATTTGAAAAGTTATCCATTACCTTATATCTTGAATGCTTTGTATGTATCTGAAACTAATGTATAATGATTTAAATAATGTTACAGATTTATTTCAGAAAAATAATTATTTTTAGGATAACATTTATGATCATATTTTCATCCGTTTTAGTAACAATACATTGTTACTCATTATTCGGGTAATAACTTCTTGTGATCTTATCCATGTTTTGTCAGATAATTTCTCATTATTATTTTTAGTTTATAGTGATACCATTTAAATCATATCATTCGTATAATATATTTTATATTTATTATTTTTGTTCATCTATATAATCATGCTTTAATGAATGTTCTGTAGAACAAATCACATCTCACTGTAGAGACGGTAAGCCGTACGTACGCACGGGCGACGATATCGTTCGCATAATTGTTGAATTGTATTGAAGTGGATGGTTTATAGTAACTCATAATCAATAAAATTTTATATTAATCTTATATTTATTTATTAATTTCATCATTATACCCATCCATGTAAGGTGGCGGCAAAAAATGCATTACACCACGGCGTGGAGGTTGTAAGCCGTACTTATGCACGAGTGGTGATTTCAGTTCTCATAGGATGGGTCGAATGGGGAATATGGTGGTATAATAATCATAATAGCCTCTCATTTTATAAGTAATATTTGAGTTATCAATGTATAATGAATCAACTCATGAGGTGGAAGTATATGAACAAAGAAGTTTGAAAAAATCATTAATGATATAACATCTTCATCCATGTTCCTCCTCTAAATATCCTATTAGAGAACTATAGTTGATATTTTATGAAGACTAGTGACCATAGAATGTTTCTAGGTATGTTTATAAAGGGAATGGGTAGGGTATTGTCGAGCTTTAAGGGTAAAAATAAAGTGAAGTATTAAGGGAGAAAGTACCCTTTTATAATTGAGTTAGGGCACTTTTGGAAACCTAAAAATATTAATTTATAATAAAACCAAACCCCACATAAAACCCAAAAAATGTCCCATTTTAGAATTTCAGATGATATTGGTTTATAATCACATAAAAAAATATATTTTAGGCAATTTTTTATCTCAGTTTAAGCATTATCATTTTAATTAACACTAAAATATTCTATTTTAATATTTAACTATGGAAACAAATATTTCAATATTAAAAGGGTGAAATATTTACTTATATGAATTCAATTATAACATAAATGAATACTATAGAACATTTTATACCATATCATTGTTATTAAATACTTTAAAAAATGTTATATGATTTATAAATTATTTAAGAAAACTTAATTTTGACAAAATATCTATAGTGTTAATTATGAAACTATTTATTTCATGGATTTTTTAAAATATAAAAATAAGAAATGAACATAGATCAAAATATTTTATTATATCATTATGGGTGCAAGTTAATCTATAAAATTTATTTTACATAATAATTATACAAAATTATATTTATTAAAATATTATTAATAACATTTATTTGATCTCTACATTAATAAAATAATTACTACCTAAATTTTATGTTATTATTTAATATATTTATATATTGAATAAAAATTAAAAATAAAATAATATGATTGATATAAATCCATTATATTTCATAAGAACACATTTAATGGAATTTATTTTCTAAAAATCCCAATATTAGAAAATTTATACTCTTTTAAAACATGAATGTGACCAATTTATCTTCATGTTAAATAAAATAATATAAGTCTCATAATCTCATATATAAGCCTACAAATGGTCAATAAGTCATACCATGGATGCTTATGGACTACATATACTCGACTAATATGGTTTAGTTATGTGATTGGGCCTTTTGATTTTTATTAATATTTTAATAATTTTTTTATTGATTTATCATAAATTAATTACTTATTTTCATCATGTATGTATAAGTATTTGAGGTAATTATTTATTTACTAAAAATTACAAATAAAATTTCATGATATATATAAAAAAATTTCTTTAAAATTATTATTTATAATCTTATTTATCATCTATAAGATGTCATATTAAAAATAATTTAATTTTTAATGTTTGAATGAGGCATATTTCACTTTTATTCAAATATATTAAATTAAATGTCCTAATCTAATCCATGTGGTTTACAATGTATACAATTTCTACCCAAGTATGTTTTAGGGAAAATTATAATCATCTGAAGTAAAATTTTATATCCCTCTTCAAAATAACTTGTTTATATTGTCATATATAAATTATTAATGGGTCAAAATATTTATTTTAAAGGGAGTCCCCATTCAAAGGTGTAAAATTAACCAAAAAAATTAGATTTTACATAAAATAGAAATTTATTCATACCCTATGAGTAAAATAGCCATTGGATGAATATCAAAAATCTTTTATTAAGTATATAACACATATATATCTCATTAACTCCATTATGAAAAGTCATTCACTCAAAAATGAAAATATCTATTTATATTTTTCATAAATAATTAATAACCATTGAAATCACAATTCATTTTCATATGTTAGTTAAAAATATTTTTTCTAAACTAACGACTAGGCTATAAGTGTAATTTTATAAAAAGGGCATCTAAAAGTTCGTTTAAACTCACTATTTTCTATAAAGAAAAATACTAAGGAATAAAAATTATGTAATGAAAATATTTCATAAAAACACCCATGTGTGACATTATAACCCCTTAACCTGAATTTCTCCGTCAAAATTTGGGAAATGGAAATAAAAAAATTAGGATACCTCTACCTCGTCATATACATAAATTCTTATGTAGATTCTTCAAATTGATGGTTCCTTCATAAAACTTTACTCAAGTGAGTGGTCTTGTTTCATTGAACTTTATCGTTATGATCTAGAATCTATATGAATTGTTATTTATAAGAAAGATATTTCTACGTTGGTATGACTTATGAGGTTAGTACACGTGAAGGATAAGTTATGTACACTTTTAGGAGGGATAAATGGAACAGATCCTGAATCAAATAGAGATTCAGTAGAAGTTACAATTGGTAAGCTACATTACCAACTCAATCTAGAATTTCAAATGGAATGATATACCAAGGGATTATCTTTCAATTATTTATAATTCATATTACTCTCTTTTAAGTAGATAGCCATATGAACACCTAATCACCCACAACAAACTCTGGGTATTTTTCTTTAGTTTTTAGCGTAAATTTTCTATCATCTTTGAGTTTCTCTAATGTGTCATTTAATAGATATGAGATTTCCTTCCATTTAATCCAATAGAACAAGTTCTAATAGATTTTATTCCCCAAATTCATCCCAACAAGTTGGAGTTCCGCCATTTTTATAATAGAGGGATTCATAAGAATCCATCTAAATACTAGAGTGAATCTTATTGTTATAATAAAATTACACCGCAAATAGTTATTGCTCCCAACCATATTTTAAATCCTAAGAGAATGCTCTCAGCATGAATTCCAGAGATTGAATTCTCCACTCTGACAGACCATATTTCTGGGAATGATAAGTAGTGCAGAAACATAACTCTGTATCTACAGTATGTTGATGAATTCTCCATAACATTGTGGAAAACCTTGGATCGTGATTAGATATAATGTAAAGTGGTACTCCATGAATTTTTACCACTTCCGTTACACATATCCTAGAAATCTGGTGAAGATAGAAATCATCACTAATAGAAATGATGAGTGTTGACTCATTTAGGGGATTATATATAACCCATATAACATTATTTTTGTTAGATATTTTCGGAAGTTTGATAATAATGTCCATAGTTATGTTTTCCCATTTCAATTCTGGTGTGAGTAATGATGGTAACATACCCTTATACTTTTGTCTATCATCCTTATCTTACTAACAAACCAAGCATCTAGAGGAATTTGGGCGACATATCGTTTCATGACATCCAACCAGAAATACTCTTTTCGGTCCGTATAAATCATTGCGTTTCAAGTGTGAATAAAGAATGAAGATCTATTAGCCTCATCAAATTTCTCCTTCTATAGTTTTGGAATGGGAGGAATAAAAACCCTTTTATTGAACCATATTATTTCATTAGAATCAAGGTTGAATTCAAGAACATTTATCAACTTCTTTTGTAGCTCTAAATCATTCTTATGCACCTCCTTAATCTTCACCTGTATAGATGGTTGAACATTCATTTATGAAAGATGATATTTACCCCATTCCATTTAAATTTAATGATCCATCATTTGAAAATCCATAAATATTGGATATTTTGTGATCCAAATCACAGATAGGATAACATGGTCTTGTTGACCCAAGGCATCTGCCACCCTGTTTGCTTTCCCAGGGTGGTAATATATTGATAAGTCATAATCAATAATCAACTCCAACCAAAGTTTTTGGCACATATTTATCTCATTTTGTGTGAAAATATACCTTAATATTTTATGATTATTAAAAATATCACACATTTCATCATTACGATAATGCCTCCATATCATTAATGCAATGATTACCACAACTAACTCCAACTCATGAGTTGGGTAATTTTTCTCATGAATTTTAAACTACCATAAACAAAAAGTAATCACCATATCATTTCTCATGAGAAAACATACTAACCCTTCATGGATTCATAATTGTAGATCACAATCCTTTCACCAATACAAGGTAGTGTGACTATTGGTGCAATATCTACACTTCTTTTTAGCTCTTTAAAATTCTATTTACATTTTGTTATCCAAATAATCTTCACTCCTTTATGAGTCAACATGGTGAGTGTACTAGATAATCGTGAACATTCATTAAAAAAAATCGATAATATCCAGAAAAATCAACAAAACATTAGATCTCAATTACCATTTTTGGTCTCGGTCAACTTTCAACAACATCTGTTTTGGATGGATCCATAGATATCCCATCTATTGAGATTATGTGACCCAAAAATGAACTTTCTAATGAAAAAATTAACACATTTAAAATTTCCCATAATGTTTTCATGATCTCAGCGTCTTTAATAAAATTTTCAAGTGGACATAATGTTCTTCCATTCCCTTCTAATATATTAGAATTTCATCTATATGGACTACCAAAAATTGATGAAGATATTCAATGAAGGCTCTATTCATTATACATGTAATGATATTGGGGGAATTGGTAAGACAAAAAGTCATCACTATAAATTCATAGTTTCCATACCTTGTAAAAAAGGATGTATTTGGTATATCCTCATTTTTGACCCTTATCTAATGATATCATGAATCAAGATTAATCTTGGAAATTTTTTGAGCTCCACATAGTTTTTCAAATAGCTCATCAATACATGGAAGATGATATTTTTTCTTGATAGTGATCTTGTTATGTTATTGATAATCAATATAGAGTCTCATTAATCCATTTTTATTCATAGAAAACAAAACAGGTGATTCCCAAGGTTATGTACTAGGGAGTTTGAATCCCTAATTATGATTCTCTTGGAGTTTCTTCTTAAATTCATGCAACTTAATTAGGTCCATTGAATAAGGTATATTTTAAATAGGAATAACACGCACTATGATTTCTATTGAAAACTCAACTTCATGATTTTGTGGGGGACCTATAAATTCCTCTGTAAATACATCATCAAACTCCCATACAATGGGTGTATTCTTAATTGTGAGTTTATCCCAAACCATTTGAGATTAAACACCTTAATTTATAAGAATCAAGAACCATAATATGGAATAAATATCTACTAGAAGGTTATATTTATCCTTACATTGATAGATGTTGATAGATTGATCTAGAATATGAAATTTTACTTACCTCCCTTGGAAATTGATATGAGCTTCATATAGAGAAAGTCAATCAATTCCAATAAGATCATTAAATTCCACTCTAAGAAGGATCAAACTATTTTCAGGAAACACATTCCCCCAAACTTAAACTGGAGAATAATTATAAACTTTTGATGTTACTATTCTTCTATTTGGAGTGGTCACAACTAACTCCAAATCTAATTGTTGAGGTAAAATGGTGATACCTTTAGAAAATTTTTCTAAAATAAAAATGTGGGTGCATCAAAAATAAAATAAAACATTTTATACATTAGAGCGGATGGTATGTGTACCTTTCAAAACTTCATTATCATACTCCACATCACCTATAGTGATTGCATTTGACATTATTTTTTATTTGGATGTAAGTGTTTTTTGACAGAAATCATCATCAATAACAATTAGATTAGGTAATTTATTCACATAATGACCCATTTCCTTGCACTTGTAGAATTGAAGTGTAGGAGGTTCATTCTCTATAGTATTTTCATTGTTCACATCAGTAGAAATATTTTTCCCGTCAGTTCAGAATTCAACTACTCTATGAAATTATTTTACAAAATCAAAACATTTACTAATACTTTTAATAAAATCCCCTCCATGTTTGTTTCCACACATTGAGCATAAGGGAAATCTCATCATCTTTTCAGTGTGGTCTTTAGAATTTCATGTGAATTCCACTTTTCTTTTCTTATCAAACCCATATGAATGATGGTTTACAAAAATATCCATCTCAACCTGTAGATCACATTGAACAATTTCCTCATTTCTATTAAATCCCCTTATGAATAATTCCCTTCATAGACATAATTTTAATCCACTAAAAAATCGATCAATTTTAAACACTGGTTCGATAATAATTCCAGAGGAGTACATTTGAATTCCAATAAAATTTTCTTGGTAGGTACCAACGGATTTATCATATTTTTCATAATTTCATGGAACTCCTCTATATTTGTTCAAAGAATAAGAATAAAGTACTTATTGAATAATAATTTCATGAACTCGTCCCATTCTAAAGAATCAATTTTATCTATTTTTCATCGTATTCTTGATAATGTTCCACCATTGATCAGCATCACTATCTAAAAAATTTAGTGATTAGATGAATTAATCATGTTCATAACATTTTGGAACTACTAATATCATTTCAGTGGTATTGATCCAATGTTCAGCCACTAATGGGTCAGAAGACCCACTGAATAAAGGTGGACATTGCCTCCTAAAGGATTCAATAGTATGTTTCTCCCTCAATTTGTCTTTTTGAAGTCTTACATGATTCAGCTGTTATGAATGTTGTGTGATAATGGATCCAAGATTTTTAATTCTTGCTCCCATAACATTTGGTTGCTCCGGGGGATAACCATTGCATTTCCTATGACATTTAGAATTAACGTGTTTCCTTTGGGTTCTAGACATTAACTAAAACCAAGAATCATAATTCGAGGAACACTAATCATAATTGGAAAACCACATAATTCAAGAATAATATTTCAATGTAGGAAACTTTTGGTTTTATCCTCGGTTATACATGAAAATTTCGTAAACACATGGATAAGATTTAACATATACATAGAAATATCATCCGGGTGTTTACTAAGGTTCTCTCAATCTAGTTTCGAAAGGATGACTATAACATTTTTATGATACCGAATATAATTTCCTATACATTAAAAATACATATTAATTCCATATTGAAGAACTTTTATTTAATAAAATAACAAAAAAAATTCCATAACTGTATAGGTATAGTTTCTTTAGAAACTGTGAATAATAAAGAACTAGATCACAAAACATCCCCATTTTCTCCCACTTATTTATTCATAAATGGACTTATTTTTGACATATCGTACTTAATAACATTATTCAATACCTTGGGAAAAGAAACATATAAATGGGTGAGCTCAAATTCTTATTATGGTAAATATCAATCAAATCATAATATCAAAACATTTGAAAATATTATCCTGTATATAAAAGATCGTAATATCATGTCATGAGGAAAAAAATACAAGTGGAATGTAACCCTCATTGTTTCCATGTACAACTTACCTAGGTTTACTTTCCATTCTAGTCATGTATATCTCATGATATATAAATCCTTACACAATGCATAAGAGTCTATATAGGTCCCACCCATATCATATTGAAACTATCTTTATGTGTGCCACAGAAACATAAAAACATTCACCATAGCATAACCCCAGAAATAGAATGGGTTTCCTAAACACCATTCTATCATAATTTATATGAAACAAATGGATTTACAAAATAATATTACATCATCAATGAAATATATTTATAGTAATAATAGGGTTATTAATTTAACTTTATTTAAAGAGTTTCATATTATCAGGAACATAAGTTTCAGAAAAAATTGAAATTAATTCCTCAAGAAAATATCATTTCTTCTTAAAAAATATTTTACATAATAAAAATCACAAAAAAAATTAAAAGAAATAATATTATATGAAAATAACCTTGTATGCAGGTAGGGGAATATTCAAGGAAATAATTCTTAAGTAATGTGTAAAAAACTATCCATTCCACCAATTTTAAAAAAACATTCTTCTCATAAATTTTCCTGAAAAGTCAAAAAAATACCTAGTACCGAAAATGAAAAATAATTCCATTTATATTGTTGAGTAATAATTCACATGTGTGTAGGATTATTGAAGGATATAAAAAATATTTTGGAATGAATATTTAGGAAATATGGGTGTGGATGATAAATAACCCCAATTAATACTTACAAATAAACAATCTCGGATAAAAACGAGATTTGAAATGGTATCCCTTACCTTAGACGAAATATTTTTCGTATGTATCCGAACCTCCTGTATAATAATTTAAATAATTTTACTTATTTATTTCAGAATAATAATAATATTTATGATAAAATTTATGAACATATTTTCATTCTTTCATTAGTAACATTTCATTGTAACTCGTTATTCGGTTATTAATGGCTTTTTGATCTTATTCATGTTTTTTCAGATAAGTTCTTATTCCTCTTTTTAGGATATAGTTATATAATTTACAACATGTTATTAGTATAATATATATCATATTTATTCATTCATATAATTTATATAATCATGATTTAATTGGGATTTTTTAGAATGAATCACATTGTACCACTGAGATGGGAAGCCGTACGTATGCACGAGCGAGGATATCATTCCCATAATTGTTGAATGATTTTAAAGTGCATGGGGTATAATATCATAGAATCAATTTAATTGTATATAAATTATATATATATATATTCCATAATTATACCCATCTATGAAAGAGGGTGGTGAAAAATTGATTACACTATGGCGTGGAGATGATAAGACGTACCTACACACGCATAGTGATTTCACTCTCAACAGGATCAGTAGAAGGTCAACTATTATTATTTCATAATCATTATAACCTATCAGTATATAAGTACTAATATATTTCTAACTGTATAATGAAACAACTCATGATGTGGATGTAGAATAAGAAAGAAGTTTGAAAGAATCTATAAATGATATTACCTATACTTCGACGGGCCTCCATGAAATATCCTCTTAGAGAACTAGTGTAGGTAATCGAGGAAGACAATAACATCTAGATTGTTTCTAGGGAAGTTTAGATGGTAAATGGGTAGGTTTAGTTCCAGATTTAAGGCTCAAAATGAAGTGAAGTGTTGAGGGAGGAAATGTAATTTTTTGATTTTTCTTTAAAAAATCTACATAGTTGGTTATTTTACAAACCGATGCCGATATTAAAAAAACAGGTTTATGGAGTTGGTTTTAGATAAAACTGATGCCATAAACCCAATCCTCCTTGATTTTCGGTGTTGGTTTTAGGTACAACCGACGCTGAAACCCTTAACTGAATTGATTTTGGGCATCGGTGTTTGGTTAACCGATGCTGGAAATTGATTTTTGGCATCGGTTTATATCATAAACCGATTCTAAACCACTTAAAGAAAATTATTTTCGGGATCCATTTTTAAAAAATCTAATGCTGAAGAAATATTATTTTTGTCTCCATTATAGACATGGTTTAAAAATCGAAGTTGGAAATAAAAATATGATATTAAATATTTTTTTTGCACTATTTTATGGTCTAAAATATACTAATTTATTAATTTATGGTTTAATTGACTTTGACTAATTCAATATTTTACCCTTTTAATATTGAAATAGTTTTTACCCTGGTAAAAAATTATATAATATAACTAACGGTTAATTAAAATGATATTGATTAAATTGAAATAAAAAATGGTCTAAAATTTAGTGGTCTGTGAGATTAAAACCCAATATCATCTCATCTTCAAAATATAAAGATCAATGCATCAATAAATTTCCTAAAAAATTATAAAAATACATTTCAGAGGAAGTTGAGAGAACTCAGTGAATTCTAGTTTCAAATTTTGGAAGAATATTCCACTGTAGGCAATGATGAATTTGTGGATAATGCTAAATGGGATATTTTAGTGGTAAAATGTTCTAAAATGGTTGATCAATAAATGTAGGTTGAAAATGAGATGATTAATTCATATAAACAGTGTAAGAACGTCATTTATCATTTCAAATTACTGATTTTTTCCTTTTATGTGTGTGTTGATATCCCATGATGGTTTAGTGTATTTACATTTCTTATAATAGATGTATACTAAGATGAATGTTTACGGGTTTTGTGATTTAATACCCAAATTACCATGTTTCCAGTTTCATAGAAATATTTGATTCATTAAACATAATTAGGGTGGAAGTAGATAAATATCTTCTACCTTCTTTTTATTTGACTGATAGGCAAAAAATACTAGTTGAATAGGATACCTCAAAAACCTGTTACCACTTGGGGTGATCATATACATTATAGGGAATGACATGCATTCTATGCTTGTTATTTTCTTTATTACCTATAGTGAATATGGAATATATTTAAATATATGTGTTTCTTATGTGTCCATGATTTTTATGTTATTCAATGTGGTTTGTGTGTGTACGAAATTGAGAGAAATTTTTTGATATGGTAACTGATGTTCATGGGTAGCCCATGAGACCATATTTGATGTTTGATTCCTTAAAAATTCTCATCTAAATTGTTACCACGTTAGATAATTATGACATGTTTATGTATGTTTCTATAGATATCTCATAATGACATGTATTATGCTTCATATTATGATATTTATTGTTGAATTTATTTCCATACCTAAGAATAAATTCTTTGGTAGTTGGAACAAGTGGACCGTCATGATATGATTATATGGGGGTGGTTGACCAGACATGAGACAATGATTACGATGTACCTATCCTAGTCATGTGGCTAGACCTAAAATTAAATTCATTATGCATACCAAGTACCATGCAAGAAATTGATTCCATGTGGATATCAAGTATATGTTCACTCGTCATCACTATGGCATGACTCAATACTCAATTCCTTAAGGGCACCATGTAATATGTTTAATGCACTTTTGGATATTTCTTGGTAACTTCTAATATGTTTTTTATCATTTTGCCATGGATTTGTAGTATGTACGACATGGGTCCATGTCATATTGGATAGTACATAGCCTCTCAACACATAGTTGAATGATAATTTATTCTTTCAAATACCAACCATGCACAAAAAAACTGATGCTGAAAGAATTTTTTTTTAAAAAATTCATAATATTACACTATCCAAATTAAGTATAATTAAAATACACATACATGTAATTTACATAATGATCATTTTTGGTTTTTTGAGGAATTAATTTTATTTTTTGTAGGTTCAAATGCATAATATATCAAAAGAGTTATTTTTTTGAACACATATGTAATATTATTTATAAATATTATAATATACATACATCATATCCTAATCAGACATATAAAATACTTCAAAAATATAGATTGAATATGGGTAATATCATATTGGGAAAAATATTGTGAATCATTGAATGACTACAATAACACTGAATGATATGATATAAAAAAATAAAAAAATATGGTAGAAAATATAAAAAAATAAATATAAATAACCTTATCAAATTTAGTAGTTTACCCAGTTGTGATTATCTCATACATGTCTCATAGAATATAATATCGTCAATTAACATTTTTTTTGACGATGACGTTACATTTATAAAACCTTAAAATTTTAATAAAAATAAATATATAACAAAAAATATGAACAAATTCTTATATAAAAACTAATGACATGTACTTCCATATGTTAGATTTTATTGGGGATCTTTATCGACTTGTATTTTTTGTTAGGTTTTTTCCATGAACATCATTTTCATTCATAATAACTAATAATACATATCTAATCAATGAGAATAATACATACTGATATTTAAAGAAAAACATTCTAATAAGGTGGAAAATCATTTATGAACATCGCCTAATAAAGAGCATAACCCTTATAAGGTGAATTCACTTGGGCACAATATTCCTAACACCCAATGCCCCCTATAATAAGAAAAAGTAATAATTAATGACATTATAATTATCATTAGTTCATAATTATGTTTCTGTTCTTACTTATCAATAAATGGAAGAAACCATCACTGAATCTTCATATTTGATAACCTCTCAAACATATATGAAACTCCATCCAAATTCATCACATGTCGCACTTATATTAAAAAGAATTCTGGATCTATTAAACTGTAAATGTATATACATTTAATTTTTATAATAAGAATGTGTATATTCTTAATTTAAAAATAAAATATAGTTAGTCAATTTAAAACTTATTATATTAACGAAATAAAAAATCAAATTCCAATTTACTTCGATGGAAAAAAAATCACAACATTCATGCTGAGATCTTCAAAATTAACTAGATGCATGATATCTTCTTTGAGTAATCTAAATAGATATTCTTTTTCTCAAATATCTAGCATCATCCAAAACACATAGATATAATTCAATGAAGAATATTCCTGAGAAAATATTTGTATCCCATAAGAAATATCTGAAGAATCTACTGTTGATTGCTCCTAAAAATTGTGTTCCATTTGTGCAGTTTATTTTTCTTTCAGATAATCCTATATAAGTTAAATGTCAGAAAACAATATAATTAATTATAAATCATTTTTAATTAATATTAAAAAAACACATAGCTCAGAAGAAATATAGTGAAGCAAACCAGTTTTCCAAAGTCAAAAAATGACCCAGACAATCCCCAACCCTAGTGATCTCCTCGATAGGAAATGGTAGAATATAATTATGATCTAAAATATGGAGTAATGATACTCTAAATTGACCCATATTCATTGGATGGTGATGTATAGAACCCCCAAAAAATGAACATGTCATAATGCTACAATATTTATGTGAGGATCACTAATAGACAACTCACAATATATATTTTCTCCGAGCAATGTGGTGGAGAATAAAACTAAGAAGATGGGGTAGGGTAGTCCAGGTGATCAGGTTGGGAAGGTTAAAAAATGAAAAAATTATATTAGTGTTTATAATTTATAAAATAGAAATATTGATGACAAATAAATAATATACCTTGGAAGGCTGCTCATATGGGGTAGTGTAAGTAGATGGGGTTGGGTAGTCTGGGTGAGCAGGATGATAAGGCTAATATATGATAATGTTATATTAGTGATTATAATTTATAAAATAGAATAATTGATTACAAGTAATAATATTCCTCTAAAGGCTTCTCATATGTGCCAGGGTAGACAAATAGGAAAGGGTAGTCTGGGTGAGCAGGCTGGGATGGTTGAAATAAATATTAGTGTTTTTAATTTATAAAATTGAAAAATTGATGAAAAATAAATATATTACCTCAGAAGGTTGTTCAGAATGTGAATATCATGCCATGTTTTCTATCAAATACTTCTACCATGCTACTTTAATTTGATCATCCATAGACTATTTAATATATTTCAGCTCTACTTTTAAGGATTCTATTTCCTAGTCTCTTGATTTCTTACTCTTACCAAAACCCTTCCGAATACTAACACCCGCCTGATATCCTATGACATGGTCAGGGTGTTCTACCTTTCCCAAAGCAGTGGCCAGGATGTCGATCCTTCCCTCAGGGGTAAAAGAGTTATGTGTCTCCTTCTCCTGAAGTTCATCCTGAAATGAAAAATAAAAAAGTTATGTTAGTGTTTATAATTTATAAAACAGAAAAACATTTAACAAATAAATAATATTTACATAATTTTTTATCAACTATATTATTAGCTTCTTCTATATGATAATGTCCATTTTTTATTCTTCTTACTCATTTTATATTTTCATGGAGTGGGGGGTATATGGAGGTCCAAATTGGACCTCTTCAGAACCACTACTAGATCGATCACTTAATGATTCAAAATTTTCTGCAATCATTTTCTGCTCCAAATACTAATACCCTCCATAAGATAAAGTATGAGGGTATAAATTTTTCAACTAGATATCCAGATGATATACCCTCGAGGCCTATTATATAAAAATATTCTAGTAAGTAATAAAAATATATATTAAATTTTATAATATAAAATATTTATCATACCTAAAATTTTTCTTGAATATGACTGTTAAAAAATATGGTCAATGTATCATCATTTATAAATGGATACTTGAAGAAAGGGTTTTCAAAACTTCTCTATCCAATAAATAATTTTTTGTTAGTTTTGTTTAAAAATCTCTTCATCAAACTACCGCTAAAAAGATATATCTTTACTTAATTTTTCTGGTTTTCTCAAAATTCAATGACATCTATAATTGAATAAACAAAATACAATTTAAAATATATAATACTCAAGAAATGAGATAAAATAAATCAATTCAGATATTTTACTGTCATGACATCCCAAATATTTTCCTTCACCATCCAGTTCATAGACTTTCAACTAGGATATAAAATACTAATCTTTCAATGACTCTGCATCGCAATATAAATGAGAAACTAAACTCCATTTGGTCCAGTTGCATTATCATCATCATCAAGACAAATGTGTACTCTATCCTCATCACCATCAAGTGATAGTTTCGATAAACCTGTAATACCACATTTACCAACTTGAGAATATGATTTTGTAGTAGTAACATGATAAGTCTCCTCCACCGAGGATGCATTAGTAGTCCTGAATTATTTTATTAACAGTTTTCTTTCATTAAATTAGTCTACTACTGAATATTTAATAATATGTAAAAATAGATATACCTCGGTAACTTCTCTTCTCTATCTGTATCAAAAATTTATACTAGAAATTGTAATGAAATTTTGTGTACCTACATATCATTAGAAAAATAAATATTTAGATATAAGGAAGACAAAAATAAATAAGTAAAAAAATAGAATTAAATTTCTACATTTAAAAAAAGAATCAAAATATAAATACAAACAAGAAAAATTGGGAGACTAATTTATTTTTTTCCACATGCCTTCATCATCATCATTATGTAAAACATGCACTATTTCCGTCTTATACTCATTGTAATCACCCTAAAATTGTGTAATGGATGAATAAGGAGTATGTAAATCACTCTCATAATCAAAATCATCCTCATCACCCAAATGGTATCTTCTTCCATGAAGGAAAAATTACCACAAATCATTTGATCGATTAATGACATAAAATATTTTTTTTCATGTTTCGCCATGATAAATGGTTCCTCGTTGTAATTAAATATTTTCAAATCAACCAGTCTAACCCTATATTCATCATGTTTCACAACACTATTACTATCAACACAATCACACTAAAAACGACTACTCAAAATTTATTATAATCAATTTCCCATATTGTTTTCATGAACTCCAATATTTGGAGTTAATGTAGAAATTGGATTTTTAACTTTGGAACTCGAAAATATGCAATGATTCTGCGAAAACCATCACACAACTATTTTTAACGGTACTCTTGTCATCCAAGGGTTTTGTGTGAATTTTTTTGGGCATTGATATAAAAACTAGACCACATGATCACATTAAGAGATGGCCCCCAACTAACAACTTCGATATTTATGATGCAGATATAACTGGGGTGACATTCTCTTTAAACCATGAAAAAATATCTTCTTATGCTCATTCATCAACCCCTTTTCATTTCATTTATGATATCGTAACTTTAATTCTGCAATATGTGAGGATATAAAATATTGAACCACATCAATGTTGTTTAAAATGTATAAATGTGACCTCATCACTTCATTATATGGAATGAACATTACCTTTAACCCTATAACCCCTCTACCATCACTATTAACTATCATATGTTGAGATAAAGGGAGACCAATATGCCCCCCTAATACAATTAATCATTACATAACTCAATCATCTCTTCAAATACATATTTTTGAACAATATAGGCCTCTGGTCGACAAGGATTTTTAACTCAAACCTTAAAAAATTTTAATATATCTTTCAAAAGGATACATACATCTTAAATAAACATTCACATATATTATTATCTCACACACCAAATGAATCAGAAGATGTACAAATATATCGAACAATAAGGGTGGGAAATACATTTATAGTTGACAAAGAATAATATTTTCTTATTTCTCCAACACATATAACAAATTTGTATCAACAACTTCGATAGAAATGGATTTTAAATAATTAAATAACCTAATGATAGTATTTATGAAAACTGTAGGAAATATACCACACAACTATACTACTAGAAGTTGTTGCATCAAAAAATCAAAATCATGAATTTTCATACCTAATAATTTAATATCGTTCAATGACACAAAATTACTCACATTTGAATAAAAACCACTGGGTATGTTAATAACATGAAGAAAAATCCAAAAAAATAATATTTTCAATATTTCATAATGTGTGACAAGTCGGTGGTAAATATGATCCATTTCCTTTCAGTGTGGGAGATAAATCCAGACATATTCATATTAATATCAACTACAATCTAGTATGAAATCCACCTTTTTTAATTCAATTTATGTCTAACAATGTTCCAATAAAACTGTCACATATATTTTTATCAACATTCATAACAGAGATTCTATGTTTTATCTCTAGAAATCTTTTATATGGTAGTTCAAAAAAATAGATTTCTTCTAGATATTTCATTGAGGACCAGATCATTTTTTCTTTCCAAATATCGAATAAATATCTTTCACTCTGTCATAATATTCTTCAGCTAAAAATGGATAAAGAGGAATTTTGGATTCTTATAATCCATTAAATCAATTATTTCAATCTATGATAAGGATTATCAATTCAAAAAAAATCTTCGATTTCCCATGCACACTATCTTTATTCCATTCTACAATTGATATTATGAAGTCTGGTCTTCACAAATTGGACAAGCTTTATGTCTCTTAACACTATATCTATCTAAGTTTCCATATTCATGAAATTAATTTATAGTGAACATTATCATAGCACACAAAAGAAAATATTATTTCTTCTATGCATCAAATAATTTAACACCTTCCTCCCATAGTAGTTTCAAATCATCACTCAATGGTGAAAGACACACATCTATATATTTTCTTGGTAGTTTTGGTCCAAACATCATTAAACTCATCATAACATATGTTTTCTTAAAATATAGATGTGGGGAAAAGTTGTAATCTAACAGAAAAACAGGTCATGAACTATTTTAGAAAATGGGGATATAATATGGATTCATTCCAACAGTGCACATTCCCATTCAGATATTTTTATCTTCACTTCTAAAATCATTAATTTTTTTTATCAAAACACATCCACTATGGTGAATTGGTAGGGTGACGTAAGTTCCCACCAGATATGCGCTCATCAGAATTCCATATTAACCTTTTTTCTTCAATTTAATTTGCAAATAGATGCTTCAAATGTTGAATTATTAGAAGGTACCAAATTTAATTAGCAGGAGTTTTGATTATGGTACCTAAAAATAAATCACAATTGAATTATCAGAATTGTATGCAACAAAATATTAGATGATATAATTAGAATGTAAAAAAATTGATTTTTCATGATGTTAGATGACATCTCTAAGAATGAATAAGATTTTTCTTTCTTTTCCATCTTACAACATGATGTTTCTCATGTAGGACAATGTGATAGATATTTATTTTATTTCCTATATAGTACAAAATCATTGGGGAAAGTGTTTATCTTTTTATACCCCGATACCATTGGGAATAATATATCATTATCCTCATAATGGGAATCTATAAGCGCAATTCCATCTAGAATTTTCCCTTATAAAATCTCAAGTATGCTGGAGAAACATTTATCACTCCACCCATTTTTTTCATATAAGTTAACATTTTCAAAACTGACAATAACACAGTTTATTTACTGAAACTTGGGAAGAATGGTTTCTCAGAATCACCAAACAATTGTTCAATAGTTGATGTTATTTCGATGGTTTCAACACCTAAATAATGAATTAATTATTCAATACGATCCTCTATCTCATTATGAATATTTTCATCAACATTGGATGTTGAATTTTTAGTTCTATCACCATGATGGATCCAACGTGTATAATTAAGGCTAAAACCATAACAAATGTGAAAATCCTTGATTTCAGTAGAGATTAAATTTCTCATATTTAAACACTTCACAAATGTAAATAAAATAAAATCAATGTTTTCAATATTTTGTTTAGAAAATTCAATTAATTCATCAACTATTTTTTCATATTTACTAGTGGTTCTTCATAAATGTATCCAATTACAATCCATTCAATATCTGATATCAAAAAATAATTGGTGAATTTTTTAAAACATATAAACATATATATATAAAGATAAATTGTTAAAAAAACACATTTAATAAAACAATATTGGTAAACAGCTAGAAAACATCAGATATGAAACACTTTTACAAATAGTAAACATTTTTTTCATATTATATACATGTTTTATATTGGTATTATAATTTAAATATAATATCAATCTTTCTAAATTTATTAGTTCATTTTACATATTTTTTGCATTATTCTGATGTTTCATGTGTCAAAATTATTGAATATTTCATTAATTTGAAGGGAAAAAATTAGTTATTATTTGTAATATGAAATAATAATTATAGTAAATGTTTATATTAAAAGTGAAATCATCACTAATACTCCCAAAATTATGAAAAATGAAATTAAATACAAAATTAAATTGGTATTTCTAACAACACATTTAGTGAGAGAAAAATAGAATCATTTGAGGAATAACCTGTTGTTGTGGATCCATTTTATGTGTTAATGAGTATATTGATAGATTATTTGGTGATACTATGCAAGAAAAAATATCTATTAGTTTGGAGGAAGAATAAATGGTTGGAGTGATTTATCTAAGAGTTGTGAACTCACAAATATTTAAATGATGAAATTGAAGAGGAAGACAATATATTTTTTATTGGTTTTGATCACTGCTAATGAAATTTGAGGATAATTCCATAAATTGATTCATAAGAAATGGGAATAGATCAGAATATGAGAGTTCAATATAAATATTTTTATTTCTTGATGATCTAAAGGAATTCAGAAATGTTGTTGTGAGAAATAAGGCCAATTATTATGATATAGTGACAACATTAAAATTAGTGGTGAGTAACTTCAATAAGAATTAGTTTGACAATGAACCAATGGGATTCCAATACAAAGGTGTTGTGTGATGTAGTACTAAGATTTCATGGGTAATTTTATCAATCTTCTTTTGAATTATGGATAATTAAGAGTCAAGATAAACCTTGTACACTCATTATAAATGATTAAAATATTATATAAGAGAATATATGTATCAATGGGAGTCGAAATGGATAGGGAGTAAGTTTTCTAAATTTGGTCTAAAGCATGTAAAAATAACACATTTATATTTTCTAATTATATTTTATATTACATGGGGTTATGGATTATTGGGTAAAAGGTAAAAATATATATTTATGTCCTAACTAACCATAAATTTTCAATGGACCAAAGTAGTATAAAATCCTAAAAATAATTCAAATGGGTTTTTGTATAATTTAAGTAGACCCGAATCAAGCCCCCCACCCCTGTAATGTGTATTTTCTCATTCCGATAAGGAATGACATTGATTTATTATCTTGGTTGGATTAGATTACTCAAGTGGGTGAGGGGTCATGAATTTAGTATCTATAAAAATTTATGGTAAAAAAGTTTTCTTAAAAACATTTTCCTCAATACGGCTAAATACGGCCCAGTTAATCAAAGTAAAATAGTTATGAAGGTTTGGCTATTTAAATAACTTCTTAGAAGATTGATTAATTCTCAGTAATATTAATGTTAGTTATTAATATTACTTTTTAACCTATTGTACTATGATAAGACAATTATAACTTCTTTCAAATAATTAATATCAAAGTGAATTTAGAGATTTCAGAATTATAAAGTAATGTAGTAAAATAGAGAAGACTAAATTGAGCAGCACAGAGGATATGAAACAAGTGGGTCAGTCTAAAGCAGACACCTAATCCAATCCACTTTGTGATCACCTTCCACCAATTAGTTTACATAAATGAACATGTTCCACACCATGGATTGGGGATAACCACAGTAGACAAGACTGTCCAGGTCACATAGGACATCTTCCACAGTTGTGCGTGGGTACTAACAACCGAGCCACATGGTGACCACTTCTACACTTAGACATGGGTATACACAAGTGTAAAAATATGTTTGAGTATGCATATCTTGTATCCTTTATTTTTATGTAGGAGACAGAGTGTGTTGTTATACAGACACACACACTGCTTGAAAGGTAGAAAAATGATACAAAATAGAGATAAAATATTTAGATAGGTTTAAAAATGCTCTGAGTGTTAGTATTTGTAGCTCTGGACATCTAAGATGAATTAGATTCATAAATCATGTCTTTGTATGGAAAACAGAGTGTTGCAAGTCAGAAAGGTCTTTCTTGTGTGCTTCGTGACGTATGACAGTGTGAAGATGTTCTCGATTCTGGGGTTGATGAATGCTTTGTGTGTACTTCAGAAACGTCAAGTTTCATGTGACAATTATTTATTCAAAATTTCTCTATGTGTATTATTCATTGTTGTTCTCATGCCCACTAACTTGATTTTTTTTCAGTTTAATTTCGATCTTATTTTTTGGGGCCGCATTACTCTTTTCTCATGGAGTGCATGTGTTGGAGCTGACAAGTTGCATGTATTCTACACCTCGTACCTCGTAATGATAGATTATATGGCTACAAATAAACATTAATTATTCCAGTGCATTTAAAATCATCAAATATGAGCGTTAGTGAATAAATTTAAAGACGATAAAATAGATTAAGAAACGGTGTCACAGTATGTCATGAAAACGCTGTCTCATTCACATGGTGTCTTGATTGGTCATGGTGTCTTGTGGTCACAGTGTCTTGTGGTCACAACGTCTTGTGGTAATGGTGTCTCATGCTCAGAGTGTCTGGATGTCATGGTGTCTGGATGTCCACGCCATTTTCTTGTTCACTGTGTCTCATGGTCATGGTGTCTGGATGTCACAGTGTCTACTTTTTCACTGTGTCTCATGGTCAAGGTGTCTGGATGTCACAGTGTCTGCTTGTTCACAATGTCTCATGGTCAAGGTGTTCGGATGTCACAGTGTCTATATTTTCACATTGTCTCATGGTCGGATTGTCTTGAACTTTGGAAAATATCTATATTCAGGCTTATGCAGTGATATTGATGAAATGGATTTGATGTAATCATTTTTCAGATAAATCATTATAAAGTAAATCAAAAGATAGTATATAGTAATAAAACTAAGGGTATAGTACTTAAGAGATTTGGGTATCATTTACTAAACAACTGTGCATTTTTTGTGAGATAGATTACATAGTGTTAACACATTTTATAGATTGAAAAAGTTGTGTGATCATTAAAACATGATTAATACACAAGGTGTCCAACAATCTCCCCCTTTTTGATGATAAAAATCATGTATATTTAGATTGTATATTAATTCTAAAAACATAGTTCTAAGGTGATTATAATTTATATAGAGTGAGTGTTATCTTATAGAGATTTCTCCCCCATTTGGGATTATCAAAAATTATCAAGAAAAAGTAACACAAAAGAGACACGAAAAGTTCATAATTTATTAGATAAAACAGAAAGGCATTACAAAGAGGAAAACTATATTAACAAGATTCCTATCAAAAAAGAGTAAGCACTGTCCTTCTTCACTTGCTGGTATTCTCTTTGCCCTGAGCAGCAGCAGCAGCAGCGGAAGATGAATCCATAAGAGCCAAAGATGAAGTAGAAGAAGGGAGTGGGCTAGTTGAGAGATAAGGTAAAGGAAGAACTTCAAAAATAGAGGGAGTGAATGTAGGTGTAGTAGAAGACTGAGGCAGTTGTTGATCAAGGATCACAGGCCTGATCTGACTCAGTTCCTGACTGATAGACATAGAAGTGGAGGATAGGGAAGAGGTGAATATAGGAAAACAAGGTCATATAGGTAAAGCCGTATGACCTTCAATGGATTTACTCTATACATGAAGATAGGGCCTCAGAATCTTGATGAAATCAGCAATGATCTCTCCACCGTACTGCATAGCTTTCTTAATGTCGTCATTGTTTTCCATAAACTTATACAACACCTTAAAATGATTTTTTATTAACTTATTTAATAGAAAAGAAAACACAGTACAAGACAAAACTACCCGAGGAAAAGGACTCGTCGAGGTCGATAGAAGTGAAGGTCGAGGGCATCATCTTGTACAATGTGAACCCCATCGAAAGGAAAAGAGTCGAGACTGGAAAAGATGGACATCCTCTCACTAATGGTAACCTTAGAAGCCATGAAATCAGCAACAAAATTACCTTCATACCATGTGTGGAGAATTATAGTATGGTTGTTCACCAGTCTCTTACATCTCCTAATGTTGTATTCTATGGACCATGGGGTGTTTCCAATACAGAACAATGCATTATGATGGACATGTGAGTCAGTCTCAACTTCTTCAAGGGGTAAATTCTTTTGGTTTCATAGCTGCAGCCCCGTGAGCATAGCAAGTTATTCGGCTTGGAGAGAGTCTCACCCACCATAATAAGCTGAAAACACATAATAAAATAACCCTGTTTGTCCCTGATCACCCCTCTGCCACTCATTATCCCCATGATGCTAGACCCATCAGTATTGAGTTTGATCCCTTTACGAGGATGATACCATCTAACCCATCGACCCTGCCCCACGTTGGAGGCCAAACATTGGATGGAAGATGAAGCCCGAAAGGAACTGAGGGATGAGGAATCCATCCAGCCCATGCACACGCAAGTCAGGTCGAAAAGGATACTTTTAGTCTTGAGAATAATACATGTGCTGGACGTCGTAAACTTATTATATTTGGCATCGTTCTTGGAGGACCATAAGCTCCAATAACCCCCTACCAAGAGGATGTCTCTTGGCTTCCATTCAGAATCTGAGCTGCCCACCCCCTGAAACCAGCGCTGAAGGACGGTTTCGACAGAGACCTCCTGCTGTATACAAAAGATGAGTGAACTCTATGATATTTTGGACTTGAGTCTTGAATGATTGAGTAACAAGAGGAATCCTTAAATTTTACACAAGGTATTTGATATGATTGGACATGTTAGTCTTTGAGAAGATTTAGTTGATGTAGAAATCCACATTCGTGGAAATTTCGTACTAAGCATCATTAGCAATTTTTTAATGGATTTGGACCAGATCATGAACTCGGTCACTATTGTTTATAACTTCTTATAGGGAATATGTATTTAATCCACTAAGAAAAGTCTAAATCTCTTCTTTGACCACAGTTCTGAGAAGAACACTATTTAAGGATGATTGAGTTGATTGTCTAGATGCCTTAGATACATTGACAACTAAGGTAAGAGATTTCGGTTGATTTAGCACCTTTTGAAGGCACCTCGTATAATCATTGGTGAGCTTGTTGTGATTAACAACGAGCTCTTTAATTTCATTCATAATATGTTTGTTTCTTTCAGAGACATTTTCAGCTAAGGTTTCTAGATGAGGTTGAATCTGAGAGACGATATTATGTGGGGTTTGAGGAACAACAAGCTCCATAGGATGAGAAGGAAGCTCTGATCTCGAATTCATCACTTTCTGTATGTCTTCAATAATACCTCTTAAAGTCTTCACTTCATCACTATGCAGTCTATTTTCAACTCTCTCTTCCTGAATCTCATTGAAGAATTTTGGTCCGAATCTTCCAAATAAATTTTCCCAACATTAGTGAGGCATATCTCTCACATCAATTTGTTACATGAGCTATTTGGGTATTCAAGAGTTTTTCAACTCCTGACAAAAGGGTAGTTCCAAAATCATTCAGATCATCTTTACTCACCATGGTTGGTTTAGGATCAGATGTTATTTTCAAATGAAACATAGTGGAATGGACTAGGACTTCTACTAAGTCTTTTTTAGATTCATTCACATCATAAAATGTGGGGTACTTATACCGAGTGTCTACAGGGCTCAGATGAATCGGTTTTGGTACTTCAATAGATTGTAGATTTGGGGGTTGCTCCCCCTCAATAGTTGCATCCTACTCTAGACTTAGAGGCATATGGGATTGATCTATTTCAATGAATTAATCTCTTAGTTACTCACACATTTCTTATCTAGCCAACTGAAAAGCTAGCTCCAAGCTTTCCTCAGTAGAAGGAATGACTTCAAGAATAGATTGTTCCACCAGGAGTTCTTTAAGGTTATCTCCTTGCATAACAGGCAATTATTATTCTATAAGATATTCCGTAGCATTATTTTTGGTTCCTTAGGGAACATATTTTGTTTTAAATTCACGTTGATCTACTAGATTAATAACATATTTATAAGCAGGGACATCCTTTTCACATACTACATGAGGGACATGAGTATTGTCTTCCTTATCAGAAACAGTTTCCCTGGGAGGCACAACACCCTCTTCTTCTTCTTCCTCAGAATACTAAACAACATTGATTGGTTCCAAACCAGGGTCAAAAGTATCTTTTTGTCTTGATGGATGTTCCACTAGATTTAATTTCTCATAGATCCTATCATTATCTTCCACCCATTCATTTTTCTTAGGATTCCTATTGATTTTCATTCTCTTGATAATGAATTTTGAAAGGCATAACTCAAAATATATGATAACTTCTTCATTAGGTACAAAAATACCTTTGGCATGAATCATGTCTGAGATCAGACAAGAATAAAATAGGGATGTTGACTTGGATGTGGTTTTGCGTAGCTCACACATATGGTGTATGACATACTGACAAAGGTTTATATTATGCCCATTTTACATAAGATAAATCAGAAACCGATCCTATTATTTTTTAATAGAAAAATAATGTTTTCTAGGTCTAATCAAGTTCTGTATAAACATAAACAAGAGTCTAGATTATACATCCAGTTCAGCAGCAATGGCTCTCCACATGGTGCCATTTCTGATTTATCTTTTCAAATCATCATCCAAAAAAAATCACTGCAAAGTGGAGGTCCTCTCTGATAGTAATCATAGATGCCTTTATGGGGTATCATATGGAATGCAGCCCATAACAACGAAGATAATGTGCATCTCTGGCCATTTATCCTGCTTCTCAAAGTATAACCATATTCAAAATCAAAGAAGAACCTTACATACAAATAAAATTGAGCCACTAGCATAGAGTAGATAGGTATATATTCCTTAAAAACCATTCTAACTATCCTTAATCTTTTAAAACATTCAAAACCAGGGGCATATCTCTTTCTCTGGTACTACTACTTGGTTAACTAGATTTGGATTTAGAGGGACTTAGGGTGCTATCTTGGGTGAAATATTCATCTTCTTTGAGCTACATTTCTTAGGAGTCAACGACAAAGGGTGTTTCATCCTGGGAAATATATAAAGGTTAGAGAGAGAGAGAAGGGTTGACGGTTTGAATAAGGGTTACAAATTGAGTGAATAGAGGAAAGCTTGAGTGAAGGAAAAGTGAAACTACCTTTATTTTACTAATTAGGAATTCCAATCGTCGCAAAAGTAAAAGAATGGGAATTAAAAAAGGTGAAATGAATAATTATCGCGATACAGTTTTTACATTATAAATAAAAATTACAAAGAGTATTTATGGTGAGATAGTGATAGAACCTTATGGTGAGATAGTAACTGAACCATACAGTGAGATAGTGACTGTCAGATAGTAATCAAGAAATACTAACTGTGAGACTATAAACATTAAATAGTACGATATAAAATAGTAAGATATAAAATAGTAAGATAATTTCTTAATATTTAGAGTTCCTAGTTCATTTATGATGTAGTTTATTCTTTTAGAATTTAATGGTTTGGTAAATATATTAGCAAGATGATACTCAGTACCAATGAATTGCAATGTAATATCACCTTTTTGATTAGGATCTCTCAAAAATTATTGTCTTACATCAATTTTATTTTTCCTAGAATGTAAAATAAGATTTTTTGAGATTTTAATAGCACTTGTGTTGTCAAAATTTATAGGTACATGCCTGAATTGAAATCCATAATCTTGTAATGTGTGTTTCATCTCTATGATTTGTTCACAATAACTTCCAGTAGCTACGTATTTAGATTCATCGGTAGATAATGAAACATAATTTTGTTTCTTACTTCACCATGATACTAGTTATTTGCCTAAAATGTGACATGTTCTGCAGGTTCTTTTTCTAACTAACTTACATCCACCTAAGTCAGCATCAAAATAACTAACTAATTCAAAATATTGTTCTCTTGGATAGAAAAATCCTAGATTGGGTGCATTCTTGAGGTATTTGAAAATTCTCTTTATAACATTAAAATGATATTTCGTAGTATTTTATTGAAAATGAGCACACATACACACACTAAACATAATGTCAGGTCGACTAGTAGTTATGTAGAGTAGACTTCCAATAATTCCACTATATGTGGTTTGATCAACGGAATTTCCATCTTCATCAAGATCCAAAATAAAAGTGGTACTCATGGGATTGTCATTACTTTTAGTGCTATCCAATTGAATACTTTTTAGAAGATATCTGGTATATTTACATTGAGTTAAAAAAATATCATCATTATTTTGAATGTTTTGAAATCCATGAATGAATTTTTGTTCACCCATTAAACTCATTTAAAATTCTTTTTGCAATAGTTTTAGAAAATCAATACATTAGTAGTTTCATTAAGATCAAAAGATAATGCCATCCCCATAGATTTGAACAACTAAAACAACATCATAAATTCATTTTATAAAGAGGGTAGGATCATCAATTCATTTTTTAAAACCATTGGAAATAAGAAAAGTACTCAACTGATCATACCAGGCTCTTGATGCATGTTTTAAACCATATAAAGGTTTTGTTAATTTAACAATATAATTTTGAAAATGTGGATTTATAAAACTAGGGGTTATTAAAAAAGGCATCCTCTTCTATATACCCATTTAAGAATGCACTATTAAAATCTATTTGATATAGTTTGAAATTTAGATGTGCCACATAAGCAAGAAAATTTTTGATGGCTTCATGTATAGCTACCGGTGCAAAGGTCTCCTCATAGTCAATTCATTCTTCTTGACTATAGCCTTGTGAAACCAATCTAGCCTTGTTTCTAACTATGTTACCAGCTTCATCTACCTTATTTCTATACACACATTTAGTTCCTATGGTGAATGTGTCCTTAGGAATTTCAACAAGATTACAAAAAAATTTCCATTCAAATTGATTAAGTTCTTCATGCATATACATCACCCAAAATCCATCATTGAAAGGATCATTTATGTTTTTAGGTTCAAGTTGTGACAGGAAGACATGATGTTCAACCTGATTTCTCGGAGAAGCTCTTGTTTGAGTTGCTTTGTCTAGGTATCCTACAATAGCATCTAATGGATGGATCTTTAAGAGTTATAACTACCCTAGAAAAGGAAGTACAAGTGATTTTAGAATCATCAACAGATTTAGGTTCATTGTGACTTGATTTTAATGAATTTCTAGAACTGGAAGTTTTCACACATTCCTTCATAGAATGGTTTTGGGATTTTGAAATAATGATCATATTTGATACATAATCCTCCAGGATTTCTATAATGGTTTTAGGTTCATGTTGAACTGTTGCATCAAATTTGACATGATCATATTTTTCCACACATTTAGTTATTTTACTGAACACTCTATAGTCTTTAATAAACATTGAATATCCTAGAAATATACCTTTATCACTATTGGATGAAAAATTGTCAAGATTTTCCTTAGTATTAAGGATATATACATTGCAACCAAAAACATTAAAGTAGTTACCTTTGGGTTTTTGATCTTTCTATAACTCATAAAGAGTCATTTTATGAATAGGTCTGATCTACACTCTATTGATTATATAGCATGATGGATTGAAAGATTCAACCCAAAAATAAATAGGTAGGTCATATTCACAAAGCATTGTTCTACCTATCTTTTGCAGGGTTCTATTTCTTATTTCTATAACTCCATCATGATGAGGTGTTCTAGGGGAATAGAAAATTTTACTATAATCATTTTTTGAGAAAAAAGATTCAAACTCTTGATTTTTAAATTCATAGCCCTGATCACTTCTTAAGGATTTATTTATATGCCCACTAATATTTTCTACAGACTTGGCATATTTAGTAAAATAAAAGAAGGCATCAGTTTTTTGAGCCATAATGAAGGTCCAAGTATATCTAAAAAATTTATATAGAAGAATATAAACATAATGCTTCCCATTTAAACTAGAAACTCTAGATCAACCCAAAAAATCTATGTGAACCAGGTTTGGAGGATGAGAAGTTTGAAACATCTTTCTATGGTTTGAAGGAAATTTTGTGTTTTTTTCTCTTTTGATAGGTATTACACACTTTTTCATTTGGAAACTCAAGTTTGGGTAAGTCTTTAACTATGCTTTTTCTAGACAGCATTCTAAGGGAGTGAATATTACAGTGTCCTAGTCTACTATGCCAGATCCAAGACTATTTATAAAATACACTTAATCATGAATCATTTTGATAGGCTATGGAATCTATGTTAACACACTATACATTTTCATTTTGTAATGGAGAAAATACCATTTATTCTTTAGAATTAAAAACATTTCAAGAATCATTTTCAAATATAACATGGAATCCATAATCACATAATTAAGAGATACTAAAATGATTATATTTTAAACCATCAACAAATAGTAATTTATAAATTAAAACTGAGTTAGAGTTACCAATTTTACTGAGGAAAATAATATTCCCTTAGGCATTATCACCAAATGGGACATGTAATCCATCTATTTTTATCAGGTAATTAAAGTATGAGTAGACTCATGTCATGTGTCTTGAGCACCCACTGTCCAAGTACCATAGACTTTTACAGCGACTTTTAAGAATATTTCCTATAAAATGATCAATCAAAAATATATTTTGGTACCCATACCTGTTTGGTTCCAGTAATATTAGTAACAAGTGCTCTAGGAACCCATATATGCTTCATGGGCTTCCTATAAGTATTATGTAAAGTATTTGAAAAATAAATTCTATTTGGTCTGAAAAAACATGAAATAGTAGAAGGTGTATCATAATTTGAACTAGTTGATTTGTGTCCAGAACTGGGAGTAAAACTATATGTTCAAGATTTTTAATCAAAATTTGTTCTACCAAGGTTTCTTTAGATGGGCTGATAACCAACACCAGTGTTGTATTTAGGGGAAATTTATTTACCTTGCTTTTGAGTGAGGGTATTTTTCCTATTGGTAAAATTTTTTTAGGTCATTATTTAATTGCTCAATATAAATTTTTAATTATTTTTTCTCTTTTAATAGTTGAGAATTTTTCTCTTTTTCAGTTGTGAGGTTAGATTTAACAATCATAGTAAGAGAATATTATTTATTCAATGATTTATATTTGTATTTTAGTTCATTGCATGTTTCTTCATGTATATTGTATTATTTTAACATTTATTTATTAGTCATATTTTCAGAGTCACTCTCATCTTCAGAATAGTATGAATTATGTAAAGAAGAGTCCAGTGTTACCTGAGTTGTGTTTTTTATAAAACACATATTGGCTTTGTTTTCCTGTTAATCATGAGATTTTTCTGAGTTTCTTGAACTATCCCCAGAATCACTCTATTTTTCCTTCATGGCCTTTTTATACTTCATGTACTTGTCCAAATATCTCTTTTTGTACCTGATATTTGGACATTCAGACTAGATATGTCCTTGTGCTGACATTCATAGCAGACAATCTCTTCAGTCATGTCACTTCTTTTCCAATCCTTTTTCCAACTTCCTTTTTGGTTATATATTCCCTTGAAGTTAGGCTATCGTAAAATGTTACTATTCTTGTAAAATATCTTGAATCTTCGGGCTAGTTGAGCCATCTCCTCATCACTGTCAGGTGATGATTCTTCAGTACCTAAAACCATTTACAGAAGTATACAATTTCCCATTATCTTTTTGTTTAGAGGTGGTGGTCTTGAATGCAAAATAATTCTTTATTGTTTCATCATCCTCTTTCTTGTTGAATTTAAGATCTTATTCATACATCATCTATTTCCCAATGATTTATTTTATAGGTAGCTTAATGATGTCGCATGAATCTCCAATAGAGATAAATGTTCCTCTCCATCTGTCAGGCAGACATCTGAGAATTCTCATGATTTGTTCCTTGTTAGTGACTTCTCATCCAAGAGAAATGATTGTGTTGACAATCTCAATGAACCTAAGATACATGTCAGAGATAGGCTCATCAGGTTTCGTATTAAAATTATCATATTTAATATTATAAGTATTAATTCTCATTTCTTTTACAGTAGAGTTCCTTCATGTTAAATAGACATGGTATCCCAAATTTCATGGGCAGTTTTACAAGTCGAAATTCTTTTGAATTCCCCATCTCCTAAGGAGAATTATAAAGAATTCAAATATTTGAAATTGTTATTATATGAAGTTTTCATAGGTTCATCCCATGTGATTCTATCAGTATCAGGAATCTTATATTCATCTATAATGGAAGAATAAAATTTCAAACCTATACTATCTAAATACATTTTCATTTTCATTTTACATTAAGCATAATTGGTTCAAATAAAGAATTGTGGTCTGTTGGTTGCATCCACTTCCAATCTATTTTCCATAATACTAAAATACATTGAATGATCTATTAATTTAGAATTAAGAGAAATTTACAGATCTTTAAAGTACAACTACAATCATAGATGAGGTATGTTAAAAAGAGTCTTAATAAGAAACGTCTGATACCAAATGTTCGTCGGGGTAGATTACTCAGGGGGGGAGTTGAAATGAGTATCTATAATAATTTATGGATAAAAAGTATTATTAAAAAGTATTCCCCAATAAGGTCAAATATAGCCCAGTTAATCAATGTAACACTGTTATTAAAGTTTTACTATTTAAATAACTTCTTTTAAGATTGATTAATTCTCAGTAATATTAATGTTATTTATTAATTTTACTTTCTAAGATATTCTACTATGACAAGACAATTATAACTTATTTTCAAGATTAAATATCAAAGTGAATTTAGTGATTTCTGAATTATACAGTAATTTAGTAAAACAGAGAAGACTAAATTGAGTAGCAAAACGGATATGAAACAAGTTGTTCAGTCTCAAGACGAGACCTAATCCACTCCAACTAGTGATCACCTTCCACCATGAAGTTTATATAAATAAACGTGATCCACACCCTCGATCGGGGATAACAACATTACACAATACTGTCTAGGTCACACAAGGACCTCTTCAACAGTTCTTCATGGGTACTAACAACCCGACCACACAGGGTCCTATTCCACACTTATCTATGGGTATACACAAGGGTAAAAATATGTTTGGGTAAGGATATCTTGTATCCTTTAGTTTGATACAAGATATAGAGTGTGTTGTTATACAGATACACACGTACTTCTAGAAATCTAGAAAAATGATACAAAATAGAGTAAAAATATAAAGATAGGATTTGAAATTCGATGAGTGTTAGTCTTTGCAGCTCTGGACTTATGTGATGAAGATGAAAATATAGAGTCTTCATGTAGAAAACAGAGTGTCGCATGTCAGAGAGGTCCGACTTGTGTTATTCCTAATTTTTTACATTGTAGAGATGTTCTCTATTATGTGGTTCAAGTATGAACCATGTGTTCTTCAGCAACGTCAAGTTTCATGAGAAAATTATTTCTTCAAAATTTCACAATTTTATTATTCATTGTCGTGCTCGTGCCCACCAACTTGTTTTTATTTTCAGTTTAATAGCACACTTATTTTTCTGGGCCGCATTACTCATTTATCATGGAGTGCATGTGTTGGAGCTGACATGTTGCATATATTTTGCATGCCATACATTATACAGTCAGATGATATGTCTTCAAAGAAACATTAATTATGTCAGGGCATTTAAAATCATTAAATATGACCATTAGATATTAAATTGAATGAAGACATAACAGATTAAGAAACGGTGTCACAGTATGTAATGAAAATAGTGTCTCATTCACACAGGGTCTGGATTGGTCACTATGTATTATGGTCATGGTGTCTTGTGGTCATGGTGTCTTGTGATCACAGTGTCTCATGGTCACAATGTCTGGATGTTAGTTTCTGGATGGTCAGAGAGTCTACTTGTTCATAGTTTCTCATGGTCACAGTTTCTGGATGTCACAATGTCTTCTTGTTCACGGTATCTCATGGTCATGGTTTTTGGATCTCACGGTGATTTCTTTTTCACGGTGTCTCATGGTCACGGTGTCTGGATGACACGATGTATGCTTATTCACGGTGTCTCATGGTCATGGTGTCTTGAACATACGCCAATATCTGTATTCAGACATAAGTAGTGATATTGATGAAACAAATTAAACATATTCATTTTTCATATAAATCATTATCATGTAAATAAAAATATTGTATATAGTAACCAAATTGATTGTATATTACTTTAGAGACTTGGATAGCTTTTACTAAACAATCGAGCATTTGATGTGAGGTAGATTACATAGAGTTAACAAGGTTTATAGACTAAAAATGTTTTGTGATCATTAAAACATGAATAATACATGAGGATTCCAAGATATTCAAATATTAAAAACCTAAAATCACACAAATCCAATCCATATCATCCACATTAACTAATACATTTATACATAATGTTAGATAAAAAATCATAACCTAAAATCACACAACTCTTATCCATATCAAGAACATTCCCGGATCAATCTTATGGATGACTATTAACCATGTTCCAACACATTTAAAATAAATTATAATCTAATAATTGATGAAAAGAAAAATAAAAATTACATGATTAAAAATTTATCTTCAAAATTTAAAAAAAATAAAAAATTAGGACAAAAATGGATTCCCAATATCAAATTTTCTATGTATAATGATTTGGAAAATTAAGCACTGTAAGATCTATACAAAAATTTATTTTCCAAATGAAAAATAAATATAAAAAAATTAAAATCAAACCATGGTGTAATGTCACCGAAAATATTTTTCAGAATAACAAATAAACCATATAAGATAAAATAAGAGTAGATAATTGAGAAAGAATATTGCATATCATGGAAATGGAAGAGAATATTCAACAATAGTCATTGGAGATCACAAATAAAGCTTAAAAGTCATGGTTAGTTGAGAGGTGCCGATGTAGATTTCGATTTCGAAGATCCAATCACATGAGGTTTATTCAATCATGATAATTTTTAAATGACTTATGGCATCAATTTTTACAAAAAACGAGGCTGAAAATCTGAAAACAAAATTTCGGTGTTGGTTTTGGTCGAAATCGAATCCGATAAAAAAAATTTAGCGTACTTTTTTGGTAAAACCAAATTCTAAAAATATTCTGTTTTTTATTTTTTTGTCTATTTTTTGGAAAATCGACATGGAAAACCTTTTTATTTTATTTTTTGCATCTGTTTATGTGAAAATTGACATCCAAGACCACTAATAAAAATATTTGGCATCGGTTTTTAGAAAAAACAACACCAAAAATTACTCACACATACCATTCTCATTGGTTTATAAAAACCTGACGTTATTACATCGACATTAAATCCCGTATTTCAACTAAAAATATCATAATTATTCTCTATTTTTAACCATGTTTTATGATTTTTAAATAATTTATGAAGACCATATTTCAAAAAAAAATATCAGTAGTGTCATTTTTGGAACTATTTTTCAGGGTTTTTTAAAAATATAAAAATAAGCATTGAACCTTGATCAAAATATTTTATTATATCTCATAGGGGTAAAGGTTGTATAGAAAATTTATTTGACATAATAATTATCCAAAAATTATATTTATTTAAATATTGTTAATAAAACCTATTTTATCTCTTCATTAATAAAATAATTAATACCTCAATATTGTTTAATAATTTAATATACTTATTTTTTGAATAAAATTTTATAATAAAATTACACGATGAAGATAAATCCGTTATATTTCATAAGAATAATTTTATTTAAATTTATATTCTGAAACTCTCACATTAATAATTCTATACTCTATTAATACATGAATGTGAAAATTTTATCTTTACTTTAAATAAATTAAAAAATGTTTCATAATCACTTATATAAGACTCAAAATGGTTAATAAGTCATCCCTTGGATTCTTATGGTCAATATATACTCAATAAATTTGGTTTGGTCATGTTTTTGGGCATTTTGATTGTTATTAATGTTTTAATAAAAATTGTTTAATTGATTTTTCATCAATTAAATAAATTTTTTCAACATTCAAGTATAAGTGTTTAAGGTAATTATTTATTTTTTAAAAAATTACAAATAAGTTGTCATCGTAAAGAAAAACATTTTATCTTTCAAATGAATATCTATAATGGGATTTATATTTTTTATAACCTTATATGAAAAAATATTTAATTGATAATGTTTGATTGAGATACATTTCACTCTTCTTTAAATAAAATAAATTAAATGTCCTAGACTCATCCATGTGGGTTATAATTGATACCATTTTGAGCCAAGTATGTTTTAGGGAATATTATAATCGTCCAATGTAAATTTTTACATCCCTCTTTAGAATAACATGTTTATTTTGTCATATAAAAATATTAATGTGGAAAAATCATAATTTAAAAGGGGTTCTACATTCAATGGTTTAAAATTTACCTTCTTAAAAATTGGTTTTTATACATCAAATAGAGTTTTACTTATACCCTATGACTATAATATCCTCTGGATGAATATAATGTTATTTTATAAAGTGTATAAGATGTATATATATCTCAGTAATTTCATTACCAAAAGTAGTTCACTCAAAAATAAAAATATCTATGTATATTTTTCATAAATAATTGATAGCCAATAAATTCACAACGAATTTTCATAAGTTATATATAATTATTTCCAATAACCCAATGGATAGGATATAATGGTAATTTTTTAATAAGGGCATCTCTGGGTTATTTTAAACTCACGATTTCTTGAAAAGAAATCTATTGAAAAATAAAAATTATTGAAATACAATATTTAAAAAAAACATTCGGTTATTACACGGTGTAAGTAAAAATGTTTTTGTAGTCGATTGGGTTTATATTTTTGAATATTATTTTACATTATTTTGAGATATTTAATGATTTTGAGAGATTAGGGCCAATATTTTGGAATTTTATAATTTTTTCTATGTCTCACATGGGCTAGTCAGGTCAAGAGTAATTTTTCGAAGGCTATGCATGCATTCTTCTCTTGGAAAAATGTTATTTTTCATGGATATTTAAACAATGTGGTCTCCAAGTAGTAATTTTTTTATATGAGTTTTGGATTTCTATAGAGTGTTACATAGTTAACCAAAAAATTGAATTCTCTGTGAGTTTCCCTATTAATTTTAAAATTAAAATTTATTTTATTTTATTTTTTTGATAAAAATATAAAATATACTCACCCCTTACCCTATGTGAATTACCCCACCTATGTGAAAAATGTCACACAAAGGGTACCCTCTCCTAGATAAATTCTTGCATAAAAATTTATTTTGTATTTCATCACGATTTTTGGTTGACCCTCCTATGTATGGTCTTTGCTTACATTCCTTATATTATCAGTTACAATTTTGTATCTCCCTCACCACTAGTTCAATCTGCAAACCCTTATTGGGGTATTAGACTGATTAAGATTTATATTCTTGATTATAAAGAGCATTAATCTTCATTTCTCCACTTCTATGGTTTCTACCATTTGTAGTGACACATTTTGGAAATTCCACCAATGATTCAGTTATGTTTTCCATATTTTGTAATTTTTTATTTTTGAACGAAGATTTACTTTTATTTTTAATTTACATTTTAATTATTAGATAATAGTGTTTAATTTTTTTAAGAATTATTTGAAATTAAATTTTTTTACACCTTATTTTCATTTCAATATATAGTGTTTATAAATTTTAAAATTTGTTGAAATATGCTTCAATTAATCTATGCTCACTGGTTGGTTTGTAAAATTTTCAAATGACTATTTTATAATATTAAACTAATGTACTAAAATGTGTTATAATTTTATATTTAAATTTTAAATAGTTTTACTTGTTTTATAAAATTGAAATTAAAACAAATGTTTAATTATTTAAAAAAATATTTTAATTAAATTTGGTGGTTAAAAAATGATTAACCCCTGTTAGGTCATGAAATAAATTCAAAATGGTGAATTTTAAGTATTCAAGAGTTTCTATAAAAGGGTAGTGATGTATAATATTAATTTTAATATATATTCCATGTAAAATAATGTATCGAAGAAATTTATAATTGATGTTCAAATTCTATAATTTCAAATGAATGGAAAATGAATCGGCACCCAGAGTAAACTTTTATTTTTTAAATTTTGTCACATTTAAATGCACTTTTAGGTTTTAAGATTATCTATGGATTCCCCTTACAATGTTTTATTCCCATGATGGGTTATTTAGGATTATTATTATCCCTATAATTGATGAATATTGGGAATTGGGTCTTTTATAAGAGATTATAGGAGGTGAGATTTACTAATTTATGCATTGATTCTTATATTGGTTATTATTCGATTATATATCTCAAGTATATATTTTTATTTCTATGGGAAACCATGGGTAGTTAGGTATAAATACATGGTATAGATTTTATACTAGATTATTCTTCTTATCTGACTAGTGGTCTTCGGTTAGATTATGTTCTTCTAAGTGTATTATTCCCCTCTGTTAGGCGAGGTCGGGAAATTTTAGGAATTAGGGTATATTATTTGAAAACTGAAAGTACTATTTATTTATAGTATTTTTATAGATGTGTATTAAAATTTCTCCCCAAGATCATAGGTTAATATTATACTGGATGATTATATTTATAAAACATATACTCTTTTGGGTCCCTTGATCGGGAATAGTGTGTCAGGTGTCATTGTTTTAATTCTGACATGATGAGTTGGTTATTATTTTTATATGGTGCGTTTATTTATCCAGTTATTACAAATATTTTAAAAAGTGATTTTAAAAAGGTATTTATATATCAATTTCAAAATATAATTCTAATTGGGTGTTTTTATAAAAAAGGGGTTGTGGATTAGAAAAGAGTACCATTTTATTCAATTATTTACTACTTTTATTACTAGTTATTGGTGAAATATACTATGTATATAATATCCAAGGGAAACCATTAGAGATACAATATGTAGAGGGAGTTAGAGGTGATGTGAGTGTTTATCTCTAAATTATTTAAATATATTCTTTTTATTCTTCCTGCTTATCTGATTTGGTATGAATTTATAACATATAGATGGGTCCTCTTTGATTTTTAAGGAAATTGCATTATTCTTTAACATATATTTAAGTGGAAAATCATTCCTGGATCTTTTATCTACGTCCATGGAGGATTTCTATAGACCATGGGGATCATTAATAACCCTTGAGCATGATACATACTGCTTCATGCATATAATGGATGGATGGATCATGTTGGTTCATGATAAAATGGTATAATTTCTTTAACTCTACACTAGGAGGCTAGATTCCCGATTATTACTTATATTATTTCAATATTTCATAGAATAATTAAGTAAATAATTTCATTGAAGCTCAGGTGGTTGGTCCAGGGAGATCCTACGTATCCATTTCCTACCCCAAGCCTAAATTTTCATTGGGAATTTTTCTTTTAATTTTGACCTTATAGTTTTTTCGATTTATTATTAACTCTATGATGATACTCATGGAATTTTAGATTACATTGCATAATATTTCTGATTAATTTCTATGTGAAAAAATGACTAATGGTGAAATGGTGATAATTTTCATGACTTGATAAACCAAGAAATAATAAAACCCTTTATTTGGAAATGTTTTAGTGATTTTTATATTATTAGCCCTTGGTTTATCAAACCTTATGGTATGGTCTTGTATTGTCCCACATTTCACATGATTTTTTTCTTTATACCCACTAAATCCTAGCTCTCAATAGTGGTAAATGAGTTGACTATGGTCTTCTGATATACATAAAATGTTGGGTTAATGTTTTGATTATATTTTAGTGTTCTTTGAGTTGTGTTTATATTTTGAATTTTATTTTCGATGAAAAATGGAAATGGTTTTTAGGAAAATATTTTATTTATTATTGGTATTATGTTTAAAAATGGAAAAGTGTTATGATTTTAAAATCGAATTTAGAAATATTTAAAAAATGTTGGTGGCTGTAATAATTATATTTCATATTAATTTGACGAAATTATGTAGTGTTTTTGTAACTTTGGGATGGATTTTCAAATGCGAATTCAGTGTTTTGAAACCGGGGTTGTTTTTTAAAAATGAAATAGAGATTTTTATTTAAATTTTACAGGAAGAATTGGTATTTGGTAAAATATTAGTTAAATCCTTTTTGGTAATTGGGAATTTAAGAATGTAAAATGGGGTTTTTATGTGTGATTGGTTATCTATGTTTTTTTGAAGATATTATTTTAAACTATTCAATTAGTTTGGTGGGGCTATTTGGTTTGATGGATGATACATAAACTATTTGATTTCAGGTTCCACATTAGAAAATTGTTTTAATGGAAGGATGGTAGAATTAAAGGGATGAAACACAATGTGATTTTTTCCTCATTATGTGTAGTTTCTATAGTATATAACAATAACAGAACTCGAATTTTAGTTATTGAGTCAGAATATAATATTATTTATAATATGGTTCCTGGTTACATGAATGATTTCCCTTATTTTTGGTGTAGTGGTATAGGATAGAAATAGGTTTTGGTTGATATTTTATTAATTAGGTGAATCTATGATTTTATTGTTTCACTTTTTGTGGTCTGTGATTTGACTAGATGTTTTGTGGTATCATTGATTTATTTTGTGTTTTAGATGACTCTATGTGGGTTTTTATTATATGTTTTTTGTTTTTTTGGTGTTAATTATTCTTTAGTGTTTTGTTCCTTGTGTTTCCATTAGGTTGAATTTTGGGGATAGAATTTTGGGATCATGGTTTTTAGGAATCAAATAAGGAAACCATTGGTGGGTTCTTGGGAGGCCTAATGACCATCGTTATTTTATCCCCTGCTAATAGAAATTTGGAGTTTTTTGGGATTCAATGTGGGTGATATCCCATGAGTGCGGTTCTAGGTTTCCATAACTTATAGTTCCTTGAACCATTATTTAGGAAATATTGTTTCATGTTAAAGGTCATTTAATTTGAAGTGTACCATCTTTATTAATTATGGTTATGATGCTTTAGTTGGGGTTTTTTCGGATTATTTCATGTAATTTTCCTCCATTTTAATGGTGTATTTATATTTCCTTTTTGAATGATAATTGTGATTAATAAAGTAATTTTCATTTTAGATAGTTTTTTCTGGAAGTTTATTTCTTGGTGGTGTGTCTTATAGAGAATGTGTGTGTAGTTGAACCACCATTTTAGATGATGTCTACATAGTTGGTAGACGGTAATAGGTCTCTATTATCCTGAAGACTTATGTATCTTGATGGTTGGGTGAAATACACTTAGACTAGTTGGATGTTGTTTGAGGATTTGAAAAATTTCACTTAGGGATTGGTGTTTCAATGATTTATCCCCTTAGGACCTATCCCATATCATTTTTATCTCCATCTAAATTCATAGTGTGTTGGAGTATTAAGTTTCATGAGGTCATATGTCCTTCATTAATGGATTAATGGAGGGTGAAAAATTATGATGAAGAAATTGTAACAACCCTTATTTTAGTAGTAAAATAACATTATATTATTCTATAATATTTTTTTTTATTTTGAGTCATCTGAGATTCTGGGTGATTTGGTATATATTTTTTATATTTTCTAAATTTTTTGGTTTGGCCTATGCTACCGAGAATTAAAAGTTACAATGCAGAAACTATGATTATTAGACTATCCAAAAATAGTTTTAATTGGAATATTATATGAACATTTAGTTCAACAATGTTATATCCTATGAGTAACCATGTGATATGTGTTTTGTGTGTCCAGAAAGTGCAACACAGTTACCACATGGTTTAGAAAACAATGCAGGTAAACCATTCACGTTTCCAAATTATTTAAAAACATATATTTTTTATTTCATTTATTTTTTTTTCCTTAATGAACTCAACTCCCCTCTCCCACCTCTCATCATATGACCCCCCACCCACCTGTGTGACCTGTGTCTACTACAGCCTCCCATATCCTAGTTCTATATTCCCTAACCAATTTCATCATAATTTCTTCATGATTCATGGTTAAACCACTATGTATATTCTTTGTATCCATCCCTTTCCTTTTATTAAATTTTTTTCATCTCGTTATCACAACGATTGGGTTTTTTCAAACACTTAGCGGGGTCTCAGTGTAATTTATGTTTCAATTCATGATCATAGTTATCATAAAAGTTATTTATCACTTGTTAAGGTGTCTCCATTCAAAGCGTATATGTTGTTGACCTTATGGGAAACATTAAATGTAGGGTTTACCCATGTTTTACCTTTTAGATTTGGAACAGTTATTTTATTAGATTATTACATTATATTTTACTTATCAGGCGATATTATTTAAAATTTAATCATTATTCAAAATCAAAAACATGTTTTACTCAATTTTAATTTCAATAAAGAGGGTTTAAATATTTTGAAACATGTGGAAATAAGCTTTTATTAAATAGTTCACACTGGTTGGTTTTTAAATTGTATAAATTGATCATTATGGAAAACATGTATTAAATTATTAAAAATTGGTTGTAATTTTAAAATAAAATTTTTAATGGTTTTACTTTAGATGTGATGTGGTACTTGTTGTGATATGTATTTTTTAATAAATTTAAAACACATTTTTATTAAGGAGGGTTGTTTTAGAATTATTTAACATCATTTGTTATATGAATTTTATTTTTATAATGGTGTGTTTTAAAACATTATGATTTTTTTAAAAAATAGAGTGAATTCTTAAATTAAATGGGAGACATATTACCACGAAAATGATACAATAATCATTATATATATTTTATATCGTTGGTTTTTGAGTGTAAAATTACATTTAAACAACCACATACACCCCACCCAATAGGCCAAAGGGTAGGTCGCAACCCTCATGGATAGCCCACTCATCATTGCCTATTTTATATATATATTAAACTCCCATCAAGACCCTAATATTTTTATATATTACAAAAGGAAAACAAATGATCTGGACCCATGTACCTAGCAGGATTCTCCATCCCCTAGCATAGTCTTCGATCACCACCATCCCCCGCCCATGGGATCTACCGTCAGAACGTGTAACCTACCATGCCATCAATTTATGTTTCCATCACTGGAATGATAAATCCCCTTCAAGTCTCACTTCATAGAGATATATATAACAATTACACCATCACTTGTGGGTTACACCATCTAATTGTGGCCACCTCTAGTGATGGTCAACGATGCCTACCACCACCAACCCCAACTATTGTCACCTATCATGAATCTAGCACCATTACATTGTCATTTTTCCCTACAATTAGTGTCACTGTCACCATCACTATTATCCGATAATTCAAAATCTATAGTCAATAACAATCACAGATCAACACCATCACAATCACCCCACCATAGAATGTCTGTTCACACCACCCACTCTATTGTCTGGAAAACATTTTCTCCTCCCTTGTTACCTAGGAGACTGAAAATGGATGTTGTGGGGGATTGAACCGCTGACTAACAAGATGTGATGCACATCTGAGTACTACTCAATCACATATTTTTCAACAATTATCATTTTAAATATAATTTTAAGATGTAAAATTTTAAATTATGGGAAAAAGATTCAGTGTCGCAAAAAATTCTTTTGTTAAGGGAATAATTTGAACTTTGAAATTGATTCATAGATTTTGAGACCCTATCTGGTTTCCCATTCAAAATTATCATTATCATGATGGGGTTTTTATGTTTCTATTATCCTTGTGATGGATGGATATTATTAAATGGGGTTGTTTTGTTTGAGGGTATGTGAGGTGAGGTTAACATGTTTATTATTTGATGGTTATATTTCATCTAATATGATTTTATTTCGCACGATTATATTTTATTTTATAGTGAAACCATGTGTTATTAGGTAGTATGTACATGTACAAAATATTCACTAGATTTGTTTTACTCTCTGACTAATGGCCCTATGATAGATTATATTCTACTTTTGGGGTTTTAAAACTCTGTTACGCAAGGTCTGAAAATGCCTAGTGTTTGGTAATATTGTTTGATGGTTGACACCAGTCTTTGTTTGTTGTAGTTTTATTGACGTGTCCTACATCATTTCCCCAATATCCAAGGTTCTCATGATTATTGATGTCTATAAATATTGAAAATCATGTCATTTTGGTTCCCTAAATTTATTGGAACAGGGGTATCATTTATGATTGTTTGTATTATGACATGTTTCCTTTGTGATTTTTTTATTGTATTTATTAAATTATATAAAGTATTAAAAAATGGGATATTAAAATTTTATCAATAAAGTTTTTTCAATGTAGAGTTTAAATTGGTTGTTTTTATTAAAAATCATATAAGGACGTATGAAATAATATTTAAGTGATTTTTTTCATTGAATAAAATTAAATGAATTGTTTAAAAGGTATTAAATATGAAAATAGATTTTGATCAATTATGTAAGAAAAACGTATTTTATATTTTTTATTTAAAACCAGCCTAAAATTGAACATTTATTAAAATTTTAGCATTTGGGAAGATGATAGTGGCCTATAAAGAATTTTTATTCGCCCCCCTAGAGAAAATTAATTGTTATGGTATTTTAAACTCATGATCACACATGGGATTGCATTCAGCATTATCAAAGGGTAATGAGTGATAGAGATTTGAGGTTAGTTTTGCAGCTTTTTTATCAAATCATACATGTGTTCCCTTTAAATGATTTTTAGTCATTAATTTAATTTAAATGGAATGTATGTCCATGTGCTCTCTTTAAATGAGATCATTTTTGGATTTAGTTATAGGTATTAGTTTATTATACAATATATATGGGAGAAAGTGTTAAATGAATCCATGATACAACATGTTGAGGGATTTAGGGAGAGATTAGAGTTTATTTATGTGTGTGTGTATATATATATATTGTTTTTCATATATATGCATGTTTGATTTTGGTGTATGTCTATCATTTAAATAATATATGCATGTTTTTTGGGAGAAAATCATTTTTTCTTACTCTGATTTAAGGGAAAGTCATTACCAAATCATTTATTTTACTTCTCGACACTTTTATAAAACCCATGAGGAGTGATAATGCCCCACAATTACATCGTGGGGTTGTTATGAAATTCAGTGTATGGGAATATCAAGTTGGTTCATGAAACTCATAACAAGAATAAGGGAGAATACATAGATATATCTAGCCCATCTGGCCATGTGAGTGAACATTTTCAAGTTAGAGAACATGAATAGGAAAATCAAGCCACACATAGTGTGTGAATGGAACATGTTGGAGTAATAGTGTATATGGGGAGGAACACACCTTGGGAGGGTGTGATTGAGTGTTTATGAGAACTGAATCCTATTCCATTAGTGATTAGCTAATGAGGGGTTGAGTATTTTTATGTAAAAAATAGATGATATAAAATTCATGGTGGGATTGATTTATATAAATAACTATTCATCAATTATTTAAAATAATGGAAATAACACATGCTATATACACCATCTTCTACCTTCGACCTTCAAGGGGTTTATATAAAAACAATCCAACCGACTATAAATATTCATGAAATACTACCACATGAGTTGAATTGAAGACAAAAAATTACCAATTAAAATATACCATAATTTGATATATCTACCTAAAAACTATCCAGCCTATCCAGTAAACAATTATGAATCTACTACATGATGTATTAGAAGCTACCACAAAATCCATTTTCAGACCTACCACATGATCGAAACGAATCCCCTAAATGAATTTTAAATCCAATTTTGATGTACCGAGCACATTGAAAAATAGAGCATACCATGTAAAGGAGTTTATTCATAGTAGATGGAGCATTAGTGTGTTTAAAGAGGGAGCTACTCTAAGTAACATCATGGATGGTGCGCTTACTTTTTGATAAAATACCACCATCAGGGGTCTCTACCAAACGAATAGAATTTCAAGAATACAAGGGATGCAGGAGAGATTTTTCAGTTGTGTGCATACAGAAAACATCAATTTCATACATATAATTCTGTATGAATAGGTATAGTTCTATATTGTACCAAAATAGTGTTTACTAGTTTCATGATGGATAAAGGATTGATAAATTATAATGAAACTAATGTTTCATACATGTTTTATCCAAATAAAAATAAATTAATAGTTCATATAATAATAAAAATATAATTATTTTTTATGTGTTCCATGTTATAGTAAATAAAACTATACCACAGTGAATGATTCATTTCATGATGTGAATTGAAATCCAGAAGATTCTTATGGTGATTTTTTGAAATGGAAATAAATAAAATGGATCTGGTCAGGGTATTTTAATATTTTTTATGAAGAGTTCCACCCATTATTATAAATAAATATGAATAATTATGTATGATTGATTTATTACATTTTATTATTATGGAAAGATAAAATTACATGACAGAAGTTTCAATGAATGAAAATATTCAAACTATATAGTAAATATATATTTTTTGAATGTAGTTATTACATTTTTAATATTTCAATAGTTTAGAAAAATAGTGTGTGGTTGTGAATGATATTGATTACAAATTTCATGATTAAATTTAATTATCAAGTGGATATCAATCATTCAAAGACATTATCTTAGTTTTGGTGTTGAGTAATCATCAATGCCCAATTGATGAAACTATAATTCTTTAGAACTCGAATTTGGGTTGAGAGAAATATGAGAAAGTAAAAAGAAAAAAGGAAACTTCAAGGTCACTTCTATAAACTTATAGAAGATATTCATTGGATGAAAATGGAATGTGAGTATTACAAGAGAACCATGATATAAAAAGCTATGAAATTAATTAAAGATTATGGGCATTAAATTAAATGGTAATATTTAGTATTAATAAAATTTTCACCTAATTCTTAATTACCTATATATAAAAATAATACAATGGAGTGTGTTTTCATGTTTGAGGATACAAAATACCAGGGCTTACTATGTGATTTTTTAAGAGAACTCCATCTCTCTCTCTCAAAGACGGATCAGATCCTTTATTGAATTTTAAGATCATCTTGGTATTGAATCCAAATATTATTAAGAGGGTTTAACTACAACATTTTTTGTCGAAGCTTGAGGTGAATAAAAACATATCATTTTGGTCAATTATTCGTGGTTTCACTTTTCGAGTTAAAATTATTGAAAATATATTATTAGTTTTTAAGATTAATTTTAAATGAAGCTCATTGAGTGAGGAATCTATTAATGTTCATTCCCAAGTAGTGATAGATTTTAAATAATTCATGATGATATTATAGAATTTGAAGAAAATATTTTTAAGTTATTTTTGGGTAATTATATTAGTGTATACGAATATTTCACATAAATATAGGTCGAATTTTTATGAATAACATCAATAGAATACTATAATATATATATATATATATATATATGTTGGGAACCTGTATAATGATTTTGAAATAGGGTATGCATGGAGATCACATTGAAAATTGATGAGAATATGTAATTTTTTAGAAAGATATAGATATGATAATTTAATTTATACATTTTTTTATATTAAAATAGATTGATTATGGTAATTTTATTGTTAATTAATTGCTGCATATTTAATATAATTGTTCATATTTGGAAGAATGCAAAAACTTATGGTAAATGAGTAAAGGGAGAAAAAGAGACCATGATTTCAAAATAATGAAGTCGTCCCATGATGTTGGACATGTATTTAATGCTTCTTTGGATCAAAACAGATGCAATGCAGTGGAACCGAGCTCCATGTTCATGTAACTGAAAATTATAGGATTTAAACCGCTATAGGATGTGAATCCATTTTATAGAGTGAAACCAGTCCAGGGTGTGAATCCTATTAAGAACCTGAATATTTTAGTAATTTCCCAGTAAATACATATTTTTATGGTATATTCTATGAAAACAATATATAATGGATGACCATTTATTTCTTGAAAATAAACATGATTCATAATTGGATTTTTAAATGACTACCAAAATGAAACATGATCCTAATCAATGTCTATAAATAGAGTGTTCAGCTTCTTCATATATAGATGGAATCTTGAAACCAACACCTTCTATGAGAAGTTTCACTATTTATGGTCCTTACTACTCATTCTCACTAATTTATTCATGTTTCATATTTCATTTATCCTTTTCCCTTACTGCCTTATCACTATAATGAGGGGATAATTCCCACCTTGTGAAATGGTAATGTAGATGAAGGGGAAAGGTTTCACTATATTATTTTCATATAGATTATTCAAGAAGTATTTTTCAAAAAACTGTTTTCCGAATTAAAATACATTTATTTTTGTATTATAAATACCATTTATTAGATAATCCATGTGTACCATTTAATTTTACAACTGGTTACCCTAATTTATTCATGATAGTTTTCATATTTTGGGTGACAAGGATTAAAACTGTTTTCAATAGAAACACGATTGAAAAATTTCCAAATTACTTATCATTGGAAAAAGGGGAATTTTCACATTCAGGATGGTATTCCAAGACCATTGAATAAACATTTTCTAAATGTCAAATTAAAACATGAATTAACGAAACAGATTTCAAAAAATAATTTCACATTAACGACAAAAATTGAAAACCTCAAGACAACTTCAAAACTAATTTATTTCCTCTTTCGTCAAATTAAATAATATAAAATTATTTAAAATGATAAATAAAATAATTCCCCATATCTCGGGTTCACTCTAAAACATTAAACATAATTCATTTTTTTAATTAACTGGAGTTTTGTTAGTTTTTATAAATATATATATCTATAATCCCTATAGGGAAATAACAACACACTAGAGGGTTGTCATACGTCCTATACGGGACATGAATTTAAAATATTAGTGAGCTTTTTGAAGTACATTCGAGAGATGAACCACCCATTATAGTCACATTTAATATTGTTGAAAACCCTTTACTAGGTAAAGCATCCAATAAAGGAATGGAGTATGTCATTGTACTGGGTCATATAAAAATAATACATTCCTCATTTTACACTACATAAATTCTATATTGTTGATGAATAACTTTATAGAAAAGTAAATATATACTCTCTTACTGTAAACATATATTAAATTTTAGAGGAGTTTCATTATTGTTTAAACTTTCCGAGGAATAAAAACACCTCATTAACCCCCCTTAGGTGCATGCACCATTCATATTTTTAATTTAATTATTATTCAATGGGATTCACCCTTTGTTGATTACAATGGTACAAGTCTTGAAATTACTAGGCTTATATTGACATAGTTATTTATAGTTGTACACGCCCTTGAAAATAATAGGGTTTACATGTTTTTGGAAGATACATGGAAATAAAAAAAATTAATTAAATATCAATACCGTAGTGTAAATTTCCAAAAACGAATTATGGATACTTCTAAATGAAAAATTGAGGAACATGCACATATATATATTTTAAAAATTTCAACCATTGGGTGGGATCAGTTCATTCCACCTCTATCTTTGTCAGTGAAGCCCAGCATATCTGACAGTGGGGATCCTGCTCCACTCTCTTAGGTTGGTGATAAGTAAAAATGATTATATTAAATATCCTCCTATGAGGAATTTCATAGATCATATGGTGGTGTATGTAAAATTGTGTGTGAGGTCCCAAATATGGTCATTCAAGTGTGATATTACACTATTATCTTCCCCAAAAATGTAGAGGCCCATCCTACAATCATTTCCCTGAAAATATCCTTGAAAAAATGAATTCTTTATATGGTCACCCTTGAATCATCTTATTGATATTGAATTTTTATATGGTTATGCATGACCAAGAATGGAATGGAGTATTCAACCCTTTCAATGGATTGTCCATATCTCTCGATCGTTCAATGGTGGGTTATATTCATGGATATTTTCCCATGGGAGGTAATGTTGATACTCAACCATAAATAATTTTTCATTTTTTTGTTCTCTATGGATGTTTTTGTTAATGAGTGGTTGTGGGTACTTATATCATGTCAAATATTGGTATTCAATCTATATAGTTTGACGATGAAGATTCACACTATCTATGATCATAATTTAAAATTTTTTCTTGGTTATATCCCAAGGGTTACGCCTCTCATTACCCCCCATTTTATTTGGAGGGAATTCCAGATATTGTTGACCAGTTTCATGGTTAAAATGAAATCATTAATCACATGAAACATACCATGTTTCCATATTTTTTTTAAAGATTTAAATTTCTATGATATTCACTAAACATATCTTATTGTTTATGGGAGAGTCTCTTTCCATATGGTAGGATCTCTCAATCCTATCTTCATTGGGATACTAATCTTAATAATATTTTTAGGTCCACGAAACATCCTCCTATATAATAAGTCAATTATGTTTGAAGAAAATTCATCCCCATGAGGATCCCAAGAAGATGATTTCTCCATTCATTATACATACTTTTGAGGGTCCATAAAATCCTTCACTTACTCCACCTCCAACAAATCACATGCTGACAACCTTATTGGATACTTTACCTACTCAAACATCAACTATTCTCGAGTCATATCCCCCATGGGATGATTATTATAGTCCTCTTATATAATCCACATGTCCTAATATTAGGGAACCCGTTCATTTACAAGATTCCAAAGAACCGCAACATGATTCCTTGGAGTGAATTCATATGTTTATTATAGACCTAATTTCTAGTTACTATTGGGACACTCCTATATTATATCAAACTCCAAAATAGGTGCTGGAGGGTGAATCTAATTCTAGTAACATTTTCCACACATCTAATCATGTTAATGGAGACGTTGAGGACTGTTATACTATGAGTTATCATATAACTACACCTCCACAAGAATGTTTTCAAAATATAGAATCTCATATTAATTATTTTTACCCTTAAAAACTTTTTTTAGATGATGGTAAAGAAATATGATCTTAATATATAAATAGGGGATTAAAAAGTTGGATAATAACTCACAATGTGGCTCCATATTGTACAAATACCAACACTATGTTTAAATATGAATATTATTGTTTGATTGATTCTCCCTAAGGATCAGTTAAGTGAGGTGGTAAATCATTATCCATCACTATATTATGATCTATTATAATGTATAAAATTTTATTGGTATACTATTCCATGAGAAATGTGATTTTCATACGAAAAAGATAAATAAAAACTATATTTTCTTGACTTCCATCCTAAAACTGAGGAAAAATCATGATATCATATATCGTTATTCTTCCAAACAAATAGTTAATAATTGCAGGAATTACATTCCATCTAATTATAATATATGTTTTTTCTAGACATATTTTATCAAAGTGAAAAATATTAAATGTTCATCTCGAGACATCACAATAATGGTAAGTATACCATAGTACCTTTTTAATATGTCAACAATTTATTCCAAATTCAACATCAATGAAATGGAATTTCTCTGGATCTCACTTGAATTCATCAACTATAATAAATCATCTTGTTTTATTATGGGGTATTTATCACCATTTTCTATCTATATGAAAATAGATGATGAGATATCTATTCTCAGAAAGATGTGGAATATTTTAAAAAATCTATATCTCATAAAAGATTAATAGACCTCGTTTACATAGAAGTAAAATTCACCTAGTGCAACAAAAGGAGTAAAAATCATTTTATATAGTACTATCTATATTGATTCATTCCTAAAATTAAAGGTATATAATTATTACAATAAAATATAATTACACACATGGATCTAGAACAATTTCATCATACCTTTCCAAATATTCAAATCAAGCGTGCTTCTAGAAGTGGTGATCATTTTTTTCTTTGAGATGTAGATAAAGAATAATCATTGTATGTGGAATCTATATAAATCATGGAACATTCCCAAGCATGGATTCAAAAGGGATTATATTTGTAACATGTGGAATAACATAAAAGGGTATATAATATAATGAAAAATATTATATAAAAAATTGAATCAAAGTTATAGATTCTTAAAATTGATATTAATAAAGTCTAATATAGTTTATAGTGGATATGGGGGGGATGAAATCTTTACGCTTATAATGAAGAAGTAGTCTACTCTAGATAAAAAATTTACTAAGGTATAATGAAATTCCATGGAAGGATCTATAGACCTATAGTTGAGAGATGGTGATAACTTACACCATATATATTTATAAATACATAAACGAGAAAAAATACATAGGGAAATTGAACGTATTTCAGGAGGAAGATTTATTCAATCATCATATTGAGGAATCAGATCTTATTAACATTTCAAAATTATATAACTTCCATATCGATTCTGATAAAATACATATATGGGTCTAATTCCTGGGTTCAAAATCAGGAGATCTTCTAATATAACATCCTGAGAGAGGTGGAATACCTCATGAATGAATACTATAGATGCATTCTAGTTGAATATGAAATTAAGGAGGTTAATAAGTAACTTAATCATGATAGAATATCCCAATGTAATAGGATTTTAAGAACATTCTACATTATGGATTTGGTTTTTATCAATAAAAACTGATTAAAGAAGTGAAATACTTATTTATGTGGTGTTCTACATTGAGTTCCCCATGACAATAATATTATCTACACCCATAAGATTAAAAACACCATTTCATTCAATCAACACGGTCCTATTATTATGTCTAATATTCTATACAATCTATTATGTACCATTTTGATCAGAAGATTGATGAAATGATACTCATCATGAGATCAAAAGTGAAGTGTGGTTATATTAAAAGAAAGAGTATTGAGGGAACAGTTGAATTTTAATTAGAATGAAAGATATGTATAAAAATATGTATACTGTTACTATATAAATGGACAAATTGGACATTGAAAATGAATATGAAAACATATAATATATTTTCTTTCTGATCATGAAGCATTTCATTTTCTCAAAGATGTTTTTTACAAGTTCTTTCAATTATATTATTCACCTTGGATATACAATTTATTCATTGGAAAATGTTTGGATTCCTTAATTCTTTGAGAAGGGTTGTTTATGTATATATCCATTTAATTTTCTATTTATCATAGATTAATACATGCTTAGAATAAATTTGAACCAAGACATTACTACCAGGTAGGTTACCCCGTTGAGGGGTCGACATGGCTTCACGGATGTGACCCACTTATTTTTTAGAAACAATGAATTTATATATCTAGTATACATTAAAATCCAGGTATATTTTAATATGAATATTGACAAGTATGATAATTATATTGGGAAATTTGTCATCCAATAGAAAACTAGTTTGTATAAATATATCATGTTCACTCATATTTGAGTAATGTAGAATGTGAATTGTATTGTGATATTTATCTACAAATTCTCTACAGACTACTTGGGTAGACATTTTTCTATAGGGAGAATCCAAATTAATCACTCTTAAGTCCTTGTTAATAGATTAACATATAAAATCAACATATATAAAATATATATTTCTTTCATTTAGAGTAATAATAAAATTTTTTACCAATGTTCTCTCTTCTGTTCCAATGCATGTCCAATCAATGCTCAAGGTTTCTAAAGAAGTCATCTAGAAAATTGATATTTGATTACTATGTTTTTGGAATCAAATCAGTAACATAAACCTAATTATAATAGTTTTTCATATTAGGTTATTCCTTTCATAGAGTGAGTTATCAACTAGTGGAATATGGATGAGAATATGCAATATATGCATGAAAAACTAGCTTTGATGAAAAGATTGGGAGGTTCAAAATTATACTTTTGTCTGAGAATGGTTCCCCTATTCTCTATAGTATACAATATCCTCTCCACCCATTTCATGAAATTTATCATTAGATATTTAGAGACTGAAATATTATCTTCTATTTTGAGAACATGTATAGAAATCCCCGTTTCCGCTAAGGGTGCTCAGTACTAAACATAAAATTTCAAAATTCCCATAAGAACAATAGATTCATCAATGATTAATTACACAACAATTTGAAGAATAGTATCTTTGGAATTCAAGATTTATAGAAACTAGGTCAGTGTGTTTTAACATTTAATGGATTATCATCATTCATGGTTTCCATCTTTTATAAAAATCTTCCATTTCTAGTAGGATGTAGTTTCATGGGTGGACTTACTCTGGTGAAAAATGAACACACCCCTGTAGTACCTAATATTTTGGAAAATTCATAACTCATCCCTCCTATTGGTGGTCATGTGAAATAGAAAGACATTCAACGGGACCCTAACTACATTTACTATAAAAAGTTTGTGGAGGCAGATGGATTTATTCTCTTATAGTATTAGAGTGGGAACATTCCACTTGGTATATCCTCAAGATGTGAATAGGCATTGTGGTGTACCAAGAATATATTGATATTTTCTATTAAATTATTTAATGAAATTAGAAACTCATTTTTGGCGGTCATTAAACATGGAGGGTCCTATCTTCTATACTAATTTTACTCTTTATAATCAACTGTCAAATCATGGGATGTAAGAAAATAACATCTATTGATCGATGGGTGTGTAGGAATTATCCCATGAAAGGACTCTAACTAAATTTTGATGGACCATTTTACTTGGGATATATGAGGGGAGGAAGAATCATTCGTTATATGAGCTGACTTATCACATTGGAATTTAGTGAATAATATGGTCTCATAAAATTTATCGTAGAAGAATTATTATGCTTTCTTAGGTGATTATATTTTTGCAGAAGATACACCCTTTAACATGCTATTATGGAAATTCATTTCAACTTATTTTCTAAATGGATTATTTTAATGATCTATAAACATTGGTCAATAACATAATGTATCATATCATTGAGAGTATTTTAAAATTATAACATGAAGAACCATCATACTTGTAATAGGGGAAAATGTCAGTTGGAATCTTCACTCCAATGAAAATTTAATGAAATTATTTCTAGGTATTATCTCAGGATAAATTATTATTGACCCCATTGATTTGATATTTTGGTGTATTCTCCCCTTTATTATTTTATGTTTTCCCTAATTTAATTTTTTTAATATGTTAATAATAGAAAATAATGGAAAAATGATATATGAGTATAATTACATTAAAAAACATCTATCGAAAGAATAATTTCCTTAATGTGTAATATGTTTATCGAGTAGTTACATTGAGAATTATATCAATAAGGTATATGTTTCTAACATCAATTAAGATAAGTTTTACATTCATCATTTTTTTTGAATCAAACACGTGAATAAATAAGGTGGGTAGTGCATTTATTTGGTACTGTATAATTATTGTGGAACTCTACAAGTGTGGGAATAGTTTTAGGTACTATAACAAGATATTTTTTAAATTTTACTATTCAAATTTTGTTTTTCGAGTGATGAAATTGGGAAATTGATCCATAAGTCCATTTACAAAAACAATTATTGGACCTTTAGGCTTGTCGTAGAGAATCCTCTAACCTATGGTGTGTGTAGTGGTACAAGGTCTCAGAGGCAGGTGGTCTCTCCCAACCTCAACGGTTTAGGGTTAGACCATCTCTAAAGTCTTAATTCATTTACATAGTCCTTATATTTTTATTTGCATTGAGGGTATATATTTGGAAGGTTCCTCCTATATTTTTTCTCCTCTAATGTTGATAACATGTTCTTGGTGGTGGCATTTAGTCGAAATAAATGGTGTATGGAAGGTTTTAGTTGTTGCGGTGATGTTTTAATAGTCAGTATAGAGTCTCCAGTTGTTTGATCTCGTTTAATGGGATGACGGGTATGAGGGGTTTTTATCATATTTTTTGTCCATTATGTAATATTTCTTCATTCCAGAAGTGCAATGGGTTATCAATGTGAAATGGGATTTCAAGGACAATGGTATTTTAGGCATTTATTGGATCCCTCTCAACCCATAAAAAAGGTTTTACCATGGAATAAAATAAATAATTATGTGAATGCTTATAATTTTCTCATGTTATCTTGAGTATACCTGTTGGATTTTGTAATAGATAGATATGAGTATAGATCATTGTGGAAGAAATGATGGTGGGTCATGTTTCTAAATAATTACAGATATTTAAGTACTAAAGGATAATGATATCTTTTTTAATGCCATTATGGATGTTTTAGTAAAATTAATCTATTTAAAAAATTAAGGGGTTTATTAAAATGGGATATATATAATGACTATGACCCAAATACCTATAAAATATCAATATAGGTAGCCCCAACAACCCATGTGAATTGAATTTTGTACCCTATAATCAACTAATTTTGTTTTTTGGACTAAAAAATTATTAAAAAAGTATCCTATAACATAATGATTTTTTTTTACTAAATTAATATCATAATTTTTCTTGAATACTTATTACATATATAGTTTATAATAACTCTATATGATTAAAACAAGAAAATTATTTTAAAATATACTAAAATAAATACATGTAGTTTAGAAACATCAATCAGATGAGAAAAAAATGATGTCATACTATCAGGTGATAAAGACTCATAAGAAATGGAGACATAATCTCATAAAGTAACCACATTTTTCACTTCATTAAGGGATATCATGTAGATACACCCTCTAATTTTACTTCAACATTTCTTATGTTTCATTGATTATTTATATTTGTGATTTTTTTATTTTATATATCATTCAAATAATTATTAATGATTATAAGTAATCATGTAATTTTATGTTTTTTTTGAAAACTATGATCATATATGCTCATGAAGAGGCATTAGACATTAGGTTCATTGTATGTGAGATATAATTAATTGAATAAGTCAAGAATTGAATTTACCTTCCATGTTATTGGGTAAAGATATATCCTTCCTTATAATTAAAGTGGAACAATATGATGAAATACATAGCTCTGATAGTCTATAGGTGTGTTCATTTGTCATTAAGGTTGATTACACTAGTATGTATCCTACATGATGGGATATTAAGAGTAAATGAGATTACATTACATAGTTTCATTCCTAGGGAGGTGTTTTTCTACATTAATTTCTACCTTTATTATTGACTTTATGTGTTTCAAGTAATTGATATAACAATTTAGGTAAGTTCCCCTATTACCATTGGAAAATATGCCTACAGGGCCCCAAAATATGTTTTTACAGAATCTCAATAAATTCAATAGAAATAAATATTATGAATAAATTTATCCCCTTCATGTGGAATAGAATTTATTCATATCGATTTGAGAGTAAAAATTTAACCAGGTGATATTTTAGTTTTGAATATATGAGTTGAATTATGTATGTTGTATATTTATTCACAGGGTAATAAATAAATATTTATTTATTAACTAGTTTAGTGGATATACTAATATAAATATAATTATTTATTTTTAGTGAATATAATATTTTGTGTGAGGATAAGTATCCAGTTTATTGATCTATTGAAAGTGATATATTTTACATAACATCATATAAATAAATAAATATTTACTTATTTATGAAGATATATTAGATATATTACATTTTAGGGTATATAATAAAAATAATATTATAAATTAAATCAGGTACTAACATATATTAAATAATATATACGTTTTTTATATGTATTATAAATATTAGAGAGATGTTTAGAATTATCTCAATCCCAATAGGGAGAATCCTTCGTTTCTCTATCTCATTAATACAGTGATCGTATGTTATATTTTTTATGATCAATGAGAAATTGACCAATGAATTAGATTCTATAGTGATAACACCTATAGTTTTAGGAATACAGTCCAGAGATTAATAGAGCACATGTAGATACATATTGAGGAATACTCTCTTAGAATATCCTCCATAACAAAAAACAATGATTGGGAGAAAAAAATCAATTGATTGTTTTACAATAAATGATGAATTTATTATTTAAATTAATTAGAAATTAAATGTTAAGGATGCTATCAATACATTTTGGGGTGAATTAATTATGTTCTATTGATATTAATTGTTGATATCATTGAAAATTTAAAATCAATCAACCTCTAATATGTCAATTTTTTCCTTGAACATTTAAGTTATATCAGAGTGGGAAAATTTTAATTTATAATTATGTAAAATGTATTTTATCAATTTCATGAATTGTATTGTTTTTTTGGTTTATAATTTTTTCCTTTATCATATATAACTATATATAAGTTCTTGTGAAATGAAATATTCCATGATAGGATGTTTTATAGACCAAAATTCCCTCTCCATTTTTAGCCCCCTAAAAATAAAATTGATGAGGAGAAAAATTCCATCTGAAAACACATGGATGACACATTAGATGTTTAATTCCACATGTTATAATCGATGACTAGTGATATTGAGAAGCTACATAAATACATGGATTATTACTGCTACTAATATCATCATCGTGATCTTTATTAGGTGAATAAAATACAAGAGAGGTATGATATCTACTTGGAAAACATTATATGAATGTTTGGATAATGAGTTCTAGATATACCAAACATTGTTAAGATGATTTTAAAAAATATTACTTTCAAAATTAATGGATTAAAACATTCCAAATTACTGAGAATAGAGCTTTTTTTATCCTTAGTCTCTTTGATATAATCAATTGTATTATGAGTTTATAGATAATGATTATAATGAAATTTCTCCCATTGCTTCTGAATATAATTCTCCATGTTGATAAAGACATAATCATGAAAAAACAATTATCCTTATAGTGAACAAAAGGAATGTAATGATAAAATATTCGATGGATCGTTTGAATCCAAAGGAACCATTTTAATTCCCTTTAATGAAGTAAAAGATAAAAAAGATACTATAGAGTGGAAAGGTATATGTTTTTATTTCTCAAAGATAGTCCACATGATGAATGACAATTACTTAGTGATAAAGCAATGAGAAGCATCCGATATGTTTTTTATTGACTGTAACCATTCCATTTCTACAAATTGGGTATTATATAGGACTTTTGGTTCTCACATTTATATCTAAATATAGAAACCATGTTGATTATGAAAGATTATTAAAGGTGCGGTGGATCATGAAACTAAAAATGGGGTGAGAATAGTTACACTAGATATGGGAGACATTGTTTTCACATTAACTAATGTAATAATTGTTTTTTGAATAATATTTATTGTATTCTTAGTGTGACCATGAACATAATTTCTGTTTTCATTTAATACATGGATAGTTATATTTGTTGTTCATAAAGAAATATTTTTATTTTATAAATATAAAATATGTCATACTATTGTAGATATAAATAAAATTATTTATATTATGGAATATCAAAATTAAATAATGGTTGTTGGTAATGAAACAAGATAACATGAGTCCTATGTCACTATGATTTGATATCATCAACATAGTCATGTAAACAAGAATAATTTGAGTAATTTATATAAAGAAGGCTATTTTGAATCTTTTGAGAAAAAATAAATTAGACATATGTATTTTTTATAAGAAAAAAATAACAAATTCACATTTTAGTGAAAATTATTAGAGAGGAATTAATCTTTCAGTTTTATATCACTCTAATTTTTTGGGGCCATTTTCAGTATAATATTTATGTGGATACTCTTACATCATTAAATTTCATTAATAATTTCTTTGATAATGAAATATCTATTTTATTAGTTCAATTATAATTCTTTTGTTAAATATAATGATCACATTAATGAATTAGATACTGATTTTTGAAATAAGATAAATATAGTATTCCTAGAGAGGAAAAAATTATCTTAACCAAGAGTGTGTTGTTTATATAAAAGTTTTTGGGATATGATCTCAAATGATCTGTCCCTATAAAAAATTATATTATTATGTTAGTTAAATGAGGAATCACACCATATTATACATAGTGACATAAATAAATATTCAAACATATCATAAATTATTATTTTTATGATATGAATTATATAATTTAACTTACATACTAAATCAAGTTCTAACTAATTTTTAAAATTGTGTCCAATTTGAGTTTGGGTTTGGAAGGAAGTATACTCCTTACAACATTTATCAATTGGGATAGAATAAATTTATTTTGGAAAATCATTGTAGTACATAAGAAAAACATCATTTAATGAGCAATATTTAGGGATTACTAAGGAATCAAATGGGTATTATATATAAATTTACATGGATAAAAATGTATCATTCAATAGGCATGCCAATTTTCAGGAAATGGAACACATATAAAAAACTCACAATGCGATATAAGTAGGATTTAATGGATTTAAAATGTTGACATACTATAAGACCTAGTGGGATAAGTTTTTCTATAGAAATAAGTGCTCTGTAGGAGGACTAGGGAGGTTAGAGAACCCAAGAGATATGTTATTTTCAATTAGGAATGTAATAAATTTATAGTAGAGAATAAATAACCCGTATACTATGAAGAATTACAAAATAAAATATATGATTCAGTATAGAAAGAATATAATAATTCTAAGATGGTTTCTATTCACCCAAATCAAGTTTGGATTTTAGTACATCCTCAAGTGGATGCAAAATTTGTTGGGTGTAATTGGGTAATCACGAAAAAGATAGAAATAGAAGGTAATTTTAGTAACTCTATGTCTTAAATAGATTATAATGGTTTGAAAAACATCACAGTATAGACTATGATGAATAATTTTATCTAGAATCTATTCTAAAATCCATACAAATTTTACCTGCTATATTATATTACCGTGATTATGAGATTTCAAAAATTAATTTCAATACGACGTTTACTAATGGAAACCTTATATAATATGTATACATTAAATGGAAAGGGGGATTATTGACACCATATTATTAAAATAAGGTATGCAAGTTTACGAGATGATTGTTTTGATAATAAAGTAATTAAGATCATGAAATATTAATTTTTATCAAATCATAATAGAATTTTTTATTATTATGAATGACTGTGAGACATTTATTTATAATAAGTTTAGTATGATTACTGTTATTTGAATTCTAATATATATATTGATGATATATAAAGATTATTAATAAAGATACATGTCTTATAACCAGTTCATACATCTTGGAAAAAATGCATCTCTCTGAAATAATTCAGTGGAAAAGCCTATAATCATGGGATTATGAACCATTGAGATAGATCTAATGGAATGTCGTGGATTATATGAAGGTATATTCATTATTGAATTATTTAAAATATACAAAATAGAAAAATCCAATAGATTATTATTACCATTATTCCATGGTATACATCTCTCCAAGAAGATGTTTCCTAAAACAAAATAAAAAAGAAAAAGTATGAGTAGAATCCCCTATGATATTACAGTAGTTAGATTATGTGTATCAATATATATTCTAGGAATAGTATAACCTATTTCTATAAAATGGGATGGTCAAATAAATAAATGCATTGAGAGCCTCCATATTTGATTGTAATGACTATTATAATGTTCATTGATAATATAAAATATATATTCCATTCATTGTATGTGATATCGAAATAGTTGGGAGGGTAGGAACATATTCTAGTTTACACACATATCAAAATAATATTAGTTTATATTTAGGATACGTTTTTTCCAAATGGAGAAGTTTTGAGTACAAATAGTTTAAAAAATATGTGTTCAATGTCTCTACATTTGATTCTAAGTATATTGAATCATTAAAGTTTTATAAAGAAGTAATATAGATAAATAACTTCATCTAAGATTTAAGTTTTTCCCCAAAAATAATGATACCATAACTAATTATTGTGCTGATATTACAAAATTTGTTCTATAATATATCCCAAATACCATCATCAAACATATAATATATTTACAAGTCTCACCACTTTATTTGTTTTACTCAAATGGGGGATGTTTTAGATAACATATCAGTTATAGAGGAATGTTTTGAAGACCCATTTACAGAATCTGTACCTAAGAAGAAGCAGAGAAATCATATGAGATAAATAATGATAAAAACATATATTAGTTGGATATAGTGAATGTGAGATACTATTTTATATGATACCATATAATCCAGTAAAATTTTACTTTCAGTTACCCAAATATTAATATGTATATTACCAAATAAGGATGACTATTTTTCAAATCATTATTGTGATAATGTCATGAAAATATTTTTCCCTTTAAAAGGTTATAATGATTTATCATTATATTGAGAACCTATAAATTCTATGGAAATATTCTTATGTAATGTGTTTTGGTCTGGATACATCGATATGAAAGGAAATAGTTGATGTCAAACTATCTATTTCTAAAGAATAATAAGAAATCCTGACTTCTTTTTTTGAATTATGTACTTGCAGACCTCTAAGTGAGATCATAAAGATATACATTCTAATATAATATTCACAAGATTAATGTGTAATTGGGTATTTATATAGGAAGAATCATATATCGGTCTATATATGTGAGATCATTAATAAAACTTATTTTGAATTGAGTAGATTTATTTTAGGAAAAAACCATGATGATATATTCCAGTAGAGTATTAACATAGGTTGGGTGTGTTATAATTGGGATTTAATCAATTTAATACGTAAATAGTGGATTTTATATATTAAATTAATAAGATATATTTAACCCATTAATCAAAATTTATCTTTTTTGTTATTTTCTTGGCATTGGTTATTTATAGGTGGGTTAATTTCAGAAAGCCAGAGAGTGGTAAATCGATCATATAGTGTAATGGGTCTAACATGTATCCTACATGATGATATATCTAGAGACAAAGGTATAATATTATAGAGTATAATTATTATACAATTAGATGTATTTGTTTTATTAAATTAGTTTTTAATGTATGACTTGACATGTTTCTAGATTTCGATCTCGTACATTAGGTATGTTTACCAATTACTATAGTTAAAGGGTCCTAGAGGTTCACACAATATGTGTATCCATAATATCATGAAATTTTTATTGAATTTAATTTTATGAATTGTTATGACCATGTTTTTATATTAATGGATTTTTAAAATATATTTCTACGAAATTCTGGTGAAGAATTGTTGAAAATATATCTATGGAATTATATTGAATGAAATTAATGAATTTCTAGAAGATCCTTACACATGTGTTGGATACATATTTGATTAATTTGATAAGAATAATTGAGGGAAATATGGATGTTTCTCTTCTATATTTAACTTTTTCAAAGAAGTTTGTATGAAGGTATACAACTCAATCATCATAGATAATTGATGATGTTCTTATAGAAGATTGGAATAAATGTGTTGTATGTTCAAACTCTATTCATATTTTATATTGGAATTTGAAATTCTTCAATCATATATGACTTTTTATAGGTCCTAAATATCATCATATAGTCACTAGTAATTAATCACATATGATCTAAGAAATTTTTAAAATTTAAGGCCCAATCAATTGTATCTCAATGCATCTTCATTTCACATGGTCGATTAAAGATGCATGATCATTTTTATCTCAATGAACGGTCCATTCAAGTGGTAATTTTCAAAGGAATGGTATATTATATCCTAATATGTTCTCATTTAACATGGTTTAATGGATCTAATAGTTAATTCATTGTATATACATTTGATCATTACATTCACTTTGTGTAGTCAATTTACACATTGAGGGATTTTGTGCCATAACACATGCAAATATAGAATGATTCCAATGTTGTTTTAAATGTAATTAAAATAAAATATTTTTTATATAATTCAAAGGAAGTTGAACAACCAGACTTAAGGAAGATATTAAGAAACATAACTCAATTATTTTAATAATTTCAAAAGATATAATTCGAAAATGGATATACCATCCATATATAAATAATGGACTTTAAGAAGGAATATTGCTCTGGTAATTTAGGAAAATTGAATTATTGATTGACCAATAATTCATGGAGTTTTTATAAATTTATATAAATAATAATTTATATAAAAAGTACATACCTGAATTTTGGTTCCAAATTTATGATGGTTCATTTGAATTTAAACATATATTGTATCATGGGAAATATGGTGGTGATGATGATTAGTGTAGAAATATTACTCTATGGAACAATTAATGTGGATGAACTGGGTTTTGTGGAAACTCGATTAAAAATATCATAAACATGAAAATTACTAAATAATTATATTTTGAAAATAAAATGAATATTTATCAGGATTATTCAGAAATATTATTAATAGGATATTAAAGGTGACCCATGGATGGTCCTTAATGACATTGGAGAAGTATTTTTTGATCTACATCATTCATGGGTATACATGTGAACAATTAATAATTTATATAAACTATAAATTTTAGTTTCATAGTGATGATGGATAGGATTCATATTATAAAATTTATGGAAATGTAGAGAGAGAACATATAAATTTCCTATTTATATTTATAGTTTATTTAGTGTAAAAAAGAAAGATTGGCTTTTTATTCAATTTTCTAGTTGAAATTTTGAAGAAGAATAATACTAAGATGAGGAAGATAAAGGATTACCCTTCTACCATATCTATGAATAAGAAGGAATAATCATTATAATTATCGTTTAAAATTATCCTCACCCTTAAAATAAGAGTGATACTGTTGAGATCATTTGTTGAAGACAAAGATTTATCCTAAAAAAGAGTAGTCTATCACATGGTGTTTAGACAATAAGGTGAAATAACCACCTACCTGAATGGAGTAAGTATCATCAATACCTTGAGGGAATGTGGAATCAATAATTTAATATTGAAAATCACATTCATTGAGATACATATTCACGAAGAGTTTCACATTATATGGAGATAGACCCACATGTCCATATACTATAGAAGGTGACCCTAAGGTAAATAAACTCTCCAACCCTCACTTGGGAAGTGTTCATGACTAAATAGTATGAATTTCTCATGAGATTATTAGTTATCCCTTATTTAATCCCATTTAATATTCCTACATAGGGTATTATAGCTCTAGCATATCAATATAACATTGATATATGCAACATAGACCATCCCTTAGTGGTGAACCAATTGAAATCTTTTTTGTCTAATATGTTTCTCCTTCCAGACATATTATCTCATTTAGGAAAGGTGAAAGTAATAACTTGAGACAAAACATTACCCCTTTAACCCATTATCAAGATACTAATGTTGTATATTAATAATGAATAACAATAGTATAAATTTAGTTGACACCATAATTCACCCCTCCTAGTGTGTTTCTATTTCCAACAAGTTAATGTTGAGTATAAAGGTTCTAATTAAAAGTTTCAATCTATAAATGATATGGTTTTTTAGCAAAAGGAATCATTACATAATCCTCCATTTTTTAATTGAACAAATTATAATGGTTACTAGAAAGAAATTTGTATGTTCTTAAAGGTTTGTGGAAGGTAGGTATTGATGCATGTTTTATGGGATGTTAATATGAAAATTTCATGTGAGAGTATTTGTGACACAGTGATAGAGAATATCATGAGTACATCCCTTTAAAATGGTATTCACAATAATACCACTCATTGTGATAGTAAAATAGACATATAAAATAATATTGAAATCTTATATTGTTTATGAGTGTGAGAAAAGATATTTGGGGAACCCATATTTGAGGATTATAATAGAACTAGTATATTAGTGGAACCAATAAATATTGTTGGTGACTATTTCCTTAGGAAAAAAGATATTTTTATGAATAATATGGAAATTATTATTCCTTAATGTATGGAATCTTTTACATAGTGAATATTTCTATTTCGATTTTTTTATCTTATTCTAACCATGTTTTTACTATTATATATATATATATATTAATATTCCCTTTTATAGGACCATAAAGTATAAATTAAGATGGAAAAAAGGTAACAACAATGATTTTTTAATCATGATAATTATTCTAAAATGCTCAAGAGGAAAATCCAAAAAAAAACTGAGATGGTGGGTCAGATAAATATTATTTAGGAAGTGAACTGTTATTTTATAGAATACTTTTCCATTTAAAATAAAAGGTTAAGAAGTGTATAGGTATCACTGACATTTGATATAAAAAAGCACGTTTAAATATTAATGATCAATGAAATATAATCAAATAAATTATAGAAGGTATATATAAGAAAATGAAATTATTAAAGTAGTTGAAGGAAATTATAAACCATCTCATAATAGAATAAAAATAGATAGTATGATCATTAAATGAATCCAACTATGATTTAAATAAAATAAATTCTCAAATAAAGGTGAAGTATTGATGATCTAGAAGCTAGAGGAAAAGTTTCCAAACTATAATGAGAAGATTGGGATCTCACCCATTGTAGTATCAACAAGTATAGACAATAAATCAATAAATTTGGATTTTTTTGGGGTAAAAATAATGTAATATTAAAATATTATTAAAATAATAATTTTATTGAAATTAATTTAGACAAATTTATTAGATGAAGTTATAAATAATGTTATACTATAGTGAAAATATAGAAAACACTATGAGTATGTGTATACAAGAATAAAGGTTTAATGGTGTAAGAATAAATGTTACACCAATATATCAAATAATGAAGAACAATAATAGGTATTACATTTATGGGAAATGTTTTATTTGTGATAACTCAATACAAATGGAAATATAGTACATTTTTAGTTGGAGGAGGACCAAGAAATTCAGATGTAACACCCTTATTATAATTACAAACATTTAATGTAATTATACCATAATGAAACATGTTAAGATGGAAAAAAAATAACTATTTCAGAGGGAAATGAAAATGATCCAAATAAGGTTCCTCAGACACCTATCATGTTATAATCACAAAAATCCACCTCAAGTGTAGAGAAGAATATAAACAAAAAAAAAAGAAAATAGATATGGTTGTTCCGAGTGTGATAGAAAGGGGTAGGAATATAAAGAGGATGATTCCCACAAAAATTAAAACTAATAATGTGACTATGGAATTCACAATCCTATAGCTCGATCAGTTAGAAATATCTAGGAAGATGTAATAAGAATAGAAGAGTCAAATTGATTTTATTTCAATGACAATAAATCACATAGAGGGAAATATAATGATGACTGTATATGTTGTGTTTCAATGAAATCCACTAGTAATGCATGGAGGAATTTAAAAAGTAATCAATTGTCTTGTAATGATGAACCACAATCCTCACACTAAGGATGTCTAGAGGATCCCCTATCCCCTTATCTACAATGTTTATATTTTATGAATGAAGTGTTACTGGAAAAATGGCGACATGAAATCCATGGGCACTGTACCACATATACATTAAAAGTTTGAACATTAAAGAAATTAAGGTCCATTATGAACATAATTGGTGTACTCAAAGCACATCATGTGAATAAATTGTAAAAATCGATCGAATAAAGGAGTTACTTCTATATATTTGATCACATGTTCAAGAATATTAGGTAAAAGATATAAACATGGTTAACATGAATCAGAACCTATGAATCCATGATAGAATATGATCATTCATGTGAGAATCTATTTAGTTTTACTGAAATCTTAAAAAATGATGGATTATATAGCCGATTTAATGATATAAAATTGTTAAAGCCATGTAACTTGATTTCAAACTAGAGTTGATAAATTCATGATAGCCTCTATATGTGATTTTATATTCTACCTCATAATAGATGACCCTAAATAATGGATGGAAAAACAATGTTATGATCCAATAATACATTTTATAACATGAATTTGTTTTAAAAATTAACTAAATTGTACTATTAGAGTATTCATTTCGAGATACACTGATACATATTTGGTTAAATAATGGAATCATAAAATTTGAATCAATAAGTACATCCATGATAAAACCATTTCAACATATTGTGTTAGAGTTTTATTTATAATGTGGGTAGATTTAATAACGAACATCAATATCATTCAAAGTCATATGAATTAAGTAAGATTAATTGGGAGAAGATGAAGAGGAGAAACTAGAGTAAGAATTCTAATTACTTCTAAAATCTATCATTACATAATTTTATTATTATCACACCATTGGGATGAAGAATACAAATTGATACTGATGTAGGAAATTTTTTCCATATTTATTTTTTTATTATGAATAATGGTTTTAGTTTTTTAGTTTCATGATACCAAAAAGTTACTAGATGATAAAATCTGAAACAAAAGGTGTTACCTCATAATCAAGAACATATATTGTTTTTTTGGTGACATATTATGACAATTAATGGGAGATGGTAAATTTTTATCTATGGATTCTAGGCATCATAGGTAAAAGGTGAATCCATATGAATAAATATGTGACATATATAAAAATTGGTGTCCCTCACATTCTAAATATCTCATTGTTTACCTACTTGTTTTTTTCAATTATGTGAGCATGAATATGATAAAATATGAATTTACATTCTGAAATTGTTATTTTTTCTAAATTTACTAAAATTGGTGAGTGGAATGGAAATAATGAGGACCTTTTAGACTCTTTTTTACTATACTGAGCTCCAACTCAATAGGATTAAAGTATTGGTTAATTTTTTAATTATGAGTGGAAAATTCACCCCAAAATCATTGAAGTAAACTATATCTTTAGTTAGACAAAATTCATCAATTGTAAAAGTTTTGATGTCTAAAATTTTTATTCCCCAAAATTGGAATTGTTAATATTGGTTCAAAGAGACAAATGGTTTAAAAAGGATGATAGATTACTTTTACCATCTTATTAACAAAAAATTAAGTAAACAATGAGGTTGATGAGTAAGTTCAAGGTGGATAGTAGGAGATCATGGTATTTCATACTAATGGATCTATAAGAAATATTTATTCAATAATTAATGGAGTAAGTAATATTTCTATACCTATAATTAATTTAGGTGATATTACATGAATAATTCTCTAGAAAAATTAGTACATAGTGTTTTTTATATAGGGGGATATAGAGATAGAGATCCTTTTTTGTTGTATTATCAAAGGTTTAGTGACAATGGAGATATTATCTGATATAATATTGTCAGTAAAAGAGAACGGGGGAGAATGTTACAGTGATAGATTTATATTATTTTCTTTTTTAAAAATATTTCAATGTAATTATGATGAATAATTATCAATAATATTTCTATATAATTATGAGGGGTAGCTCGATGAATTTTGAGAAGATTCAAAAATATGTGTTGGATGAAGAATTTTTTCTTTTGATATCTATGTGTTAGGGTAATTTTAATGTTTTTCTGCTAATGTATTGGTAATTGATGAAGTATAAAAATAACTAAACATTCCCAGTTGATTGATGAAGTTATTAGGGGATTTTAGAATCAACATATGGTTATTCAGGACTCTCTAAATATGGTCTAATGTTATTAGAAATACGTCATTCAGAATTAACATCTAGTAGCTTGTGGATCTCATCATGAGGTCAGATAGAATCATTCATGATCGAACTAGTACTCTTCACTATATTAGGAAATGGTAGAATTGATCTCAATATATAGACATTTCATATTGTCAATTGAAAAGTGAAATCCATTAGATCTATGTGTGAGGTCACTTTAAACAGTTTTTTAATATCCATGGTTAATTCATTTGACATATAGTGGAACCACACAGTTTCTCGACATGGTTGCTTCATGTGGCCGATCTTCAAAACACGAGTTGTTAAAAAACATAAAATTCCTACTTGTATGTATTCAAAAATATTTTTAAAATTAATCTATTGAATATGTTTTGTGGATAATTCAATTGAGTATGTATGTTGAGCCTTATAAATTTTTTTACTAAACAAGACTTCATATTTTTAATAGGTTTTCGATAGAATATTCAAAATAGGAAATATTTTATAGATTTGTGGAAGTAATTTTTATGAATGGGTTATGCCATGGAAATTATATATTTTTTAAAGAAGGATTCATCGATAATTTATGGTGTTATTATTATAGTATATAGGGATGTTTTCCCATGAAAAACTAAAAATAGAAATCTAGTTCCATATTTTGGATGGTTTACTCAATTTAAACAACTATGATTTCATGGGAAATTTGTTGGAGATCATGGAATCTATAGAGGGATTACACATAAAGAAATATAACAATAGATTTAGAAGGATTTATATACAATAGAATAAAATGTTATTAAGCCAAATAAATAATGAATAATTCCATATTTCAAATATTGATAGATGACTGGTCATGATTATTCTGAAATATAATAAACAGTTTATTGTGGGTGGAACATGGACTGATCATGAAGATAAGGGAGAATTATGGTGTGATATACATCATTTATGGGTTCACATTTTAATGTCCAAGAATCTATATAATATATGCATATATCTTATGTATTGTAAAGGAAAATTCTCTATATGGTAATATTGGATATTTGTTTGGGAGAGTAGAGATATTGTACATAGATATAAATCATGATTCTATAGGAAAAGGAAGGCATATATTTGTATTCTATGTCATGTAAATGTTCTAAATAAAAAGAAAATAGTGGATTATACTACTGTGTTCAGTGTATAGAATAAGAATGCATTTGGATGATTCCGAAATTATCTTCATCTAGAGAAGAATAGTGATGTCACTGTCATATTTTTTAGAATACATACAGTTATCCTCGCACAAAGGGGATTCACTCTTATTTCGTTTGAAAAGGAAGGAACGAGACATAACTCCATTCAATGCATCTATCACATATATACTTGAGTTTAATGTGGCAGCAAGTATTGATGATTAATTATAATCTAATTGGATGTACTAAAATATGTGGAGTGTCATAATAGATGGAGACATACCAAAATGAATGAATTTATTTGAAGAAAACCCTCAATTATATAAACATACCATTTCACACATGATTGGTGTGTAGATTAAAGAATATGAATTACTATTTAGATCAGTAATGATACCTTACTAAAGCCCTTATATATCCTTACATAGAGTATTACAGCCCTGGAACGTTAATAGAATGTCGATGTGTGCTCCATGGACTAACTATTATTATTGAACTAGGAATAATAATTATTGTGTATATCTCTTTACCTTCCACACTTATTATTTCATTCAAATAAATGCAGATTAATATTTACGGATTGATTTTGTTTTATATAACATAGGATTAAGATACAAATGATTAATATTAATAATGAAAAGGAGTGTTTCAAACATGTTTGACCAACTGATTAACCCCTTGGCTCTGAGTATTTATAGTTCTATGAAGAGTAAATTTATTTATTTCTAGTGCAGTAATATTTATTCAAGTAATATTTACCATATAAATTCAAACATGAGATGTTTTATTTTATAATTTTTGAGTAGGATTATATTTTTTTTCATATTCCATAAAATAAATATTTATATATTCATGAGTTATTGGATAAATTAATATAAAAATTTATTTAATTTTGTAAATATTAAAATAAAATATCTCTCAAAGGGTAATGAATATAATATTTAGTTGAATAATATGAATAGGGTTTTATTAACCATTATCAATGATAAAATTGACTTATTATCACTTTAAAAAAACATAAATTTATTTATTTATTAAATGATACAAGATATATTACTTGGTATGGTGTAAAATAATAACAATATTATAATTATTATTTAACATGTGAAATATCATAGATTAAAAATATATAAGGGCCTTTGGGAAATTAATATTATATATCCCTAAGTGTATATTCAATATTTTATCATTTTTATAGAATAGAAATGTTCCATAAAATAGATATACTCAAAGAATTCCCACAATCCCTAGAGAGAGAATCTTGCCTTCACCCATCTGACGAACATATAGTGTACAAGATATACTATTATGATCAATAATAAATGAAATAAATAGGTAGATTCTACTCTGTTGGAAGGCTATATTTCGAGAGTGATTTTTGATGAATCATGTAGAATTTGTAGATATTAAATGATGCATCCTCACATCAATTATTCATTGTAAAAAATATAAAAACAATGGAAACAAAAATCTATTTATATGATGAACTTGGATTAGTTAATTAAAAATTTAATTAATTTTATGTAAACTTTTCTTGAACCACTCTAAAAATTTTGAGGTTTTTCAAATTTCAGTACATATTATCCATATATAATAGTAAAAAATAATAGTCCAGAATTCCCCTATACTTACACTACACTGGAGAAACCATCAAAATGTACCTATCAATCAAACAAATATGGTGTAATCACCATGTGTTGAAGAATACTATAATTGGAGATGGTTTCTTATATTTGAATCTGAAATAAATGAAGTAAGAGTGATGAAAACAAATTTTCAAGAATATGGGATTTTTTGGAAATAGAAACTGATCATCTATTTACCACTAACATGGTACCTACTAATTTTTTTACTAAAAAACGACAGATATAATAACAATATGTACAATTAATTATATAAAAAAAATATCAAAGATATATAATAGTAGAGTCACAAATGGAACATGGTAATAAATTATGTACACACATGAATTGTGATAAATTCTATATATGATAAAAATTGGAAGGTCTTATAACTGAAAACTCTTTTATAAAAATTCTGGGACAACCCCTAGTTACTCACCCAATCCATCCCTCAGAACGGTCAAAAGACACAACCTAAACACCATATTTTATGTGCTACTAGATCTCATGATTTATGACCTTTATTTTTCCCTAATAACATAGACAAGTGCCTACATGAAGCTTAATTGAGACACATATAGTGTGTGAGTGTGATATTTTGTGTATCTAGTCACTACTCCAACCATAAATATATTTCATAAATTAAGGTGTACACTGCAAAATATTAGGCAGGTGATAAAAAATTTAAAAAAATGACACGCTATCAAAATAAATTTAGATGATGATTTATGTTACCTTAAACAATTCTCAATATGGGGAGAACCAAAATATAAGATACATAATTTGGGATTATCCTTAAAAGATGATATACGTTAATATAATATATCCATGATGCAATACACACCCTAGTAGGTGACATGGGATAATTAATTCAAAGTCATGGAAGTATTATTAACCATCCATTCATAAATATAGGAAATGAAAAAAATAGAATAAGGGTGTTTTGATACTATATAATTCGACTAACATATCCATAAAAATGAGGCGTACCTACGACTTCTGTATATGTGAACAACATCCCCTTTCACTATAAAAAGTATGAATATATTAATAATTAAAGAATTAATTGTTCGAAAAAAATCGATATGTTATCCATTAATATATTAAGATATCCTATCATTCATTTTATTAAAAAAACATTACAGTACACATATAAAAAAACAAAAGTTATAATTTTAATTAATTAAAAAAGGTGTATTAAGATAAGACACGAATAAATAAATTGTAACGCCCCGACCCTAGTTACCCAGAGTCGGTGCATTATTGCGTAACATTAGCATGATCACAAAAGATCAATTCTCGAAAGACCGATTAGTTTAGTAGCCTTGGAAACACTAGATACATTCATAAATGATACATTACATCATAATGTGAAAAACTACAATAACAAAGTCTCCAGATTCCACACTCATATCCTCTTCTGACTATTCCTGCAGGTCATTCATAAAATACTTTTCACATCCTAGAAAATATTAAAACATTGAAAGGGGTGAGATCAGATGCTCAGTAAGGATAAAAATATTGCGGAAGCTTTCATAAATAAACATTAACATTTAAGGAAATGTATAACTAAAAATATCTTTCTTAAACATGAAATTCAGCATAATATGGAAAAAAATAAAATTAAATAATGCCATTTACTTACTCACATTGATATTCTACTAGTCGAATAATCACATGCAATATCAATAACTACTTTCAAAATGATGGAATGCATAATGCCAGACTATCATAACCACGTAGCCAAGGCCTCGTCCCAAGACCACAAATAATATTTTGTCAAGGCCTCGTGCCAAGAAACTAGTTTGTCTCATGAGACCTACCGATGTCTTGAGGAGCTATAGCGGGCTCCACCCGTCACTTATTAAGTCCAATGCATTCCTCATACGAAAAGGTTTAAACATATCATAAACCATAACATAATTGTATCACATAAAATGTGCATAAAGGAAACATAAGATTTCCACACTTCAATCACAAGATATAAATACAACACATTGATATAATAAAAACTTTATCAAAAACATTTTCAATACCAAAAAAAAAAGTAGAACATGGTATTTATTTTTCTTTTAAAAAATGTTATGGCTTATAGAGGAAGCCGGAACTCAAATAGTAGTCACGGCGGCAGAGAAGTCGTTGTCGCCACATACGTAAGAAAAAACATTCCTTTTTTCGTTTAGTAAAAACGCTTCATATAAAAAGATTCCTTTTGAATAAAAGTAAAAGTCAAAGGGGTTTACACACCGTATAAAAGAAAGTTGTGTATAAAACAAAATATGCCTCAATGAAAGGATATTGAGATGAAGACCCTTACAAAGATCATTTTTTTTAAATAAAGTAGATCTATTATGTGTCTTCACTATAAGTACACATAAACAAATTACAAATACAATATAGGACATAATAATATCATGACATAATTTGAAAGTAGGAGATTAACCCAAAGAATATAAATTGGGTTAAGAAATTCCCTTACCTCGTGTCCGAATTCACTCGACCGTTATTTGATCTCCTGAATAATAAACTAGAGTTAATTTATAATTTATTAAGATCATTTTTCAAGTTTATTATTCATTTTATATCACTTATTACCATGTTATGAACATTATGTAATTATTTATGTTAATAACGGTCGTTTTGACGATCTTAGATACTTGAGTCAAAAATAAACTTCTTATAATTAAACATTGTTCATGTGGTAATATATCCATTATATCCATAATTATATTCACGATTTATATATCATATACATCATATATATCCAGTATATAAATTCATTTATAATATTACATAACTTTTTGAGTTAAGAAATGAAATGCACCGTTCATGGAGACGGTAAGTCGTACGTACGCATGAACGCTACTTTCAATTCTATTTCGTATTTAATGGAATGAAGTAATAATTATATAAAGTTATAATATAATTCCAGTATAATATAATGTATAATACCATTTAATCCATCCCTTATACATCCCACATATGGCATTAACGATTCAAATCACTTTGAGGGGGCGGTAGTCCGCACTTACTAAAATAAAATTATCGCGTTTACCCATAATGGAAATAATAAAGTATGACAAAAATGAGAAATAAAGAAGCATAAGGAAAACATAAACATAATAGATATATCATATATGAAAATAGTGTCATAAAAATGGCCACCATTAGAGGTGTTAAAAGAATATTGAACAATTATCATTTCGTGAGGCAGTATTTCACCACCCACAGAAACAGTATGTTCTTTATCCATTAGACGAAGGTGTGTGTAAGTGTAAACCAAATAATTATCATAAAAAAATACTAGTATATTGTAGATATTGGTATTGTTGCAAAATAATGGAATAAAAAGAGTTTAAGGGGTTGGATAAGAAAAATAAAACAAAACAAAATTAGAGAAGACATTACCTTAAAATCGGGTAACTCTTTTTGATTTGAGAAAAAGACTTCCTTGGGAAGACTTCTGCCCAAATTGAGGCTTCTAGGAGTAAGAGAGGGAAGTTGGGAGAGTATTTGGGCCGAATTTGGCCGATCCAAATGACTTGAGAGTGTTAATAAGGTGGTAGTGGTGGGGGCCTTTTAGAAGAGGAGAGAAGGGGCACTCTTGGAATGATTGAAATGCTACTTTATTATGAAATGATTTTCGGATTCTAAAGGTCCCAAAATGATATAGGGAAAGGATAAGGTGATAAGGGTTCGAAATATACTCATCCAATAGGTTTTTTACAAGTTTATGTCTTAGATTTTACATTATCTTTTCATTTTATTTAAATCGTTAATTAATGAGGTAATCGCTACATCATCATGGTGTCATAAATAATATAATTTATTTAATATCTAAAAATTATAAAAAAAATATCATGATGTAGGAACTCTCTTTAGCTTTCTAATTAATATTTATAGTCTAAACTATGACTTGTATAACCACATTTAAAAATTGTTTTAGTAAAACAACTCTTGTTTGTGACCTTTTTATTTTAACATTAAATAAAAAGTTTTTAATGTCATTTTCCTACCAAAGTGGCTCCATGGGGTCCCCAAGTTGACCCATGGATTTTTTTGGTCGTCCATGACTCATCCAATAGGGGTAGGAAAAGTTTAAAGGTATTTTCATATTTTTATAATATCATTTTTACCTTAAATTTCACTAATTACCTTTAATCGCGATTAATTAAACTTAAAAGTTACTATTCACCAAAAAATTATTTTAATCCCATTGAACCAAATTTTACTTCATAATGACAACCATGTATGTCAGAGTTTTGAAAATCAAAACATAGAAGTGGTAATGTTTCATTTATACGAAAAATCAGTTTTTTAACCACCACTTAGTGGTTTCACTATTCATCAAAAATTAATGTTTTTCAGAACAATGCCAAAATTTCACCCTAATCTATAATTGATATTCCAAATTAAAAAATGATGTCTATTTTTCAAAATTCCAAACTTATAAGTTTCATTAATTAATTTCATAATTAATTCCTGTTGTCACAACAAATAGTGTGTTTTTTAGAAACAATATATATCAAAAGTTTGACAATTGTGTATGTCCAATTTCAAAGTGAAATTAATTCTAATGACCTACATAGGATATAATGGTAAAAATATATTCCAATTATACTTTAAAACCACTCAATATTATAATTTATCACTATAAATTATTTTGATTAAAAAAAAGTTGTTTTTAAGTATTTTTCACTATTCATAATAAATTGGATGTTCTTAGAAAAATACCAAAAATTCAACATAGGCTAATTTCGATATTCCGAATCCAAAAACGAAGTCCATTTGGAAAGATAAAATTTATAAAATTTCATAAATTAGGTATTACTATTCATAATGGCTACTTTGATTGGTTGTGGTGTGTGTTAGAACTCAAATTTGTATACAACACACGCTACTATATTATTCAAAGAGAAGTGTACCGTGGAAGCTTGGGGTGTTACATTCTCCCCTCCTTCAAGTAATTTCATCCTAGAAATTTCATATAATATCACTATATAAAAAGACTCGGGTGATTCATCCTCAAAAGTTCCTCGGGTTCCCACATTGCCTCCTCCATCTTATGGTTTCTCCATAGAACTTTTACTAGATGAGTCGTCCGGTTTCTCAGCACTTGTTCTCTTGTATCAAAAATCCTGACGGTCTCTTCGCAATAAGACAGATCGGGTTCCAGTTTTAATTCCTCATAGGTTAGTACATGCGTTGGGTCAGGCATGTATTTTCTCAACAGTGATACGTGGAATACATCACGAACTTTGGAGAGACTTGGTGGCATTGCCAAATGGTAAGCTACAACCCCAATTCGTTCTAGAATTTTGAAGGGTCCGCTGTACCTGGGACTCAATTTACTATTCTTACTGAAACGTATAACTCCCTTCCATGGATATACCTTCAAGAAAACATGATCTCCTACCTGAAATTCCAACTCCTTCCTTCGATTATCGGCATAGCTCTTCTGCCTACTTTGAGCTGCTTCGATGTGGTTTTGGATTACTTTAACCTTTTCCATCGTTTCCTCCACCAGTTCTAGGCCTACAAGTTTTCTTTCACCAATGCCATCCAAACAGGTTGGTGTGCGACATCTCTTTCCGTATAACGCTTCATATGGTTCCATCTAAATACTTGAATGGAAGCTATTATTATAGTAAAATTCTACCAGAGGTAAATATTGATCCCACATTCCTTGAAAGTCAAGTGAGCATGATCTCAACATGTCGTCTAAGGTTTGAATAGTTCTTTATGATTGTCCATCTATTTGAGGGTGGTAAGCAGTGCTCAAACGATGTTCAGTATCCAAGGCCTTCTGAATACTTTTCCAGAATCTTGATGTAAAACGAGGATCACGATCTGAGACAATCAACATGGGTACTCCATGAAGTCTCAAAACTTCATTAATATAAAGTCTTGCTAGATGTTCAAGTGGTAGATCTTCCCTTATAGCAAGAAAATGTGCTGACTTCGTGAGATGATCAAAAATGACCAATATTGCGTCATTTCTTCTAGGATTCTTTGGTAGTCCCATGAAAAAATCCATCATAATATTATCACATTTCCACTCAGGTATGGGAATAGGTTGCAATACTCCACCAGGCAGTTGCCTTCCAGCTTTCAATTGCTGACAAACCATACATCTTGACACAAAATCAGCAATCTCTCTCTTCATGTTGTCCCACCAAAAATGTCCCATTAAATCTCTATACATTTTGGTACTCCCAGGGTGTATAGAGAAATTCGAGCTATGAGAATCATCCAAAAATTCCCTCTTTAAATCAGGTATATCGGGAACACAAAGTCTCCTCCCAAATTTCAAAATTCCATCTTCATACACAAAGTCACTCAATCGACCATCATTCATAGCTTTAATCTTCTTTTTCAACTCTTCAGCATTGGTCAGAGAACACTTTATCATTTCTAGTAAAGATGGTTTGGAAACCATTTGAAAATTTTTTGATGTTTCACCCTCCATGGTGATTCCCATATCCATCTTTACTAGATCCATGAAAATAGGATCCCTTTTTACTCTCCTCATGTTCAAAAATCCACGATCTTTTCTACTCAAAGCATCTGCAACCTTATTTTCCTTCCCTGTGTGGTAGTGTATCGTGCAATCATAATCCTTGAGTAGTTCAAGTCATCGCCTTTGCCTCATGTTGAGTTCATTTTGTGAGAAAATATATTTCAAACTTTTGTGATCGGTATATATCTCACATTTTCACCATAGAGATAATCTCTCCTTATCTTCAAGGCAAATATTACAGCAGCTAACTCGATATCATGAGTAGGATAGTTCTGCTCATGAGTTTTTAGCTATCGTGATGCATAAGAAATAACCCTATCATTCTGCATAAGGACACAACCAAGTCCTTTCAATGATGCATCACTATAAATAACGAACCCATGATTCCCTGATGGTAGAGTCAATATAGGAGAGTTGACTAATCTTCTCTTCAATTCTTCAAAACATTCTTCACACTCTTTTTTCCATACAAATTTAACCCCTTTACGTGTGAGCTTCATTAATGGGTTAGCCAATCGGGAAAAATTCTGGACAAAACGTTGATAATAACCTGCCAAACCAATAAAGCTACGTACCTCAGTTATACTCGTCGGTGCTGGCCATTCTTGGATTGCCTTGGTCTTAGAAGTATCAATGGAAATTCCATCCTTAGAGACAATGTGGCCAAGAAAAGAAATCTCCTGAATCCAAAATTCACACTTGCTAAACATCCCATATAATTCATGCCTTTTAAGAGTCTTCAAGATAATGCGCAAGTGATTTTCATGATCTTCGTAGCTTTTGGAGTACACCAAGATGTCATCAATAAATACCATGAAAAAATCATCAAGATATTCCTTGAAAATCTATTTATTAGATCCATGAATACAGAGGCTGCATTAGTCAATCCAAAAGGCATTATTGTAAACTCGTAATGCCCGTACCTTGTTCGAAATGTTGTCTTCGTAATGTCTTCCTTCTTCACACACAACTGATGGTATCCAGATCGAAGGTCAATCTTTGAAAAGTATTGTGATCCATGGAGTTGGTCAAATAAATCATCAATGTGAGGTAGGGGATACTTGTTCTTTATTGTTATAGCATTTATCTCCCTCTAGTCAACGCACAACCTCATAGATCCATCTTTCTTCTTAACAAAAAGTACATGGGCTCCCCATGGAGAAACACTAGGGATAATAAATCCCTTATTACTCAATTCCTCTTTTTATTTCTTTAGTTCAACTAATTCCATGGTGGCCATTCTATAAGGGGTCTTCGATATGGGCCTTGATCCATGAATTAAATCAATGGAAAACTCAACTTCTCGTTCTGGAGGATGTCCATGTAAATCTTCCAGAAACACGTATTCATATTCATTCACAATAGGTACATCCTCTATTTGAAAATTCCAATCCTTGCCCTTAGACATTTCATTATCTTCCTCCCCAATAATTGAATTTAGTTGAGCTACTGGGGGTGGATCTAAATAAGAATTAGGTGGTGATGATTCTGCTCTAAAAATAAGGTGTTCCTTATCATCATCATCAAAAATCGTAACCTCCTTCTTCTTACAATAAATCTTTGAATCATAGTCCGAATGCCAATCCATACCGAGGATTATATCAAAATCAATCATAGGTATGAAAATGAGATCAGTGGAAAAAGAACAGTTATGTGCTCTAATGGGGACTGATTCACAAAACATTATTGCAATAATACTTCACTTAGGAGTTTTGACTAACAATTCTCTTGTTAAATCAAATTGTAAATATATAATTTTCTTTGCAAACTGGGACGATATGAAACAATGTGATGATCCAGAATCAAATAATGCATTTTCTAAACTTGAGGAAACCATTAAATTACCTACCACCACTTCTTTCGGAGCATCAACCTCAGAATTAGTGATAGCATAAGCTTGACCTTGATCCCTTGGCCTCTTCTAAGATAAGTTCCCCTGACTCTTAAGACATTCATTTGCATAATGTTCCATCTCTCTACAATTATAGCATTCCACATTGACATCAACTTTCTTTCCCTTTCAATCATGAGCTTGGTGGCCTTTTTCACCACAATTGTAATAGACTCCCATTCCCTTCAAGAAAGTATCGGGGTGTTTCTTTCTACATTTACTGTAGGACTGATATTCAAATATTCCCTTGTTCCACATATTTCCATTTCCAGATTGATCAGAAGATCTCTTCTTTGCTTTCTTTGCTTTAAAGTCATAAGACTTAGAGAATTCCTTCTCTGTCTTGATTGCACACCAGACGATATCTTTGTATGATGAGAAGGTTTGTGAGACTAATGCTCGACAGAGAAATGGTTTTAACCCATCAAAGAAACGATAAATCTTACTTCTTGGGTTACGTATATAATCTGTAGCATGCCTCGCTAACCTTGTAAAGTTAGCCTCATACTTTGCGACATTCTCATCCCCCTTCTGCCTCAGACTCAGAAATTATCTTTCCATATCTGCTCGATGGTCACGTGGAAAGTATTTTTCTAAGAAAATATCTTTGAACTCTCTCCATTCCATATTTGACACATCTTCATCTTCCTTTGTGTTTTGAATCAACGACCACCATTGATCGACATCTCCAGTGAGGCGGTAGATAGCCATGACAACCTTCTCCCTTTTGCTACTCCCCAAGGCATGGAATATTTTTTCTAAGGAGTTTATCCATTGCTAAGCTACTAATGGATTTTTACCCCCATTAAATGTTGGTGGTTGTTACCTCATGAAACGATATATCATTAATCCTCCACGTTGTGGATCAGGGTGCTCCATATGAGTAAGGATATTATTCATAACCTGAGTGAGTTGTCCCAGTATGGTAAGAAGTTGATCAACACCAGTTGTATCTCCAGATCCACAATAATTATCTTGAGCAGGAGGGAAATCCCTACACAGAGTGCGTGCATTGATCCGGTTTCCATTCCATACTTGTAAAACACTTAACATAAATTGAGCTATTTATGGATATAATCCATAATCGTAAAAAGAAGTGTTTTCTTTGCGGAATTATATACTCATAAACCCTTCATAATGGTTTGTAATGAAAATGAGAATTATCCTAAGCATATCCCCCGAGAGTGTCGTAACTAAGAGTGCAGCAGGCCCCGTTGTCGTGCACCAGTTCCTGTTTGAGTCTATCTTAAAGCGGTGTTTTCGGGTTTTACCCCTAGTTACATCTGTGCCAGAGCCGCCTCTAACTGCTCGTATCCAGATAGGGATGTATTGATTGTAAAACGCACAACATCTCTATAATACCAAAATTCTAGGAAGTTCTTCTATACTAATCCTCAAAGTCTATCTTTGGGCTATGTGCTCTATTAGAGTTTATCTAAATCTAGCCTCCACGGTTAGTACTAAACTACCTCTATTACAAACTGTAACGACCCGACCCCAGTTACCCAGAGTCGGTGCATTATTGTTTAACATTGGCATGATCACAAAAGATCAAGTCTCGAAAGACCGATTAGTTTATTAGCCTTGGAAACACTGGATACATTCATAAATGTCACATTACATCATAAAGTGAAAACTACAATAACAAAGTCTCCATAGTCCACACTCATATCCTCTTCTGACTATCCCTGCAGGTCATTGATAAAATACTTCATCACATCCTGGAAAATATTGAAACATTGAAAGGGGTGAGCTCAGATGCTCAGTACGGATAACAATATTGCGGAAGCTTTCATAAATAAACATTAACTTTTAAGGCAATGTATAACTAAAAAAAGCCTTTTTATACTTGAACTTCATCATAATATTGAAAAAATAAAATTAAATAATTCCATTTACTTACTCACATGGATATTGTACTAGTCGAATAATCACATGAAATATCAATAACCACTTTCATAATGATGGAATGCATAATTCCATACTATCATAACCACGTAGACAAGGCCTTGTGCCAAGACCACAAATAATATTTTGTCAAGGCCTTATTCCAAGACACTAGTTTGTCTCATGAGACCTACCGATGCATCGAGGAGCTATAGCGGGCTCCACCTGTTACTTATTAAGTCCAATGCATTCCTCATATGGACAGGTTTAAACATATCATAAACCATAAAATAATTGTATCACATAAAACATGCATAAAGGAAACATAATATTTCCACACTTCAATCACAATATATCAATAGAACACATTGATATAATAAAAACATTATCAAAAGCATTTTCAATACCAAAATAAAAGAAAAGTAGAACATGGTATTTTTTTAAGTTATGGCTTATACAGGAAGTCGAAACTCAAATAGTAGTCACGGTGGAGGAGAAGTCATTGTCGCTGCATACGTAAGTAAAAACATTCCTTTTGTCGTTTAGTAAAAATGCTTCGTATGAAAAGATTCCTTTTTAATAAAAGTAATACCCAAAGGGGTTTATACACCGTATAAAATAAAGTTGTGTATAAAACAAAATATGCCTCAATGAAAGAGGATTGAGACGAAGACCCTTACAAAGATCATTTTTTTAAATAATGTAGATCTATTATATGTATTCACTAAAAGTACACATAAATAAAGTAAAAATACAAGATAGGACATAATAATATCATGAAATAATTTTAAAGTAGGATATTAACCCAAAGAATAGAAATTGGGTTAAGAAGTTCCCTTACATCGTGTCAGAATTCACTCGACCATTCTTTGATCTCCTGAATAATAAACTAGAGTTAATTTATAATTTCTTAAGAACCTTTTTCAAGTTTATTATTCATTTTATATCAATTCTTACCATGTTATGTACATTATGTAATTATTTATGTTAATAACGGTCGTTTTGATGATCTTATGTAATTGACACAAAAATAAACTTCTTATAATTAAACATTGTTCATGTGGTAATATATCCATTATATCCATAATTATATTCATGATGTATATATCATATACATCATATATATCCAGTATATACATTCATTTATAATATTAAATAACATTTAGAGGTAAGAAATGAAATGCACTGTTCAAGGAGACGGTAATCCATACGTACGCATGAACGCTACATTCATTTCTATTTCGTATTTAATGGAATGAATATAAAATTATATAAATGTATAATATAATTCCAGTATAATATAATTTATAATACCATTTACACCATCCTTTATACATCCCACATATGGCATTAACGATTCAAATCACTTTGAGAGGGCGGTAGTCCGCACTTCCTAAAATGAAATTATCGCGTTTAACCATAATGGAAATCATAAAGTATGCCACAAATGAGAAATACAGAAGAATAATGAAACCATAAACATAATCTATATATCATATATGAAAATATTGTCATCAAAATGGCCATTATTATAGAAGTTAAAAGAATATTGAACAATCACCGTTTCGTGAGGCAGTATTTCGCCACCCACAGAAACAGTATGTTATTTAACCATTAGACGAAGGTGTGTGTAAGTGTAAACCAAATCCTTATCCTAAAAACATCCTAGTATATTTTAGATACTGGTGTTGTTACAAAATAATGGAATAAACAGATTTTAAGTTGTTGGAGAATCAAAATAAAACAAAACAACATTGGAGAAGACATTATCTTAAAATCGGGTAACTCTTTTTGATTTGAGCGAAAGTCTTCCTTGGGAAAACATCTTACCAAAGTGAGGCTTCATGGAGTAAGATAGGGAATTTGGGAGAGTATTTGGGCAGAGTTTGGCCGATCCAAATGGCTTGAAAGTGTGAATAAGGTGGTAGTGGTGGGGGCCTTTTATAAGAGGATAGAAGGGGCACTCATGGAAAGATTGAAATGTTACTTTATTATAAAATGGTTCTCAGATTGTAAAGGTCCCACAATGATATAGTTCTAGGATAAGGTGATAAGGGTTCTAAATCTACTCATCCAATAGGTTATTGACAAGTTTAAGTCTTAGATTTTACATTATCTTTTCATTTTATTTAAATCATTAATTAATGAGATAATTGCTACATCATCATGGTGTCATAAATAATTTAATTTATTTAATATATAAAAATTATAAAAAAACTATCATGATGTAGGAAATCGTTTTATCTTTCTAATGAATATTTATAGTAAAAGATATGACTTGTATAACCCCATTTAAATATTTGTTTAGTAAAACAACTATTGTTTGTGACATTTTTATTTTACCATTAAATAAAAAGTTTTTAATATCATTTTCCTACCAATGTGGCTCCATGGGGTCCTCAAGTTGACCCATGGATTTTATGGGTCGTCCATGACTCATAAAATAGGTATAGGACAAGTGTAAAGGTATTTTCATATTTTTATAATATCATTTTTACCTTAAATTTCAATAATTACCTTTAATCGCGATTATTTAAACTTGAATGTTACTATTCACCAAAAAATTATTTTAATCCCATTGAAACACATTTTACTTCCTAATGACAACCATGTATGTCGTATTTTTGAAAATAAACACACCGATGTGGTAATGTTTCATTTAAAAGAAAAAATCAGTTTTTTAACTACCACTTAGTGGTTTCACTATTCATCAAAAATTGAAGTTTTTCAGAACAATGCCAAAATTTCACCCCAAGCTATAATTGATATTCCGAATTCAAAAATGATTTCTATTTTAAAAAATTCCAAACATATAAGTTTCATTAATTAATTTCATTATTACTTCTCGATATCACAACAAATAGCGTGTTTTTTAGAAACAATATATATCAAATTATTGACAATTGAATATGTCCAATTTCAAAGTGAAATTAATTTTAATGACCACCATTGAATATAATGGTTAAATTATATTCCAATTATACTTTAAAACCACTCAATAGTATAATTTATCACAATAAATTATTTTGATTAAAAAAAAGTTTTTTTAAATATTTTTCACTATTCATAAAAAATTCGATGTTCTTAGAAAAATACCAAAAATTCAACATAGGCTAATTTTGATATTCTTAATCCAAAAATGAAGTCCATTTGGAATGATAAAATTTATAAAATTTTAAAAATTTGGTATTACTATTCATAACGGCTAATTTGATTGGTTGTGGTGTGTGTTAGAACTTGAAGTTGCATACAACACACACTACTGTATTATTTAAAGAGAAGTGTACCGTGGAAGCTTGGGGTGTTACAGAAATCCAACTAATAAACCACATAATAATATATAAAGATAAACCAACCAATCATATCAATTTTTAAAATATAATTAATATTAACCAAATCCATAATTAAAATTCATAATACATTTTCTGAAAAAAAGTTAAATTTTATTTTATTTATCCCTTTTAGTTTCACATAACCCCATACCATATCAAGGAGAAATTTTTAAAAAATTGATAAGGTGAACAAATAACCTAATAAAATTCATGAAGAATGATAATTTTATTACCAGAGGAATATTCTATGTCATTTCAGTAACAATAAGACCAACATAACAGAAGTGGGAATAGGATTTAATCACTTCCATCAAAGTAGATTAAAAATATGAAAGCCTTCCAATGTAATAATTCAATCTCCACTAGTAATATTTCCAATAGTATCTAGTGAGAATGAAAACCCAAAGATCAAAATGATTTCCAAGAACATGAATAAGATGTTATTGAAAAGAATTCAATATTATGATAGAATTCAACAAATATGATTTTTATATAATCTTAACCGAAATAATCATATCAGATGAGATCCCATGAAAACATAGAACTGATTCTGTAAAGAAATTAATTTTATTTAGAAATTGATGTGTGGGAGGAGATGATGAGAATTATATGGGTGAGGATATGACAAAAACTAAGGTATATTATTATTATAAATGGATTTGAGGGATTATATTTTTGAATGAAATAAAACATTGCCCTATGGTTGAAAAAAAATTTATGTTTTATTCGGTAGCTAGTATATGCCATCAGGTTCCAAGGGTAGTTGAGAAAAATTATAAATCTCACAAATCCCCATTAGTTACCTAGTATAGTCCCTTCAGGTAACTGGTTTTTCCCCAACACCTTGGTCCCCTCTCAATCTACATACATTATTCCTCCAAATAACTCCAATTCCATTATTACCCCTATATTATTTGCAAAAAAGTAACTATAATAATAAAATTAAATAGGATCATTATCCCACAAATTTGAGGGTAATCGAAAAAATCCCCACAATTGGGATTCTCATCTCTAAGATATAATTTTACTATATTCATAATTAAATAATATTGTCAACTATATTTTCATTAGATTTTAACACTCTATTGTCTCATCATTAATATTTACAAATATTTATAAAAACCAAACTATTGGAATTACATTTCCTCATTAAATATTCTATCTTTAATCCTTTATATAAATAGGTTTTTGTATATATGATTCATTATCTTCATTATCAATATCACTGTATTATGTCACATGCATCAGGATAAGTATATACCTCCTCATTTTAGAAACTGATATTTTGTTATGGATGGAATATAATTTCAAATGGAGATAACATTGATAATAATTCTTAATAACTCTTCCCAAGACTTCAAAATTTTCAATGAAATTTAAAGTTAACTTCATCAATTTTCTGACATGTCAATTACTTATGCTTGAAGAACACAATTATAAAACATGATCACCAACTATGAACTACATGTTTCATCTTGGATGGTGTGTATATGAACCTTTGAATCGATTAACAACAACCAATAATTATTTAATTATTTTTACCTACTTTTACCTTTACAAAAGAATGTTCTTTCCAATCAGAGATGGTTTACTTATTTTAGTCAAATAGAGAGGGGAAGGATAAGGATCACACAAAGAGACTAAAAACGATCCATAGAAATAATTTAATGATAGTTGTTTTCATATGACAATTCAACCACTGAATGTTTACCCTCCATCAATAAAAAAATTAATAATATATGATCACAATATATAATTGAAAATATGAATAGTTTTTTTGGAACATATATCATTTTTCGGTAGAAAATTAGTACGAAATTTGACCTGAAAACAAAAAGTTAATTATAACCATTCCCATAATTGAGATTAAGACATTGGGTCTATATCGGATTGGATAAATTTCAATACACCATATAATTTATGTATTTTATAGTTTTCTCATATCATCATCAAATGTGGTTTCCATGATAGGTTAAAAGTGATTCACATGAGTAAAATGATCCATCATCACATTACATGTATCTTGACCTCTATATTATCTCAAAAATGTTGTTAAAAATTAAATAATAATATTGTTACATTTCCATAATAGAAAATGAAGTGTGTTATTTACTGTTTCCAGTCACTGATTCTCTACTTTTACTTGTTTATAATAGAAGCATCTAGTGAAACACCATACAATATCCTTCTTCATACCAGGACACTAAAAGGTAAAAAAATATAAAGACACATTTTTTTGAATATAATATGTGAAATACATATAAAACATGATATTTTTTTTTATAACCCCTCTTATTAAATTAGGGACTATAAGTATATATTGAAATATACAAAATAAGGTTGATTTTGAAAAAGCATTCAAGGAGATCACCACTATCAATTGTATCATGAATAATGTCACAATAATAATTTCATATATTTTATTCATTAATGCACTACACAATAGAGGATATATGATCAATATGTAATAAATATATCCTACATTGATCCTCAATCAAATCCAAGTATGGTTCAACCATAAATTCTCATCAATGTGTGACAAAGAATGAGATGTTGATGTTGTTATACGTTTAAAATATTTTGAATCTTATTTTTAATGACCGAGACAATTATATAATAATTTTTTCTTCTAAATGTATATATATCTTATTTATGAATATGTCGAAGAACAGAAAAATAAGAACAACATAATAAATACCATCACTTCTTTTTTTAGTTAATTTAAATAATTTATATATAGAGAACAAATACATCCCGTAAAATTAAAAATAATTAAATGGGATAATAACAATGAAACGAAAATTATAATTATTATCCAAAAATCCAAAGGGTCGTTATTTCCCAAAAAAATATCCCAAACGATAGTTTTATTATAAATGAACAAAAAACCATTAGAAGTATTATTATAATGTTATGATGTAGATATAGAACTTTGAGGGAAAAAATATTGAATGATTTATTAATGGCATAACAAATATTTATAAGAACTACAAATTCTATATGACTATGTGAATATTAATGTGACATTTTTAATAGTAATATGACTATTTTAAAAGTAATATGACTATTAGAATACTAATATTATAATTGGAATAATATATTTACCAACATAATATTAAAATGAATTCTAAAGAATATTTAATATAAATCAAATGAGTTAATATAAATTTCATTGTTCTATAATTCAAATACCAACATTAGGGAACTGATAGAAAATAATTTTATATTTTTAACATTGTGCATTTTAACCTAATTCGTAACCCCTTATTTTTAGTGGAAAAAATTTAATAAAAAAATATGTATGTCATAATTTATTCTGATAAAATGAATTTTTTTTTATAAATTATCATGTCAACAAAAATAATAGTGATTATTTGAGATTTTTTTAAAACTATACTTTTTTGATAAACAGTAAAAATTTATTTTTAAAATACTTCATTTTTTACAATATACTAATAATGTAATATTTACATAATGAATTATAAAAATATATGGTTAAAAAATAAAATTATATTATAAATGATACATTTAAAAATAATAAACTCTATTTTTTAACAAAAAAATAATTTCAAGTGTTTAAAATGAAAAATTATTCAATTAAAAAGATTCAAATTTTCTATATTTTTTTGATACAAAAATAAATTTTGTTATTAAATGTAATTAAATTATGAAAAACATCTTTTAAATACAATACTATTCATAGATTCAAATAAGACAAATATTACAAATAATGGACTTCAAATAATATTTTATTAAAGATTTTAACTGAAAATAATACCCATCCCTACAATTTTAAATATCTTATATCAAATACATTAGAGGATAACCTGCCGGAAACTTACCAGTGCCCGTGATTTGAAACTTTTCTTCTCTTAATCTATTAGGATCTTTATTGATGTTCTTATTTCATCTATGTTCAAAAACATAAAGAAATATTTCCATAAGAAAATAATAATTATGAATAAAGGGAAACATCATCCTTCTTATTAGTTATTTTTTATTTATATATTCCTATATTCATTTCAATTTTCAACCTACATGACCATTTAAGGGAAAAGTAAAGGAATTATTAATTTTATTACAATATAGTTAAATCATATAATTTTTCATAATTAATTTTAACACACCCTGACATTAATTTTTCATATTATATTATATATTTATTGGGTTTTAAACTATTACATGAGTTTTATATTGAATTCCCATGTATTTTTAAAATTTGTAGGTTGTATAGCTAGATGATGTATTAGTGTACAATTATTCCTAACCATGAAAAATCATCAAAACTTGAAATTAATTTTTTAGTTTAAAATATTCCAGGATAGCACACAGTTTATATAACTTTGTGGTCAACAATTATACTTTCATCGATGTGTCCATTGAGGGGCTCATAGGTTGCGCACGACTCGGTAAACTGTGTGACCAAACCATGAGACATTGCTTGGATTTAAAATTATTTAAACTCCTAAACCACCCTTCCCTAATTATTACCCATTAGACCCCATTCCAATCTCTATCATTACATAAATAAGTGGGAGACCTAGGTATGTATCCCTTCTATTACATTGTTTCACTCATGGTTAATGTTCTTAGTTCTATGATGAAACATCATAGTTAGGGGGATCTTCCTCCCTCACATTCAACCATTTGTTATTTTTTTATCATTCTCATGACAAAGATACATAGTGATTGAATCCAATGTATCATGTTTGTCTAATAATGGGGTATTTGATGTCTAGGGTTTGGAGAACTCATCATGAGACCTCTTCTAGGGATGGTCATTAAAGGATACATGTATTGCTTTGATTAAGGTAGGTTTATCAATGAATATCTATTTGAGAATAAAGAAATTTATTTTTTCATTATTTTATTTTTAAATTAATGATTATCTTTCAAAATAGTTGAGGAAAATATATTTATTTATCTAATAATTACCATTTTTATGTTTTACAAATTGTATTTTTATGATGCTTAGTTTTTGAGTAGTTGAATCCAATTTCTACACCCCTTAAGGTTTTTTGTAAAATTATTCAATGACTTACATAAGAATATTGAGTATTAAGAATGGTTATTACAAATATATAACATTGTTGAATGGTTTTACACCTTCCAAAACATATGAATTATACATGATTTTAAAATTAAATATTGTATAATCTAATTGTTTTATTTTTCATTGCGAATATATTTTCATTGAGAATATTTTTAAAAAAATTATTATTTTTATTTATTCTTATGATTTATAATGATAGATTAAAGTATTTTTGGGTTTCATAATAAGTGTTATAGTGTGTCATTAGGGTACCAAGTTTAATTTTGATTTAAAAATTTTGGAGTCAATTTATGTAATAATTTTTTTTAAATGAACTTTCTAGGTTGTAGGAATTGGATAAATGTTTAATGGATTATTTAGAAAACTATTAATGAAATTTCATGATTTGGGCTTCTCAAATATGTGTCGAAGGCATAGTATTAATTTTATATAATGAATTGTTTTAAATCCAATCTTATTCTAATTATTTTGGATTAATAACCATATAGGATGATATATATTATGGTGAGAAGGCATGGTATGAAATGAGAGTTATTTTACATGATATAAGGGTATTTTTTAAATTTGATTGACTTTTTATGTTTTTTAATTATGAATTAAGAGCTAATGTATCTTTACTAGATCATAGGAACATGAGAACTTTGGAAAGGAATTCTAGGAAACGTACCATTAGGAATAGTGTGTAATACCAATACTTGGACTACATCACAATAATAACTAAAAAATGATGTTATATAGTCAGGGAGTCATGTTCAAGGATTTTTATTACACTATGAATTTGGATTTCTATACCTAGTAATTTTATATAGTTGGTTATGATTTCTTTGATCACAGAGATGGTACCTAGTCCTAAGGTTTCTGGAAATTATATTTTATGGATACTCCAATGATTAGGGTTTACCTTAATTCAAATTTCATTTATTCATTTTGATTAAACTTATTTCCTATCTTTTACACTGTGGATTTTATTATTATTTTCATCAACCGTTATATAATTATATATTCATACCTATTTAATCCCTTAGATGTAGTAGTTTTATAGATGTTACACATTTATATATTACTCAGTTTTGGTTTTATGAAAATATAAATTCATGGTTAACCACATTAGTGTTTTCATGGTTAAATATTATGAAAAATGTGTATTTTAAAATTGAGTTAACATCCCTATAATTTTTAAACAATAGTATTTAAAATGGGTTTCTTGAAATAGTTTTCTTTCTTTAAACACCCATTACTTTTTAAATATATATATAAGACTATTTTTTGTTTTAATGGGAAAAAATTGTCTTTAAATAAAATGAATATATGTGTTTGTTATATGTTTTTTTTATTAAAATGGATGACTTATTATTATAGATGTATATTAAAGTTAACATAAAAGCCATTTCCTTTTAAATATTGTGCATGGTGGTAGGAAAGATACCTACTAGGATTTGTTCTCACTCTTATAAACATTTGAGGTTTCTTGGTGGGTATTTTTTCTTGATATCTCCTCCAGTTGGATTCGATATATGTAGTTTCATAGGTTGTGAACTTGGTGTGGATGTAGGGTCAGGACCATGGGTGATGAAGAGATCATAATTCCTTTTGTAATTTGTTATTTTATTTTATCTATCATAACTCAGATGTGTTGTCAAACTCATATTCTATGTATATCAAGTTATGTTTTAGGCTTGTTATTTTTCATTTATATTTTTTTGGGATAAAATTAGTTGTTTTTTGGCTATGTTTTTGTTGTATAATGTATCTTAATGTTTTTAAACTAGTTATTTGTTTTTTATGGAAGTCCCCTATATAAGTGATTCATGAAAAATTATTAGTACATTTCTATGGTATATTTTATTATGTTTCCTCAGATAGACCATTCCCAAATGTGATTCCTTGACCCCATGCACTAGTTTCCAACAAGTTGATATTATGAATGCTCTTAGGTCAATTTCGTTGGATGACTCTAGTAACTAGATAAGGATGATATCATTTTTGTTTGAAATAATATTATAATAGGTTACCCTATATTATATTTCATGTAATGGTAGAATATATATAGGAATATTGTAACTCAATAAGTACATGCAGAAATAGAAAAGATATCTTTTCTTCATTTGGATTGTCGAGTTACATTGGGTGGTTGGGATGAATATAAAATTTAAATATTATTCTTCATTTTCTTCTAATGTATTTTTATCATAATTTATTTCATTTTGAAATATACTAAAATCATTTGGGATTTTTTTTGGAATTTCTATATTTTTTGAAAAACTGGGACTTTAAACGGGGGATAATGGTGAGATCACATGATTTGGTAATCCATGAAAATACTGGTTCCATGATTATGATAAACTCTCTATGTAGGGTTCACAGTTGGAACATCATACACAAAAAAAATTCTTCAATCATTTGGAAACCCCCATATCTTATGTAAATGATTATATACAACATTTCCTTCTATATATCTTTTAGTAATGAGTTTTTACTATTTTGGATGAGTTAAGAGGATTTTTGTGATATATGGGTGTTATTTTATTTATACTAATAGATAATGTATGACATAAATTTATTAAAATATAAATAATATGTTTTAATAGTTATAAAATATTTATATTAAATGAATTAAAATGGTATATATGATTTGGACTTGAAAAATTGATTCATTGGATAAATTTTGAAATTAATAAGTTATTTTAAGTGGGTTTAAAAAACTAAAAAATATGTATTTAGGTATAAAATTATATATTAATTATAGTTTTATGGATTTAAAAATATTCCATGTAATATCATGTAGTCTATTAAATTGTTTTTTAGTAGATGTTTAAATCTCAAAACTAAAATTCATGATTTAGAAATGGTTCCAAATTGGGGATTTCACTATATTGAAGCTATTTTATGAATAATTGATGTAAATGAGAGGTTGTTTTATATGTGGATTCTTATTGAAAAAGTTGTTTTTATGGTGGGATCCATGTTTTGAATTTTATAAAGAAATGATTTGGGGAAGGATTAAAAAGAGTTCATTATTTCCTGATTTTTTTGATATTTTAAATGCCTTGAATGGTGGTAATTATTTTCTATTTTGTATTTTTATTACATTATTTTTATTTATATTGTGTTGGTTCAAATATTTTGGTATGTTAGATTGATTATTCGAATACCTTGTTTAGACCTTCCTTCTATTTATTCATAATATTATTCCTTCTAGGGATGTCTTGAGGTGTCATATGGATTTTATGTCATAGAGATTATCTTATGTTTGTGAATACTATGGATTCAGAGTAGTTTTTTCATGTTTCTAACCATTACCAGTCCTCTTCTTGAGTGATGGGAAAAAAATTTCTAGAATTATACACTTATCAAGGATTTCATCCCTCAAGATTCAGTATATTTTTTTCTTAGAATGTTATTTCATATAGAGTTAGTGGCTATGGACTTGACGAATGTATGATTCTTGGAAGATGCCTCTATTCGAAAAATTGTTTGGTGGTGTTCTCATATTAACAAGAAATATTTTATTATCTGGTGAGTGGGTCCATGATGGTGAGGTTGATTTCAATTTACATGAAATGCATGGGTGGTAAAACTATATATATTGGTCATGGTGAAGGTCCCCCCATCTCATGAGTGTTTTTTCATGTGAATGCATGTATTTCTATTTTACTTGATTACATGTTATTTTATGTTTCAAAATATCCTAAACCATATTATTATTTTATACAACTGTTTATTTTTTTCATCCACTCTGTATTTTTTTATAATATGAGTTGTATTAATTGTAAATTTAAAATTATTATTTTATAATAAAATATCATGTTTATATAAAATTTATTAAACTACATCATCTTTTACTTCTATATCTAGAATTTTCTCAGTTTGATCATATATGATACACAATTTGTTATTTTTTGAAACTCATTTTCATTGATGGGATGGAAAATATTATTAAAGGAACCCTAAGAAGACTAATGTTCGGATGAAAACCAAATAGGAACAATGATCCCTACACGGAAGACCTACATGCCGACACCTATGCACTAGAAGGCCCACAAAACCTACACCCCCTATTCATAAAAAATGGGAGGACTTACATACCATCAAGAACTATAACCAAAAGCTATGTGTATAATATATTTTGACCAAGGTACCCTATTTTACTATAAATAGGACTCTTGGACATTCTATTTAAATTACTAAAAATTCAGAATAATCCTCTGAGCTCTGGTCATGTTTCCCCTTCTCCAAGGTCCCCCAAAAATTCTCAGGAATCTATCCAAAACCCATGAAATGAAATAATTAAAGAGGATAATAGATATCAAAGTACACTCTGTTTCGTAATCACAAATTAGTTGTGGAAGAACTCATTTCACTCTATCATGAAACCACCTATGCGAGCTTCCTTCGTTATGTGAGGATCTACAGTAGGCCTATCTCGAGATAACTAAGGACACTTGTGGTTCTTAGTCTAAAGTCTTATGTAATATGTTTTCTCATGTTGTCTATTTCTCATGGAATATTCATCTCTATTAAGATTATTCCACTCTATAATAACTTATTTTAGTTCCTCCAAGGCCATGAACTATCACCTATGCCTAGGTCTTATACCTAGGACCTGTGCAAGCGACACATAAGTCCTTCATAAAATCCATCAATGAAAGTAATCCTCTCCCTTTTGATCACTTATCTAAAATTCACAAAATTTAAAACATCACTAAACCCTCTATACTTACAAAACCATGGAATGTGTCACACTAGAGTGTCCACCATTTTGTTGTGTATTTCTATGATCAGAGGGTTTTAGAATACGTCTAAATGGCCAGTCAGGGTCTTCGGGGTGAATGTTATTGTGTATTAATGTGGCAATGAAGACCCCAACCACAGGGCCGGTTTTAGAGAATTTTCGGTCTCAGATAGAAGGTCTCATACCATGTCTGACCATCGTAATCTCTATGACCTATAGCCTAAAGTTCCTAGGGGGAGGGTATTAATTAATCGTTATTTCCCATTAAACATGGAATTAGATTATCCTCCCTTTCTAAAAATAAAAATTATAATTAATCCCTCATAGAGTAATCCCCTATCATTTCTTTTAAAAGGTTTCAGTCTCGATCCAATCTACAAACTTGTCATGGGGTCAATGAAGAGAAGGGAACCAAACTCCTCTCCCCCTCTCCTTATCCCTCCCCTCATTAGTCTGCATACCATGGAACCAATATAGGGTAATGTGAAGAAAGGTAAGTTCCACACCATTATCTTATTCCATCATTTCCCCTTCCTTTATCAACAGAAGAGGAGGGGAAGTGTGTGGTTTGTCATATTTTCTGCTTCCTCCTATAATTTCCATGATCCTGAAATTCACCCGATTATATGCATGTTTTATCAGGGGATATTAATTTGAATCTTTATGTCACCTTTCTCCATAGTTCCCAAATTGGCGCGGGTCCTCAAGGCCTTGTATCCAACCTCATGGAAAGAAATATTTTGTGGTATCTTCGATCATCCACTTCCTCTTGTTTCTCACACTGATCATGAATCATGTTGTCTTAGATTTCAATAGTGATCATGACATCCACATGACTCTAAACCCATGGGCCACATTTCAGGTGTATGTCCATGCCAAAATCAATGGGCATCCTAATTTTTATAAGCCATAGAACATTATAATTGGGAATCCACTTAATTAGTAAGCCCTAGGAAAACATAAAAATTGATTTTTTTCTCAAGAATAACCCCCATACCATAACCTCAACAAACTACAAGAACCTTGATTCCTGCAATGTATAGGGTACATATGGCTCATACCTAAGGCCCAATCTCAATGTGCATCAATTTTTAGAGAATGCCCAAACCAAACCTCTTAATTCACCCGGGGCATACTCCTTGGGAGTAATCCCTGAAATTTATCCAATGGGCGAACTATTTTTGAATAATCCCTAACATTTTCCACTTGAAGGCCCATACTCCCCTATGATACAAACCCTTGAGGGACTCCCAAGGTATGGCTCCTCAAAACTAAACTATGTGGGATTTTATTATCAAATTTTTTTTGAAATTGTGGAAGCATTCATGATGTCAAACCCCAACTCCCCAAATCAACCTTGTTTTCTCAAGGCCCCGTTTCCATCATGGTCTAATTCAACATGGAAATTCATATCCCTTCCAGGTTCCCAAGGTGACTTCAGCATAGGTCTCACAACAAAAATTTTATATAATCCTTCCTCCGAGACGTCATTGCCACATGAAGTTATACATAATGGATATGTCCTTATCAAATAATATTAAAAGGTTTCATTTCCCAATTAACAATCAATGTAATATGTGGATTCTAATTCCTTTAACAAGGATACATTAGAATCCCATATACTGGTTAGATCTCAATACTAAAACAACACTTGTCTATTTGGATGATTATACACACTAGAGTACCCCACTAAGTGGCTAGAAAACTAGCATCATCATAATAGCGAGAAGAGATTAATTATGTAGTACATAATAAGATACCATTAATATATAATATCATATACCTACATATGTCTCCATCAATGAATAACCTAATATAAATAAAAATATATTCCATGATCGATGCATGATTATAATTGATTTCAAATTCAAGGGTATCATATGTCATAAATTCAAATTGTTAAAGGATTCACGAACATATCTCAAGTCTCTAAGATAGTCGTAGAGTAGAAAAACCCCCAAAAGCGGTGATGTGTCTGACCTATCATCCTATGAACCAATGTGAGTTCTTAAGCTTCATTTACCAAAATCCCTAACGAGTCCTTAACATTGGAATGAATTCCCCTCATGGAAATAGAACCATTCGGTGTTTCAGGTCCCATCAAAAAAACCATTTACTATTTGGAAATAATCACCTTGATTTGAATAATTTCACACAATTAAACCCCCTTCAATCGACCATGAAAAGACATGTCTTCTTACAGAAAAAATGGTGAACCTGACATGAATCGATAACCAGGATGATAAGGTCACCCATCCATCAGGATTCTTTATATTTATAAAAGATAGATAGATAGGACAATAAATCATGCATGTGTGTATAAAAAGGATATGTTTCCTTGATGTGGTTTTATTTATTTATTTATTTTAAATATATCCTTGGAACTTACTCTCAGAGATCCCTTTATTTCAATAACCAAATTCAAACATTAACCAATGAATACCCTTTCTCATGATCTGTTCAGGTCTTCTTCTATGATAAGGATTTCATCACCCTCCCAATGTCTACAATGATTGGTCTCTAATTCCCTGGTCTGAGAGTACTACCATAATTGATTATCCCAACATTGCAGGATGCCTGATAGGCCCCCATGATCACCAAGCTCCATGAATAGTCCAGGTAGTAGTGACCAGTGGTCATGATTCAAATGAATTCAACCACTATATTCAACCGTTTTTGGAGCCTTAACCTAGAATGTAATAATTATTCCCTCTATTATCATAGGTTGGTTGATCAAGAGGCCTCTAATGATCTCATTCTAAAGACTCGGGGGTCCTCCTAAAGGTATCTTGATAACAATTTATGCCTCCAGCATTGCACATTAGTAATACCTTAACATGATGAGGGTGTTATCCTTGGATGATGGGACGAGGTCATAAAGACCTGGGCAAGAAAGACATCCAAATAGGTGAAGTGAGTGGTAAACATGGAGAAGGGTCACGACTATGTCTCTTCCTGATAATCCCATCAACACAAATTCGTGTAAAATTTTGATTAGGCACATAAACTATATAGAATCCTTCATCAATCTATAAGACTCATATGGTGGAATTCAATGAATCCATCCAATAAAATCCTATAGAATTCCATGAGAAGGAACATACACATACATTCCACTACCAGGACTCCCAAAAGACTCCTCAAGAATCCCTCAAATACCCCCACTGACCATGTTTGGTGGAAATCCAAAACTAGGCACACACCTTCCTACATTCATCAAGACTTCCAACAACCATGTTTGGAAGCACCTAGAGAGGTCATTCATATTGTCCTGATGAAAAGTAGGTGTATACTCAACTCACTACCCCATACACGAGTATTGTTAGTTTCCACTTGGATGAAATGGAGGAAAGGATCAAAAACATACACCTACTCCCAACATGGAATGGGAATATATCCCCATTACAATAACTAAATCGAATAATAATATCCTAAAAATGGTGAATGAGAAGACACAATTACTTGGCCAAATTATATAGAATTTTTAGGACATCATAACGTTGACAATAGTATTTTTTAAGTGACGAACACACAACTCTATCCCTAAAATTGGGGTGGATCATTAGCATGTCCCCAAAGCAGATATACACATATTATCTTATCTAGGAGGCTCATGGGGAAAACTCCCCCATATTATATGGACACTTGGATTAGGAACATACAACCACTCCAATTTTAGGTAATCAGTATATCCCAGTGGCCACTACATGGTCAGTACAAACACCTTCCCATAAAAACCACTTCTCCAAATAGGTGGGCCCAATAAATAATAAGATTTAATACGTTAACAAGTCTCATAAACCATCATTATAAATCAATATCTGATCTATTATCCATTTCCAATTAGTTCTTTAGTTCTTGATTCACTCAGATACCTATCGGTGGAATCTCAAGATACTATCCTCCAATTACCAAATTAAATGAGTTATAGTAGTAATTCAAATTGTACTTATAAGACACTTCATTATGAATTTTTTCTTTATGACAATAATCGGGTCTATTGTGATACAATACCTCTTGAAGAGATCCATGAAATCCATCCATGTGGCTAGAAGACAAAGTGGTAAGAATGTATTCGCCAATATGTAATCCTCCATGGAGGTCTTCCCTATGAAGGAATTTTATATGAATGTTCCATATATAGTAGTGTTTCATGTTGGCAAGAGAATTATCAAATTGGAAATTTAGTGATGAGAAATCAAACCTCTCATGATGCCCTTGAAAAAACAAGGCTATTCATGTCTAATGTGTTGTCATTGGTAGGTAAAATTATTAATCAATAAAAACATAACCTAAGGTGGTGGTCATTATTAGAACAACTCTTGGGTCACCTACCATATAGTGTTACAAAGTATGTCCTTACTAATCATGTAGCATATTATATGAGGGATGGTTCACATCCACTATGGTCAGACTAGGTAGAGGAATCTATAGAGAAATACAAATAAGATCCTTGAACCATGAGGAAATTTCTCGAAAAGGAGGAAATTTCATTAATGTAATATCTTTTAGCTACCACTCAATACAACATTCCATATGCACTATTGGAAGATTGTGTGCATGAAATACACCTCAACATAAGAAAAAAATCATAATCTATTAAATTAAAATTTATTACACTACGATGTGAATAAGAGACACCTGAATATAATATAAGGGGTGTAATTATAAATTTAATTCGATGATATCATAGAATTAAGGAATCTAAAGACCAGTAAATAGTATGGATACATTCAAAGTGGAAGCCCCATTGCATTAATGATATTTTGACTATTAATTATAGATAACCCATGTGTTGTTTAAATTAGATTATGGGGTGTGAATGGAGCATTACATTCCACCACTATCTATAGCCAATAATTCTGATCGATGGTTGTAGAGTGAAATGTTATAGCCATAGGCCGTCTTAAATAACCAGAATCTGTTTGTAACCATTGAAATGCTTATAAAAAGTAGGCCCTGAATAACTCTCACCAACGTTGGTCTTAAAGAGATAATGTTGTTGAAAGAATCATGCATATGGAATTTTATAATATCGTGTAAGCCTCATTTTGGGGGTAAATTAAATGTAAAAATACAAAAATGTCATAAATAGCACAATAATCTTCGGAGATCGGAGATTTAACCTTGTGTTTAATGATGCACCCAACCCACATTCAAACCAAACACTATAAAATTATAAGAGTAGCAATGGGAGTATCATCCATGGATATTCTGGAGAAACCCGATCCCACTTAGATGTGGAGTTTATTAAAACTAACCTTGAGGCATGACAACTAGAATATTAGTGTTTTTGAAAGCAGTATGGGGACAACCCCAGTCCTTAGGGATGTGGGATTTTTTTACCTCAACAAACACCCCTCAATGGGAATAAATATTTTCCTAAATAGATAATATTCCATAGAATTAATCTTCTCAGTTCATCCCATACTATTATCCAGTACCTTCGCATGTAACCTACACAACTAAACTATCCAAATATTCCCTGCGGGTTACTATCCACTAAGAATCTAACAATGAATAATCAAAGGAGGGGAAGAGGCATAATGGAGGTCAAAGAAGAAGACAGTCTCACAAATACAATGATATAATTAATAAAATACATTTCTCATCAATGAATATCATCAATGTGGCCCTCAGAAATTATGTAGAACATGATGCAAATTCAGAGGAGTCAGAAGTGTAATTACTGGTTCATAATGTGGTCCACACCGAAATAAGTGAATGATTTGTTCTTACACACAATGAGAGGCCTATCATGAATTTTGGAACTACCTTGAACAATCCATGAGAACCTCCTCTAAATGGTCCTAATACGGAAAAAAGTAAGGATTAAATTATGTCTAACCTCCATCACAGTGTGACTAATCCCCTTTCAATTGAAGCACGATTCTCTATACAAGAGGAATAGAAGAAATAATTTAGGAGACTCAATTCAAAATTAATATGAGTCTCTATTCCTACTAGATATCATCTACATGTATATACTCAGCATGAACATCCAATTATCACACCTCAAAAAAAATTACTCCATTGTGACTAAATAGATCCAGATGATTTGGTCAATCTAGGATTCCAACCACTAATATATTTTGACCCCATAAAAGAATTTTGATAATGAAATCCATTTTGTTCACAACCAGAGTAAGGATAGTGACATCCTTATAGGTCTTCCCCTATAGGATACCCATATAATATACTATAAGAACTATCACCAATGGATTTTCCAAACAATATACCTATTTAATCTATTGCTTCCACACCTGTTAAAGCTTTGGTTCGGCCAAATAATACTCTGATGTCGACGAACACTATTGGGTATGTAACAGCTTGATTGGAATCCTTAAAGTAAATTTTCGCACCAATATAGTAGGAAACAAATCTTTTCCTGAATGGGTAGATTTGACTCTTCCCCACCAAACATTGGGAATCCTACATTTAAGATCTTAAACGGGTAAGGAGTGTTGGATTAGCACATGATGCACTTCATCTATAAATGTAATCACATGATGGGTTCCCCTAAAATAAAGTCGATAGTGAAACTCAAATTCTTTGTGTAGTCAATGCAAGGAATAAACTTTTTGTGGCACACTAGCTTGAAGTCTCATTTAATCACAAAAATGGGAAGACCTCTATTATAATTTTTTATTCCAGTTCTGCTTAATGATACAAACACCAACAGTATTAGACCTCTCAATCTATAAGATGTTAGATAATGATAGAGTCTCTAATTTCATATCTTGGTGGAAAGAATTGACATATTCCTTGAACCTACCACTCCTTATAGAATAATTGTTTCACATATATAGAGGGAATATTCTCGACGAGTTACAAACACCACTTATCCATGTGAAATACACAAGAGGGTTTTAGGACCTTACCACAATTTCTTAAGGAGTGGTGGAATCCATCACAGAGTCTATGGAAAATCCCCAAGTAATTTCTTTAACTTAAGGAAGGATAATTGGAAAACAATTAGATGAAATAGTTACATCTAAAAAAGAACCTATACCCATTCCCACTTCAACACATGCACCATATAATGTATCTCCACATCCTGAGCATCAACATGAACACCTACCTCTTCGGTGTGATCAAATATATGTAAGGACGAAATAGTTTAAGGAGATGAAAAATAAGATCTTTTATTTCCAAAATGACCATGTCCCAAAATACATATTCTCATAATTGGAAAAAACCTCATCATGTTTACAAGTCCTCAGAATCCTATCAAAAAAAGGTGATGAAGATCTCCCAAACTATTTTACCTTCAATAAAATGTTGGGGAACCACATTTAATATTGTGTTATTTTCAAATACCTCATACTAAATAAGGCGGACTCTGGGAAACTGATGTCAAGAAATTTTACTCCTCAGGTTGAATGAGTGTCGAAAACCAATATGGGGGGAGTAAAATGACTGGGATGAAGTCAATATCCAAAGAACCATAATGATTAATGACCGAATAGTCAAACATATGATTAAATTAACTCAAGATATTGTTAGAATGTAGTAGAATTTTTTGGTTGTGCATTCAAATGATTTCACTACTACAAAGCTAATTTCATCCGAATCATAGTAATATAGAATCCAACCCTCCATTAAGTAATGTGATTAGAAGATTAAGTATAAAACAAAAAAATATGATCATATTCCACATCAAAAAGTGTCTATGGATTTTTCCTAATTCATTCTTATAGTGCTAAATGCATGGAAAAATCCTTTGTAAACAACTCAATAAGTGGAAAACTATTAGATGGAATCATTAATAGATGAGGAGTTGATCTTCATTTCCATTAACATTATTCACTTAATGGATCTGTTCATAGATGATGAGAATGGTTATAAACTGGAATTCCCCACACATGATGGGGGAGAGGCCATCGATATCGAGGATACTAGGGAAGATCTTGTCATTCCAAGAGTTACAACATTAACGTCACAGATACATAAACCGCATATGCGGACAAAATAATGGGTTATCCCTCCAGTGATCTTAGAAGGATGAATGGAATTCCCCTATACATTATAGGGTCTTCCATAACAAAATCATCATTTAAGATAGATTAGAGGATATGTAATAAACTAATAAACCAAATAATGTAGTCAAAACAAGCCGACCTAACCCGTTAGGATTGGAATCACTTTCAACTAATATTTCAATGGATGAACCATTTACAATATGAATATCATCTCTCAATTAACATCCAAAAGAACGTCCCCATGATAGGATAAAAAGATTTATGGATTACATGTATGATGTTTTTTATTATTGACCCAAGTGTTGGTCAATGTTTCAATCCTTGATTCTTTGTGTATACTAAAATTCCTCCAAGAAGCATTCAAGGTGGATTTGTTGAGCCCCCATGATTTTTATGTTGAGGTTTTCACTATTGAAGTATATCTTATAAGGAATGATCCTTCATAATGACAAAATGTTATATCTTTAATAGACCAAGATGTTTATTTTTTTTCTACATGGAAAAATAATAACTTCGTATATATCCAGTAGGATAAATGAAATTGATATTTGACAAGCCTTAATTGGAAATGCCTTAAATTTGAACCTCATTCTGATACAGAAACATTGAAAAATTAGCTTTAATGAATCTCATTTTCCCACAACATTATGTTGTTAGAGAGAAATGAAAATAATGAAAAATATCCTCATAGAGAGATCACACTCAGAACTCAGTTAATTGATCTCGTGTCTGAGTGAAAGATCATGGTTGTGCATAAGGATACAAATTTCCATGTTCTACTAGGAAGACCATGGCTACATTCGCATGTTCACATTCCTTCATCCATCCACTAATTCCTCAAACATTGAATCAATAGTCAAATTATAAAATTCATGGTGGAAATCACCCATTCATGTATTGTGAGTCATAATACATTGATGTAGTGTTATATCATAAGGATGTTAAATTGTCCACAGATGATAATGTTGTTCATAAAAATTCTCCAAATAGTATGGACATGATTCTGGATATTCCATTCAAACAAATTATTAAAGAGTATGTACTTCCCATCAATCAAATCAATGGGGTGGGACAGAATTCTAGCAATCGTTAAGATACTTCGGTAATGTCAATCATGAAAAATGAACCCAATAGAATAAGATAAGTCTTCAAATATCTATGTATTAATGAAATCATAGATGAATATGTATTAATTCATCACCCCAAGCTTCAAAAAGTCCATGTTTTTTCAGATAATTTGGATGAATATTTCATTTTAATAGTACATGGTAGAGTTAACCATTCTCAATCCCTTGTCCCCCCTCTGGAGATCCAAAAAGTCCTCATAAAATTGATAGATCTATTAATGATTTCTTCAACTTATGAATGTCCAGATGAAGATTCATTCCCTAACCCCATGAATCATGATTACTTTACTACATTCAAGGTTGAGGTGAAAGATGTAAAGTACAATGATGAGGAAGGAGAGGAAGACAACATGGACACCCCAACAACATTTGGGGAAGGTGTCTCCACCACTATGGATGAAATAAGTAAAATAAACCTGGTTATAGATGAAGATACTTGAATCAATTTGATCAGTGTGGAAAAGTACTTCAAATAACCAGAGGTATATACTTCCTTTGTAAAGTGATATCATGATGTTTTCTATTGGAACTGTACAAAAAATATAGACTGTGACCCTGATGTTTCCACCCATCGCATGGATCTTACAGAATACCACTGGGGATATAAACATACAAAGATATAGACACTACAAACTCATGCATACAAAATTGAGGATGAAGTTGAAAAGATCATAAAGGATGACTTTATTTGTGAGTTAATCTATATAAAATAGATAGACAAAATTTTCTCGATGAAGAAGAATAATGGTAAAATCATAGTTTCCATCAACATTAGAGAAAATAATTGGCACTGTCCAAAATTTTCCTTCAAGATTCCAATAATATAACTCTTGGTTGATGAAATGATTAGTTATTCTTGTAGAAAACATGACTATTCTATATAATAAATGGATTTTAGTTTTTTATTGTTGTCAATACTCATTGGAATTTCATAATTTATGTCCGGGAAGGGGTCATATAGTTTATGTGGAAAACAGTACTGAAGACATTTCGTGTAGAATGGGATGTGAGCTAAATTGGATTTTCATTTTTCACACAAATGTTGTTTCAGGATTAGAACACTAAAAATGGAAAATGAATGAGATTCATGGAAAATCAAAAGTTTGTGTGGAAAATGGTTCCTACATGAAAAGGCATTCTACGCAGAATGGGAGTTTTGCAAGAAATAGTTGTTTTTCTCGCAGGGGCCAGCGAATCCTACAAAAAATTGATTTCCCACTCATTTTTTACCTCTAAAGACTTAGAAAATATCTATGTTCTATTTAGCGTAGAATTTGTGCAAAAATATTGGTGTCTAGAAAAATTATGTTTGCGAGGAAATATAATGTTAGCACGGAAAAATTAAGCATCAGCGAAAAAATAAAAATTAGGTGGAAAATATAAAGTTACACACAAAATGTTGCACGTAAAGTGTGTATTTGTGTGAAATATTTTCTGAGCGCAATGAAAATCATGCACGAAAAAGTGATATCTTTTATTAAATGGGGATGTGTTGCACACAATTGTCAGTATAAGCTGATTCCATGTTTTAAATATCCGTTTCAGTGGTTTTGTGATTTCAGGTGAGTCAATCCCGAACATCGATGCAAGTAGTGTCTCATGTGGAAAAGAGACAAAGACTACAATACAAATCTATTGATGAGTCCTTTAAGTCGATAAACTGAGTTTGAATTATATAAAGGCAGTGAGTTAGGGAGATTCAACGGAAGTGATATGAGTGATGCAATGAGCTATCCCTGAACCATTGTAATGGCAGTGTGCATGGAACAGAGTGACTGTACCCAAACCATGTCATCCCCAAAGAGTGAATTTTAGTGGAATTAGGTACAATCGAAAACTTTTTAGTATATTATCCTTGGACACAGCCCTTAATGGTGAAACAAGTAAAAGTGTTGTTTGGTGACTTTTCATGTTCTTGTTTCATTATGTTCCCTTTAGTCTTATAGGTCAGATGCCTTACCACCAATGTGGGAACAAGATACTTGATTTAAAATAATAATTTGACACCCTGATTCACCCCACCCCTTTCTGGGTACATCCAAATTTTGATGGCCCCAAAAGAGGAAGAAGACACTACCTTCAATGCCCCTTACGGAGTATTCTATTGTCAGTTAATCCCCTTTGGCTTAATGAATGTTGTTTCCACAAGCCAACATGCTCGACATTTCCTATTCAAAACTTTCTAGGTAATTTTTTTTGAATTATATGTTAATGATCGAGTGGAAAGTCCTGAAATTTTTGTACCCACCTGGGAGACCTACAATCCATCTTCAACAATATGTGACAATATAGCCTAATAATAAACCTATTGAAATGTGTCATTGTGGGAACCTTAATCAATTTTATCAGCTTTATCATGTTCTATCATGACATTGATGTTGACAATTAAAAAACTAAACCTATCATTCTCATTTATATTCCTCAAAACCATAATGAGTTGAGATGTCTTCAAGGATAGTTGGCCGACCTTCAACACATTACATCCAACCCTACAGGAAAGTCTTCTACCACCAAAAAAATAATGAAGAATTGGGTCACATATTAGTGGATTGAAAACTATCATAAATCATTTCATAACCATAATAAATACCCCTTGAGTGCACCAGTATTGATGCTTCATGTAGAGGGAATTTGAGTCATTCTATATGTTACAACCATAGAATGATCAATGGACTCCTTCCTTGTGTAAATTAATGATAATAGGAATGAAAAATACCCTTTTATATCTTGGTCAAACCATATTTAATGTTCAGACTCATTATTCAGATACCCCGAATAGCAACCTATAATTAAAATTCCCAATTCAAATGTTGAGGAACTACTTAAAACATCCAAAGTTCCAATTAGTTTCTCACAATAATATGATAAAATTTATCCTCAGTCATACTATACTGATAGTAAATTTAGAGAGGTGGGTAGTTATTATAAAGTAGTTATATATACAGTTCATGTCTTTGAATGTACTGAATGTTCAAGACATAGAAGATTTACTTACCAAGAACCCATCTATAGAAGATACATCATTAAATAATGAACATTAAGATGAACGTATATTTTCTATTCAAGGTGGCCCCAAACATGGGAAATGTATTTTGAACGTGCATCCAAGATCCCTACAAGGAAGAGAACGTAAGACCATAAGCTCAACAATGTTGGGTTTAAGAGTGTGCTTATCTCCCCAGAAAAGGTAGTATTACCTTACTCATTCCTATTATCAGATGGTTAACCAACTATCCGGTGGAATATTATGACCTCATTACATGACAAGATTTTGTACTATAAGTAATGGTGAACAACTTAGTGGTGAATGTTGAATCAGATGTAATAATCATGCATATCATTGGGTATTACGCCATCCGAAAAGAGGAGATGATCCCCATGATTGACTCTTTCCAAGGGATTATGGATGTGTTACCCTATGATCCAACATTTACTCACATCCCACAAAAAATAATGCCTTGGTAGACTAATTGTAATATGCGGCTCTAACTTTGGAAAATACAAACCATGCCAAAACAATCATCATCATTTCCCATCATATAATGGTTTCACCTTTTTTTCAAATTAGAATAGATGATATTGTAAATATATGTCCCATACCTAATCCCTATGGCCCTACAATTGGGTAGATTATTCCATGCATATATCATCCTCAATATGGAGTGATCCCAATGGATTGTTCTCGGATATAGAAAATATATTGGTTAGTGGTCACACTCACTCTTTATAGTGGCCCAAATCACTATAAATTCTATTAAAAACAAGAATTGCATGGAGTCTATATGAAATGTATCAATGGAGAAGGGAAAAAATCCATCATGAAATGCATATACATAGGAGAATATGGTATTAATAGTTTTAGACATATTCTTTCCCACAAAATTCGATGGATTGGGTATTATTGAGCCACTTTGACATAAGATTGTACAGAATTCACCAACAAATTTCATTAATAACAATTAAATTCCAACATCAATCATCATATCCAATTGCTTCTACAGAAATCCAAATACTCCTATACATTATCCATATGGGGAATGGATGTTGCAGGGACATATACTCTAACAATATCCAAGTAGCTCCAATAAATTCTAACCTCTAACAATTGACTCTTCAAATGGGAAAATGCAACACCACTAAAAGAATTTTGGCCAAAATTGTTGTTATATTCACAAAATCCAATATTATTTTTATATATGGTGTCCCTCACACAATAATTATAGATAGAGGCTCTAATTTCTATTCTGTTGAGGTATAACTATAATTCCCCGACCCTAGTTACCCAGAGTTGGAGCATAATTACATAACATTGGTATGATCACAAAAGATCAAGTCTCGAAAGACCAATTATTTTAGTATCCTTGGAAACACTAGATATATTCATAAGTCTTACTTTACATCATAAAGTAAAAAAATAAAACAACATACTCTCTATAGTCAAAACTCATATCCCCTCAGACTATCCCTGCAGGTCAATCATAAAATACATCTTCACATCCTAGGAAAAATAAAACATATAAATGGGTGAGCTCAGATGCTCAGTAAGGATAAAAATATAGTTGAAACGTTCATAAATAAGCATAAGCATTAAAGTAAATTTATACTAAAAAAAATTCCTTTTAATCTTGAAATTCATCATAATATGGAAAAAATAAAATAAAATAATTCCATTAACTTATTAACATGGATATTATAATAGTTGAATAATAACATGCAATATCAATAACCACTTTCAAAATGATGGAATGCATAATTCCAGACTATCATAACCACATTGTCAAGGTCTTGTGCCAAGACTACAAATAAGATTTTGTCACGACCTTGTGCCAAGACACTAGTTTGTCTAATGAGACCTACCGATGCATCGAGGAGCTATAGCAGGCTCCACCCATCACTTACTAAGTCCAATGCATTCCTCATATGAACAGGTTTAAACATAACATAATCATTCATATTCAGACTAGCATAAAAAATGTCAATACATTCTCCACAAACCATGAATGGTATAAAAATAAGACATCTATATTCAAACATATCTCAAATCCTTCAATACAATATGGAAGTTTTGTATCATAATAAATCAACTTCAAATAAGCTTAAAATCCATCAAAGGATGTTGACACAGATGAAATCAAAACTATTTGAAAGAAATATCTATTTTTTTAAATCATTTAAATGTCAAATTATTATAAAATAAAACATTTACTTTGAAAATATTATTATAAGATTGTAAGGGAATATTTGACGATTCTATAACGGCAAAAAATAGCCGCACCCACCGTATAAGTTAAAAAAATACATTCTTACCTTAATTCTATCGAAAAGATTAAAAATGACCTTGTTTTTAAAGAGACGGAACGATTACATTATAAAAATATTATAAAAATTAAAACAAGGGTATGAAAGACTTTAACCCATATTCTATAAAATAGTAAAAATCTTCTAAAATACATTTTTTATAAACATGAATGTGGATGATAAAGAGGACCCATTAGATTCTTACGTAAAAACAACCTCGGATAATAAAGAGATTGTGAAATTAACCATTACCTTGTACTTTTCCTTGGTCTTGGGTAGGTTAACCTCCTATATAATAGTGAAATAATAGTTATTAAATTATAAAATAATTATATACATTAATATGATATCATATATGATCTTTTAACATTGGTTTGATAATATTATCTTTGTATTATCATAGTTTCGGGTGTTAACAGATTCGTTTTCCTTTATATTCATTATTATGTGAGTCATATTTGTTGTGGATGGGACGTACCTTATTCATATCCAGAATTATACCAAGTCTATAAATATCATTTTTAAACATATAATGAAAATTAGTCTTTAATGGATACAATGGGGAATGAATCTCATCGCATTCATGGAGACAGTAATCTGTACGTACGTACGAGCGACAATATCATTATTTAATAATAAAATAATATATAATTGGATGGTATATCATATAAACAGAATCATTATCATTTTATATTTATTATTTACATAAATTACACATCATTATTATACCCATCCAAATAATAATGTATTGAATAATAATTACACCACGATGTGGAGACAGTAAGCCATATGTACGCACGTATGGTGACATGTCATTCAAAGGATGGATAGAATAATGTATTTGGTTTTACCAAATTTATAATAACATCATAGAATATAGAATATAGTGGAATTATTATTTTATAATGGAAAAAACAATGACAAAGGGAGTGGAAGAAGAAAGGGACTTGAAAAGGGTGGTGAAATTATTACCTCTTCTTCACATTCTTCCTTTTTATTTGAACAAAAGAGCTCCTTACTTTGGATTTCTGACTAAAGGAATGCCCCTAGGATGAAGTGAGGGAAGTTGATAGGATATTTTGGCAGGGGTTAGATGAGAAAAAATGTTTTTAAGGTGTGAATTAGAGAGAAGGGGGAGTGCCCTTTTATAAGAGGGGTGAGGGGCAGTTTAGGAAAAGCTTGAAATATTATTTTATAATACAATCATGTTAAGCTTATAATGGCTAAAAATGGATTATTTAAAGGCTAAGGTGGTTATTGGTCGAAAACCAATCATAAAATAGGTTTTAGATAGGTTTGGGTCATTATTTACTTTATCTTTTTTATTAAACTCTTAGTTTAATAGTTTGACATTTACCATGTCTCTTTGTATTTTTATATTATATGGTTAATAAACATACTATATATTTCCAAACGAACCCCCATTGGTTCATTACTGATACACCTATCATTATATAACTCTTTTGGATGAACCTTTGATTTTTAAGAATAGAATATCAATTAATAATATAATATTTGTTTTACAAACTCTTTTATGTCAATTTTTACACTATTTGGTATTTTGTTTTTGCTAAATTAATAACATCATTATTACTAATAAGAAAATTCATTTAACCAACCCTAGTATGTCATATTAACCTAGAAAATTAGTTTAACTCATAAAAAGTCTAAAATTAAATTTATTTGGATATTTATAATATCAAATATTTTAATATTTCATTAATTAGGTAATTAGTGCATCAACATTGTGTCATAAATAAATTAAATTATTTAACGTCTATAAATTATAAATAAAATACCAGTATGTATTAAATTGTTTTGGTTTTCTATTGAATATTTATTATTGAATTTATCTTATGTAAAACCTTATATTATAAATGTTTTAGTTATTAAACTTTGATTGTAACTCTTTTAACTCTTCTTTGAATAAAATAATAATAAATTTCCTAATCTCATCCTTGTGGCCCAAAGAGGTTAATATTTTATTCGTAATGTTCTTTATGGTATAATTATACTTATCCAATAGAATTAGGACATGTGTTTGGGTAAAAATAATATCATTTTTACTCTTAATTACCCTATTTACTTTTAACCGTGGTAAATAAAAGTAAATAGTTACTATTCACCAAAAATTATATTTATTTTTTTGAACCACATTTTCCTTATTGATATTAACTGTCTCTCTTGGATTTTTGAAATTCTACCCACAGAAGTGGTAAAATTATTCTTTATGTGAATTCTCAAATTCTCTTAGGAGGTGGGTAAAAAACGGTGAAACGTTTCCATAAAATTTTATATATCTAATATTATTACAAAATCACTCCAATGAATTAAGATGAACATATATAGGTATTATGTATCTATTTTGACGTAAATTAAATTTAAATAAAATAAATAATTATTTAAATAAAAAGTATATTTTAAACAATAACTCATTGTTTTTCACTATTCCTTAAAAATAGAATGTTTTCAGAAAATTACCAAAAATTCACCCTAAGATAATTTTGATATTCCGAATTAAAAAATGAATTATATATTACCAAATTAAAAACATAGAATTTTAATTTATTAATTTAAAATTAATTCCCATTGTCAAAATGAAAACGCATATTTTTAGGAAATAATAACTATCAAAAGATTGACATTTGTTTATGTCCAATTTCAAAGTGAAATTACATGCAATCACCATCATTGGATTAAATTTTAAAAATATAATATAATTATACTTATAAACAATTAAAATTTATAATTCAGCACTATGAATTATTTTGATTAAAAAAGTTTTTTTCAGTTAAAATATAGTATTTTTCATTATTCACCCAAATATGAACGTTATTAGAAAAACACCAAAAATTTATTGAAACTAAATTCTTATGTCCCGATTCTAAATAAGAAGTTTATTTTGTCAAATTGAATAGATAAATGTTTCAAATACTGGATTTAAAAAAAGGTTCTCTATTAAAAGACGGTAAAATTGATTTTTTTTTAAATACTTCTTTTATCTGAAAAAATTTAATGTGTTCCTACATTATGTCCAAGAAACTCATAATATGGATTCTAAAATTATAAGGATTATATAATGTTCAGAATTCAGTTAATAGTATTCATAACTGTTTTTGAATGCCTAGTTTGGTAAGTTGTGGTGTGCTTAAACTCACCATTGCGTGTAGTGCAAGTTATTGAATTACAATGAAGAAATAGCATACTATGAAATTTTGAAGTGTTGCATTCTTCCCTCCTTCCATAAATTTTGTCCTCGCAATTTGAAATTTTTCTTCAAAAATAAAATGTTGAAAATAGAAAATACATTTGTGGGAAAGCCCACATCAGAAATTGGGTTAATAAAATTTATTCTTAATAAGAGTAAAATGGGAATGAAAAATTCACCACTAAATTATGATATCTATTAGGAGAAAATTGGTGGAAATTAGAGACACATAATGGGAGGAAAATCATAAATATTTATAGAAAGTGATTGAGGTCATCAATCATAAACAATTGTAGAATTGAGGGCCAAAAAGCCATCAATCTATGATGATTTAAAATATCACCAGTTCAACAAAACATATGGTATTAGGATAACACATTTTTAGTTTTAAGATCATTTAACTAATGTTTAAGAGTTAATTGTTTCATATAATATGAGAGGAAAAAAACATATTCTAGAAAAGTAGAGTTCCATCCTTTAACTAATTTCTACCAGAAACTCAACTTTCACTCTAAAAGATAACAGATCTTAAAAAATATATATTCTATTTATCGTTTTTTTAAAAGTATTGATGCGCAAAGGCCTCTATATTAAATGAAAAAAGAAGAACAGGAGAGGAATAATAAAGAACCACAAAAAAATACAGATAACCAAAACCAGGGTCCTTAACCCATTGAAACGCCGAATTCTGATTGAGGGATTCCAACCTGAGTCCAGGCATTTCTGTCCAGCTGTAAGCCCTATGAGCATTACTCCTTCTCAAGAAGGGATGGAGTTCATAAAGATGTATTTTATTCTCTTGTGTTGAACTATTCATCCATCTCCAGCGCCAGAAACATTCTGGCCGACTCCTTTGAATCTGAAATAGTATCCTCAAAACTAAACCATCATGCAGTGCCTTTGCTGCTCCTAAGGGTAAGCACATCAGGGTCTCACCATACATGCATGACTCACCAGTGTCTGTGCATAGCTTGATAGCTTAGAATCCTTTGTTGTCCAAGCCATTTCCATTAAGAGGGAAGAACCAGCCATGAGAAATCTCATGGTGATTTATTTTCCAGATTCTTCCAGCTCTGCAAGATATGCTTTAGACATTTTGGGGATATGTTTTGGACTCCTTACCATTAAAGTAGTATTCGTGATTTTTACAGCTTTAGGGGGTCTCCCTATTTCCTTTTCGAACTTTGAGGACTTTTGGATCCTTGAAGCAAGTCATCAATGTTTACAGCTTCAAGTATCCCACAATCCTTTGAAATTATTTGTGAGCATCCATGGGGACCAGAATGAGGTGCATGAATTGCAGAATAAGAAGGGCCATGTGAAGAGATATTAAGATTATACAATTCTGAGTTAGAGTTCATTTGAGTGCTCAGAGGATTCATCATACTACATGCATTTTCAGAAGAAACAGATAGAACAGAACTGTGTGCAAAAATACTTTGAGGAGTATCATTTTGAGCATTATTTTCAGATGAAGTAGATACGTTTAATGTGTTAATAATACTGTAAACAGTATAAGGACAAAAAATAAAATGATCATCATTTTTCATAACATAAGTAGCAGACTTGCTCCCCATGACAACATTTGACATAGCAGCAGAAAAAGGTGTAAGAAGCTGCAAGTTCTCCTGAGCAGTGAAGCTGTCCAATTCTATTGCTGAAGCAGGACCACAATTCTGCCCAACATTATCCTTTGAGAAAGTTTCCATGTTTGTATCATTTGTTTCCTCTTCAATGTCAACCTGTAAAGCTAACAGAAAAACATGTATTTCATTCTGAAAATCCAGAGAAAACTAGAATTCGGCTTCCTCAGTCTGTAAATCATGCACTATGTTGAAAACAGATTTGCAAATTTCAAGGAATATATTACGGTCTTCCTTTGAAAACCATTCAATAATTGGCTGAACCACCTTAGGAACAGATTGTAAATTCTGCCCATCCTCCTCAACCATATCAGCCCATGAAACTCTTTGTGATGAGGAGGAAGCATAATTCTTTGAAGTTGAAACATTTTCACTGGAAGAATGAACCCGAGTTTTAACATGAGGGGCAATTGATTTTAGAATTCCCTTTTTCTCAATAAAAACAGCCTTGCTCTTTTTATTTCATTTAACATCAGTCCATTCAGAAACATTAGGTTGAACCTTGTCACTCCTCTGGATCATCCTACAGTTTGATACATTATGCCCCACAATTTTACAAACATCACAAAAGTAGGGCACATTCTCATATTCCAATCGAATATCAGATTTAAAACCATTAGCAGTAAACATGATAGAAGCGGGCCTTTTGATTTCCCAATTAATGTCTACCAGAAGATTGGAAAAATAACTACTTTCACCATCCAAGGTATGTTGATCCAGCCTCAAAGGGGTGCCAATACATGAATCAATGTAAATAAGGATTCTAGGATGCTAATAAACCCAATTTAAACCATGCAACCTTACCCAAATTTGTGCATTAGATTGTTTGAGATTGAAAGGGTTAAAATTAACATCCCAATCTGATAAACTTAGTAAACCAGGCTTGAGTTGATGATTGCCTAGGTTCCAAACCGAATTCATGGAGGCAGAGGAGTTGAAAACAATGTGAAAATACCGTTTTCCAATTGAAATTAATTTCTAATCTCATAAATTCCATCAGTGAGATATTCGATTTTTAAGATCAGCAAAGGACCAAGGTTTGTCACCATTTGAGTAAATAACACGGCCTAGTAATGAAATACAAAGGTCCAGCCGCTTTTGTAGTGCATCCGGATCCGCAACAACTGAGAATCCACCATTCTCTAACCTGTTGATATTTTTTGGTTTAGAGGAATCCTCCTTTGTAGGATTTGATGAACCAGAAAGCACCTCCGCGAAGGATAAATTCTTCTTTCAAAGAATCGATGAATCCTAGAGACCTGAATTTTTAAAAATTTCCTTCGGTTCTTGCTGATAGCCCTTGAAGGACATTTCCCATTCTGGGTTGAATGAATCCATTGATAATATTAGGTAAGGAGATCAGGAATCCCCAAATCTCCATTGAAGCAAAGGAAGCTTAAGGTTTCCGCAAGAATGATCATCAAGAATCTTGAACGATCCCTTCTATTTATCCTATTCGTATAGGTTTCAAACAAATGAATTTATATTTCATCTACCATACCATTTAAAAAAACTACATTATTCAATCTAGGACATCATGTGGGACAGTGGTAGGTGATACACCCTTTTCGCCCTTCGGTTGTGGTTTCAAATCTCACGGCCTTGCTAGACGTGACTGGTTGCCGCTCGACCTCTAGGTTGTCCTTTTATCGCAATCCAAAAATAATCTCAAACTACACTTATCCAAATTACTCCTATCCAAACTCACAGTCCAAAATTTTTAAAGCAGTTAGACATAATGAAGATCCTTTTTTCCACGTAATAACAGGTGAAAAACATTATCATGTATTATTATAAAACACTGAAACATCCTAAATTACCATAAAACCTTATTTATTATATTCATTCCCCCTTATTCATTATATAATACTGGATATACTTCTTCCATCTGAAAAATTTTGTAAACTAAAACAATGATGGAATATACAAATCATTAATCAGAGTCAAGGTATTCAAGAATATCCAATATAATTTATCCAAACCAAACATGTATTATTCAAAAATCACTACCTCAGAATCAGAACCATATTATTGTTTATCTTTCTCTCAACCATATATTTTCCAAAAATTTAACCTATTATTGAGTCACTATTCATTGTTCCACACAATCTCAAGTCTTTAATGAAACAGTATTGTGGTACAATCCTTATATACTTCATAAATATTATAACCAGTACATCATTGATACCACACTCAAATGACATAATTCTATAATAACTACATAAGAACTCTAATCATTTCTCTTCATATGTGGTAGTATCATAACTTGATTATTATCCAATAGAATCATTTGAGGCACACTCTGATGATTTGGACATTAGTTCGCATAGTGTCCCAACTCCTTGCAGATGAAGCATTGTACATTTGAAACCTTTTTCTTACCCTTGCAGTCACATACTTTGTGTCCTTTTTCTCCACACATATAACAAAATCCCATTTCCTTCAGGAAAGTTCCAGGGTGTTTCTTCCCACAGTTATCACAAATGGAAAAAGTCTTCTTCTCCCTCGTCCCTTTATACATATTTCTCTCTTCCATACTTTTCTTCTCTTGCTTCCCTTCAAAGCCATATGACTCAGAGAATTATTTACCTATCTTATTAACACATGATACTACTTCTTCATATGTTGAGGATACATGGGAGAATATTTCTCTTCAAAATTTTGACTTAATATTATGAAATATATGATCCTTCTTACTCTTTGGATCAAACGTATTGCTGGAGTTCACATTCCATCAATTGGGCGACATTTCTATACAATGGCATACACCATATTAGTTTATAAATCGCAATACATAAACCAAAACATGTAAAACACTTAACATAAACTAAACAATTTATGGATATAATCCATAATAAAAAAATGTTTTCTTTGAGGATATATATACTCATAAACCTTTCATAATGGTTTGTAAAGAAAATGAGGATTATCCTAACAATATCCCCCGGGAGTTTCATAACCCAGAGTGCAGCAAGGCCAGTTGTTGTGCACTAGTTCCTATTCGAGTCTCGCTCAAAGTAGTGTTTTTTGGGTTTTACCCCAAGGTACATATGTGCTAGAGCCGCCTCTATCTGCTCGTTTCCATATAGGGATGTATTGCTTGGAAAACACACAAAATCTCTACAATACAAAAATTCTAGGAAGTTCTTCTATACTAATCCTCAATGTCTATCTTAGGGATATGTGCTCTAATTAGTGTTTATATAAATCTAGTGTCCATGTTTTGTACTAAACTTCCATTGATACCAACTGTAAAGCCCCGACCCCAGTTACCCAGAGTCGGAGCATTATTACATAACATTGGCATGATCACAAAATATCAAGTCTCGAAAGACTGATTTATTTAGTAGACTTGGAAACACTAGATCTATTCATAAGTCTTACATTACATCATAAAGTTAAAGAATACAACAACACAGTCTCCATAGACCATACTCATATCCCCTCAGACTATCCCTACAGGTCAGACATAAAATAATTCTTTATATCCTGAAAAAAATAAAACATAGAAAGGGGTAGGCTCAGATGCTCAGTAAGAATAAAAATATAGTGGAAACGTTCATAAATAAGCATAAACATTTAAGTAAATGCATACTAAAAAGGCCTTTTAAACATTAACTTCATCATAATATGGAAAAAATAAAATTAAATAATTCCATTTACATGTTAACATGGATATTATACTAGTTGAATAATCACATGCAATATCAATTACACTATCATAATGACGGAATGCATAATGCTAGACTATCATAACCACGTAGTTAAGGCCTTGTTCCAAGACTGAAAATAAGATTTTGTCATGGCCTTGTGCCAACACACTATTTTGTCTCACGAGACCTACCGATGCATCCAGGAGCTATAGCGGGCTCCACCCATCACTTACTAAGTCCAATTCCTTCCTCATATGAACAGGTTTAACCATAACATAAACATTCCTATTAAAAATCACATTTGAAATGTCAATACTTTCTCCATAAACCATGAATGGTATAAAAATAACACATCCACAGTCAAAAATTTCAAAAATTATTCAATACAATATGGAAGTTTTGTATTATAATAAATCAACATCAAATAAGAAAAAAATCCATCAAAGGATGTCGACATAGATGAAATCAAAACTATTTGAGTGAATTATCTCTTTTTTTGAATTCATTTAAATGTCACCTAATTATAAAAGAAAAAATTTCCTTTGAAAATATTCTTATAATATTGTAAGGGAATCTTTGAAAATTTTATAATGTTGGAAAATAGCCGCAGCCTCCATATAAGTTAAAAAAATACATTCATACCTTAATTCCGTCGAAATGGCTAAAAAGGACCTTGTTTGGAAAGCGACAAAAATATTTTTTTTATAAAAATCTTATAAAAAGTCAAACAACGGTATAAAAAACATTAACCCATAGTTTATAAAATAGTAAGATTTTTTTGAAATACATTTTTATGAAAAATGGATGTGGAAGATAAAGAGGACCCAATAGATACTTACATAAAAACAACCTCATATAATAAAGAGATTGTGAAATTAACCCTTACCTTGTACTTTTATTTGGTCAAGGGTAGGTTAACCTCTTTTATAATGGTGAAATAATTTTTAATAAATTATACAAGAATCATGTACATTAATATGATATCATATATGATCTTTTAACATTGTTTTGTTAATAATATCTTACTATTATCGTAATTTCGGGTGTTAAAAGATTCGTTTTCCAATATATTTTTTGTTATGTGAGTCATATTTATTATTTATGGGATGTAACTTATTCATATCCAGAATGATACAAGTATTTAAATATCATTTTGAATAATCTAATGAAAATTAGTCTTGAATGGATATGATGGAGAACGAATACCATCACGTTCATGGAGAGGATAATCTATACGTACGCACGAGCGAAAATATCATTCATTAATATTAAAATAATATATAATTGGATGGTATATCCTATATACAGAATCATTATCATGTTATATTTATTATTCACATAAATTACACATCATTATTATATCCATCCAAATAATAATGTATTGAATAATAATTACACCACGACGTGGAGACGGTAAGCCGTACGTATGCACGTATGGTGACATGTCATTCAAAGGATGGATAGAATAATGAACTTGGTTGTACCATATTTATAACAACATCACAGTATATAAAATATACTGGCGTTATTATTTTAGAATTGAAACAACAATGATATAGGTATTTGAAGAAGAAAGAAACTTGAAAAAGGGTGGTGAAATTATTACCTCTTCTTCGGGTTCTTCATTTTGATTTGATCAAAAGAGATCCTTAAGGTGGATTTATGACTAATGTAACACCACTAGAATAATGTGAGGGAAGTTGAAAGGCTATTTTTGTAGGGGTTAGATGATCCAAAATGCTTTGAAGGTTTGAATTAGAGAGAAGGAGGAATGACCTTTTATAAGAGGGGTGAGGGCACCTTAGTAAAAGCTAGAAATATTATTTTATAATAAAATAATATTAGGTTTCTAATGGCTAAAAAATAAATTATTTAAAAACTAAGGTGGGTTTGGGTCAAAAACCAATCAACCAATATATTTTAGATAGGTTTGGGTCACTATATTACCTTTAACGTTTAGATTTAACTCTTAGTTAAATAGTTTGACATTTACCATGTCTCTTTGTATTTTTTTATTATATGGTTAATAAACATACTATATACATCCAAACGGACCCCCAACGGTTCATTAGTGGTACACCTCTCATTATATATGTCCTTTGGATGAACCTTATATTTTTTAGAACAGAATATCAATTAATAATATAACATTTGTTTTAAAAACTTTTTTATGTCAATTTTGACACTATTTGGAATTCTGTTTTTTCTAAATTCATAACAGCATTATTACATAAAAAAATTAATCTAACCAACCCTAATATTTCATATTAATCTAGACAGTTAGTCTAACTAATAAAAAGTCTCAAATTACATTTATTTGGATATTTATAATAACAATTATTTTAATATTTCATTAGTTAAGTAATTAGTGCATCACCATTGTGTCATAATTAAATTAAATTATATAATGTCTAAAAATTATAAATAAGATACCATTATGTAGGAAATCGTTTTATCTTTCTAATTAATATTTATATTCGAATTTATCTTATGTATAACCCTATATTAAAAAAAATATTTATTAAACTTTTATTTTAACTCTTTTAACTATTCTTTGAATTAAATAATAATAAATGTCCTAATCGAATCCAAGTGGACCAATGAGGTTTATATTTTATTCCAAAGGTTTTTTTGGTAAAATTATACTTTCCCAATAGAATTAGGACATGTTTTAGGGTAATAATAATATCATTGTTTCCCTTAATTACCATATTTACTTTTATCCATGGTAAATAAAAGTAAAAAGTTACTATTCACCTAATAATTATTTTAATTTTATTGAACCATATTTTACTCCTTGATATTAACTGTGTCTCTCGGATTTTAGAAATTCTACTCACAGAAGCGGTAAAATCATGTTTTATGTGAATTTGCAAATTCTCTTAGGAGGTGGGTAAGAGAAGGTGAAAAGTATCAATAGAATTTTATATATCTAATATTATTACAAAATGACTCCAATGAATTACATTGAAAATATATAGGTATTATGTATCAATTCTTACCTAAAATAAATTTAAATAAAATAATCAATTATTTAAATAAAAAGACGGCTTTAAACAATAACTTAGTGTTTTTAACTAATCATCAAAAAATGAATGTTTTTAGAAAAATAAAAAAAATTCCCCCTAACCTAATTTTGATATTCCGAATTCAAAAATGAAGTATATTTTACCAAATTAAAAAGATAGAATTTTCATTTATTGATTTAAAATTAATTCATGTTGTCAAAACCAAAAAGCGTATTTTTAGGAAATAATAACTATCAAAAGATTGACACTTTTTTTGTCCAATTTCTAAGTGAAATTACATACAATGTCCTTCATTGGATTAAATGGTCAAAATATAGTCTAATTATACTTATAAACCATTAAAATGTATAATTCAACACTATAAATTATTTTGATTAAAAAAGTTGTTTTCAGTTAAAATATCGTATTTTTTACTATTCACCCAAATATGAATGTTATTAGGAAAACACAAAAAATTTTATTGAAACTAAATTCTTATGTCCCGATTCTAAAGAAAAATTTTATTTTTTCAAATTGAATATATAAAAGTTTAAAATATTTGATTTAAAAAAGTTTATCCATTAAAAAGCTGTAAAATTTCATTTTTTGAAAAATAATTTTTTTATCTAAAAAAATGATTGTGTTCTAAAATTATGTCTAAGAAACTCATAATATGGATTCTAAAATAATAAATATTATATAAAGTTCAAAATTCAGTTCATACTATTCAAAACTGCTTTTAAATGGCTAGTTTGGTATGTTGTGGTGCGCTTGAACTCAGTGTTGCGTGTAGTCTAAGTTATTGAATTACATTTAAGAAATAACGTACTATGAAATCATGGGGTGTTACAATAACAACTAGTTCATGTGTACACTAACAAATCCAACCATTCACCCTGTTATGATGATGTGTCTAATGGATAGATAGAGTTATTAAAAAAGAACATCTGAAACATTCATTATAATATAGTGGATTTAAATAAGATTTGTTTCCTTAAAAATTACATTCATGCCAAATGGACTTACCAGACTATAAATCATACTATTACATAGTCAACTTCATACTAATTTAATACCATATAGAAGCAGTCTTTCCCACTATGGTTTAGTTTTCATTACTCTGTGTTTCCATCTGTGATCAGCTATCAATATATGAGAAATCCCATAAATGAATTGATGAATTAGAGAAATTGGATGAAAAAAGATTTCATATAATGCATCACATTGATGTCTACCATATTCAGATGGATATTTTAACAAGAATTATTTCCTTATTTCATTCCCCAAATGTTAATTTGTAATAGTACATAGCACTCCAATGAAACTAGGAAAGAATCCTCTAAAACTTGACCCAAATTGAGAGGTACCTTACTCAATACACATGGTTCACTCTAAGGGAACTTATTCATTGAAATCAGTGGGTAGAGAGCTCATTATGACCCCATACAATGCAATTTTTCTATATATATAGTTAATGAAATAACAAGACATTCATCCTAGATATATATCCAAACTTCAAGATATTAAACTGCAAAATGAGTCTTTGTCGCACGACATTAAAATGAAAGACATAATGTCCATGTCACATGAAAGTAAACTTCATGACATCGACATCCTTATATTAGGACAATAAACTACATGCGATAATGTTTTAGTCATATTCCATAAAAATACAAGATACACTTCATCCCCAACACATTACATTAAATTGTGTGGTTAACATCCCACTCATTCAATGTTAAGAACCCCAATGTACCATGTTTCGAGATACACATAATGGTACCTTTAAAATGGGCCTCCATATCACCTTTTGGTCCTTATCATATCCCGGTAACCCCTTATAATGGTGTGATACCATCTTAGATGGACAATAGGATGTAATTTCGGGTTCCACCCATGAATATTCCCCAATTAGTTCATTATAACTCAATAATGGAACTTAGAACCCCTTTACATGTATAATAGCCAGCATTTTCATGCCCTTATATTAATATGATAAATTTTATAGCCATAATCATCATTATATCATAGGAAACTTCTTGATATTTCCAATATTTACGTATTGCTTAATTATAATTTCTTTTGGGATACATAGTGATACCTGAATTTTCATCCTCGGGGCTATCCGTGAAAAAACTAATATATGGACTTCCTTTACCTATGTATGAACCACATCTACATAGGGTACATTTTTAGAACCTATGGATTGATTATAATTCCACTGAGATATTTGATTTCACCAAGACCATAAGTTTTAGGCCCAACCACTAGTCTAGAAAATATTTAGACCCATCTCCCCACGTGAAATCCTAATATATGAATGGAATTTTTTAATAAATATGTGGGAAAATATTCATTCTCTTGAATGATACATAATGATGCATATATCTCCTATTTTGGGTTCATTCACAATTTAACTATATTGCAACACCCAAATGTTTTTATGATATATTTTGTTCAAATAATTATTATTCTTTGGAATACATCATGGCATGAAATCATGATTTTAAATAATACTTGAGACACAATTATTATAAAATTACAATTATAGACTAGCTTTTACGTTAGCAGGAATAATTATAACTAACTAATTAAAATGCACTGTGAAATCATTGGCTATCAATTATTTATGAAAAATATAAATTATTTAGATGTTTTTATTTTTCAGTGAATTAATATTGGTAATGAAATTAATAAGAAATATATGTGTTATATACATAATAAAATATTTATTATACTTAACAAAATATTTATTATATTAATTCAATGGATATTGTATTCATAGGGTATGAATAAAACCCTATTTGATATTTAAAACCTATTTTTTGACAGTTTAATTTTACACCGTTGAATGGAGAACCCATTTTAAATTAATATTTATACCCATTAATTATTTTAAAATTTAAACATAAATATTTTATTTTTAAGCAGGATAATTTTTTTTACTTTTTATAAATTTATGACATTTATCTAACAACTTTCATGTTTTAATGAATAGTAAAAAATGATAAATTTTAATTGAAAAGAACATTTTTCATTGAAATAATTTATATCTATAAATTATATTTTTAATATGTTTAAAATTATAAATATAATATATTATTACCACCTATTATAATGTAGGTCATTTCAATCAATTTTAAATTAATTTCAGATGTAAAAACATTTCAATATGTTGCCATATTTTAACTTTTAAAACAAGTTTTCTAATTTCAACAATGAGATTAATTTAAAATTAATTACTGAAACTTATAATATTTTAGTATTGAAAAATATATTAAATATTTGGAATCATTAGGTCCAAATTATGTAAATAGCTTTATTTTATTTTTCGGCAATATAAATACTAACATTGGTAATTATTTTTATCACCATGGTTGAAAGTAAATGAGGTAATTAAAGGTAAAGATTATATTATAAAATTACCTTAACAGGTGAAATAATCCTATTATATGGAAAAATTAGAACCTCATCAGTTATTTTTCAAAATGGAATCACTTAAGTTTCACTTATCTGCGAATATGACTTGAATATAATATAAACTAATGAATGTGACAAGATGTCAAAATGTAAATTTATATAAGTATATTAATTTTGATATATGTATAACAACTAGATAATATCCACTATAGATTGTATATGAAAGTATAAATATTTTACCTACATCTTCAAAAATTATTAATAATTGTTATAGATTAAATATTTACCATTAATGATGACACAATAGTGATATAGAAATTATTTTATTAATAGAAATATCAAAAGAGTGTTTTAAAAATATTAAATGAAATATCATATGAAGTAATTAATGTGAAACATGAATTTTCTACACTATTATGATATGTTAGTAGTGTATTAAATAGTTTTATATAGAATTTATTATTATTTTGGATTTTATTTAAAGACATATAAATAAATAGTGTTGAAATTTTCACTATTGATATTTTATAAAAATACATTTTATTAAATTATTTAAAAATCATAAAAACATTTAAAATTAGAAATTAATGTCTATAAGGCCAAAAAAATGTCATAAAAGATCAATTTATGGTCAATTAACATCATATAAGTTAATATTAATAACAATTAAATATTTAAAATGTTATTACGATAATTAAAATCAAATATAATAACTAACTGTCTATTAAACATATGTGGTTTAAATTGAAAAATTAAATTGTCCAAAATTTATTGGATGATTATATTACAACCTTATATTATATAATCATATAATTTGGAAAATTTCAGTCAGTTTTGTATAGGTTTTTATTTCATTATAAATTATTATTTATAGAGTTTCCAAAAGTTCCCCTCACCTCAATTATAAAAGGGCACCTCATTCCTCACCACTTCACTTCATTTTGAGCCTTCAATCTCGACAATCCCCTAACGTTTTTATTTTTAAACATCAATATTTTTATTCTAGAGGTTCTTGGTGTCTTAAATACCAACTCTGGTTCTCTATGAAGAGATTTAGAGATACCATGCCGAGAAGAGGTAATCTCTTCTACCGATTCTTTCAAAATTAATTTTTTTCTTACTTTATCTTAATTAGTTGTTTCATTATAATGTAACAACATAAGTACCACTAATTTAATTATTTGTTATTATGAATATGAAACAACCATATTTTCACCTTCTATCCATCTAATGAAATGTGGAATCATCGCGCGTGTGTACTTACAACGTACCATCTCCACACCATCGTGTAATCTATTTTTCACCCCCACATTACTTGGATGGTTATAACGATAGAAATAAAAACTATATATGATCATTATAACATGATACTAATTCTGATATATCATTCGTCATCCACTTCAATACCATTCAATAATATTTGGACTGATATCATCTTCCGTGCGTACGTACGACCTACCATCTCCACGATGTGATGCGATTCATTCAACATGATCGTCATTAAAACATTATTATATAAATGACTTGAATGAATAAATATCATATATATTATAATAATAGCATTATTTAAATTATTTAACTATATATTAATAATTTTAACAATAACTTATCTGATAAGTCTTGTATAAGAACATAAAGCAGTCAATATCGAAATAGTGAGTGACATTGAAATGTTACTAACAAAAGGATGATAATATAATCATATATATGATATCATTAAAATTATTATGATTTTGATGTAATTCAATAACAATATATAAATCATTATACATTAGTTTCAGTTACAAATGAAGGATATTGTACATATGGTAAGGGATAACTTTGAAAATCATTTTTTTATTCGAGACTATTTACTCATAAGTATTTAATGGGGTATATTTGTTATCCATATCCATGTTTCCTAAATATTTATTTTAAAATATTATTTATATACTTCTATTTTTTTTTAAATTTCAATTTTACGCATTTGTGAATTTTAGTAAATGATATGAATGGAATCTTTAGTCGTTTTTGGTATGAGGCACTTCTGACTTTTCTGAAAAAAGAATGAGAATAATGTTTTTTCACTTGTATGGAATGAATATATTTTTACACTTTCATGATGGATTATTTCATTGAATCGTAATATAAAATACTACAAGTTTATTTTCACATAAAATTATTTCAACTAAAATCCTGTGGCATTTGGAGGAAGGAAAAAAAATTTGAAAAAGAAAGGGTATTTTCCACATGAATTAATTTCAAGTGTTTTCACAAAATTGTTTCCATCTAAGATGACACTCATTAAATAAGTTTATAATTTTAACCCTATTGTTAATTTTATTTTCTTTTGATTATTATGAAATGTTATTTCAGACATTCATTTATTTTATATCAATTATGATGAAATTTTGTTTAAGATGCCCATTTTATTTCATTGGTTCTCCTATGGTGAATGTTTTTATATTTTTTTGGACCACGTAAGAATGGTTTCATTTTGAGATTTTTGGGACCTATATCTCCCTTTAATTCATTAGGCAGATATTATCATATAATGAGATATACATGACTATAAGAATATGTAAATATTTTTGAATGATATAAGGCTTGAATGAGGATTGAACTTGGTTTAGTAAGGGACTTTGTCCGCTATGATGGTCTCAGAAATGAGACATGACTAATATGAAATTATTTTCTATTATTATTTTTCTATGACACGATATTTCATGTATCATGTTATGATTATTGATATTACATTGCACTTTTATGATTTATCCCATGACATGATATTACGATCTTTTATATGCTGGATAAGATTTTCAAATGTTATGTTCTTATGATTATAATATGAACGAGATATCCCTTGTTTACCCTTACTGAGAATTTTAGCTCACCCATTCATTTGTTTCTTTTCCCAAGGTCATGAAGAAAGTTATTATGTAAAATATTCCTAAAAAGAAGTCTATTTTTGAAAAAATAAGTGAGAGACACTGTAGTTGTTTTATGAACCTGTTTTTTATGTTTCCCAATTTATAAAGACCGTAAATCTATAAGGTCCTAGTGTGGTTTTTGTTATGTTATGTAATAAATATTTTTTCAATGTAGAAGTAATCACTACATGTAACGTATGGGCCATTATAGTTTGTATCAGATCAATGTTATAGTAAGATTTTTGAAGGTAGGATGAGATAACGTTAGTTAGAACCCTACATATATGTCTAAGTATATGTTAATCTTATAATACTATATTAGAGATATTCATGAATAAACATGGATAATACTTAAAGTGTCATAAATAAAAATTTTACTCTTAAATTATATGGTTTTCCTATTATTTTTAGTGTTGTTGGCACCGTGATTCTTGGTTTTAGTCAATGGACGGAACTCAAAGGAACCACGTTATTGTTAAATGCGATGTGAAATTAAATGATTGTCCCCTTGAGAAACCAAATATTAAGGGATATGGAATCAAAAATCATGTATCCATTCTCACAAAACATTCTCATGCTATGAATCATTCCATACATCCAAACTAGAAACGGAGGGAGAAACATTCTATTGAATCCTTCATGAGGTAGTATTCACCTTCATTCAGTGGGTCTTCTAATTCATTAGGGCTATAAAATGGATCATTTCCACTGAAAATATATTTTCTGTACAACTATGTTATTAACATTATAATGTAATCTTATTAGTATATCGTTTGGAAGGTGAAGTTGATCAATGGTAGAATCTTATCTAGAATACGCGGTAATGAGATGAAATTGAGTCCATGTAATGGGACAAGTTCATGCACTAATTATTCAATAATTAATATCATTGTATTAATTAAAAAATATATAGAAGGAGTTCATTGATCTTAATATAAATAATGATGTATCTGTTGCTACCTATAAAGGAAATCTTACATGACTTTCTAGGTACACATCTGGAATTATTATCCAACCTGAGAGTAAAATTGATCGAATCTTTAGTGTCTTAAACCAAATATCTGAAGGGTATTATCCATATGGGACATCAATAGCTATGAGAAATGTTTTCTATGTTCTCTCAAGGTTGAGATGGATATTGGAGTAACCCATCAGTCATATGGGTTGGATAAGAATATAAAAATGGAATTCAAAGGAAAATAAAAAGACCACACTGAAAAGAAAATGATTTTCCCTTATGCTCAATGTGTGGAAAGTGACATGGAAGGAATTATCATAAAGGTGAAAGTAAATGATTTATGTTTGGAAAAAATTTCATCAGGAAGTTCAATTCATAAGAGAATGAAAATAGATGTCTAATGATGTGAACAATGAAAAGGATACACAAAATTTATGTCATACACTTCAATTCTAAAAGTTTGTGGAAATAGAGGAATTATGAAAATAAATTCACTATTCTAAGTCTTATTGATGATGATCGATGTCAAAAAACTACTAAGGCCATAGAAAAAGGAAATTCACATGCAATTATTATCGGTGATGTGGAGTATGATAATTAAGTGCTGAAAAATACACATACCATCCACTATAAGGTAGAATAATTTTTATTTGATTTTATATCCACCCACTCTTTTTTTGAATAATTTTCTATGTGTATCATGGTATTACCTCAACAATCAGGTGTTAGTAAGTTGTGACAACTCATAATGGAATAATGGTCACATCAATAGTTCATAATTCTTCCCTGGTTAAAGTTTGTGGGAAGGTGCTTCATTAAAATAATGTGTGTCGTCCTATAATGGAATTTGAAGTGATTCATGGCATGGATTGGATTTCTCAGTACGAAGGTCTTATCAATTTCCAAAGAAGGGATGTCACATTTTATATTCTACATCAATATATGATCATCTAATGATGAAATAATGAATATAACATTTTAGTAGAAATTTCTTCCATATTATGAGTCTTGTTTCCTATAAATGAGGGTTATTTAACTCAAATGGGTGGGGAGAAACTCACTTTTAAAAACACACCCATTGTATGAGAGTTTAATGAAGTCTTTTAAGAGTAATTGTATGTTCTTCCACCAAATCGTGATGTCGTGTTTTCCATAGATCTCATATTGGGTTCTATTCCTATTTCAAAGACACCCTATAGAATGTCCCGATTGAATTTCATTAATTTAAGAAGAAACTCCAAGATAATCTTGATAAGGGAATCATATAACCTAGTGTATCACTTTGGCGAGAACCTATTCTATTTTTTAAGAAAAATGATAGATTAATGCGACTCTTCATTTATTGTCTAGAACGTAAAAAGACTAGTATCTAGAAAAAATATCATATTCACTGCATTGATGACTTATTTGACCAACTATGCTGAGCTAAATACTTTTACTTGATTTATCATCATTTAAGATGTCATCAATTAATGGTAATAAATGAGGATATACCAATGATGACATTTTGTACAAGGTATGGACACTATGAATTTATAGTGATGCCTTTTGATCATTTTAATTCCCCTACTATCTTCATGAATCTAATTAATAGTTTCTTTGGGGGCTATAGTGATCAGATTTTGGTCGTCTTTATAGATGATATTCTTTTACATTCAAAGAGAAAGGATGAATATAAAGATTACTAATAATTGTACTGAAGACCCTCAAAAAGGATATGATTTATGCCAAATTTACATAGTGTGATTTTTGGATTCCGAAATTTTTATTTTTGGGTCACATAATCTCAAGGGAAGGGATATCTGTGGATCCAGCAAAAACAAAGGTTATCGAATGATGGTAAAAACCAATAACAGAAACTCAGGTCTGATGTTTTCATGGTTTGTCTAGATATTATCAAAATTTTGTGAATTATTTTTCAATACTATATAATCCACTAACATAGTTGACTTGTAAATGAGTTATGTCCGTTTGGACAGAGGAATGTAAAGAGAATTTAAATTAACAAAAAAGAAGGTTAGCCAGTGCACCTGGGCTCACTCTACGTTGTAGTATAAAGTGGTTTTTGATCTACATTGATGCATCCATGAAGGTTATAGGATGTGTTCTCAAGAAAAACTACATGGTGACAGAAATTGACACATGGTAGTTGAAAATCCATGAGAAAATTTACCCAACTCATGATGTGGAGTTAGTTGTGGTAATCATTGAATTAATGATATGGAAGCATCATCTTTACGGTGAGAGGTGTGATATTTATACTGATGATAAATGTTTAAAGTATATTTTCACCGAAATGGTGCTGATTATGCACCAAAGATGATGGTTGGGGTTGAATAAATATTATGACTACTCAATACATTACCACCCTGGTAAATCGTACAAGTTGGAATATTCATAAGTCAAAATTACCATGCTATATTATCTATAACGAGGATCACAAAAGATCCAATATTTATGGATTTTCCAAGAATGGATCATGGAGATTTATTGAAATGGGAGAAATGTTATCTTTCTCAAGTGAATGATCAACCATTTATACAAGTGACGATTTAGGAAGAGCAGAAAAAAGATATAATACTACAAAATAAGGTGAGAAATGTTTCATAATTCAACATTGATTGTGAGGAAATAATATGGTTCATGAACCAGGTTTGTGTTCCTCCCATACCATAACTAAATAATGAAATATTGGATAAGTCTCATAGTTACTTATTCTATATTCATCCTAGATGCACAAAGATGTACATGGACCTGAAAGAGTACTTCTGGTGGGAAGACATGAAAATAGATGTCTCTGAATATATCTCTCAATGTTTAGTTTGTCTACAAGATAAGGTTTACAGATAGAATTATAAGGGTTTGTTACAACCATTACCCATTCTGGAATGAAAATGGGAAAATATAACTATGGAATTTGTCATTAGACTTCCCAAAAAATCCAAAGTAAATAACGCTATCTAGGGTATACATTATCGCCATATGTCATTGGCACACTTCATTGAAATTAGAGAGGATTTCTATCTTTATTATCTTTCCAGGATATATATAATGAATGTGTTAATGTTTCATGGAGTACAACCTTCGATTATATCTATTTGGGATCCGAGGTTTACCTCAATGTTCTGGAGAATTCTTCAGCATGCTCTGGATATAATTTTAGGTTTCAGCACTGCTTATCTTTCTCAGATAGATGGTGATTATGATAAGAAAGTTAAAACTCCGGAAGACATGTTGAGAGAATTCTCTATGGATTTCAAAAGGTTTTGGGATCAACACCAACCATTTGTGGCTATTTCGTACAATAATAGCTTCAAATCCAGTATTCAGTTGGCTTAGTATGAATCACTCTATGGAAAGAAGTGAGTAACCCCATCTTTTTGGGATTAAGTTGTAATAATAAAGGTATTGGGACCTGATATTGTTGATGAAATGGAAGAAATTTTCATATCTATTGAAAAACACCTAATATAAGCTTCGTTTCAAAAAAAAGTTCTGTTTACAACTGAATAATAAACCTAGAGTTCTAAGTGGGTGATAAAGTGTTTCTATGAATGTCTCCCTGGAAGAGATTAATCTGATTTGAAAATAATGGAATGTTGAGTTCTAGGTATACTGGTTCTTTTAAAATTCCATATCGTGTTGGGGTGATAGCTTACCAGCTGGAAACTCCACCAAATCCCTCTCAAGTTCATGATGTTTTCCATGTATCTCTCCTGAGAAAGCACATACATGATCCTTCACATGTATTAACCTAATTATTCTTACTTCTGGAGAATGATATTTCTTATGACGAACAACCAATAGTGATTCTAGATCCTAGAAAAAAATTCATAAAAAACAAGACCACTAGCTTGGTTAAACTTCTATGGAGGAACCAAATATTTTATGAAGCTACAAGGGAACATTAATATATCACGAGGGAGAGGTATCCTCATCTGTTTGATTCCATGTGATGAATATCGAGGGTGAAATTCAATTCAATGGGGGTATAATACAACACCCAGACGTTTTATGTAATATTTCCATTAATAAATTTTAATTATTCAGTAGAATTATTTTCATGATATGAAGAGTTTAAATGAAATTCGTAACACAAAAACTTACAATTACCATTGTTGCCTAAACGTTAGGTTACTTGGAATAATTATAAGTAACTTATGAAAATTCACTGTGAATTCATTAGCAATTAATTATTTATGAAAAATATAAATCAATTAGATATTTTTAATTTTTAGTGAATTACATTGGGTAATGATATAAATAAGATATATATGTGTTATATAAAAACTAATATATATTTCATATTCATCCAATGGATATTTTAGTCATAGGGTACGAATAAAACCCTATTAAACCTATAAAACCTATTTTTAAAGAAATTTAATTTAACTCTTTTAAATGGAGAACCCATAATAATTAATATTTTGACATATTAATAATATTTATATAACAACATTAATATTTTTATTTTGAAGAAATATTTAAAAATTTACTTTGGATGAATTTATGATATTTTTCTAATTACTATGATGTTTTGATGAATAGTAAAAGTACGGTAAATTTCAATAGAAAATAAATTTAATTAATTTAATTTATTTATGTGTTCAAATTGTATTATTTAATGGTTTCAAAGTATAAATAGAATATTTTTAAAAAAAATTATATAATGTAAATCATTGGAATTAATTTTACATTAAATTCATATGTAAAAACATTTCAATCTTTTCCAATATTTTAACTTTTAAAAAAAATTCGAATTTCCACAATGGGATTAATTTGAAATTAATTACTACAACTTATGTAATTTTAATTTGGAAAAATTTATTCCATATTTGGAATAAATATGTCTAAATTTTGTAAATTGATTTTTTTTATCTATATAAATAGTAACTTCACAAATTATTTTTGTTACAATGGTTGAAAGTAAATCGTGTAATTAAAGGTACAAATGATATTATAAAATTACCTTAAGACCTATAAAAATAATATCAGATCACTAAACATGAACCTATTCATATATGTTATAAAAATTAAATCACTTAATGTCCACTTACATTTGAATATGACATGATTATAATAAAAACTGATTTATGTGACAAAATATCACAATCTCATTTTATATAAGTATATTAATTTTCATATATGGATAACATGTAGATAATATCAACTATAGATATAATCTCAAAATATAAAATAGTTAACTACAATATAGAAATTTATTTAAAAAAATTTTGATTAAATTATTACCATTTATGATAACACAATAGTGATGTATAAATTATTTCATTAATATACACAAAAAAATGGTTTTTGAAATATTAGAAGAAATATCATATATACTAATAAATGTGATACACAAATTTTATAGGTTACTATGACATTATAGAAGTGTATTACATATTTTGGTTTGAATTTATATTCTATGTGGATTTAATTTAATGCCAAATAAATGAATAGTGTCAAAATTGAAACTATTGATATTGTAAAGAAATGGGATTCTATAAAAATATTTAAAATTAATAAAAATATTTAAAAATAAAAAATTTAATATTATAAGGTATAAAATTTCATTAAATATCCATTTATGTTCAATTAAATCCCTATATGTAAATATTTATAAACATTAAATATTTATAATTTTATTAGCACAATTAAAATTAAGTAGAATAACTAACTGTCAATTAAATATATACTTCTAAATTGACTAAAGAACATGTACAAAATCTAATTTTTGATGATATTATAACCCTATATAACCTCATATTCTAAATTGGGACATTTTGGAGTTTTTTAGAATTTTTTTATTTTATAATAAATTATTATATAAAGAATTTCAAAAAGTGCCCCTCACCTCAAATAAGAAAGGTCACCTCCTACCTCTCCTATTAAATTTATTTTGAAACATCAAGATCGGCCATCCTCTGAACAATATCCTTCTCAACTTTCTTATTTTTATTCTAGAGGTTATGGTCATCTTCGATGACTAACTCTAATGCTCTAAGAAGAGATTTAGAGGAAGCACATTGTGGAAGAGGTAATCTCTTCTACTAATTCCTTCAAAATTATTTCTTCTTCTACTTCCTATTCACTACTTTTTTAATTAAAATTTAATAATATCAATATCAATCATATACTAATATTTTATAATAAACATTAAACAACCATACTTTCACGTTCTATCCATACTATGAAAAATGGAATCATCGCCTGTGCATACATGTGACTTACGGTCTCCTTATCGTGGTGTAATATATTTTTCACCACCACCATAATGGATTGGTATAATGATTTAAATAATAAATAAATTTGAATAATAAAACGTGATACTAATTCATAAATATCGTACACCATTCACCTCAACATCATTCAATAATTTTGGGAATGATATCATCGCTTCGGCGTATGTACGACTTACCATCTTCAAGATCCGATGTGATTCATTCTTCATGATCTTCATTAAAACATGATTATATACATAAATTTGATGAATAAATATGATAAATTTTATACTAATATCATTATGAAAATGATTTAATTATATACTAAGAAGTCAAACATGTACTTATCTGACAAATCATGCATAAGAACATAAAGCAGTCAATATTCAAATAACAAGTGACAATGAAATGTCACTAACAAACAGATGATAATACAATCATATATGATACCATAAAGATGATTAGGGTTTTAGAGTAAGTAAATAAATGTGTCTTTTTAATGAATTGAGATATAGGTTTCAGTGTCGTCAATGGTACGAGTTCCTTGGTTTCGAGGGTTCGTGGGGTCTATGGCGGCGTCGTGGGTAGTAGCCAACATCGGGCTTATGTGGCATCGAAGGCTTACAATATTCAGTGGGAATGGCTTCTCCTTGGCGGTATGTCGGAGTTCCATGGGCACGATATGATTTTTTGTGGTCTGAGGTCGATGTTGTGTGTCTTCCCTGGGCACTTTGGGTGGATCTTCAGTCTTCATGAGTGATGGTGGCGATGGGATTTGGTTCAGGTCATTTGAGGCGCAACTTCTTCCGATTTCGCCCTGTTCGGGTGGTGATTAATTCTCTTATTTGATTTTGTGATCGGTTTTGGGTGGTTCTTCTTCTCGTTGGTTCATGGGAATTGAACATATTGGTTCCTTAACGTTGATTGATTTGTCTCAGGCTGTGGAAGGTATTCAGTTGAGGGATGATGCGCAGCTGCGTGCCATTTTCAACTTTGGTGGAAATGAACTCTCTATTGGATATGCTTTTGGATCTGGTTATTCTACGTTGGATTATAAGGTTCGTATGTTTTTATTTGTGAAGGCTCTTGATGGTTGTTTTGGTTTTGGTATGGTGGCATGCTCGGTTTGGAGCAGAAATGTTTTGGCTAAATGATCTTCATTTTCTGGTTGTGGATTCGCTGCACACGTTGGTTTTTGGTGTTGTTTAATTGATGGTTTGTGGAGTGTATTTTGGATCATGGTTGCTTTGTGGTGTCTACAGAGTAGGGTGCTGTGTTCGGACGGCCTGGCTTTCCTCATTCCAGTTTCTTCATCGCCATTTGTGGATTTCCTTTGGGTCATCTCACATCGCTGGACGGTTTGGGAGAACTCCAACTAGAGTCTGCCAATGGGTTTGTGGATTTGGGATGGTTTCGACGGTTGCACTGGTGTATGCATGAGGAGAACGGTTATGTGGTTTGTCTATATTTTCTGATGTTCTTGTTTTCTGGTTTGTGGTACTTCGACCCTCTCTTAGTGATTTCGGCTCCAGCTATGAAGGATTGTTAGTTTTATTACTTGAATGGATTGTCCATTCATTATGCTTGAATGTAATTTTTTGTTAAGGGTTGTTTTGTTTTAAGTAGGGATGTCAGGAAGTGTTGAAGTGTTGAAATGGTGAAGTTATGTATGTTTTTTCACTTTTTCTTCAAAAGTGTTTCATAATAATAATAATAAAAATTCAGTTAGTTTTTTACTCGTAAGTATTTATTGGGGGTATATTTATCATCCATATCAGTGTTTACTAAATACATATTTCAACATATTTTTTCTATAATTCTATAATTTTTAATGACAATTTTACACAATGGTGAATTTTACTACACCATAGGAATATAATCTTATTTCTTTTTTGGTATGAGTTACTTTTTGAATTTTTCGGGAAAAGTACGAGAAGAGTTTTTTTAACTTGTATGACAGTAATAGATTTGTATGCTTTCATGATACCTTATTTCCTTGAAGAATACCCTACATTATTAAAAATTTATTTTCACATAAAATGTTTTTTTCTATAATTTTGTTTCATTATGATGAAGGTAACCGTTTTTATGAAAAATGGAAGTTTTCCTCAGGATTTAATTTCAAGTGTTTTTTCAAAATTATTTTCTTTCAATGGTGATACTCTTTAAATATGGTTATTTTTCTACCCCTATTATTACTATTTTTTATTGCATTTATGATGGAATTATATTTAGGAAATCCATTTGGTTTATATCAATTATGAAGGAATGATGTTTAAGAATCCCATTTTATTGCATGGGTTATGCTATGGAAAATGTTTTTTAGTTTTTGTGGCACACGCAAGAATGGCTTCATTAAGAGATGGGTGGGAAATATATCCCCATTAAATTAATTGGAAAAATATTTATATCCCATGAGTTAGACATGAATTGAATGACAATTAAATCTGGTTCAGTAATAGTGGGCTGGAACGAGGAGTGAACTTGGTCCAGTAGTGGACTTTGCCCGGTATGAGGGTCTCCACAATGAGCATTGATTAATATGACATGATTTTCTATGATTATGTGTGTTTTCCACTAAATTTCATGTCTTATTATATGAATAATAGGATTATATTTAACATTTCTGATTTATATGATGACATGATATTATGATATTTTATATGCGGGATAATATTTTCAAATGTTATGTTCTTATGATTATGATATGAATGATATTTCCCTTGTTTAATATTACTAAGAATTTGATCTCACCCTTTCGTATGGTTATTTTCCTTGGGTCTGGAAAAATTGTATTAAAATATATATTTCAAAAGGAGCATAATTTTGAATAAATAAGCACATGACAATATAGTTGTTTTATGAACCAGATGATTATGTTTCCTAGTTTCTAAAGACACTAAACCTATATATTTGTGGTGTGGTTTTTTATGTTATGTAATAAATATTTTTCATTGTGGAATTAATATCTACATGTAATTCATGGTTCAGTATATGCATAATACCCCTCTACTTATTTGTATGAGTTCAAAAATTGCATAAGGAATCTTTATTTTAGAACTACATGTTTATTTATTCATGCCCCAATAAGATACGCAGTGACTCCTAGTTCCAATATCCTAGTCCAGACGTAACATTCCATTACATATCAAAATCACACACATCCCCACCACATGAAGTTAAATTGAATATAATTCAAGAACTTTTTGTGGGCTGATTCTCTCCCTAGTATGATACATATTGACACCCGTGCCCGACTCTATTCCATCCAAATTATTCTATTCCATGATGGAATCACCCAAGACCTCACCACATAATGATAATCTCCCTGGAATTAAAGAACAGTATATGTATTTATTCTCATTCTAATGAGATAATAGTGAAACCCATGTTTTCATCCGTGGCCCCAACCACATCATTTCCCCTCTTCCACGTCTGTTTATCTTCGTCTTGACCTCATGACTTTAAAGTGTATGAACATCATCCTTACAATATGAATATAAACTGCATGGAATTCAAGAACTAAATATGTCCTGATTTGTATCCCAATTATATATATAGCAGTTCCTAAAACATATGTAATATCCTAGACATCGTCAAATCCAAGTGCCCCTATCCATACCTTATGTCGACATCATGTCATGGAAGAAGCTTTTACCACTCCGTGTTTATCACACCGAAAATAGATCACATGGGATTAAGATTGTTGGTAAATGAGTTCCCTACAAAATTATGGTATATTATTTTTTATTTATATTATGCTAGTCTTGGTTACAATACCTTAAAAGGCACACTAGATATCCTCATCGCCTGAGAATAAACAATGCGATTTTCTTAAGAACTGGACTTGGCTTGACTGTCAATTTAATGAGATATATAGTGAAGTCTAGATGATCAATCCTAGATGCATCCACAAAATAATAAGTTTAATACACCATATTCCCTTATGTATGAGTCGGATATATATAAGGGGAATCAATATGGTGGCCCACCCAATGAGTGAGCCAATATTTCAAAAAAAACCTATTTCCCTTCATCCATGAATCATATCTATGTGGGGGAACTCTATTTAAGAACTATGTATTTATTTATTCTCATACTAGTGAGATACGTAGTGAAACCTAAGAATCATGTCTTAGTCCCATCCATGGGGTAAGGAAAGGATCACTATGTCTTATATATATATAAATATATGGGAGAGCTTTCATTTTTGAGTCCCCTAATTAGAGAATCTGCTATGGAATCCAAGATTCCCCTTTTTACAAATGATTTACATATATGGAAATGAATATAGACATTATTTCCTAGAATTTTTCCAAACACATCATTTATGCTCAGACATACTTCCTTTCATATTCCATACTCCTAGTCTAATATAATTGTGCATCTTCATAATCTTTCTCCGGCTTATAGTGATAGAATGTATGATACCTGAGGGATCCTTTTTCTGATTATGTAGTATATGACCCAGTTGTACATGCATAAAATAACAATCATAAGGGTCCTATATGAAAAAAGGATTCCACTATTTGACTATAAAACACACACCCAATTCATCCTTTCGTAAAATGACCTGCGTAAATTCCTTTTCAACAAGTGGTTACTTCTCCTTTAGATGAATCCTCTCCTTTTACTTATAAACATTGATTAAAATACGTTGAAACCCATGATTTGAAACAATCTAAAATTATTTTTTATACATATCCTATATCCTTTCGTCCAATACGAGAACCCCCAATACCATGGTTTACAATTTCCTCCATTTTTTGTTTCAATAATACTGGAATGACATTGTCTAATTTTGGCAATATCATCTATCATTTCCATAATTTCATGATCCTAGTCATATTACCTAAAAATATAGGTATATTATTTCCATAATTGATCCAAAATAGTGAAGGAAATGTATTCACCAAATTCATTGTATTTTTTACTTGAAATATACCTTCTATGTCTAGGTGCATTCCTACCGAAAACCAAACGTTGTGCCCAGGGAAATATGAATCTCTATAGACCTCCATTGTTATCCACTAATAGAATTTAGAAATACCCAATGGATTATTTTCCTGACTATAATGTATTCACCTTATCTTTCATGGAATAAAAGTACCCCTATAAAATTTCTATAATCCATGGGATACCACTATATGACTATGCCTCACATTCCCTTATTGGCCTTCAATAAAATAGACACAAAAAATGGGTTACAAACAGTGGTAACTTCATCCTAAGGAGAGGCCTCCTCTAACTTCATAAGATATTTTCTCCATATCACTCTTTGGATTCAAGGATCCCCAAATCATAGCCTAAAATGTTCTTCTATCACACCTGTATAGGGTAGCACATTTATGGACAGATTACCATGAATGGGAGGACCACAAATGTTTTGGTCAAAGATAATGTCCTTTAATTATATCTAGATTAATGTCCTTATTGTAGGAATCTAATATTCATATCATGTGTTCATTGATGTATGACTTTAAAATACCTACCATAATGTCCTAGTCATAAGATGTTTAATTGTAAAACAATGTCATCACTATTAAGTGTTAAACTACACAGCCAGTATCTTGATCACATAACATTAAACTTCATGATACGTTTTCCATATTTAGAAATGGGACTTTCCCCATGACATCAACCATATAACATGATTTTCACTCATTCACATGATCCAAATTCATATAGGTGTGGTTTCCCATTCATTTCCAATGCCAATACAGATATTCCCTTCATTATGAGACACCTCCCATTAACATAACCACCCATTGTGGTCTTGAGAAATCTGAATTTTAATATTCATCCATCAACAATATAATTTAATTATATCTAAGAATTTATATTCCTTACTATGCTATAATACACCTTGTATTTATTTTCATAAGTTACTTATAAATTTCAGTTCTAGTCATATATAGGATTCCCCTATTTGATAATGTAGGATGCACCCCCATTGGCCTTTCATGTAATAACCCTCAAAAAGGTTATTCAATTATTTGTAGAATCATTATTGGGATAAACATCCTTTAATCCCTAATATTTTTTTTGATATTCTGGAACTAATAAATAATGGATCAAGATTTCACATAGGATATATAAATAACGTTAAAACATCATTGGACTATAAGCCATGTTTAGGTAAGTATTTCAAAATTGTTAGTCAATGATGTTTTAAAACGAACACAAGTCTCATTAGTATGACATTCACAATATTAAACTAACCATGAAAAGACAATATGCACTCACCATAATGACATCCCATCTATGGTAATCTGGATAGAAGTTAAGTCTCAACTCTCTTGTCCTGTAATCTCTATAGTTTTGGAAATATTGAGCCCATAAAATAAACAAGAACAAAATGTTTTAGACAGATAACTAGAAAAATGGAAGTCTCATAAAAATATATGTCTCACCCACTAGGTATACCTTATATTCGGCTTATGAAAAAATTAGATTGATAACACAAATTTTACAGGGTTGTCCATATGACCCTTGAAATAGTAAAACTATGCTATATAGGACCAATGGATTTGGAAGATATTAAATATTTCCCTTACCAAATTATATCATTACGGCTAGCTCAAAAAAGATATATTGTTTCAAAAAATGATCTTCGGGGTAATTTTATGATAACATGAAGAAAAAATGGCGAATGAAAAAGTTATTTGGAGAGAAAATGGTTTTTATTCATGTTTCAAAACCCAAGGGAACATCCACATGCTAGAGCCTCCCTAATATTGTTTTAAAAATTCTAATAAATATATGATTTTATGAGATGATCTATGCCTGGAGAGACTAACATAGCTTCCCAAAGTTCAATAATCTGTGTAGCATCATCTTTCTTAGATTTATAAAGCATATCCTTCTCAGCACTAGTAGTATCATCGCTTAATTCCAAATCCCCTTTCAGAGAATGATGATGTTGACCTACCTCTTCCCATTCTGAATTTAATACTCATTCAAGGTGAATTATTTGGAGATAAGTCTCATAAAATAGATTTTTGTACACCTAAACATCATTGTAATGTCTATCATCATCTTCGATTGCGACATCTCAAAGTTCCCCAAACTGGCCAGCCTGTCGTGTCTTTGTTATTGTACTCTTTCCTACTCTTCCCTATGTCGGATGATCACATTATCTATATAATGGATCTCTCAATAATTAAATCCATGATATACTAAAATGTTTATTTTTACTATAGGTTAGTTAATTTTCAATGGTATGTCCTTAGGAGGAATCTCCTTGATTGTCTTCCATATATCACGCTAAATCAAAAGATATGTATAGAGAAAACCTAATAAATCTTTATATCAGAATCAGAGTCACACTCGGATGTAGAGACATAATCAGGGATCAATTATCTCTATGAGAATCATTTTTCTACTCCCTCTATTGAATCCATATCCACACCTACCAATGTCAGTGGTCCTGGAATAGAATCCACCCATCTCCATCCCATTTTTCAAATTTGAAGACCCTGAATAGAATATTAAACTTATCGTTAACATCAGGTTTTAAAAAAGTGGAGAGGGTGGTAATGAAACCGAAATTATTGATGACACTAACCTTTTTCATGATCAACTACCAGAACTAGATCCTCTCCATCACATCTAGCCTCAATTCATGGATCCAATAACTCCATATGAGGGTCACCCTTTTGAGTGTGATCATATGTCGTAATCAAAGACTCTCTAAACTCCATCTCTCATAGATTCTCATTATTTATTCCCTCATAAAAATAAGTGGTGAGGAAGTGTATGTATCATTCACTATGTAATTTGGTGATGTTCTATACATAAAAATCATTACAAGTTTGTCATTGATCTGATGCATCAGGTGAAAGAAAATAAACTATGTTAACAAAGTAGAAAAATGATAAAACTCATGTACTTCTAACTCATAATGTAAATCCATGCGCTCCATAATGGAACCTAGAATATCAATGAATTGATTAATTAAATCCCAATGTTCATGATATGTAGTCTCAAGTATTACATCATCATCACCAATTAGGGTATCTGAGACACATTTCTCAAGACCTGTAACAGCTTCACAAATGATCCCCTCTACTGATAGCTGAACATGTACAACAACGTCATCCCCTATGGAGCTAGGGTCATCATCGTTACATTTTTTTTGGACCTTCTGTGATCCATTTCACCCCATTCTAGTGTAATCTTTTTATCACCATTAACTGTCACAAGGTCCTATGGAGCGAGAGATGTTATTAAAATATCATGAAGATAGAGAAGCTAAAATAATATCGGACACCCAAATGAGTTTATCTAACACTATACCTATATTCATTTGTAGGGGTAGACATATCCTCATATCTTGAAACTTCTTCTGTCAAGATTATGGATACATTATCAATGATATGTGACTTCTGTTGACCATCGTCCTTGATCCATCAAAAACTAGTACCAGATCACTTAAGGGAGAAAAGTGATGGATATTCAGAAAGAGATAATCACAGTATGAAATATTTGTCAATATAGTCATTATATCATAAGATATAGTAATGAATTTTGGTGGTGCATGCATCATGCCTACCATAATTCTCTGTGTCACATCCATTATTAAGATAGTGAAGGGACCACATCTACCATCTTGGAAACAGAGACCCGAGGAGAAATCTAAGTTGTTATCATTGTCATAAACTCCACCATTACCCTACGATATAGGTATTGTCCTTGAGACCTAGGGTCCCCATCCACTACCCCAATTGCTGTGCTCGTGGTCCCATAATTTAATTACCAAGGCATGTTTCATTATTCTTCTCAATATCCTTATTCTTCTTCTTGTTATTATTTTCTCAATTTTTGAGAAAAAAATAAGTCCACTCAATATAAATAACAGTAGATGGAATAGGAGAAAATGTAAGGGGGAAAAGAGAAATACATCATCAGGAATAACGTAGGCCTCCCTTTCATCCATAGAATGAACAAATGCCCGCTGAATCTATCCTTGGTCCAGTCTGACATACAGTCACATTGTAGTTGGGGTCTGATCATCAGTTTTGTATATTGAAGCCTCCAACTCCTGAATATTTTTATTCACCTCATTTTATATTAATGATAGGTTAGAGATCAAAGGGTGATCTAATATCACCCATCTTCATGATTCATAGTATTTTATAGGGAAATCACCACACATATCAAAAATTACAAGTCATGCTGCCCAAAATTATGATTGATAAAGGTATCACATAATTAGGCACTGAGGCAACTGGCTATGAGGAAGACATGATTCTTGTCAACTAAGAATCCTATTCAAGGAACCTTTATCTCAAATAAGATAGATGGTTTTGAACATGAGACCCATCTTGATGATGATGACTAGGCTACCTTATCATCTGAGGTGTGGCATTTTCAACTATATCTCTATTCATAGCCTCCAACAAAGATTGATTTTGGGGCTCTAGAACTTCAAAATCATTATATTTATCCCGAGTCATTTTATTTTTCATTCCACGACAAGTAGAGACCATTTCCAAAACCCAATAAATGTCATTTTTAACACACCCTGAGGATATGAGGAGATCCACACCTTGGAATAATGACCCTCTATACTAATTGATGCATCTGATGAAGGCATCGTGATTGAAATTTTGTAAACCTCCATGGTTATCATGATCTCAAGCTAGAGGGCTACCACCAGTTACCTCTAAAACTGGACATGTGTTCAAGGAACAATTTAGGACTCCTTAACACATGTATATTATTTTTAATAGATAATATCATTGTTAATGCATGATTTAAATATGTTGTCTCTTAATGCTATCACGTAATTCCTCAACTAGTAATTATTTTTCAAACCATCATCGAAAAATGTACATGTTGTTGGGATACCATGTGGAAACAAGTTAAATTCTATTGACACATTCGGCATCCTCAGAAAATCATTATACTTCTTGTTCAGGGGTTGAATTAAAGAGACACCATAAAGAATGTGTGCAACCGGGTGTTAGAGATTTTAACAAGGCTTAGCAGTACATACAAAATGAAATGTGATATAATCCCACTACACAACACTTGAAATTAGACCTGTAATCCTAAATGGGTCTTTTGCATGTTATATGTGTAGTAGGCACTGATAGATTCAATCCAATAGAGGGGAAATCAACCATATGTATGTTTCCTATGCTAAATTGACCTTGACAACAAAAGTCCCCTACCTCATACTGCCCTTAGTCTCATAGAGGATAAGTAGGTAAACACTAAACCACTTGGAGATGAGTATGACTATGTGATATTTCACATTAACCTCAGTTTTGACCTTATAACCCCAACTCTTATACTATCCCTTTTCCAATATGGGCCACAACATTCATGAAGAACCCCAATTCTATGCCTGGGGAATATTTTGGGGCACAAAAACATGGGACCTTCCATAAATTACTTAATAAAGCATCCATCCATGTTTTTCTTGAATTTAACATAGAGGGAGAGGATCTGTTTTCATTATTTCGTTCCCCACATTAAAAATCTCTTAGGCCAAAGGTAGTGTCCTTTTGGTAGTATACCACATTGAATATAGCAGGATGAACTCATCATCCATCTTCCCAATAATACCTTACCTATAAATTTGGTAGAGGTACTATAGGCTAATACCAACTTCACAATGCATAATATGGAAATACTTCATCTCTAGATAGAACAGACTAAGAAATACATGGATAATATTAAGATTCTTGTAGATATTGGTCTGCACAACCTCGACAGCCTCATAAAGGTAGACATCTTGTAGATCCTTCCTAAACTCCATGTTAGTTCAATGCACCCAATAAACCCATATCCACTCATTTATAACACCGCCTCCAATGTGGAATTACGAAAATTCCATCCTGCATTGTGTTTGAGTGGTCTACAAGGTGTAAAAGGATTAATTGAAAAAATGAGGACTCAAATCCTCGATATATGACACCGTATCTAGAGTAAAAATTCTATGATTTATGATGCAATGAATAGGAAATGTTTATTCCATTATAAATACACCCTTGGAGAAGATTTCAAGACATGGGTAGATTGGACACCTCACATACCATGACTTTAAAATGTAAATCTATGTTATAGGGATGGTATTATTATAAAAAAAGTCCATGATTATATTGTGGAAGATAGTCACTTTGTGGGTTTTCATGATAGTAATGTGTTATGTGGTTCTATAGATCCAAAAAAGATGGATTGATCATGTCATAGTATCCTGGCTAGACAGCTTTGATCATCATAGAAGAACATGCAACAACTTGTGCAGCAAAATTCATTACAGCAGCAAATAAAAACCTAACAGAAGAAACCATGCTCTCAATTTTGAGTTCAAATATTAACATGGGGAAAAAATTAATAAAATTTTAGATGAATTTATAATATTATTGTAAAGGATAGTGGTAACGTAGCTGCTTCTATCAAGTCCGACCTGCAGCTCTCTCGGCCAGATCCCTCCCCCAAGTCCCTCGACTAGGTTTCACAGATACACTCTCTACTGAGGTGGATCTATAAAGAACCACCACTCAGGTGGAAATAACAATGTAATATTATTGTGATGCCTTCAAAAAATAGGGTAGATGAAAAATATGGGTAAATAATCTGTGTAGTGTGAGTGAAAACTCAGTAAACAAATAGAGTAAAAGGAAAAGGGGGATATCTATTTTTATAAGAACCAATTTTCAATGACAGATACCTATTCCTGGGTGTGTATCCTCGATTTGTGCACTAGACCTTCGTAGACAAGCTACAAGGCTGACCTCTGCAGTTGGGTATGATCACCTTCATTATCTTTTTCATGTTCTACCTCTATATTCGACCATCTTCTTTTGAATGGATCCAATACTAGGGGGGTATTGACACTCCTTTTCTTCAAAGGGAATAAATAAATTATTATAGGCTCTATGAGCAGGTTAAAGACATTATTAACTCTTATTGTATAAAAACCTCTTACAAAGAATAACTGAGAACCAACACATGTGCACCAGAAGTCCTACTTAGCCCACACACCCACCCCTCTGCTACGTGGAAACAAAATGGAGGATGTGACTACACCCAGAACATATACATCACACTTAGGAAAACATGTTTTGAATGGGGTATCATGATTAACTATAAATAAGACCATTGGGCACCCTATTTGAAGGACTGATATGTCCCAATCACAGAACACTCATGCAAGAACCCATTTTTCTATAGCAGAAAACCACATGAACAAGCCTCTTTTAATATGCAACAACCCACGAGAGACCTATCATGGGCCAGTTGAGGAGACCAATGGTGCATAGGCTAATGCCTTACCTATGTTTTCATTCTAAGGTGGTCCATTTCTCAATGAATATTTAAATCCACATAGTCTTTTTATCCCTATTTGAATCACATTAAATTCCTCACATGCCCCTCACTAAGCACTTGTACCAATCAGTAGCACACAAGAGCTACGCGATCTACCAATCAGTCCTTCTTCAAAACCATAAATGGAAGGAATCCTCCCCCGTTGGATCCATTTTTTGAAAGGGACCCAGTTGAAAGCTCCACCAAAGCCTCCATACATACACAGCCATGGAAAGTGGCACACCTTTGTTCCCCCTGCTTGGGTGGGAATTTTTATGGTCAGAGGTTTTACACACTTGTATGTACTGTTAGTCAGGGTCCTCAAGGTGCATGTTAGTTTGTATTCTCATGTCTTGGAGGAACCCAACCCTAGGGACAGTAACATGCGGTTCCTAGTCTTGGAAAAAAGGGCTTGGACCTTGTCTTACCCTTTTCATCTCTAAGAATCAGAGCCTCCAGTTCCTGATGGTGAGGGTAAGTATTAATCCTGATTTTACATTAAACATATAATGATATACTTATCCCTTTCTATGAGACTAATTTCAGGACATCACTCCAAGAGTAATCCCCTAGTATTTCTCGTAGGAGTTTTCACTCATGGTTATCTCTACCACGTAGTCACTAGATCAGAGAAGGAATTTGAAACGAAGTACTCTCCTCCCCCTCCTTCTCCCGTCCCTCCTCAGTCTCCATAACCTAGATCCATTCTAGGGAAATGTTATGATAGGTAATTGATGTACCATTGGCCATATACACTATCTCCCCATCCTCTTCCACTAGTGGTGGGGGATGAGTGTGTGTTTTTCAAGATCCTCTGCTTCCTTAATCAATAGACATGATAACAAAACTCACCCTAGAAGATGCATGTTTTTTCGTGGAAACATCCTTTTAATCTTCCTCTCTTATTTATTCAGAGTGACCCCATAGGAATCGACCCATGAGGCTAGGTATCCTACCTCATTTAATAGAAGAGTGTGTGGTATCTTGGATCATCATCTTCCTCTTATATATAACACTTATCATGACTCACGTGGGATTAGAGGTTAATGGTGGTAAAGAATTATACTTGACACCAAACCCATGGGATTCATTCTATGTGTAAGTCCCAACTAAAATCTATGGTTCTTCTACATGATATAAGCACCAACATTTCACATTATGTAATCTTACTCGAGATTAATCCCCAACAGAACCTACCATAGGGCCTGATTACTTGGAATAATCATTGAATTTCACCATTATTAAACTACTACTACTTAGATTCTTGGAATAACTATATATATAAGATGCCTTCCTAATTTCAGAGCTCAATGAGCATCCTTGTTCAATTAATTCCCAACCAAAATACATCGCTTCACTAGGGAATAATCATCATGGGTATGCACTGAAATCAATCGTACGAGTATCATATTTAATAATAAGAGAAAAATTAATCCTCTATAATGGATATACATCCCTATGATAAAAACACATGATGGCCTCCATAGGTGGGGCACCTCACAACAGAACTTTGTGGGATTTCATTACCATCCAAATGGGATACGTAGGAAGCCTCCGTGGGGTAAAAAACACCCCGATCAACCATGTTCTCTCTAGGCCACATTCTCTACACAGTCTAATTAAACTTGGAAATACATATACCTTATAGGTTCCCTAAGCTGCTTCAACATAAGTACCTTACCAATCAATGATTAGGAACCTTCTTCTCAGACATATTTTCCACATGAAGCTAAATTGTATGGTTAGGTCCTTATCACATGACCATAAAAGTCACGATTTTCACCTATTAACTATCATTAATGTATATGGGTTATGATTCCTTTCAAAAAGATAAAAAGTAATATGATCTACTAGTTCAATCCCAACACAAAAACAAGTCATGTATCACTAGATGATTATACACTCTAGAGTGCCACACTAAGTGGGTAGAAAACCATAATCATCAAAATAATGATAATAAAAAAAACTATTTATTACATAATAGGGAACCATTAATGGAGGACCTCAAATACATTTATATGTCCCCATCATTAAAGAACATCATATACATACAGATGATTCCAATGACATTTTACGATACTAATTCATTTAATAATCAAGGAAAACCCACCCCATTCATTGGAATTAATAGAGGAATTATTAACATATATTAAATCTATAAGACAGACCTAGAGTAGGGAAAAATTCCCCCATAAAGGGTGTGATGATACTAAACTCCCATACCATCAACCAATGCGAGTTATAAAGAATAATTATCCAAACTCCCTAATGATATCCAACTTTTAGAATGAAGTTCATTCATGGTTATAGAACCATTGGGAGTTTCTGGTTCCACAAACAAACCAATTGAAAAATATTCATAAATATTGTGCCTAACATGATCAATTACACTCAATTCTACTCTTTCAGTTGACCATTGGGCCATTCCTTTTCCAAGGGAAACGGTTTGGATGAAATATTTTCAATTTAAACTAGTTTATAAATTTCTTATAAATTTCATTAATAACTTGTGTAATATTAACAATATTAATAAAAACGTTATTCCTTTGTAAATAATGAACATTTATAAAAATTTAATTTAAATAAGTAGACGCCTTATATTATTAGTTAAGGGGTTCTCTTTATGTTTGAATATTTTACAATAGTTCGGGAATTTTGAATTTTCCATATTTTAGATTATTTTTTATTTCATATATATTTGATTTGTTCTCATCAGAATAATATAGAGTTTATTCAGTTATAAATATAAAAAATTTATTCATTTAATTCAACTTCAATAAACCCTAAAATTTTTATTTACATTCCACAAGAACTGGCTAAATCATTAAAATACATTCTGTAATATTTAAAACATAATTACACTGTATTTTGATGATATATTCATAAATAATAATATAAATTAATATATTATTGAACACTTGGAAATAAAATCTAATTTTATTCAATTATTTTTCCTAGACCTACATAAAATTAAACATTTTATATGGATTAAAAATGCATTGAAGATTCTTTGTCAAAATTTTCACAAAAATATGAATTACTGTTCATAATCATCTTCATCAAGCTTATTTACTCATTTTAAGCTCTTGAAGATTATTTTCCTTCATCATATGTAGATAAGTAACTATCCTATTAATTCATTACCAGTTTGTACTTAAAAATCCACAATATTAAATGAATTTTATAACCAATGGTGGATGAAAATTTCTTGAATTGTATGTGTGTCATCCTGCATGGCTTCTCCCTCTCCCATTTTTGGTCATATAGCAGCATTAGTGGATGGGTTTTATAGTTTTAAAGGCCGATTAATGTTTCTCTAAATAAATGGGGTACAAGTTCTATTTTACATGGAGTATTGTTTAAATGGAGTCTTGTATCCAATGAAGGTTCATTTCCTTCATTCCAATAGTGGGTTGGCTACTCCATCCCAATGCTGACTCATTAATTTATCCAATAATGAATCAATGTTTTTCCAATGGTGACTAATTTATTTTGTCAATGGTGACTCATTTATTTTTCAAATGGTGACTCGTTTATTTTTTATGTAATAGTGACACATTTTTATTCCAATAATAACTCATTTTTTGAACTGACATTGACTAATTTTAATGTCAACAGTGAACCATTTTCACTCCAATATGGAGACAATTTTTGAACTAATGATGTCTAATTATTAAACTAACTGTGAATCTATTTTGAATAATAGTGACTCTATTTTAAACTATCAAAAACTCATTTCTTGAAGTAATAGTGGATTATTTTTGAACAAACTGTGTATCGTTTCTTAAACTATTGGTTACTCATTTTTAAAATAATAGAGGATAATTTTTTTCAATGATTATTACAACCAATAGGAAATAATTTTTGAGAGATTTATTAATTTTTCTACTATTAGTTAAAATTTATTTATACGCTATTTTTTATCTTTTTTTATTTTGATTAAATTCATGCTGATATTAGTTGATTTATGTATTTTATTAATTACCAATATATATAATATATATGATCCATGTGATATATTATTATAATATTATAATTAGTTTAAAAATGTTATTATAATATTTTATTAATCATTTATTACACCTAATAAATATTTCTAACATTTATAATATTTATATCTTCAATTTATTTGTTGGTATTATTCATATCTAAACTAATATTCATTGATGAAAAAAATAATTATCTTCATTTTTGGAATTTAAAGTATTATAATTATATTTTAAATTATAAACATCATTAAATTAGAATATATTTATTATTAGTATTTATAAGACTTACGATTTTCATGGTTTTTATTTTAATTGTTTTTATCATTTAATGGTTTATTAAAACATTTTTTATTGGTCTTTATGCTTTGAATTCAACTCATACTAGTTCCTTTTATTCTAGTGGTTAATTTTTTTCTCTAATCAATAATTATATTATTTTAAAATTATAATTTCCTTAATCACAGATTGGATTAGTTGGGTTTTCTATTAAATTTTATTTAATGGGGAAAAGAAAATTTGGGGAACAACCTGACTAACTTCTTCTTCGATATTATTTTTTTCTTCAACAAATAAAATGTTTTGAAATTTCAACCTACATAATATTTTTTAAAGGTCTATGTGATTACCTATTTCATTATTTGGATGATCTCTGATGTTGAAAATTATAACTTCTTCAACTTCTAATACCTTTATAAGATGATTCGATCCATTTCTCATGAACTATTACTTGTCTTATTATTATTATTTTTCTATTTCATCAAGTTTCATGAGTATGTCTCACTAATTCCTATCCATCATGTACACTATATTTTTCTATTTAGGATTTTACTTATAAAATCATTTCATCTTTCCTTCCTTGGGTTACAACTCCCTAATTCTAATTTCAGGACTTTTCCGTTTGTGACTCCTTGTGTCTAAAGTTAAGATGTAATTGGGTTGTGAAACCCCGTAAAAAACTATTATGGTGTTTATCCCACGACTATACAAGGATTATATAATTGGGTTATAACCCCCCCCCCCAAAGAAATAAGAATGCTGCACACATATCTCTCACTGTGTATAGTGGTATAAGAGTAGACTTGGCCCACATTTTATGAAAGTAGTATAAAAATACATGTGTCCATTTATTTATTTATTTTGATAATTAAATATAATAATAAAGATAATTAATCAATATATTAAAAAAAAATTCTAAATCATAGTTATTCACCTCCTCTAGACTATCTACCATTACGCTATCTGACATAACAGTGATTAGAAATTTGTTTTGTGATTCAATGTGACCACATTGAAAATTCATTGACCTCTTGTTTATAAATAATGACACTTTTCATAAATGGGGCCAATTTAGTCATATGATTTCTTCAATTATTTATGTTTTCGTAACTGAAATCTATGTAAACTTTTGATGGGGCCTGTTTATGATTTGGCTTATCTTCTTTTCCTAGATTACTATTCTTCAATTATGGATAGCATGTGTTCTTCTATTTTGTGATATTAATTATTTAAACCATTTTTTGGACAAGTCTAGGATAGTTCCCTATAGTTGTAGATGTACAATTTTATTGATCATTAATTTCACCTAAAAATGGAGGGTTTCCAAGTGCCCTATGGGGCTTCATTGGTTTCCACATCATTAGTGAATGAGATATATTATGGTGGGAACTATTATATATATTAATGTTCATATTTGAGTTTCTGTTGGTATTTTATCCAATACTTTAGGGATTTAATGGTCTTTCATGATTTGGGTTTCCTTAGGTCCCATGGTTTGTGATGGGTATATCCAGTGTTTCTTTCATATTTTTTAATTATCTAAGTTATTACATTTGTGATTCGTTAATAAATTATAAGAGTTTGAACATTGTAATTTTCTAACCTATGTGACATGAAATCAGTGCACCGAGCTAGTGCATTAGAGAAACCCAAGTGTGCCTCTTGGTGTGTTGGAGGTTTCAAACTAATACCAAGGGTCTACTGGTTTTTTGGGGGGAACTATACCCTCTTTAACAACGTAAGGTAGCAATGAAAATCAATATCAATATACAAATGTATTAATAATATAGTAAAGTAAAGCATTTAATGATAGTCTATTGTACTAATGGAAAACTGAAAATAAAGACACAATAATGACCTCCCTTGTTGGGTCCTAGCCCAATGTGTGGTCCCCTCATCCATGCTCCACCTCCACTCTCATATAAACCATATAACATAGGCCATTTCCCCTTATCCAGAACTGAAACCACAGAGTTTTCTAGGGTACCACACGATGTCCCGTGAAGGGATTGAGTACAACACATTACTCCAATACCATAATTATCTTGTCATAACTAGTATATAAAAAATAACGACATATAATAAATAATAAATGATAAACCGGGTTCCATTATTCAATAATATATAAATTAGCCACTTTTATTCTCAGTCCCATGTGACGCCCAAACCCAAAAAACTCATCTCATCCCACGGCGGTCATATAGACCATATCATAAAGGGGTATCTAGAAGAAATAAAAGGAGAATCATCCAATGTATCCCACTAGGATTATGAAAACAATGTCTAACCTTTCCAGCCATGTTATGGAATTCAAGGTCCATACCCTTAGAGTTAGAAGCATTGGTCTACCATAAAAAAACATACTATGAATAGGGTTTCCTAGATAATCAGTATAGTCCCCCAATGGGAGAGGAGCATCCGACCAATATAAA